>CM062805.1:1237852108-1238452108 GCA_031772625.1 Pinus tabuliformis | reverse complement strand
GTTTTAACGAGTTTAACAACAATGAGAACTCGGTCCTTTTCATGTTTAGAGAATTTGAAAAGGGACAAAAAGAGAACTCCACAAGTTCTTTTTCGTAAATTTGTCTCTCAAGTCCGAAAAAGCGTAAAATAATACGAGAGAGAACCTATTGACCATGTTCGATCAACGTATTCCTTTTTCATAAGTAATCTATCTCAGTCCGGAAAAGGGTTAAACTTGTGCTGATTAAATGTCGTTTCCAATTTGTTTACGAGATGAAAAGGAAAAGTGCTCGACAATATTTTCATATTTCGAGAGTCTGAAAAGAGCTTAAAGAGGACTCCACTTAGGGGAACCAATGGTGTCTATTATAGCAACTGGTTCCGGTGATGTTGGAACTTCTCAAAACATGTTTATTTATGTGAAGAGGCTGGCTAATAAGACCATTCATTGCAAGTTTTCCTAAAAAAGGGTAAAACAACCAAGTGAAAACGTATGATCGGCCAAGCAGATAGTGACAATGGAAGGAGAAAAACCAAGGCTCATTTGGCAGAAGAGGCTGATGGAATGGAAATCACGAGGGTTAAAATGGAGATGGGTTCATTTTTACACAAGCTTGAACCATAGGGAACTATGCTTGGATTCAGTTTCATGTTTACACAAGCTTGAAATGAAAAACTATGCTTGGATTTAGTTTCATTTTTACACAAGCTTGAAACGAAAAACTATGCTTGGATTCAGTTTCATTTTTACACAAGCTTGAAACAAAAAACTATGCTTGAGATTGGTTTACATGCCCCCAGCATGATGACTCGATTCTAGGTGCATGCCCCCCAAGCTTCATTACATTCACCTAAGTAGATTACTCATGGCTATCAGGTGGATGGAATGAAGGTTCATTTATGAGATCAAGTGAAAGACTCGACTGGGATTTTACGAGATCTAATCAAAGACTCAAATTGGAACTTTGCTCCAGGGGACCTTGTTTCATTTTTTAATGAGCTTGACACAAGACAAGGAACTCTACTCATATTCCTTGTTTCATTTTTTAACGAGCTTGACACAATACAAGGAACTTTGCTCTGGGACCGGTTTCATTTTTTAACGAGGTTGACAAAGTAAAAGAACTATCCTCGTATTCCTTGTTTCATTTTTTAACAAGCTTGACACAAGACAAGGAACTATGCTCATACCCTTTGTTTCATTTTTTAACGAGGTTGACACAAGACCAGGAACTATCCTCATGATTCCTTGATCACGACCCATAAGAGGTCATGACTTCCAAGAGGTTCTCATCAGATGGGAGAACAATTCTTTGGAAGGGATACGTAGCAAGGAATCCATTAGAGATCTGGTTCCAATGCCCCCAGTACATAATGAACAACATCACGGAATTGATCATCGGTTGATGTAGGCATGGAACGGGTTGCCACATAATTGACCTATGGCATGGAAGATACCATTGGGGCAAAAGAACCATTTAGGGAAGATGGTTGTCTAGAAGCCATATTTGGACTAGGAAATGAAAGCTAGTCAACGGTGACAACTCTGCCTTCATGCGGGAAACACATCACTCGAAAGAGTGTTGAAACAATAGCTCCCATGTCATAAACATAGTTGCGACCAATAAATAAATTGTAATCTAAAGGGCTTGGGACTACCATCACATTGAGATAAACAATTTTTCCTCCCGAAGTAATAGGCAACTGAGGAAGGATCTCTAATGGTTGACTGCTTCCTCTGTTAAAAGCCAACAAATTTTGGGTAACAGGCACAAGTGGTGGCGAACTGAGTGCTTTCTAAGCGGTGGAGGAAAGGATACTCATAGATGCACCTTCATCTATAATAGTGCCAGATACAATCATATTATAAACCTGTACTATGATCTGGAAAGGAACATAAGAAGGAAGACGGCATCCTACTAGTTGATTCCAATCAAAGGAAGTGACCAGACTACTTGGAGGGGGTACCGTAAGAACGGGAGAATTACCCCCTTGAGTTATGAGAATGGGAGGATTTTCCTTCTGTCTTGATGGAACAAGAGCGTTGCCTCCAAGCTCATTGAAATCTGAAAAAAATGAAAAGAACCTAAGTATTATCATACTCAATCTCTACGGGAAAGGTACGATTAACTCAAGGTGAATTCAGGTCAACTGTTTCCTCGACCTATGATTGGTTAGGTATAGACTCATGGGATTCACATTAAGAGAGAGTGGGTTTGACCGATGGTTGATTTGGGTCAGTCACTTCATCAACTAGTGAATGATTAAGGGAGAGTCTCCTATAACCAGATGGAAGTCACTGCGGAGAAGCAGGACAGTTATCCAACACTTTTTGGGATTCCTCGAGATAGGGACAAAGGTGAATGGGGTGATTCCCTTCACATAACCTATAGGGAAACTTAACTTTACCCTTCTTTCCGTGAACTTTACTACCACTAGTTGATGGTCTGTCACCAACATGATCTCCAAAAATTGATGACACAGGATGATGTGAATGAGAAGACCATTCTTCTAAGATCTGAGGAATACCAGAATAGTTTCGAAGAAGATGGTATCCCGCACAAAGTTTGCAAGGATATCAAAGTTTGTCAGGCTTATCGAACGGTTTCTCATCAGAAGTTGCATTCGAAGTAATGGTTGCTTGGTTGCCCCCCTGCTGATTTTTCTTCTTCTTCTTCTTCTTCCCTTTCTTCTTCTTATCCACCTGGTTACTAGTGTCAATACTTTCACTAGGCTAAGAGGAAGAAGGGGAGGAAGAAAAAACTGACGAAGAAGGTAAAGGGTAAACTTTTGGATCAACTGGAGGTTGATTTTATCCAGGTGGAGGAGTACTCGGTTACAAAGAAATCATGACCTTTTGAACCAAGGAGGTTGAAAACAACCATACTGGCAAGCCAATGGTAAATATCGGAAGGGATAATGTAGCCATATATGGAGCACCAATATTTCCGAAAGGAGGAGAAGGACTAGGATTCCCATCAAAAGGAATTCCTTATTCGGTTGACTCTGGAGTTGTTTCCATATGTCTCAACCTAAGATCAACTCAGGAGTGATGTGGAGGATGTTATCACGTTCAATTAATTTTATTTTAATCAAAATAACATAATAAAACAAAAGAGGGATAATCTAGGCAAAAGGATTACCAAGTAGCTGTGAACTGCAATATATTGCCTCAGTAAACCAAGGACTTAACATAGTGGCTAGAATCCCAACACCACCCAAAAGGGGTAGTGTCTAGTTGAGCTATGGAGAGCTCTATTGTAACTATGCTAGACATGGGGGGACTATCATCCCATGTGCATGGATGTTTCAATTTGTACATGCGCATAATGTGCACAATCATTCTAATGACAACCTTTGTTTGGCCATTAGTTTGGGGGTGGAACGTCATGGACATAGTGAGCTTTGTATCCAGCATCGACCAGAGGCTTGACCAAAATGTACTGAGGAACCTGCTATCCTGATTTGAGACAATGGACTATGGGATCCCAAAGTGTACCCACACTCGTTCAAAGAAGAGCTTAGTAGTGGCTTCTACTGTGATACTCTTCTTGCACGGAACCATAATGGCCATCTTAGAGAATCTGTCAACGACCACGAAAACACAGTCGTTGCCATGCTTAGTAGAAGTAAGGCCCAACATGTAATCCATGGAGATGGATTCCCAAGGTCGACTAGGAGTAGGCATAGGAGTATATAGGCCTTGTTTTTTGATGGTCAGTTTGGCCTTGCTGAAGATGACAGGGCTAACAATTTCATTGAGCGCATTTAGCACATCCACCAACAGGTCCATGACATATTGGACAAAGCCAATGCTAAGTACAAGCAATGCCATGATCAACATCGGGTGCCACATAAGTTCCAAGTGGGAAACAAAGTTTGGTTACATTTGTAGAAGGTGCGCCTCACTAGGCCCCACTGCAAACTTCACCCACTCTGATATGGGTTGTACACCATCACTAAGGCTGTAGGGGATAACGCCTTCAAGCTCAACATTCCACTGTTCCTTGGTATGCACCCAGTATTCAATGTGGACTGGCTGCGACCATACTTTCCCCCATAGTTGGACACCTCTGACGTTGCTGAGCAGCACACACCAATAGAGCTTAACCCAAGTTGCATTAAACAAGCCACACCTGACATGATCATGGACACATGGATCAATAACAATCACTAGCAGGGGACCCAACTATATCGAGTTGTCAAAGCAGGTCAGCTCCTTCACCAAGGAAAGTGGTTCACTAGGGACCAGGTTCAACGAAAATATCCTCAACTCATGGAGGCTCTGCATGCAATGGGGACCGTTTCTTCATAAAGGGGGAGGATTGATCCAGGTGGATATTGGTGGTCACCCGCCTATTCCCCCTAGACCTCCAGTTAGTTTCATTTGTTTCCTTTACTATAGTAGCATTTATTTTTTTTTAGCAGTTTTTAGGGTTGTGAACTTCCAAAGTTGTTTTTACCTCCTAAATGACGTTTTTTTAGGTCCACAATAGACCCGTAGCCATATAAAGGGGACATAAGAAAATCATGTAGTACTCACAAAGATATTTCCAACGAGGTATCATACATGCCAAACAAAGATAATATGACCAAGCTACAACCCCAGGAAGTTGGCTACCCAACTAACCCCAACAGAGCCCACAAACTCTTGGCATTTCATCTCTCGAGGTTAGGGTTTTGGTTGTTTTAGGTTTTCCCTTGTTGTTCAATAATAAAAAGGACCTTGATCTTGTAACACAATTCAGAGGCATGTAGCTGCCACATCTCTTCTTAGAGATAAGCTATCATCGCCCGAGCTAGTTTATTTCCATTATGTTTGTAAGCATATTTCAGTACTTTGATATTAATGAAATGAAGTTTTATTTCTGCTACATCTCTGTGTTTATGTTTGTTTCATTCCTGTATAATTCTGGATTAGTGGTATTAAAGTGTTGTGCTCTTTCTCTGTTTTTCTTTACATGTCCCCAACAAGGTCAGGGTATAAGGAGTTAGGGCTTGAACTGGTTAAACCTTTGCAAGACCAGCCTCGCAAACCCTGACGACCACCCATGGCAGAAAAAAAGAAAGGAGAGGGAGCAAAAGATCCTTTCAAAATATTGCTCAAAGAATCCATCGAGCAATAGAGGAATACAATGATAGACAACTTTGCGCAGATACTTCAGTGGCTTCCCACAACCGACACATCTTCATCCAACAACCACTCTGGGGGCACAACTCCCTTTAAGGTACAAACCAACTTTGACATTCCCATATTTGAAGGGTAGATAGATGGTTAATTTATTTATTTACTTATTTTATTATTATTATTATTATTATTATATATTTCATGACTTTTCTAATTGGGAAAATATTTCTTTTTCACTCCTCAAAGCCACCCCCCATCTCAAGGACTGGTGGGAAACCTACTGTGAACAGAAGGACGAGAGTGAACCCTCACTATTTTCAGCCGCACCTAATTGGAATTCTTTCCTATGTGCCATTAAGGGACAATATTACCCTGTTGGGAGCTATGAAGTTAAATACATAAGCTGGACCATGTTGCGGCAAGGAATGGACCAAGGCGTGTCGAAGTTCACAAATATTTTTCATACCCTTTGCATGAAGTTGAGCATCAAAGATTCTGAGCAGCATTTGGTACTCAAGTACTGCAATTGTCTACACAAGTACATCCGGGACGAGATGGAGTTCTTAGGCATCTCTTCGCTTGGCATCGTCTATCGATACCCTGTCAAGATCGAGGAGAAATTTAAACATAAAAATGAGACTGTGGATCTGTGAATCTAAGAACAAAGGACAAAGCTAAGGTGGGGCAAACCAAGACAACCCACCGAAGCCGCAAGCAAAGAACAACACCAAGACAAGGAATGACACAAGGAAATGGTGTGAGTTCCATAAAAGCCCCACTCATAACACAAGTGAGAGTCGAGCCAAGCAATTGTTGGTGGTTGAGTTGAAGGCTTTTGAATCAGATACATGCTCTAACTCTGAGTCATAACCTGACAAGGGGAATGATAAAGGGAAATAAATTATTGATGTGGAACCTAGTGCCACAATTGCCACCACCAAGATCCACAAATTATTGATGCGGAACCCAGTGCCACCATTGCCACCACCAAGACCCAGAAGATTGAGCCCAAAGATCCAGAGGAGGGAGAGCGACTCTTCCACTCACACATGTGGGTGGAGGGTTCTTCGCTGTAGTTAATCGTTGACAATGAAATCCAAAAGAACCTCGTTTCAACAGATGTCGCGAAGCGGTTGTTCCTATCGATTGGTGAGCCCTAGTATTGCACTAAGAGTGTTGCATCTCCCAAGGGCTCCTCAACTTAAATTATCAACTTGGGGTTCATAAAAACTTAGAGGTGACAATGTTGTATGCACAGTAGGTTAGGTTCTACTCATGCCACCCTCAATCATGACATCAGATCCAGGTGTTCAGAGACCATTCCTCCAACTTAACTATAGTGAAAACTCCTGATGAAACTGATTTTAACTATGAAAGTGGAAATGCCATTCATTCAACTAATTAACATTTCATGAGAAAAATACTAGTCTACTTGCAAAAGTGAAGCTACTCTATTTTTCACATTTCATCAAATCAATAACCTACTTGCATGTATCATTGATCTACTTTACATTTGCTTGAAAATCAAAAATCTAACTTGTAACATGCTTGTGAATTAAAAACACTAATTCTACTCTGTTTTGTAGTGAGGAAAAGAGGAGGTTGGAGTGGTCTAAGAGCTTCTCTAAATCATCAAATCACAAGTTGGGGGTCATTATTCATATTAACCAAGCTAAGGTTGAAGTGGGGAGCAAAACAAGTAGAGGAAAATGGTGCTACAGGCCTACTACAGGTGCTACTACAGGAGGTCCTGTATTGCTACAAGAGGGGTTCTGAGAGTCTTTTGAGGGTGGAGATGGTGTCTTGAGGGTAGGAAGAGATGGATGAAGGTAGGAGGGAGTGAATGAAGTTTGGGGAAACCTCCTAGCCAAGCCTAGGACCTCTCAAAGGTTTGTCTTGCACCAAGATGGATGCCCACGGTGTCTCTAATTGCCTAAATAAAATGACTGTGGAAACAAAGTTTGAGAGAAGTGTGAGAGGTAAAGGGAGAAGATGGAAAATTCCAAGTGGAGATGAAATATGTGGCCACCCCTGCAAGTCCACATAACCCTGCAACTAGCCCACTACATGCATTAAATGATCAATAACACAATGACATAAATTTTCATGGAAAAGATGAGTTGAATTTGACTACAATATTATTCTATTTCACAATGCTACTCTAATCACTGAACTAACTCCTAGGTTGCAGAAAGTAAATATGAAAAATGATAACTAACATCTACCTATTTCCAAGAAATCATAAACAAATATTTTTGGATTGAGATTGTGAATCTTTCCCACCACTTTTCCCAAAAGAGAGGTGATAAGGAAGCCTGCAATCACAAGTTTTTATAGCTTAACATCTACTGCAACAAAAGAAAGACATGAAATGCTTGGAAATAAGAACAAGAAAAAAATACAAAAGAGGGACTAAAGTCTCTGGGTTAGGCCCAAACCCAAGGGTTTCAACCCTCTTGAACTAGCTTAGATGCAACTCAATAACAATAGTCTCATACATCACATGAAAGTTAACAATAACAAGGGCAAGCCTTGGGCTCAATAGCTACTCCTAGATGAATCAAAATTTCAAATCCTAATGATCCTTTCAACTTGTTTATCTATACAAAAGGGTAGCTGATAGCATCTCCCTTGATAATAGGAATGATTCCCTCCTTGATCTCGAAAATTGTGGATCTTGTCCTCCTTGAGCTTATCATGCACTTGAAGTTATTTTGATGTCAGTGAATTCAAGCTTGTGAGTGAGGATTTGGTAATCTCAAGCCAAGTTAGAGAGTTAGGCAGGTGGACAAGCCTCCCTAGAATCCCTCTTTGTTGTCTCTATCAATCCCCTGCATAGTAAATGCCTAAAAAATGCTTCTTTTTCCTGTAATTTAATCACATTAGGACACATACTATGAAAAACACCTTTTACTCTTCTTACTAACCATATTATAACAAAAAATGTGAATTCACGTGAGACAAGGATAGTTTTAAGGCTGAAGGATAGCATAATGAACTTCAATATATACCTATTGATGGGATTCTTCATCACCCCCTGTTGAAGGTGTTAATCATACTTTGAGCAAATTAATCATTTTTATGAAGGTCATTCATGGCCTTGGTGGCCTCTCTGACATCACAAGGCACCTCAGATGGTGTGCCCTCCTGTGGATAAAAACCTGCATTTGCCTCTATCTCTGTCCATACATTTTGTTCCTATGTTTCGTTTCTTTCTTCTTGTAAGCCCAACAACAAAGGTGGATTGAGTTTAAGTCCTATCCATTTGATTTTCAATCTTTTCATGATTCTTTTGTACAATGGGGTTCTTTCCAAGGCATTCCACCTTCTATGACAAGCTTGTAGACTTTTTGTTCCCAACATCCTAAAAGTGTCCTCAAAATGTAGAATGGCTTTCTCTTGGGCTGTTATGTATCTAAGTGCTAAATCAAGATCAGAGGCAATAAGGTTATGGTTGCTGATGACACTCTTAGGGCTTACTAGATTTGCTTTGATATACAAGGGTTCCTTCTCTTCTTTTGTCATAACCTTTTTCACTTCCTTATCCGTTGCCTCTTCATGATTAAACAAAGATGCTAATGCCATTAGTTTCATGTTTCCCAAGCTTAAATTGGGATCCTAGAAATTCATATATGTTAGAATGAAATTGTGCATATAGAATTCAACTACCTTTGCCCTATCTTCCATACTAGCTTGTTGCAAAACTCAATAAGCTACCTGTAGTCTTGAAAAGGTAAAGATCCATACTGTGCTAGTATCTTAATTTGGAATTGCAACCACTGTTCCTTGAGGAAAAGAGCATAGGATTTTGTTGGTTGTTTTCACTTTATGGCTTCCATCCATAGTGGCAAGTTGTGTTTCTTTCTCTTGCAGCTGCTCTCTCAACCTTGTGTTTTTTGTCTGTAACTACTCCCTCATAATTGACTCTCTTGGTCTCAAATCACTTAACTCCTTTCCCATTTCAAAGAATTTATCCTCCATGAGGCCCAAATCTTATACATTCTTGGATTTGGCAATTTGCATCCACCTATGTGTTATGCCTCTCTCTCTCCAACTCATAGAGGAGTGGGACTGCAAACTTTTCAGGTATGATCCTTTCTCCCTCAACAAATTTGTAATATGACCCTAATCCGGGTTGTGGATCGAGTTCTTGAAGCTCTTGGAGGCCTTTTTCATCTGCTTTTAAGGTGGCTTCTCCTTCCTATAGCTCATTTTTCTTCTCTTGTAACATGTATTATTTCTCCTGTAGCTCCTCTTTTTCTGCTTTCTCAAGGGCAGCTTGTGTCTTGGGTCTCTTGAAATTCACTGCCCTGGTGGTGGGCCTTCTCACATATGTCAAAGGTGGTTTGGTTCTTCCCTTGGGAGAGGTAATATCCTCAATTTTTCCTTCAATAGGCCCCACTTCTCCCTTTTTACTGGGTGACTTCTCAATAGTGTTAGGGACCTCTAAAGGAGGTTTTGGTTTCCCCTGCCTGACCCTGTTGCTCTTCCTTGTTTTGAAATATAGGGGACCTTGCCTTGGTTGACTCCTTTTGGGCTTGACAGGTGTGCTCAATGTGGCCAATGTGGAAACTAATTCTTGTTCTGGATTCCCTGGAGAAAGACTTGTTTGATGTCCTTACTTCTCTTTTCCTTGGGGTTTAGAATTATTCTTAGAGATTTCTTTTTCTCCTACTTGTTTCTCTTTTTCTTCTTCCTTAAGCTACACTTCTTCTTCCTTTGTTCCTACTGCTTCTTATTCCTTTACTCTCCCTGCCTATTCTTCCTTTGTTTTTCCTCCCCTACCTCCAGTGCCAATGACTAGTGTTTCTCCATGTGTGATGGCTTAGGTTTCGATGAAGACCTCCCCGTCCATGTCCACAAAGTCAATCCAGAGGATAGGGTTCCTTAACTGGCTCAAATGATCCATCACAATTAACTTGATGAGGCCATGGTGGGATATGTGTTGATTCTTTCCTTTCCTTGCCTTCTCAATCATTTCAATGATTGAGTGTCAGAGGAAATGGGGAACACTAAGTCTTTGATGAAGATGCAATTCTGCTATGAATATTAACTCATGAAGTAGCATAAAATGATAGGAATATACCACACTCAATCTCCCTTGACAAGATACATATTTTAGGATGTGATAAGCCACCTCATCCCAAGGGTATGGTAGGCTTTCTCTTCTTACTCAATTCTTATCTTCTATGGGCTTCTCTCTCTGAGTGAAGAAGTTCTTCCTGGCTACAACACTTATTGCCTTCTCTTCCTTACTCCATCGAACCCCCAAGGGTAAGGTGGTCATTCTACTTATGGTTTCAGGACTTAATGAGATGACCAATCCTCTGACAATAGTAGTGGCACTATCTTCCCCTTGAGGATGCAGTGCCATGGAAAATTCATGAGTGATATCATTGTCATACCCTTTTAACAATTCAAAGAAACCCAACCATTGATGCCTTCTAAAAATGTTCACTACATAAGGGTGTTGGTGAATTCTCTTGGTGTTTTTGGTTTCTCTTCTATTAAATACTCTCCCCATTTCTTCTACTTCCCCTTATTAGTATTACTTAGGCGTGGAATTCAATTTTATTCAGAGCAATCTTAGTGGTAAAAACAATGTTAAACCTCCTTCTTATTAGTGAGGGATAAGGATGCTAGAATTTATATCAAAACAAGTTCTTTTTCTTTGCCCCTATCTTGCCTTTATACATAGTAATTTCCAACAAGACTTACTACTCAATTGTTTGTTACACGCTACTAACTTTATGCAGAATTTCTCATGCAATTTATATGGAATTAAAGGAGGAAGGAAACCTCTTACTCTTTTTAAAAAATAGCCCTGTATATGCATGAGGGTTTGAATACATAGGGTCACTATGACCTTCTCTCACCCTTAAATTCCTCCTGTAGCTTCTCCTCGACCCTCCTTTAGCAATTCAGAGCTCCCTGTAGCTTCCTCCTGTAGCACTTGCAAATAGAATTTGAAGCTCTACGGTGGCACCCTAGACAATCTGATAACACTAGCTCGTCCTTCCTTGACTATTTTTTTAGAAATGAGTGATGGTGCAAATGAAGTCGAGCCTAATACATAATATTCCCTTTGTGGTAAGAGCTCAAAGCACTTTGGTGACATGACAAATACATTAGTTTCCTTTTTTTGAACTGTTGTCCCTACTCCTTGCAATCATTACCCTCCTCATCATGATTATCACCCCACTTATTGTAAGCACGACCTCACCTGAGTTCACATTTCCACGTTGCATGGGTGACTAAGATAGACTTTAGTTTACTAAACGAGGGTGCCCAAGTTCATTGGCCACCTCCAACCTATTAAAACTCATTTCTTGACTATTAACACGTTTTGGCATTTTATGCATAGGGAAGAGGTGAGGGTGTTCATACCTGAGCCTACTTGTGGATTGAATTGCTGGAGTTGGGCCTCGTAACATCATGAGTGTTGGGTCCCTATAATACTAGTGATTACCCCATTATTATTGTAGTTATACCCCTTATTAATATTGTTGTGCCCCTGTTGCCCCCATATTGTTATTACTGTGCCCCATAGAATCCCTCTATTGTTATTTTTGTGGCTTTATATTGTTATTGTTAGGTCGGCTGGATTATATTGTGACTCCTTAGACTCCTATATATAGAAAGGAGGTTTTGTCATTTGAATCATCCAAGAATTGTTCATTTATGTAATGTAAAGGAGGTTGCCCCCTCGAAGAGGCTGAATTATAAGGCGCTGGTGTATCTTTTCTATCTTTTCTTGAGCTGGTTTCATAACATTTGGTATCAGAGCTTTGGATTCTAGGGTTTCGCTGCTCCAAATAGGTCATCGTGGCATTTTCGCTATAACTTTTTTTCTGTGACGTTTCAAAAGTCGCAAAAAAAAACCCATTTGAGAAGAAATCACGTTGAACCTTGGGTCTGAATTTCAGAGCTTTTCGCGTGATATTTGCGGAGATATGATCTGAGGAAGTTGGTCTTTTTGCAGACTCCTGAATTACATTCAAAACAGGTGACCTGGGGAAAAGCGTCATAAATTTCTCTTTGGGGATCGGATTGAAATTTCATAAGAAGGTACAGAAAGAGGACGGACTGTAGTTTCTTGTGTGCATGTTTCAGATCCAAAGGTCGAAACAGTGACTCGTGGCATGTCGTACAAGTTCGCTCTACTAAACTAGTCTATAAGCAAGTCACTGTGGGAGATTTCACATAACTCTTCCTTGGAGAATCCAATTTGGGTCAGACTTGTGGCATTGGAAAGAGGACATAGAGGGCTACTACAGCTCACAAATTCAGAACTAGATGATTGGAAAGTACAGAGATACATCAGAGGCAATATCGAGCTCCTACAAAGTGAAAAAAGGTGTGTAGATTTTCTTAAATTTTTGCTTAAGCTTGGTTTGAAAATTTATTTTGAAGGAATTCAAAGGGCATAGTAGAGCATTATTATCAGTAACTGATGCCCCGAGGAAAGAAAATTCAAACACCTAGTAAGGAACCTAAAATCTCTAGCATGACTCATGAAGAAGAGGAAGAAATGCAACATGATATATCAAAATTACAAGACCAAGTGAAACAACTGTCCCTTGCACAAAAAGGAACAGAATCTAAGATGGATGGTTTAAAGAAAGATGTAGAAGCTAAGATGGATGGTTTAAAGAAAGGTGTAGAAGCTAAGATGGACTGTTTAAAGAAAGGTGTAGAAGCTAAGATGGATGGTTTAAAGAAAGGTGTAGAAGCTAAGATGGTCTGTTTAAAGAAAGGTGTAGAAGCTTAGATGATTGACGTGGAAGCTAAGATGGATGATTTGAAGATAGATTTGAAGACAGACATGGACGAATTGAAGATAAATATGAATAAGTTGCTACAAGAAATGGTCCCTAAGGGTGAAAGGGTACTAAAGGAAACTCATGATGAGAAAAAAAGAAATGTTAATCATGATTCCATAGATGCTAATGTTGGATCGAAGACTCACCATATTCCAAAAATCAATATGAGGAAGTTTGATGGCAAGGATCTTGCCACATGGATATTACAGATGGAGCAATTCTTCGATCTCAATAATGTGCAAAACACACAAAAGGTACGTATGGAAAATTTATATTTGGAACCAAATCAGTTTGTATGGTATCAATGGCTTTGCTCTCGTAAACCATTTATCACTTGGGCAATTTTTACGGAAGAATTGATAGCACATTATGAGGATACAAAAAGCAACACTTTTTTTAGCCAATTGATAAGTCTCAAACAAAAGGGTTCAATAATGGAGCACATTGAGGAGTTCCAAAAATTGAACATAAGGGTAAAAGATATTCCAGAGGAGCATAGGATTGATGTGTTCATAGGGTCTTTAAAGGATAATATCCAACATGATGTTCGCCTTTGGGAACCTGATTCATTAGAGAAGGCATTCAGGTTAGCAAGAAAAATGGAAAGCAAAATTATGGCAACCAGGAAGCATACCACTCACAACTATAAAGACGGAAGTGTTGTTGCCCCTAGTCTTCCACAACCTATAAGGTTGACACCACAACAATTGGAAGAAAAAAGAGCAAAAGGGCTTTGTTACAGTTGTGATAGCAAATACACTAAAGGTCATAAGTGTGCTGAGAAGAAATTATTCTACATAGATTGTGAAGAGGAAGAAGAAAAGGAGCAAGAAAGGTCAAAAGAAGAGGATATACTCCAGGAACAAAGCCTAGATGAAGAACAAATAAATCCGACCATATCTTGTAATGCATTGGCGGGAATTACCACTCCTCAAACCATCAAGATAGAAGGACAAATCAAGAAGAAAAAGGTAATAGTGTTGATTGATTCAGGAAGCACCCACAATTTTATTCATTGTAAGGTAGCAAAAGAATTGAATTGCTTCCTATATCCAGCACCAGAGTGTCAAGTGATGATTGCAAATGGAGGAACAATAAATTGCTCTGGAAAGTGCCATAATATCAAGCTATCCATGGGAGAATATGTATTGACTAGCCCAATGCTTTCCATTCCAATGGGAGGTGCTGATGTTGTACTAGGAGTCCAATGGCTACAACCCTGGGTACAATAGCTTTTAATTTTCAAGAACTTTTCATCAAATTTTCTACAGAAGGAAAGGAAGTTGAATTAAGGGGTATTGCAGGAAACCAAGAAAGATAATCAGCTCTAATGGTATGACAAAGCTTCTAAAAAAGGAGCAAAGAGGTGTAATTGCACAATTATGTTCGCTAGATGTTTCCACATCGGAATCATCTATTTCTCCAGATCTCCAAAAAGTCCTGGACAATCATTCCAAGGTATTTGAGACTCCCAAAGGTCTCCCACCTATGCGTGATCATGATCATGCTATTCATCTGATTCCAGGAAGTGTTCCTCCAAACATCAGGCCGTACAGATATCCCTATGTCCAAAAGAGTGAAATTGAACGTATGGTTGCAGAAATGCTAGAGGCTGGTATAATTCAACCGAGTCAAAGTTCTTTCTCTGCTCCAGTAGTATTGGTGCACAAGAAGGATGGATCATGGCGCATGTGTCTGGATTATAGGGAGCTCAACAAGCTCACTATTAAAGATAAGTTCCCCATTCCTGTCATTGATGAATTACTGGATGAATTGCATGGATCAATTTACTTCACCAAGTTGGATCTTCGTTCAGGATATCATCAAATCAGAATGAAGACTGAAGACATTCCGAAAACAACATTTAGAACTCATGAGGGTCATTATGAATTTTTGGTCATGCCTTTTGGCCTTACCAATGCACCTTCAACATTTCAAGGTTTGATGAATTCAATTTTCAAACCATTCCTTAGAAAATTTGTGTTAGTATTTTTTGATGATATACTAATCTACAGCAAGTCTTGGAAGGATCATGTTGAACATGTTGACAAGGTGCTACAACTATTGGAGGAGAAACAATTATATGCAAAAAGATCCAAATGTTTCTTTGGAGTCCAGGAGGTGGAATATTTGGGTCATATTGTATCTCATGAAGGAGTTAAGGTAGACCCTAGCAAAATTAAAGCCATTAAGGAATGGAAAATCCCCACATCCATAAAGCATCTGCGAGGATTTCTTGGGTTGACAGGGTATTATCGCAAGTTTGTTAAGAATTATGGGAGAATAGCAGCACCTCTAACAACATTATTGAAGAAAGATGCATTTTCATGGACTCCGGAAGCAACAAAGGCCTTTGAACATCTTAAAGAGGCAATGTGCCAAGCACCGGTCTTAGCTACACCGGACTTCACAAAAACCTTTATTGTGGAATGTGATGCTTCAGGAAATGGAATTGGTGTTGTTCTAATGCAAGATGAAAGACCCATTGCTTTTGAAAGTCGTCCAATCAAGGGAAAGTTTTTAAGCAAAGCTATTTATGAGAAGGAAATGTTGGCAATACTCCATGCACTTAAGAAATGGCGACCCTACCTAATGGGAAGACACTTCAAGGTAAAAACGGATCATGATAGCCTTAAATACTTTTTAGAACAAAGATTATCCTCTGAAGAGCAACAAAAGTGGGTCACAAAGATGTTGGGTTATGACTTTGAAATCATCTACAAAAAAGGGAAGCAAAATGTGGTGGCAGATGCACTCTCAAGAAAGGATGAGGATGTGGAAGCATTGTTGTGCGCCATTTCTATTATCCAACCAGATTGGATAAATGAAGCAAGGGAGGAATGGAAGAATGACGAAGAAGTGTGGGCACTTATTCGAAAGTTACAACAAGATTCCAGTACGTCTGGCAAAATGATTCGTTATGGTACAAAGATCGCTTATACCTCTGTAAGAATTCCCAGCTAAAACAAAAGATTCTTATGGAATTGCACACTTCTCCCTTAGGAGGGCACTCAGGATTTTTAAAAACTTACCACAGGTTAAGAAGGAATTTTTTTGGGATGGCCTTAAATCAGATATTCAAAAGTTTGTGGCTGAATGTTTGGTTTGCCAACAAAATAAAGTTGAAACAATTAAGACACCGGGTCTATTACAACCTTTATCCATTCCAAGCCAACGTTGGGAGGAGGTTTCAATGGATTTTATCACAGGTTTACCCAAGTCTGAGGGAAAGAGTGTCATCATGGTGGTAGTTGACAGACTTACCAAGTATGCACACTTTTGTGCATTATCACATCCATTTAAAGCCAGTACAGTTTCTACTGCATTTATGGAAACAATTCAAAAGCTACATGGAAACCCAAAGATTATTGTAAGTGACAGAGATCCCATTTTCACTGGAAATTTTTGGACAGAATTATTTTCTTGTCTTGGTACTCAGTTAGCTCATAGCTCATCTTATCATCCTCAATCTGATGGGCAAACTGAGATAGTAAACAAATGTTTGGAAGGATATCTTCGTTGCTTTGTATCTGATAAACAGACACAATGGGTCAAATGGTTGCCTCTGGCTGAATGGTGGTATAACACTTCCTTCCATACAACAACAAAAATGACCCCATTTATGGCACTTTATGGGTATCAACCACCATCCATCACATCATATTTAAGAGAAAATTCTAAGGTTCAGGCAGTGGAACATCACATCGAACATCAACAACAAGTCCTCCAACTCTTAAAGGATAACCTCGTGTTGGCACAGAATAGAATGAAACAACAGGCAGATCAACATCGCAGTGAAAGAAGTTTTGATGTAGGTGATTGGGTATTCCTATGGCTACAACCATATAAGCAAATGTCCCTTAAGCAAGCTAAGAAGGATAATAAATTATCACCAAAGTATTATGGTCCGTACAAGGTGTTGCAAAAGATTGGTACTATGGCATACAAATTGGAGCTTCCTGCAGCTTCTCGATTGCACCCAGTTTTCCATGTTTCATGTTTAAAGAAGGTTATAGGCGACAAGCTCCCAGTTCAAACAATATTGCCAGAACTTGATGAGGAAGGAAAAATTATATTGGAACCGGAAGCAGTCACAGAAACAAGAACTCGACAGCTACGAAATCGTTCAATTTCAGAGTATCTTATCAATTGGAAGAACTTATCCGTTGAAGATTCCACATGGGAGGATGAGAATTTTATGCAGAAGTATCCAAAACTACTCAAGCGTTGAGGACAACACTTTTTTGAAGGAGAGGGGCATGTTGGGTCCCTATAATACTAGTGATTACCCCATTACTATTGTAGTTATACCCCTTATTAATATTGTTGTGCCCCTATTGCCCCCATATTGTTATTATTGTGCCCCATAGAATCCCTCTATTGTTATTTTTGTGGCTTTATATTATATTGTTAGGTCGGCTGGATTATATTGTGACTCCTTAGACTCCTATATATAGAAAGGAGGTTTTGCCATTTGAATCATCCAAGAATTGTTCATTTATGTAATGTAAAGGAGGTTGCCCCCTCGAAGAGGCTGAATTCTAAGGCGTTGATCTATCTTTTCTATCTTTTCTTGAGCTGATTTCATAACAATGAGCTTGAGGGTGTTGATTTCTTTTGCTTGTTTATGTTCATGTCTTCATAGTTGATGAGCTTCTGACTGATAACTTAATTGTGTGTGTAGGTGCCTTCCCTATGTCCAAGTTGTTGCTGGTGGAGTAGATGGATTCCTTTCTAAGGATGATGTGCCTCTCTCTATTGCATAATTGGTTGCATGATGATCTCTGTGGATAAAAAAAAAGAATTTCAGGGAGTTCTTGTTGTGTTAGTACATGCTACTGCAGGAGGATTCTCCTTCCTGTAATAGTCAGTTAATCCTTTCTTTAGGTCTCTATTATGCATTCTAGGTTGAGGGAAAGTGATAAAAGGCATGAAGGTAGGCTTAGGATCACGAGGAAGTGGTGTAGGTGATAGAATAATAGAAACAAATATTTTTTTGTGTTTTTTTAGATGCATTACAGAGTGGAATTTTTGAGCAAATTTTGGCTAGATGGAGTGGATGGGTGATGGGGTTGGCATTGGAGGACCCCTCTTAACATTTCCTAGAGACAAAATGGCCTTATAGTTTATTTTTTCCATTGGATCCTCCTTCTATAGCCTTATAGGCTCCTCTTGTAGCATTACAAGACCTCTTGTAGTATTACAAGTTCCTCATGTAGCACCACAACGAAGAGACAAATTTGGAGTTTTTTTGTTGATTGGATGATGGAGAGAGGTCGGTATGTGAGTGGAGAGTGTGGAAATGAAATGTATAAGTGGAAGAATGGAGGAATACACTTGTATATTTTTATCTGTAGCCATGATTCTGTCACTTCTTGGAGTCTTGCGAAAAGAAAATGTTAGTAGAAATGATGCAATAACTCCTTCCTTGCATTTCTCTTTTTCTCTTTTGTTTTTTGTTTTTTCTCTTTTTTTAGACAAGCAGGCTGCCTCTGCAGAGGTTTTCAACCTGCATGCCTGCCCCAGGCACCTCAGAGGAGGTTTTCACATGGGGATTTTTTTTTTCCTGGTCTGCCTTAGAGAGGTTTTCAACTCAGGAGTTGGCCTCAGATGCCTCATGGAGGTTTTCATCTAGGCCCTCTTATTATTTTTTTTCTCTCTCTCTCTCTTTTTTTTAGAAATTTGGTGGACTGAGGGCTATGAGCCTCCCAATCACATTTAACTCTCTACTGATTGAACTGAAAAATTCTTCCTTGGACAAAGGTTTCTTGTACAACTTCAACCTATGACCATTGACAAGTAAGGGAATCCCTTCCTCATCAATTGTTCTGATTTGGACAGACCCATTCTCATGACACTTATATTGCCATTAACTTCCCCTTGAAATCCTTGAATCTAAAATCATACATTAGGGTCCAATCTCCTTCTTGAAAATTCCTTTCCCTGATGTGCTTATCATGCCAAATATTCGTTTGTAGCTAGATTACCTCAGTGTGTAGGAGAGCTTGCATTTTGAATTCATCTAGACCATTGATTTGGATCAACCTTTCTTGTTGTGTTGTAGTGAGATCCAAGTCTAAATGAGATGCCATTCTCAAGGTGTTAAGCTCAAATTCAATACACAATAGGGCCTTCTTCCCATAGACCAACTCAAAAAGAAAATGTTAGCATAAATGATGCAAGAACTCCTTCCTTGCATTTCTCTTTTTCTATTTTGTTTTTTTATTTTTTCTCTTTTTTTTTTACACAAGCAGGCTACCTCTGCAGAGGTTTTCAACGTGCATGCCTACCCCAAGCGCCTTAGAGGAGGTTTTCACATGGGCATATTTTATTTTTATTTTTCTCCTTGGCTGCCATAGAGAGGTTTTCAACTCAAGAGTTGGCCTCAGATGCCTCATGGAGATTTTCATCTAGGCCCTCTTATTATTATTTTTCTCTCTTTCTCTCTCTTTTTTAAGAAATTTGGTGGACTGAGGGATATGAGCCTCCCAATCACATTTAAATCTCTGTTGATCGAACTGAAAAATTATTCCTTGGACAAAGGTTTTTTGTACAACTTCAACCTATGACCATTGACAAGTAAGGGAATCCCTTCCTCATCAATTGTTCTGATTTGGACAAACCCATTCTCATGACACTTCTCTACCAGATAGGGACCCAACCATCTTGTCATTAACTTCCCCTTGAAATCCTTGAATCTAGAATCATACATCAGGGCCCAATCTCCTTCTTGAAAATTCCTTTCCATGATGTGCTTATCATGCCAAATCTTGCTTTGTAGCTGGATTACCTCAGTGTGTAAGAGAGCTTGCATTCTAAATTAATCTAGACCATTGAGTTGGATCAACCTTTCTTGTTGTGTTGTAGTGAGATCCAAGTCTAACTGAGATGCCATCCTCAAGGTGTTATACTCAAATTCAATAGACAATAGGGCCTTCTTCCCATAGACCAACTCAAATGGAGTGAATCCAATGGTGGTATTCCAAGTGGTGTTGTAGGCCCAAGTGGCTTCCACAAGTCTATCTACCCAATCTTTTTTGTTGCTTCTAACATACTTAGTAATAATGTTCTCCAATGCTCTATTAGTGACCTTCACCTACCCATTTTCTTGAGGATGATAGGGAGTAGATGTTTTGTGCTTGATGTGGTGCTGCTTCATAAGGTCTTCAATCAAACTTGATGTAAATTGTGCTCCTTGATCAATGACTATTTCCATTGGAAAACCAAATTTGTAGAAGATGTTCTCCCTCAGAAATTCAGCCACCTTCTGCTCAGTTTTTGCCTTTACTGCTTTTGTTTCAACCCATTTGGTCAAGTAATGAGTGCATACAATGATATACATTTTTTGTCATGATGGGTGATTAATAGGTCCAATGAAATCCATGCCCCAATTTTCAAATGGCTCTAGAGTCACTTGAGGTTGTGAGGGAATTTCATCCTTGGTGTTGGCTTACCCATTCTTTGACACTGATCACACCTGGTGGTGTACCTCCTTGCATCTTGATGTAAAGTAGGCCAATAATAAACTTATTGTAAAAATTTGAAGGTTGTCCTCTTAGCAACAAAGTGGCCCCCACAGGGTCCATCATGGCATGTTGAGAGGATGTCAAATACCTCTTCTTCCCTCACACATCTTCTCAGGATCTGATCTGGCCCCAATATGAAAAGGTTTCCCCCAATCTAGGTGAATGGGGCACTCTTCCTGACAATCTTGCTTTTCTCCCTGGAGGATAGGTTAGGAGGGAACCTCCCAACAACCAAATAGTTGGCTATATCAAAAAACCAAGGAGAAAGCACCGAGATGGAAAAGAGATGTTCATCTGGAAGTCGATCATCTATCATTTCTTCCTTTCCTGCAGGTAGGGTTAGTCTTGACA
Organism: Pinus tabuliformis; assembly: GCA_031772625.1. NCBI lineage: Eukaryota > Viridiplantae > Streptophyta > Pinopsida > Pinales > Pinaceae > Pinus > Pinus tabuliformis. Next base: position 1,238,431,299 of record CM062805.1, on the reverse strand, counting down.
AGAAATATGCAACCACATTCTCTTTCCCTGGTTTATCAACAATAGTCAAATCAAATTGCTGCAATAATAACAACCATCTAATTATCCTAGCATTGACATCAGGTTTATTCATTAAATACTTAATGGTTGCATGATCAATGTGAACCAAAGTTTGATAACCAGTGATATAATGCCTAAACTTGTTTAAAGAATGTACTACAACTAAGAGTTCTTTTTTAGTGACAATATAATTCAACTCAACTTTAGACAAATTCTTACTAATGAAATAGATAACATAAGGCAATTTGTTTTCCACTTGTCTTGAGTTAGCCCCTACAACTTTGCTTGAGGCATTTGTGTGTATATGGAAAGGTAATGCCCAATTGGGACCCCTAAGGATGGGTGCAATGGTAAACTTTTCTTTTAGTACTTCAAAGGCTTCTTGACAGTTGTTTTTCCAACAAAAATCTGAATCTTTAGCCAACAGTCCAAACAAGGGTGAAGCCAATTTTCTAAAATATTTAATGAACCTTCTATAATACCTAACTAATCCAAGGAAACTCTTGACATCTCTTTGATTTTGAGGGATAGGGACCCTTTTGATGATGGCAATATTGTTTGGGTCAACTTGTATTCCCTCCTTGGATATGGAATGGCCAAGGACAGTCCCTACATTCATTAAAAAATCACATTTCTCAGGGCTCAATGAGAGATTCGTTCAATACATTTCTTCGAGACTTTCCACAAATTTGAGAGAGATTCATGGAGTCACATCCATAAGGATTGAAATCGTCCATGTATATCTCAACATAGTAATGAACAAGTTCAACGAAAATACTCATAACTGCCCTCTGAAAAGTAGCAGGGGCATTGCACAAATCGAATAGAAGAACTATATAGGCAAAGGTACCCCAAGGACATGTAAATGTGGTCTTATCTTGGTCTTCAAGGCTAATATGGATTTGGTTGTATCCACTAAATCCATCCAGGAAGGAGAAGAATTTATTTCCTGCAAGGCCATCTAGGACTTGGTCAATGAAGGGAAAAGGAAAATGGTCCTTCTTTGTAGCCTTGTTAAGTTCTCGGTAATCAACACAGATTCTCCATTTCCGATTCTTCTTGGGAACTAAAACAGTAGGTGACACCCACTCACTATCTGAAATTGAGTATATGAACCCTACATTCGGTAAATTTTGTATTTCTTCTTTCACAATGTCCTTAAGATTTGGGTTCATCCTTCTCTGGGGTTGGCGCATAGGCTTGCATCCCTCTTTGATGTAAATATGATGAGTACAAACTGAGGGATGCACACCTTTCATTTCCTTATAATCCCAAGCAAAAGAATCTAAGTGTTGCCTTAGTACATTGCACAATTGTTCTTCTTGTTTGGTCGAGAGAGAGGGGTTAATCTTTAAAGTTATGGATGGGCCAAACTCTACAATCTTGACATGTTCTGGACTTGAGTCAATAGAGCACAAGTTAGTCCAAGGACTACTCCCATATTCTTTCATCATCTCATCAATTGTCATGGCAATGGGAGGTTGGTTCTGTAATATATGGTCAATGAGGCCATCTTCGTCTGGTTTCCTCGCTCCTAGAACACTATCTAGAGCACAAATCATGTAGGGGTTGTGTGATACAATTCATCCTATTCCTCATCCTCTACCCAAAAGGGTAAGTCATGTTCAATAAAAGGCTGAGTAGGAGGATAAAACACAAGTTGTTTTGATAAATTTCCATTCTAAATAGTCATGTTCCCAGCCCTACAACTAATGTAGTCATAAACAGTGGCCAACCAAGGTATTGCTAAGATGAGAGGATAGCCATTAAACATGGTTTGGGTGGGAGGGCTAGGAAATTAGTAGGGTACTGCCATGAGTCAATGGAGATCATGACATCCTCAATAATTCCCTCAGGAGCTACTATGGATTTGTCTACAAGTTGCAACACTGTGGTGGTCTTTCTCCAAGCCCCTTGGAGATTGAGCTTCAACATGGCTTCCCTAGTCATCACATTGATTCCAGCCCCAAGATCAATCAGGGTATTATGGACCATAATGTATGTTTTAATGTTGTACATAAATTACCCGCAAACAACTTCTTAAAAACAAAAAAAAACAATGGCAAGAGCATAGAACATAAAACATATATACATAGAGATTTTCCCCTGGATCCCAAAACTGGGACTACCACATTGATTTTTCATTATATTCCTTTCAATGTTACAATACATATATATACATGCTGAAGCATCCATAAACCCAATCCATTAACCCTAGATTAGAACATAACAATAGTTCCCTTGACCAGATCTACAAAATACCATGGGCAGAAAACCATCATGCCCAAAACCATGTGCGAAATCCATGCACAAAACCATAGGTAGGTCCGCCCACCTAATATAGGGTTCAAAAAATCAGGGCGCTGCCCTAAATCTCGTGTAGGCTGCCACCCCCCTGTGACCCCCCCGCCGCGCCCAGTGCAATGAAGGGGCAGCTACCCACCCCCCCTCTAACCCCCCGGCTTCGCACCTGGGACTAGTCATGGAAAGAATATAACACACACCCAACACATAATGCCATCAATGTGCACATCCACTACTGCCCTACCAGGGCCTAGGTATTTTGGGGAGATCACTCCCCCAAGCATCAGATCAAATAGTTTCCCAACAACATTGATGGTGGAGTTATCTCTTCTTCTTCTCACAGGCCTTTTGAAACATTTTTCTTTAATAATAATGTTGTAGATCAGAACATCTTTAATAGCCTAGAGAAGGGGTATCTTGACACACAAAATCTTCAATTCTCCCAGAAGTTCAAACTCTTCTAGGGTGTGCTGGTTAGGGTGGATCAAACTTTCAGGATAGGGGGGTGCATTGACTTGAGGGACACTCTCTTCCTTCTCTTCTTCAAGCTATTTAGGTGGAGAAGGTGGGCTATTATCTGGGAGTACCATCCTAGACCAATGGTTGATTTCTTGGATTTCCCCAACATAAGAAAGATAGGATATTTCCCCAATATTGACCTATTGTGCCTACTTATTGTTTGGGTTCAGATTGGGTTGAGCAGGCATTTGGGGTTGCTTAGGTGGGGTATGATGAGTTAGATGTGGTTGAGGTTGGGGTGGAGGCATTAAAGTAGGAGGTTGGTTTGTTTGAGGCCTCCACCCTTGTGAGGGGTTGCCCCATTGGGAATATTGGGGTGGATATGGCTGAAAAGGATGGTTGACAGGTTGAGGAGGATATGGAGGAGCATAAGGCCAAGGAGGAGGTGTGGACCATGATGGATGAGTGGAAGGGTACCAAGGTTGAAAAGGTGCATTCTGATTTGGATTGTAGTGAGGATAATGTGCACCTTGATATGGCCGAGGTCTTGGGGGTCTCCTTTGGTTAATGAAGCACAATTGTTCTGACCCACTTTCTACTCCTTCCTGGTATACATCCTTTAGGCCTAGCAGAGAGGGAAATTTTTCTGTTGCATGATTCTCTTCACATACTAGGCAGACTTCTATGACATTCAATGGGCATTCATTCCTCAGATTTATTTTAGTACATCTAGGGTAGCAAATAGCTGGTGCCATTTATGCTTCCTCTTGTTTCCTTTTGATTTTCATAGTATCACTCTTTAAATCCTCCAACATATTGCCTATTTCATGATTGATGGATGTTGTGGAGGGAGAAGCACTGACGAAGTTTTGGCTAGACCTACCCTTCTTCGTAACAACCCTAGAGTAATTCTTGAATACAATTTTGATATCATCATAAGGCAATTGGTAGAAATATCCTCCAGATAGCATGTTGAATGTTTCCATTACATATTCCATGATCCATCAGAGAAGAACTAGCTTGAGTGACTCAGCATCAAGGGTACAATTGACCCTCCTATAATTGAGTTGAAACCTTTCCTCATATTCATCCAAAGATCCATTAGGTCCAAGGGTCATCCTAAATATTTCCTCCTTTATTTCTTTGGACTTACAATAATCCCAAAATTTATCATTGAAAGTTTGTTGCATTTGGGCCCAGGTAGTGATGTTTCCTCTAGGTAGACTCATAAACCAGTGCAAGGCTTCATCTTTGAGGGCAGGAAGAAACAAATTCAACTTCTGCTCATAAGAGGCATAGTCACAGATCCTACAGACAACAACAAACTCAAACATGGAGGTGTCAGGATCCTCAAAGGTTAGGCCATGGAAGTGTGGAAGGGCAATAGGGCTTATATTCTTCATTCTAGCCTCTCCATTGGTTTCTTTGATAGGGAAGAGTTCATTTTTCTAGTTTTCAACCATGGTTTCGGAAGGTGAGATGGGTTCTTCTTCTCCCCCAATAGGTTCTTAAAAAATTTCAAGTTGCTCACCTAGAGGGTCTCCTAACTCCCCTGTAGTTAAAGAGGGAAGTTCACAGTCACTGAAGAAGAATGAAGGTTGATTTCTTGAGGGTGTGGGGGTTTTTGGTAAGAATTTTCCTTGGTCATCCGTATGCCTACAAGGCATGAAAGAGCAAGTTTTTATTTTTCAAATTTTCAAAACAATAAGACTAATGTAAGAAACAAAAAAAAAAAAATTAGACACCTCCCCAACAACGTCGCCAAAAAGTGGTGAGCCCTGATATTGAACCAAGAGTGTTGCAACTCCCAAGGTCTCCTTAACTTAAATTATCAACCCGGGGTTCGTAAAAACTTTGAGGTGACAATGCTGTATGCACAATAGGTTAGGTTCTAATCATGCCACCCTCAGTCATGATATCAAATCCAGGTGTTCAAAGACCATTCCTCCAACTTAACTATAGTGAAAACTCCTGATGAAACTCATTTTAACTATAAAAGTGGAAATTTCATTCATTCGCCTATTAACATTTCATGAGAAAAAGACTAGTCTACTTGTAGAAGTGAAGCTACTCTATTTTGCACACTTCATTATATAAATAACCTACTTGCATGTATCATTTATCTACTTTACATTAGCTTGAAAATCATAAATCTGACTTGTAACATGCTTGTGAATTAAAAACACTAATTCCACTTTGTTTTGCAGTGAGGAAAAGAGGAGGTTGGAGTGGTCTAAGAGCTTCTCCAGATCATCAAATCACAATTTGGGGGTCATTATTGATCTTAACCAAGCTAAGGCTTAAGTGGGGACAAAAACAGGTGGAGGAAGATGGTGCTACAGGTGCTGCTACAGGAGGTTCTATATTGCTATAGGAGGGGTTCCGAGAGTCTTTTGAGGGTGGAGATGGTGCCTTGAGGGTAGGAAGAGATGGATGCAGGTATGAGGGAGTGAATGAAGTTTGGGGAAACCTCCTAGGCAATCCCAGGACCTCTAAGAGGTATGTTGTTCACCAAGATGGATGCCCACAGTGTCTCTAATTTCCTAAACAAAATGACTGTGGAAACAGAGTTTGAGAGCAGTGTGAGAGGTAAAGGGAGGAGATGGAAAAGTCCAAGTGGAGATGAAAGATGTGGACACCCCCAAAAGTCAACACAACCATGAAACGAGCCCACTACATGCATTAAATTGATTAATAACACAGTGACAATTTTTCATGGAAAAAATGAGTTGAATTTGACTACAATCTATTCTATTTTAGAATGTTACTCTAATTACTGAACTAAATCATAGGTTGCAGAAAGTAAATAAGAAAAATGATAACTAACATCTACATATTTCCAAGAAATCATAAGAAAATAATTTTGGACTAAGATTGTGAATATTTCCCACCACTTTTCCCAAAAGAGAGGTGATAAGGAAGCCTGCAATCATAAGTTTTTTTTAGCTTAACATCTACTACAACAAAAGAAAGCCATGAAATGCTTGGAAATAAGAACAAGACAAAAATATATAAGAGGGGCTAAAGCGTCTGGGTTAAGCCCAAACCGAAGGGTTTTAGCCCTCTATAACTAGCTTAAATGCAGCACAATAACAAATTTCTCATTAGCATAAAATAATAGTCTCATACATCACATGCAAGTTAGCAATAACAAGGTCAAGCCCTGGGCTCAATAGATACTCCTAGCTGAATAAAAAATTGAATCCTAATGAGCCTTTCAACTTGTCTATTTATAGAAAAGGGTATCTGATAGAAACTCCCTTGAAAATAGGAGTGATTCCCTCCTTGATCTAAAAAATTGTGGATCTTGTCCTCCTTGAGCTTCTCATGCACTTGGAGTTACTTGGTTGTCAGTGAATTTGAGCTTGTGAGTGAGGATTTGGCGATCTAAAGTTGAATTAGAGAGTTAAGGAGGTGGAAAAGCCTCCCTAGATTCCCTCCTAGTTGTCTCCATCAAGCCCCTACATAGTAAATGCCTAAAAAATGCTTCTTTTTCCTGCAATTTAATCACATTATGCCACATACTATGACAAACACCTTTTACTCTTCTTACTAAGCATATTATAACCAAAAATGTGAATTAATGTGAGAAAATGATAGATTTAAGGCTAGAGGATATAATAATGAACTTCAAGATATACCTATTGATGGGACTCATCGCCGGCAACACCACACCCGCAGTTGTACACCATTGGGTGGCTTCACCAAGGACAATATCTTCGCGTCATCCAATAGTGCCACCTACCCTATAGCATCAATCCCTTCACATATGAGGTACTATGTGATGTTTCTCCTCTTGAAGTTTGTGATTTATTATTAGGCCAACCATACTTGTGGAAGCGTCATGTTATGTATGAGTATAGGCATCACACTATTATTATTGCTTTGGGAAATAAGTTATACTGGACACTGGAGGTAGCACCGCCTACCTCCATCTCTTGGATCTATGCGCAGTAATGCAGTAAGATCATTTCCCAAACCGAGAATTTTTTTTCCTTATGATTTGCCTTCAGGGCAAGAAGAATATTGTGGCCACATCCACAACATCCAGACATGGTTCCTCCACACAACAACAATAGCAAGGCCGTGGAGGAGTATAAGGACATCTTCACCTCACCCATAGGGGTACCCCTACATTGTGAGGTCAGGGACTCAATCGATTTGACCTGGGCACACCACTACCCAATGGGCTGATTTATTGACAATTTATTATGGAGAACAATGAAATCAAGAGGCAAATTCAGGAGATGTTACAGAAAGGGCATATTAGGCCAAGCTCATCACCTAGTGGGAGCCTGAGCATGTTGGTAGAAAAGAAGGATGGGACCTTGAGGCTCTGTATTGACTATGAGGCATTGAATAAGATCACTGTCCAAAATAGGTATCTAATCCCACAGATTTATGACCTTCTGGAACAAATCAAGGTGGCCAAATATTTCAACAAGATTGAATTGAAGTCTGGTTATCACCAGCTAACAATCGAAACCTCCCATGTGTGGAAGACTTCCTTCAAATTCAAGGAGGACCTTTTTGAATAGTTGGTCATGCCTTTTGGGTTGACATATGCCCCCACGACCTTCATGAGGCTAATGGATGAAACCTTGCGGCCCTTCACCAACTCATTCGTGGTAGTGTATTTCGACGACACCCTGATCTTCAACCAATGTTGGGAAGAGCACCTCCACCATATTAAACATGTCCTCCAAAACTTGCGACAACACAAATTGTGTGCCGATTAGCGGGGTGTGCATGTGGACCCAACCAAGATACAAGTTATTTAGAATTGGCCAACCCCAACCACTATAATAGAGCTCCACAACATTTTGGGTCTTGCCAATTTCTACTACAGGTCCGTGTTGGGGTTCTCTCATATCATTTGTCCTTTGAGTCAAGTCACCAAGGGTGGAGCAAAGAAAAAGTTATTTTGATATGGATCCCAACAGAAGGCATTTGTCGAGTTGAAGCATCACCTCTACTTTGCACTAGTGCTCACATTACCAGATTTGCAACATCTGTTTAGGATTGAGACAGATGCCTTAGACTATTCTATTGGTGTAGTTCTTACTTAGTAAGGGCATCCAGTGGCATATCATAGTGAGACACTTTCAGACATAGTACGAAAGTATCCCACCTGTAATTTCGATTCTGCAGGCTTGCCGACAATGGAATCATTACATTATGGACAAGGAAATGGTCATCCACACAAACCACCCACCACTGTAGTTCTTACAGATACAAGGAAAGTTATAAAATGATTGCCATCATATATGATCCACAACCTACAACAATTCCATTTAAACATTAAGTACAAGAAGGGAAACACCAATAATGTTGCAGATTTCCTCATCCAACTGCCAGTCATGGCGCTGACCATTGCGTTCAACTCTTGTGGACACAAGACTTCATGGTGGCCACATATTTACAAGAGCGATCCAAAATTTAGCAACACATATTAGATTCTCCTAGAAGGCAAGCAAGTTCCTGATTTTCACCTCCAGGGTGCACTGTTATGCCACCTGGGACACCTCTATTTTCCTTCAGGTGATCATGCCAAGATGATTTGGGAGGTGCACTACAGTCGAGTCGTTGGAGATTTCAGAGTAGAGAAAACAATGGAAATGTTGTAAAAGTATTTTTATTGGCTGAACCTTCGACAGGATGTTGGGAAATACATCAGATCCTGCACTGCCTATGCCATTGCCAAATCGACCATCAAAAATCAAGGCCTATATACTCCTCTGTCTACTCCTAATCGACCTTGGTAATCCATGTCCATGGATTACATGTCGATCCTTCCTTGTACTAAGAATGGAAATGATTGTGTTTTCGTGGTCATCGAAGATTCTCTAAGACGGTCATTCTGGCGGCCTACAAGAAGAGTATTACAACGTAAGCCACTGCTAAGCTCTTCTTTGAACGAGTGTGGGTACACTTTGGGATCCCACAGTCCATTATCTCAGATTAGGACAACAGGTTCCTACGTACATTTTGGTCAAGCCTCTCGTCGATGCTAGATACCAAACTCACTAAGTCCACGACCTTCCACCCCCAAACTGAAGGCCAAACAGATGTCATCAACATGATGATCATGCATATTCTGTGCACGTACAACTCGAAACATCCACGCACATGGGATGAAATCCTCCCTTGTGTCCAACACAGTTACAACAAAGCTCTCCATAGCTCCACTGGCCACAACCCCTTTCAGGTGGGGTTGGGATTCCAACCATTATGTCCCATTGATGTGGCCATACCATTTGAAACTACTCAGGAAAATTCAGTTCATGTCTAGGCTGAAGATGATAGGGTTAACAACTTCATTGAGTGTCTTCAACACATTTTCCAGTAGGTCAATGATATATTAAAAATATCCAATGCTAAGTACAAAAAATGTCATGATCAACATCAGGTGCCACATAAGTTCCAGGTGGGCGACAAATTTTGGTTACATATACAGAAGGAGCGCCTCGTTGGGCCCTACTGAAAACTTCACCCGCTCTGATATGGGTCATACACTATCACCACGGTTGTAGGGGGAAATGCCTTCGAGCTCAACATTCCACTGTTCCTTGGTCTGCACCCAATATTCAATGTGTATCGGCTTCGACCATACTTTCTCCCATTGTTGGACACCTCTGATATTGCTGAGCAACTGACACCAACAGATCTCAACCCAATCTGCATCGAACATGCCACAACTAACAACATCATGGACACACAAATCAATAGCACTCGCCAACATAGGATCCAACTATATCAAGTTGTCAAAGCAGGCCGACTCCTTCACCAAGGCAAGTGGATCACCAGGGACTAGGTTCAACAAAAATTTCCTCACCTCATGGAGGCTCTGCATGCAATGGGGACCAGGTGAAGGAATGATCCAAGTGGATATTGGTGTCCACCCTCCTATTCCACCTGGACCTCCAGTCAATTTCATTCATTCCCTTAATTATAACAACATTTACTATTTTTAACAATTTTTTGGGTCCTGAACTTCTAGAGCTATTTTGACCCCCTAAACGACGTTTTTTGAGCTACACAGTAGGTCTATTTCTAAAGGCAAGGGCTTATAACAAATATTGTAGTACTCGGAGATATATTTCCAGCAAGGTATCATATGCGCCAAATGGAGATTATATAACCAAGTTACGACCCCGGGAAGTCGACTGTCCAACTAACCCCAACGGGGCCCACAAACTCTCAGTGTTCCATCTCCTGGGATTATGGTTATGGTTGTTTATGTTTTTCCCTTGTAGTTGAATAATTAAAAATGCCCATAAGCCTCATTGTAACACAATTCAGAGGCATGTAGCTGCCACATCTCTTCTCAGAGATAAGCTACCATCGCTTGAGCTAGTTTATTTCCATTTTGTATGTAAGCACATTTCAGTTATTTGATATTAATGAAATGAAGTTTTATTTCTATTGCATCTCTGTGCTTATGTTTGTTGTGTTCCTGTATAAGTCTAGATCACACAGTCTAATGTAATCGTCGAATGAAGATCGTCAAAAACTGGCATTTTTAACCCAACAGACCTCGAAGTCAATAAGTTAAATGTGTTGAAAAGCGTTACCATGCCATTTAAACCTTCAATATTAATTCATAATTGATTTTTTTTTTTAATTTGATATTGTTGTATAGAAGGACTATATTTTATCGATCACCTCGCAACAAACGTAAATCGTTCTTTAACCAAGGGTTTAAATAGTTTAATCTTGCTAATGTGGAGGGTTGTTCTATGCATGTGGTCTTAAATAAATTGAAGATATTTATATGTAGAGTCAAACATTCACAAATTCATCGTGTTAATCATTCATCCTTCTCTACAAATCTTAGTTTTTAGTGGATTGATATCTTCACTAGAGTAAACTTGAGGATCAACAGGAAATAGAAGCTATGTAATTTTGGTACCCACAGGTTGATATGCTTTCAAAATGTATGCAACAATACCGTCCTTTCTAATCATAGCATACTGATACAGTCTATGAGGTGTGGTCACTGAAGGAAATTGATCACAACTTTGTTGTGGATAAAATGACATCTTCAAAAATTTTCATTAATTTGTTGTTTGCCTCCATATACTTCATATGACTAAAGACATATCTAAAGCTTAACCCAACACTTTAAGTCGATGATTTTGGCAGTTTCAAGAGATTATTTGGGTCGATGAATATGCACTTCATGGGCGTTCGATTTGGTGGGATGAATATGGTTTGCCACATATATAAAGATAGGAATAAGACAATGTCCACAAGTAGGATGGGGAGAGTGACCATGAATCCATTTGTCGAAACATTTTTTGTGGAAGCCATGGTTGCAGCTCGACAACACTCTCACACCTTCACCTTCCACGAGTTCTTCCAAGAAAATAGCGCACTCAATTGCAAGTTGTGGCACTAATTTTCCTCAATGATAGAGGGGGTTGCTTCTATAGATTTACCCTTCATGCCAGTACTAACCCATCTGGTGGCCATATGATTGTGGCATGAACTCCAAAATCTTGTCCCACAGAATGCTTAAGCCAACCCCACGATAGATATGGCAGTGCACATCAACGCAAGAAGAATAAGTATCAAATTTTGACTCATATGAGGACTAATTGTCGCTTGAGGAGGTTGAGTATTAGTGGAGACCTCTAAAGCCATCCTTCCCCCATTGATCTTAAAATCCCAACTCCTACAGAGTTTGTTGTTGAATATAACATAAAATACTTTTCAGATAGTGGTTTCAGTGAGGGCTCATTCTTTTGCTCAAACTGAAAACCAGTCTCATAGTTATAATACAATGGTTAGGACAAACTTGGTGATTGTTTGTTTCTGGGTGATCTGTAAACTGCCGTGGATATTCCACTGGACAGTTCGTCACAACGGATCTGATAATATTATATTAAAAATATGAGATTCTGCGCTATTACAGTTTTATTTAATTTCTAGATCTGTAAAATGAATTGTAATTTGTGCATGCATGTAAAAGTAAATCAAGCAGAAAAGTAGAGAACGACAAAATAAGCTCACACACACATAACACACAAGATATGCTCTCTATAGTGGCATAACTTTTGCATAAAGACTCCGATTGACGCGATTCTTGCGTCGTTAGAAATCTTTTTGTGTGTAGATTAACATGAAAAGTTGTTGAACCAAAGAAGAAAAGTTTTAACCCCCAAAAATTCTGTTTGATGCCTAAAAATGGTCTCGGTAAGTTTCAAACCCTGTTTCGCCAAACTGGGTCTCGCTAGTAAAAACGGTCCCGTAAGCTGATTCCTCCATTTTTTCCACTCCAAATGCATAGAGATGGATGAAAAATAATATAATGATCCAATTCGGATCACACGTCCCATTTTGGGAGGCTTTGGGTCCCCAAAATCTTTTACTGAATGAGGCGAGGAATTTTTTCCTCCACCTTCTCTTTGGTGTACCATTTAGCTTTGTCTAGAAGTTGTCCCTTCAACCCAATCTACCAAAGGTCTTGTTTCCCTTGTCTTGTAGTTTTGGACCTCTTCTACAAAACTGTATCTTCTGTCAACTCTACCTAAGCGTCTGGTGCCAAATCCTCCACAGAAGGTAGGACTTGTTCCTCTTCTTGATCTAGCATGGAAGGCTCATAGAGTTTCAAATTCTCTACATTTACAACTAAGTAAATGTGCATATATGGTGGTAAACTAAGTCGATAGGAATTATCACCCACCTTTTCCAGTATCTCAAAGGGACCATACCTTAGAGCCTTGATTTTCTTACTAGGCCCCTGTAGCCTCTCCTTGTTCAACTGTAGCCATACTCTGTCTCCCACCTTGAATGATTTCTCTGTTCTGTGCTAATCATGCCTGGCCTTATAATTCACCTGCGACTTCTACAGTGTTTCTTGTACCCGTAGATGGATCTGCCTGATCTTCTCTATATTTTTTTTAGCCCTCAAAGCATCTCGTGTACTGTCTTCTTTCACTCCTCCTTGTTGCCCATATGCAATATCCAAAGGTGAAGGTGGCGAATATCCAAAACAAGTTTAAAATGGGCACTTTCCTATAGAAGTGTGGACCGCTCTGTTATAAGAATGCTATATATATGCCATATTTTCATCCCAGGTCCTCGGATGCTTCTGGTTATAACCCCTCAAAATCTGCACCAAAGTCCCGTTGATTACTTCTATCTGCCCATCTGTCCGTGGATGGAATGTTGTAGATCTCTTCAACTTCGTGTCCATCTTCTCCCACAATGTAGTCCAGAATGCACTGAGAAATCTTGTATCCCTGTTTGAAATGATGCTCCTTGGTATCCCAAAGTGTACCTAGACCTGTCCAAAGAACAAGTTTGTTGCTTCTTGTCCGCTAATGGTCTTTTTACATGGCATTAAAACACACATCTTGCTGAACCTGTCAACTACCACGAACAAGTAGTCATGTCCCTTCCTGGTTCTTGGTAAACCTCCATAAATTCCATCGAAATTCTTTCCCAAGGACGAGTAGGTACAAGTAAGGGATGATACAGACCCTGTTTCTTGTTGCTAGGCTTGCTGGTACAACAAAGCATGCATCCTCTTATGAACCTAGCTACTTGTTCTTGCATCTTGGGCCAATACACATACCTCTGCAAGTTAGCCATGGTCTTCCCTACACCAAAGTGCCCTGCAACCTTGGAGGTGTGAACCTCTCTAATCAGCTACAAATGCTCACCTTTAGGAACACATAACTTATCCAGCCTGTAGATAGTAGTCAATGATGTTGTCGCCATCGTGCACATGACTCTAACTCTACAACTGCTGATACACCTCCTTGAAGTCCTCATCTTCTGAATATGCCTCTCTGTATGCATCATGGGTGAATGGCTCCATGTGCATAAGAGTCCCCAAAGCTGTAATATTTGATGTGGGTGGCCTTGAAAGAATATCATCCAACTTGTTTGTGTTGCCCTTCTTATACTTGATCACCAAATGAAATTGCTGTAAAAATCCCATACACTTGTAATGCCTGGTTTGTTGTAGCTTATTCTGGGCCTACAAGTACTGTAACGATTGGTGATTTGCGTGGATTATTGTCTCCTTTCCCATCAGATAGTGCTTCCACTTCTTCACAGCTTGCACCATGGCGTAGAGCTCCTTATCGTAGGTAGGGTAGTTCATAATTGCCCCATGAAACACTTCAGAATTGTAGTAAATGGGTTTTCCTCCTTGCATCAAGACAACTCCCATAACATACCCACTCGCATCTATCTCCACTTCAAAGGGTCATTGCAAGTTTGGTAATGCCAGAACTGGTGCTTCACTGATCTTCTTCTTTAACTCATTGAAAGCCTTCTGCTGCTCTTTTCCCCACTGGAAATTCTTGCACTTGTTATTATGGCATGGAGCGATGTTGCTACCACTGAAAACGAGGTTATGAATTTCCTCAGGTAATGTGTTGCTCCAATGAAACTCCTAACCTCAATAAAATTAGAAGGCACTGACCATTTCATGATGGCCTCCATCTTGGAAAGATCTATCTTCAATTCTACTCCACCAATCACATATCCCAAATACACCAAGGATTACTGCGCAAACTCACACTTCTTGAGATTTGCTAGCAGCTAGTGCTTCTTTAATGTTTCCAACACTTGTGACAGATGTGAAATATGCTCCTCCTAGGTAACACTATATACTAATATATCATCCAAATAGACAATAACAAATGAATCTATAAAAGGCCGTAGTACACCATTCATTAATCTCATAAATGTAGTTGGTGCATTACATAGGCCAAATGGCATAACTAACCACTCATACAAACCTTGCCTGGCTTTGAAGGTGGTCTTCCATGTATCTTCTTCTTTGAATTGAACCTGGTGATATCCAGACTTCAAGTCCAGCTTGGTGAAATATTTTTCTTGTTGCGATTGATCTAGCAGATCGTCTATCCTAGGCAAGGGGTATCTGTTCTTGAGCATGATTTTATTTAACGCCCTGTAATCTATACACATCTGCCAAGTCCCATTCTTCTTTGGCACAATGACGATGGGTGACCCACATGGTGATGTACTCAGTCGAATGACACCCTGTTCCAGCAGCTGCTGTAACTGTTTCTTCACCTCACTTGCTTCTATAACAGACTGCCTATACAACTAAATATTTGGCAATGGGGAGTTTGGCAGTAGCTAAATCTCGTGCTACACTTATCTCCTCGGGGTAGCCCTTTAGGCTCTTGGAACACGTCCTTGTATGCCTGTAACAAGTCCTCCAATTGTTGTTTTTTTTCTTAGTACACCCCTCTAGGGATGCCTTGGCTTGGTTGGCACTTACCAGTGAAATTTTCGACTTGATTTTGTGTGTGTTGATGATGAAGAATTTTCTATCCTTGATGAGCCAGTACTGGTTAGCTCTCCCCATGAATATTGCATCACACATGTACATGTATGGACTCCCAAAGATGACTCCACATACATCAAGGGGAACCACATCCAGATCTAATTCATCAATAAAATCAACACTGACATCAAATCTAATTTTATATTGTTTTGTTACCTTCTGTTGTGCATCCTTATGTACCCATCCCAATGGATATGGGTTTGGATGATCACAAACTTCTAGCCCCAACTTCTTGACCAGATCTGTTGCAATGAGATTTGCCTGCGATCATGAGTCAAACAGAGCATCTATCTTCGTTTTCTTAACATGTATCTTTACATGGAAGAGTTTGGTCATTTCTTTCTCTTCCTATTGCCGAAGGCTACCCAGATTCACCTTCTTTTCCACTGACGTACAAATTATCTTCTCATCCACGTATGAGCTGCTTTCAACTTCGTTGCTCGAATCAGTGGCCATCAAATTCTTCTTCTTATTATATTTCTTCTTATTCTCCGGGTTTAGCTCTGGATGCAATTTCCAGCACTGCTTCTCTGTATGTCCATCAATGTTGCAGTGGTTGCCAGGATCTTTGCACTGGTGTGTTGTGGCTGCCATCTTTTTGTCTTTTCCCCCTTTTTGATTCTTCTTCCCCTCTTTAGAAGCGTCTTGTTTCTCCTTTTGCTTCGATCCACTTGATTGCGGCTCTTTTAAGGCATATGTTCTCCAGGTATTGTGCCTATACACAAGCCTCGTCCACTGTTTTGGGCTTGAATAACATCACTTGCTCATGCAGATGGTAGTGCAGACCCCCCAAATACTTGAGTACATTTGGGTTCTTCGGAGAGATAGCCAACATTATAGCCATATTTTTGAATTATGTGGTGTACTCCTGCACACTTTGGCCCGACTTTTGCCTGAAGTAATGCCACTGGATCCATTGGTCTTCCACATACCCAATGGGATAAAATTGTGACTTAATGAGGGTTTTGAAATCCTCCCACTTAGTCACTAGAGGTTCTCCTTCCAACCACAGGGTTTCTGTGTGGCTCCCACCAAGTCAGTGCATGGCCCTCCAATTTCAGCCACGTGAATGATATCTTTTTCCCTTCTTCGATCTGATGGACATTGAAATAAACTTCCAGTTGTTGCAACCAGTGGTTCAACTTCAGAGTGTCGATCTTGTCGTGGTATGGCTTGATATCGACTTTTACTTCCACTTTAAATAGGGATTGGTTCACGACACTCGAACTAGGTTGATCTTTTTTGCGTTCTTTCTTTGGCTGATTATCTGCGTCTTCCCGATCTCTCGATCCCCATTCTGAGTTTTCCTCTACATTTGAACCCCCTTCTTCTCCAAATATCCCCATCTTATTTCTTAGGGTCGTCATGAGGAGGTTTATATTGTGGTTTATATCTGCGACTTATTCTTCGAGCCGCGAAAACCTCACCTCTATAGGATCATGAGGTTCATTTACAGATTTGTTGCCCATGATTAGGGTTTCACGATTTTTGACCTTGCCATCTAGATCCCTGCAATCTCCACAAAATACCCAAAGAAACCTACTCTGATACCAAATGATCCGTAAACTGCTGTGGATATTCCACTGGACAGTTCGTCACAATAGATCTGATAATATTATATTAAAAAATTGAGATTCTACACTATTATAGTTTTATTTACTTTCTAGATCTATAAAATTAACTGTAATTAGTGCATGCAAGTAAAAGTAAATCAAGAAGAAAAGTAGAGAACTAAAAAATAAGCTCACACACATAATACACAAGATATGCTCTCTAGGAAACCCTTTCGGGAGAAAATCCAGCTGGAAGGTGAGGCCACTTCACTCTCTTTCTTTGTCTAGAAATATGGCTATAGATACAAAGAAGTAATGTCTGTGGCCCATGGGCTGCTACAATGCATAGATCCTCTCTGTGTGCTCTACCTCCTATTTCTCCTGGCTATCTTTGCTCAACTATGGAACAAAATGCTCTCGAAAGAATGGAATGCCTCTTCCTCCTAGTGGCCCAGTTATAACACAACCCGATAGCTTACTAGTAGTTAAGTTTGACTACATCAACTCTTAACTAGAGTTACAAAATAGACTCTGCTAGAGTCTTTTACATCACAAACACATGGATAGCCCCTTTTCCATGAATAATGGGGGCTAATGCGGCATCCTTTCGAACTATAGGTGTGAAAATATGAAGGTCAACTTTTGAGTGACATAACTTTTGCATACAAACTCTAATTGACGCGATTCTTGCGCTGTTGGAAAGCTATCTGTGTGTAGAATATCATGAAAATTTGCCACACTAAAGAAATAAAGTTTTACCCCCAAAAAACGTTGTTTGATGCCTATAAACGCTCTCGGAATGTTTCAAACCTCGTTTCGCCAAACTGGGTCCTGCTGGTAAAAACGCTCCCATGAGCTGATTCCTCCACTTTTTCCACTCCAAATACACCAAGATGGATGAGCAAGAATATAATGATCCAATTCGAATCACTGGGTGAAAGAATTTGTTTAAGGATGTTTGGTCTAGGTTGTGGGATTGAATAGTGAAAATGCAAATTTGAATAAACAAATAATTTTTTCTAGCTTATTAATCACTAGACCTCATCTAATCCAATGAAATACACCAACCAAACTTATGCATATATTTTTATAATGCTTCTCAATGACATAGTGAAAAAATAATAATCTAATGTTCTGTGAGCCCGTTCCAAACGAGAAAAATCATGTATGTCTAGTTGCATATAATTTACATGTAGGAAAAATGTGTTAGTGTGCGACTGTTATATACCTAGGGGGGATAATATGGGGTACCAAGGGAGGTACCCAAGGTAATAATGTAATAATAAGATGGGCCATAGTAATAAATAAGGTGGTTAACCCATATCATGTAAGGGACCACATGTAGTTAATAATAATGTAATGGGCCCATGGTATTAGTTGATGATATGATGGATATTACATTATTACCTTGGGTACCTCCCTTGGTACCCCATATTATCCCCCCTAGGTATATAACAACGACCCTATCTTTCAACATAGAAAAGTACGTAAAAATTATAGGTACCCAAATTTGTTTATTAGAAATAGAGGGACATGCCGTATGGTATGGTAGCTCATATTTGACATAACCCCTTCTATGTGGATGTGATTTCCAATTCCTTGTTAAATGTTATGAGTATTCCCGTCTCCCGTTTTTTGTCACCCGCACCCCATACCTTATTGGTAGAGTTTAAAGTTTACACGATGTCGTGGCAGGATGTGAATCTTCTCGTCATAGAACATGAAATGTCTTTGTCTCGTGACTTGTCAACCCACGAATCTTGTCAACCCTGCTTACTTCTAAACAGTACACTATGAAATAACGTTGGGGAATGAATCCCATAATGACATGGACACCACATTCCACGTTGGCACCATGTGGCTACCATGCACCACATGTCACTCTACAAGGTTGCCATGTGTAACCCATTTTAGTTGAATCAATATTCCAAATCAGGTTTTTTGTTTGCCAAGTGTCCTTGTCATGGTAGCCACATCATCGACTACAATGGCAAGTGCTAACTCAACTAAACAAAACGTGTTTGAAAGCATTAACCTTACCATTTATTAACTTGCATATTTCTCATCCTGCCGCAACATTTTCTCAAAGTGATACACAATTGCACCTTGGAAAATTCTTCGTGGCTTAGTAATTAGAGTTTATTAAAGGGGCTTAGAAAATGTTAAAAGTCATGTTTTATAACAAATAAGTTTGATGTTTTGTCATGCCCTAAAAACATGAACAACACACACATACATCACTTCACCAAAGGGTCGAGGTGAAGATTAAGGTTAATGAGGATGATTATCGTTAACCAAAAGGAATTATGAGCTTAATCTATAATTTAAGGTTTAATCTATGTAATTAAAGAAGGTGCTTTTGTGGGTAAATGCACATATTTTGCATGTCAACACCAACTTGTGAACGCCTATATTGATGAGCATATTACCAAAAAGCCAAGGACTTTGATGTTATGCAACTATTCAACTTGTTTTAATAATAGTTTGACATGGATAAGTTATTAGTGTTGGTTAAGAGTAGGTTATTGGTTAGATATAAATTATTATTGCTAATAAATTAATTGTAGTATAATTTTTGGGCACATTGGTTATGTGTTATGTTTACTTAAGAGGTGAGTAGTATTCTCATATTCAAGATTTCTAGAGGTGGGATTTCATTGTTACAATGAAAATATTAAAAAATGATAATATTGTTTTTTTAGCACAAAGAAATTGATAATTCATTAGAGTGATTTGGGCTAGACATAAAACCAAATCAACTAGTTATTATTATAACCCAAGATATATCCAATAGCTTATAAAATAAGTACACCAATAAGTTATAACTTAGCAAGGGCTTAGACATCCAAAGATACATGTACAAAGAGGGTCGCACTCCTAGGGGACATATACTCTTCTAGCCTTATTATAACAGGTCAAATGTCTCATTGGAAATTTGAACCCAAATAGAGAAAGTATGAGATCTACCTCCCAAAAACTATTGCTCCTTGAAATATTGTTATTAGTGAAAACACAACCAAAGGAGTTACGTTTCTAAAAAAATATTATATAATTAGTGATCTAGAAAGTGTATTGAAACACAAAGAATGCTATGTGCAAAATTGTAGATAGATCATCAAAATGTTTGTATATAGTGATTTACTTCTCAAATGTCATTTGATCCATGCAAATAATTCAATTATGATGCTTATCCCCCATGGGGGTGACATTAAGGTTTCAAAGGAGCGTCAGTTAGTATGATTAGCATGAATGAATTTTCAGTGGTGAAAAGGAAGGTGCACATGGGGATGAGAGCCAATGTCACCACATGTTCGAACCTCATCCACGCATGGAATTCACATTGCCTTCAGGCTCAAACACATCCAACATCATCAAATCAGTTTAAATACAGGCAAGTGGTGGGAGAGGGACATTAGTCCGACATTCCCCTTGTTTGCAGTTTCTCAACATCACATTTGATCATGGATTCATCTTAGGGAAGAGTGCACATGAATTGGGTTTTAAATGTTGGTGTCAACATGCGTGGCATGGCACACAGTTGTCCTTCTTTAGTTTCTGCTTGCTCAAGCCTTCTTTCCTACCCATTTGATCTTCAATTATTGGTTTTCCTTTATTAAGATAGGGACTTGGTCTGATGCAGGGTTACCCCCTCTTACATCCACAATATGCATAAAATTTCATAACACATCTGTCCCAGGTATTTAACTCACAAAGGAGTCAAATCTTCAACCTCTAATGGTTAAGGCCCTATTCCTTAGTTCCATTATATCGGAACTCAATCACCCCGCTAAAACCTCCTATTGGGGCTTTAAACAACCCTCAAGCCTTCGTTTATGACTCTATTAAAGTCATTCGTTAAATCCTTCCTATCAGGACTTTTAAGCTCCTTAAGTCCTCATATATAACCCTCTTATCATTGGTTATATATATATTTAACCCACAAAACCTTTTATCGGTGCTATTTCCTTATAAAACCATTTACAAAGGAAAACATATGCAAACACACCTTTTTCCACCTTTATACAGCTTCTACACAATCCCCGAGGCTACCTCTATTGCAATCGGCCATCGCTCCCTTCACGAGTCATACATACATGCCTCATCACCCCTCCGACTCCGATATGCTACTATCAAAATCGTTAATACATGTTTTAGCCTCAAAAAGGCTCGACAACACATCTATCACAATTACATGGAATTACGTTGAAATCCTGCTCCGAACAGATATAGCGGATCTCAAATTCTATGCACCCACATTCATAACTATCGACGGGTTCGCTCCTCCGTATTAACTCCTTCCGCCGCTCCAATCGCCCCGACCTCCAATCGCCGATTGATGCTTTATAACTGTCAGCGTATCGGCATATCACTATATCCACTAGCCCTTAACTCCTCTGATTGCAAATTAGCAATCAAATCACGACTGTCGATATGGTTCATGATCCGACAGTTGTGATTAACTCGCGTGATCTCATTTTGCTCAAACACAAGGCCAAACCCTTTCCACTTCCATGCGCTGATCCGATATCCTTACGAACCCGATATGGATATAAACCACTCTTTATAGGATTTCATGTCTGGATTCTAAATCCAACTATGTTTTGTGCTCGTTTTTAGTGTAAATCGAGGTTTTCGCTTGCGGGACTTAAACTGTATAATAAACTCCACCGATGCAATAATTCGCGTTGCTCCTCAACGACATCATCTGGACCGTCGATCTTCCAAATCCAACAGCTGCTGAGCACTGAAACTTTACTGCTTCGCTCCTCCTTTTTACTTAGTTTTTACGCTAAGTCTTCAATTCTTCTGTGGTTTTTCTCTTCTTCAAAGGTTTTGGCCTTTCTGCTATTTTACTGCATGATTCCTCCTGAGCTTGGCTTTAATCCCTCTAATGGATTCAACGACCCATTCATGATTCCTTTGAATCATTCTATTCCTCTGAGCTTTACTCTTCTGTGAAATCTCACTTCGCTATTTCACCCCAGAGCTTCCTTCTGTTCCTCAATTGGATTCAAGGATCCATTCATGATTCCTCTGAATCATTTTGTTCCTCTGCGTCCTTCAGAATTCTGCCTACAACCCGTTACAGAGCCTACAAATTCACAAGTAATTCATTCATGAAATACTCTTCAACACATTGACACAATCAAGAATAAACATCTATATATATATAAATATAAACAATCAATTACATATCTGACACTCTGTGTCTCGCACATGCCTGTTCTTTAGCATCATGGCCTCCTCCGAGCTCTGATCATAGGCTTACATTTATGCCAGAAAGTTCTGTTGAAATAATCCTGGTTTGAATCCTAAATCCTCTGTCCACTTCTACTTCAATTAATTCCTAAAATCTCTCTCTCGTCCCTCAAATCATGAAACTTTTTTAAGAGTCATGATTGACTTCTAACTCTTGTCATTTATTCACCACTCACGTTCTCATTTATTTGAGAGCATTTACAACTTCATCTCATTATCTAAATAAATCACTTAAAGCCTAAATATTTCATTAACTTGAGACTTCAGAAACTACTTCTCTAAAGATACATGACCCCCTATGTCTACTTATTTACAATGATTTTCTCTTGGGTTGAATGCTCTTGCATAAGACTCCAAAAGTAGAAAATATTCACGATCTCCTGATCATGCGTCTTATGATCTTTGTCTTCCTGGATCCCATACTTTGTTTTGTAACTGTCCAAATGCTTTGCTCCTTTGCTGCTGTTGTACTTCTACTGTCTTTTGCTCCATCTTCTTCTTCTTGTCAATCAAAAATTCAAACTCTGATTGATCACGCTTCCTGCTGCTACCATTTTTCTCCATTTGGACTGCTTAATCATCTGCTACCACATTTCTTCAATCTCCACCTCCAATACATCTTTGTACTGGTCCATATTCTGCTTCTTACTTCTTTGTTTTAGGTTGTTGCTGCTGTTCACCAACTCTTCGAATTGCTGCTGGTTAATTTCACTTTGTAGCTGTTGGTTTAATTTTTCTTCTTCTTTTTCTCTTTTTCCAACTTTTGCTTTGTTTACACCAACTTTTTCTTTTCTTGCTATGCTGACTGCCTCCCTATCATCCTTACCCTCTTTCATGATTATCTCTTCTTGTATTGAATCATGACTGTCCAACATTCTCTCCAGCAATTGAGCATCTCTGTTCCATGGATTGAATCCTTCCATAGAATCTTCTTCTCTCATCTTTATTTGGCTGCTCATCTGTGCCAAATTTCCTCCAACATCTGCAAAAAAACTTGCACTCACAAAACACTTGTTAAAATTAAAAACATAAGGCTTCTGTGCCTTATCTTCCTTTGGCAACAATTCAATTTGTTGCTCTGTTTCTTTCTCCTCTGTCAGCACATCAGTATGCTGATTTGAATTCTCAAAAGAACTCATGAGACTGTCAACTAGTCTCTCTTCCACATCATCTGTCCTAATGATGTCTTCCTGCTCTTGTCCACCATAGTGAACTCCTTCTTCTGCAATCACACTGTCATACTCTGAATTTTCTAGCAAATATTCTAGCAATGCAATTTCTCTGTGACATTTTGAAAGTGTTTCATCATCTCATCACCTCCAATCCTAAGTTCTTTCTACTGCAATAAGTCACTGCTTCTCTCATTTAAGAGACATTCTTCATCCTCCTTTACTTTAGAGTTTTTATCTTCTGGAAGATACTCTTCCATACTTCTGACAGTTTCAAAAGATTGCTCAACCTCTGCAAAACACTCTTTTATTAGTGTTCTTCCTCCCAACATTAAATCCTTTGCACAGGTTCCTTCCTTCTTAACATCCTTCAGTAAATGTCCTTCTTCCTCAACAGCTTCCATGGCTATTTCCAATGTGCTTATCATCATGGTGAACTGATGATATTTTACTACGTTTTCAGTGAACATAGTCTCTTCTCCAAGTTTGCCTTTAATCTCTTGCTGTTTACCTCCTCCAAGAGCTATCCTTGTCTCACCATCTGCATTAACATTCTCTTGTATTTGTTTTTCATCAATAACATTAATCAAACTCATTTGATTACCTTTCTGAGACAATATTCCTTCATTCTTCATCAGAATAAGATCCTGATTCCTCATCTCTATGACAACTTTTATAGACTCATCCATAGACTTTTCCTTTTGTATGCAGTCAAATTCTTCTTCTTCTGAGAAGTTTTCTTTGTCACCTTTTACTTCTAGATCTTCATCTCCTCTGAAGATATCTTCAAAAGGTTGCTTTTCTCCTGCAATACCTGCCATCATACACAAACTATCAGTTTTAAAAACATAAGACCCTGTGGTCTCACTGGATGCTTCAACCATCATATCTCCTTGCTATTCCAAGTTCTCTTTATGACTCATAAATTCTTCGGTGGTCTCTTCTTCAATCTCTTCAAGCCCTTCACTTGGTTGCTTGATATCATTCCCAAAATATATATGAGACCTATCTATCTCATCTTCTTCCAAAACAGAATTTAGGTTCTGCTTGTTTTCTTCCTCTTTTATGACAATATCAACAGATTGTCCTTCTTTACACGTTTCACCTGCAAACATACACAAATTTTCAGATTTAAAATCATTAGACCTTTTGGTCTCACTTGAAGTTTCAGTCTTCAAGTCTTCATCTTCAGTCAACATCTCCTCATGCTATTTTGAACTATCCCAATAGTCCATGAGATCTTCACTTGATCCCCATTCTTTATCTTCAGTGTAGTCTTCACTTTCTCCCAAAATTTCTCCCTGTTCTGGTTCACAAATGTACTCTTCCATTTCCAACTCAACTTCCTTGAGTTTTTCCCTCAACCACTTTACTTGCTTTTGTTGTAGCCTTCTCTGCATCTCATGCCATTCCACTGGCTTCTTCCTTAATACCCAACCTTGTCTCTAGCTTTCCTCTAGTATCCTCCTTAATGCATCGAGTTGTTCTTTTAACTCTGCAATCTCTTTGTCAATTTCCTCTTGACTCATCCTCTTGCCATTTGCCTTGGCATCCTCTTTCCTCATCTTTCTTCTACTGTGGCTTCTCTCTGAACCTCTGCTATGACTATCAGTAGTCATCTTCTTCTCCTATTTCTTTATGAGCTCCTCATTTATCTGCAACAAGCCTCCGCAATAGCTAGTCCTCCTTGCCGCAATCTTACCTCACTAAGCTCTCCTCACTCAATCTTTTGGTAAGCATAGGTCCTCTATCTGGAACCTCCTCTTGAGCAACACATTTGCTCCTTCTAGGCTTCTGCAATCTCTCACTCTCTCTTGAGAACACTTCAGTTGTACTCTCTCTATCCAATATCTTGTTGGATTCTTCAGGTTCACTACCACTTTTTCCTTCAGAGTGTTTTCCTTACTCTGTCTTCAAGAACACATCTGGTTCTCCTCTCACAGCTTCTCTTGCTGTCACTTGTGCATTAGTGTAAAAACACACATTCTCAATTTAAAACAGAACATATTACCTCACTTTCAAGATCTCAGCATGATCTTGTTTCACCATTCCACCTATAATTTGAATGGATTTCCTCTGTCTCTTGCATCTGCAAGTTCTGCTACACATCACCTCTGTTTGCCTTCCTTCTTTCATATTAGAATATGATCCTTCCTTGCCTGCATAAACACCTTAACACATAACTCTGCTTTTAATTCTCACATAGAATTTCTCTATTCTATTTAACCCCAATGGTTTTAATTACAATTCTACTCTGATACCAAAAATGATGTAGGGTTACCCCTGCTTACATCCACAGTATGCATAAAAATGCATAACACATTTGTTCTAGGTATTTAACTCACAAAGGAGTCAAATCTTCAACCTCTAATGGTTAATGCCCTATTCCTTAGTTCCATTATATTGGAACTCAATCACCCCGCTAAAACCTCCTATCGGGGCTTTAAACAACCCTCAAGCCTTTGTTTATGACTCTATTAAAGTCATTCGTTAAATCCTTCCTATCGGGACTTTTAAGCTCCTTAAGTCTGCATATATAACCCTCTTATCATTGGTTATATATATATAGCTATATATAGCTATATATATATAGCTATATATATATATATATATATATATATATATATATATATATATATATATATATATATATATATATATATATATATATATATATATATATATATATATATATATATATATATATATAGATATATATATATATATATATATATATAGCTATAAGCCTTTTATTGGTGCTATTTCCTTATAAAACCATTTACAAAGGAAAACATATGCAAACACACCTTTTTCCACCTTTATATGGCTTCTGCACAATCCCCGAGGCTACCTTTATCGCAATCAGGCATCACTCCCTTCATGGGTCATACATACATGCCTCATCACCCCTCCGACTCCGATATGCGACTATCGGAATCGTTAATATATGTTTTAGCCTTAAAAAGGCTCGGCAACACATCTATCGCAATTACATGGAATTACGTTGAAATCCCGCTCTGAACACATATAGCGGATCTCAAATTCTATGCACCCACATTCATAACTATCGGCGGGTCCGCTCCTCCATATTAACTCCTTCCATCGCTCCAATTGCCCTGACCTCCGATCGCTGATCGACGCTTTATCGTTGTCGGCGTATCGGCATATCACTATATCCGCTAGCCCTTAACTCCTTCGATTGCGAATTAGCAATCAAATCACGACCGTCGATCTGGTTCGTGATCTCACAGCTGTGATTAACTCACATAATCACATTTCACTCAACCTCAACGCCAGACCCCTTCCACTTCCTTGTGCTGATCTGGTATCCTTACGGACCCGATATGGATATAAGCCACTTTTTATAGGATTTCAAGTTCGAATTCTAAATCTGACTATGTTTTGTGCTCGTTTTTAGTGTAAATCAAGGTTTTCGCTTGCGGGACTTAAACTGTATAATAAACTCCACCGATGCGATATTTCACCTTGCTCCTCAGCGACATCATCTGGACTGTTGATCTTCCAAATCCAACGGCTGTTGAGCACTGACACTTTACTCCTTCGCTCCTCCTTTTTACTTAGTTTTTACGCTAAGTCTTCAGTTCTTTTGTGGTTTTTCTCTTCTTTAAAGGTTTCAGCCTTTCTATTGTTTTACTGCGTGATTCCTCCCGAGCTTGGCTTTAATCCCTCTAATGGATTCAACGACCCATTCATGATTCCTCTGAATCATTTTGTTCCTCTGAGCTTTACTCTTTTGCGAAATCTCACTTCGCTATTTCACCCCAGGGCTTCCCTCTGTTCCTCAATTGGATTCAAGGATCCATTCATGATTCCTCTAAATCGTTCTGTTCCTCTGCGTCCTTTAGAATTCTACCTGCAACTCGTTACAGAGCCTACGAATTCACAAGTAATTTATTCATGAAATACTCTTCAACACACTAACACAGTCAGGAATAAACATCTATATATAAAAATATAAACAGTCAATTACATATCCGAGACTCTGTGTCTCGCATAGGCCTATTCTTCAATATTGTGGCCTCCTCCGAGATCTGCCTGTAGGCTTACATTTATGCTAGAAAGTTCTATTGAACTAATCCTGGTTTGACTCCTAAATCCTTTGTCCACTTCTACTTCAATTAATTCCTAAAATCTCTCTCTCATCCCTCGAATCATGAAACTGTTTTAAGAGTCCTGATTGACTTCTAACTCTTGTCATTTATTCACCACTCATGTTCTCATTTATTTGAGAGCATTCACAACTTCCTCTCATTATCTAATTAAATCAATTAAAGCCTAAATATTTCATTAACTTGAGACTTAGGAATCTACTTCTCTAAAGATACATGACCCCCTATGTCTACTTATTTACAATGATTTTCTCTTGGGTTGAATGCTCCTGCATCATGGTCCTAGGGTGGAAAATTTTCAATATTTTTAACAGGATTGCAGACAATTTCTACTCTCCCTCGGCTCCTGGTTACCAACGTTGCAACTCAATGATTTCTGTAAATGTCCGTCTATGTATTTCCAACCTTTCCGATTTAGTTCTTGTTGTAAATTCACTAGCTATTGTGTATCATTTTGGCTTGGTAGTCTATCTGGTTATTGTAGGTGTCCATGTTATTTGTTCTATTTCTCCATAACACAACGACTCTTTATTCAATTTAGTGTCCTAAATTACTTTGCATAAATTATCAACCAAGGCTCGTAAGCTGATGAAGTGTAGTGCACTGTATGTGCTAGTTAACCCTTCTTACTTCGTTGTTTTGTATTTTATATTGTTTTGGGGGTTTCTATTCTTTCATTCCTAATGATGTACAATTTGAACTATGAGAATCTAAATTTCCTAAAGGTGAACCAAGAGCTTAAAATAGTCAAAATCTAAGTTAAAAGAAGGAAAAACAAAGCATCTGTCCTATCTTCTCATCTAATCCTAATTCATGAATAATTCTTAAAACTAGAAGGTAAAGTTGTAAGTCATGTTGGAATAAGTACAGAGAATGAAATTAACTGAAGTACTTCTAGTTACTCTAACGTTCAATTTTGAAGATAACCTCCTTGAGATAGAATTCAAGCAACTTCTGTACTTCATGATCTAGTAAAAACTAAATAAAAACATGCAGAAGGTAAACTGATTGGTTTCGACCCTTATGTAAAGTGAATGCTCAACCATTTAGTTTAGGATGGATATCAACTTAAAATGGTGACCAA
This sequence comes from Pinus tabuliformis, assembly GCA_031772625.1. Lineage (NCBI taxonomy): Eukaryota > Viridiplantae > Streptophyta > Pinopsida > Pinales > Pinaceae > Pinus > Pinus tabuliformis. Next base: position 1,238,402,968 of record CM062805.1, on the reverse strand, counting down.
AAACATTCATTAATACAGTGCATTGACAACCTGAACTAAGAAATAAATAACAAAAACAATGAGTAAGCTAATCAATAGTGCATCCTCATTACTTTCAATCTTACTCTGTTTAGAAACAAAGTTGTTTCCTTTATGAAATGGATTGGGGAAACAAGACTGCACAATTGAATTCTAACATTATGCTATTGATTAAAACTAAAAGAAATCAAACTACAAGAAATCCTAAGTTATAAACATTGCTAAAAGTAAATGAGGAATTTAAAACTGAACAGAAAGAAGAAAACAAATGAAAAGAAAACCTCCTTCAGCGCAGGGGCCCTCTGCAACTGACTAGGTTGAGCTGCTAACTTAATTCAAAATGCTCCTTCAAATGATCATCAGTCAACACACGACTTTGTATTATAAAACAGGAACAAAAGTCCAAAATTACAGAGCTGATAAGTTTAAACTTAATACATCAAAAACTTCGAACTCCCTCCGGTTCTGTTCAACTGGTATTTAAAAGAAAATATTCATAACTATCTTTTGAGGAAAATTAGCTACAGGTGGTCTACACGTATTACAACCAGTCTGCGTAAATGTTTGATCAGCTACATGTGACTTGAATTCGAACAAGGTGGTTTCACAAAACCGTTGACACAGGTGGCTAATCCGAGTTAATGCTTCAACAAATCTGTTGGATTTATTAATTAACCACAAAAGGGTAGACAAAGAGTCCTATTGCTTCCGGGTTTCATACATTTGACTCCACCTTTGACTGTGGTCTTGAGCTGGCTTTTTTATCGATCTGGGCTAGGTGACTAGGATAGGATCCATGTCGAGATGATTCCAGAGATGCCCATGTGGCTGGTTTCTTCATTTGACACCTGTAACCTATTCAACCATGGAAGTAGCTACAGAACACATAGTTAGCTGCAGAATAGGCTGCATTCTGTAGCTAATTTGCAAAAACTTATTTCAAATAGAAAAAACATAAAAGTATAACATGTCAATCATTTAATGTCCTCCTTGAGACAAAATCTATCATTTATCAGTGATGGGGATCTGTCTTTTATGGAAAACAAGAGAAAGAAGTGAGAAAAGTTGTCAAGGATTCTGAGCTCCAACATACCCCCACTACAAAATCATTACATGTCCCCATGCAATTTTGCCAAAAATGTGAACTCTTATTTCCTATTGCATCTGCTCAGATACCTCTGCTAGTACATCTAACTTTCTTCTCTTGCTCCTCTTTGAAGTGACTGCCATCCTAGGTTTCTTCATGAGAAGTCTGTATTTAAGGTTGATGACTGTTTTGTTCAAGTTTCTATTCTTCCTCTTCAACTTCCTATTCTTCTTGTACCATAGCCCTAGGTGCAGTATTGTATTATCATGAATGGCTTTATCCAATTTGCTTTGTTCCTTCAGGGTTTCATTTTCTTTCTTGATATGCTTGTTCAATATCTCTAACTCATAGATTTCCTGTTTGAGAGAGTCAGTTAGAGGTTCTTGTGGATTGACAGGTTGTTCTGGATTGGCTGAGGATCCTGGATCCATTGAGGCACTTTTCTTTTCCAGTGATTCTATGTAATCATAAATTTGCTGCTGCACTAGGTCTATGCTTGGGGATCCTCTGTTGGGCCTGTCTTCAAAATACTGTTTAGGAGAGTTTTGAGGGTTGTATGTAAATGGAACATTATCAGGAGATGGTACTGGGGTTTTTTCTTCTAGATTTATGGATTCTATTACCTTTGATGATACCTTCTTTACCATACCTCGGAGTCTAGAGCTCCTTCTAAGATGTAGGGGGTTTATGTTCTCCTCCTTTGTACCCTTTTTCTCCTTTCCTATCTTTTCCTTCCTCTTGATTTGTTTCCTGATCTCTATCATTTTTTCAGAGATTAGTTGTTCATCACCTTATTGAAATGAAGATTCAGGTTTGTTCTTAGTAATTCCACCAGTTTTCTTTTTTATCTTTCCTTTTTGCTTGACCTGCTCCCTGATCTTTGTCTCAAAGACTGGCTCTTCATCATTTTTCTGTGCGAAGGACTTAGGTTTGCTTTGAATGGTCATACTAGTCTTTTTCCTCTTACTCCTTCTGACATTACCCTCTTTAGGTGACTCTAGTGCCTCTTGGAAATAGTTTCTTATCAAGAAGTTTTCCCAAGTATCTCCTATTATTTTCAGATGAAACTCAACCATTGTTTTGACCAACCCATGATGGTACATAGTTGTGTCTATGAATTCTATTTTCTTCTATACATTTGAAGCCATCCTCCTTAGACTGTTTAGAAGGAACAAAGGGAGGTTGATGTTTCTATTTTCTAGAAATTTCATCAATAAACATATATGATAAACATACATGCATCCGGATCTTCCCTCATAGGTAATAAATTTTTGTAATATCAAAAACATGCTTCTCCATTTATTTTTAAGTGTTGAAATAGGAATTCATTTTCTAAACACAATGACATCCATACCTGGGTTCCTGAGGATTACATTCCATGATTCACTGTGAAATTATTTGTTTTTGAACCATCTCTCACCAAGTCTTGGTAGTTCAGTAGCCTCTTCTATGTAAGATTATGTTACTAGAAACTTAATGTCTCCAATCTCTACTTCTGTACCATCGAATGATATAGCAAATTTTGTGATCTCCTTGTGATATCCATCAAATTTTTCACTGAAATTGAGCCATCCAACCTTCTGCAACATCTCCTTTAGTTGTGGGTACCCTTCCATAAACTTTGCCCCTATGGGCTCTGCCCTGACAATGAGTCCCATGGTCTCTGTTTTGTAGAATTTTCTAACCTTCGGAATTACTCTCATGGTCTATGAAATGGATTGATTGCGGGTATGGTGAAAAATAACTATGTGTTTGCATGGAATAAGTAGACGGTGAGGGTTCGGAGAGATGTGAATACGTTAGTCACATCGTAGTTTTGACCGTTAACAGATGGAGTTATTAGAGACCGTTTAAGTACAAAGTATGGAGAACGTAGTGGAGGTGTGGTATGATGAAATCATTATAGACCGTTTGGTATCGAATGTGGAAGATGTGGCGGAGATGTGGTATCATGAAGTGGCAGTCAAATCAAATGATGACTTGTTAAGGAGACATATGATCATTCATATTATACATGACTTATGTTTGTAACTTGCTGTTTGAAATAAATTTTGCATTTTACCTTTAGAACTTAACCTTTTGCTTGATAATTCTTTTGGTGTTGATCCATAGGTACTTTGAGCATGGTTGATCTCCAAAACTTGATTCTTCAATTTCCCTGCATTCATGATTTATTTGTGAGCTGTACAATTGTGCTAGAGATGATAAGTAAGTTGTAGTTGCAGAATCAGATTAGCCGCGGAATGGAATCAACTGCAGAATGTGAAAAGAAGGAAAAGTGAAATATGGCTTATGGAATATGAATGCAAAAATAAAATGGAAATGAGTTATGACAGTGAGATGGAATGGGATGTAAGATGAAATGAAAAATAGGGTGAAATGGGGTAAAAATGTAAATGAAATATGACAATGAGATGAAGTGGAACTATAAAAAAAAATGAAGATAGAATGAAATGATGAATTTGCAGACTCTAAACTGTAAATGAATGTAGCTTTTTCTCACTAATTACAGAAAGGAAATGGAAAATATAGGATGTCATAAATCTATGATTTTCACCCTGTATTTTCTGTATAAGTATGTCAATCAATGATTGGTTTTCAACCTCATACAATTTTTTTATCTTTTATTTTTATTTTTATTTTTTTTATCAGTCATTTCTTAGGAAAAATAAAGACTAAGTTAGTAGAGAAGAAGAATTCTTCTTCACTAGCTTCATTTCAGAGTTATTCTGGAAAATCTTAATGAACTCCTATCTTGAAATTGGTTTTTGATATATCTTCAACCGATGACCATTCACAAGAAGAGGTATTTTTCTTCCATCTATCGTCCTTATATTAAAGACTTCTTCAATCTCATATGGCCCAAGCCAATGAGTTTGAAACTTCCCTTGAAAATCTTTAAACTTTGAATCGAACAACAGTGCCCAATCCCTTTCTTGGAACTTCTTCTCCTTAATATATTTATCATGCCATTTAGCCCTTTGCTGTTGGACTATACTGGTTCTTTGGACTGCATCTTCCCTGATTTCATCAAGTTCTTTGAGTTGCTCCAATCTATGTTTTTGTGCCTCTAATAAATCCAGTCCCAATTGGACTACCATCTTGAAGGTTTTGATTTGAAACTCTATAGGGAACATGACTTGTTTCCCATAAACAAGTTCATAGGGTGTATGTCCCGTTGTGTTCCTCCATGTAGTTCTATAGGCCCATAAGGCTTCAGGAAGCCTTTTTTCCAAATCTCTTCTATGTAGATGTACAGTCTTAGTGAGAATTCCTTCAATCACCTTATTTGTAGATTCAACTTGACCATTTTCTTGTGGATGATAGGGAGTAGATTTCCTATATTTGATCTTGTAATCTTCCATAAGACCATTCCCCATTTTAGATGTAAATTGAGATCCCTGAACTATCACAATTTCTCTTGGAACACCAAAACAAGTGAAGATGTCCTCAAAAAGAAAATTAACTATGGATTTTTCATTAGAAAAAGGTAATGCTTTGGCCTCTACCCATTTAGTGACATAATCAGTGCATACCAATATATACTTATTTTTCTTAGATGAAGGATTAATTGGCCCAACAAAATCTAAGGCCCATTTTTCAAAAGGTTCAATGAGTACCTGAATTTGTAGTGGCATTTCATTTGAAGGAGTGGGTTTCCCTACCCTCTGGCAACTGTCACACCTCCTGACATATTCTTTAGCATCTTTGAAGATGGATGGCCAATAATATCCTAAAGAAAGGATTTTATAGGCTGTCCTCTTGTCAGCAAAGTGTCCACCACACGACACATCATGACATACCTTAAGAATCTTAGGCATTTCATCTTCCACAACACATCTTCTGATCATAAGATCTGGGCTTGTTTTATACAATTCATTAGTGATCCATGAGTATCTTGCACTTATTTGAATGATTTTTTTTTTTTTTCTAGGAAACAAATGTGAAGGCAATTTCCCTGTGACTAAGTAATTAACAATACCTGCAAACCAAGGAGTTTGAGTAGTCACTGCAAAAAGATATTCATCAGGAAACTTATCTTCAACCAGAGTGTCATCTTTGATATTTTGAATTCTGGACAAGAAATCAACAACTGTGTTTTGTTTTCCAAGTCTATCTAGCACAGTAATATTGAATTCTTACAAGAGTAAAAGCCATCTTGTAACTCTGCCATTAGTAATAGGTTTATTCATTAAGTATCTAATTGCAGAGTGATCTGTATGAACAAAGGTTTCATAGCATGTTATATAATGTCTGAACTTGTTGATTGCATGAACAACAACTAAAAATTCCTTTTCAGTCACAGTATAATTCAACTCAGTGGGAGTCAAATTCTTACTTGTATAGTAGATGGCATAGGGAATCAAGTCTTTTTGTCCTAATACAACTCCCAGAGCTGTATTTGAAGCATCTGTTGAAATGTGAAAAGGTAGTTTCCAATTTGGACCTCTCAAGATGGGTGCTTCAGAAATTTTTGTTTTTAAGGTCTCAAATGCTATCTGGCAGTCAGGATTCCAATTGAATTCACAATCCTTGGTGAGTAATTTGAAGAGTGGGGATGCTATTTTAGTGAAATTTTTTATAAATTGTCTATAGTATCCTGTAAATCCTAGAAAACTTCGAACATCCTTTTGGCAATTTGGAATTGATAATTTAGAGATGACTTCAACTTTAGATTTATCAACTTTAATCCCATCTCTTGAAATGTTATGCCCTAAAACAATACCTTCTGTAAACATCATAAAACATTTTTCATGGCTTAGTGAAAGGTTTTCTTCCTTACATCTTTTAATAAAATTTTCCAATTTTTCCAAAGCTTCTTCAAATGTATTCCCATAGGCCGTAAAGTCATCCATATATACCTCTACACAATCATGTATTAGATCAGAAAAAATTCCTAGTACTGCTCTTTGGAATGTTGCAGTTGCATTACATAACCCAAAAGGAAGTACTCGGTAGGCATAGGTTCCCCATGGACAAGTAAATGTGGTTTTATCATGATCTTCAGTTTCCACCTGAATCTGATTATAACCACTAAAACCATCCAAGAATGAGAAATACTTATTACCTGCTAATGTATCTAACACTTGATCTATAAAGGGAAAAGGAAAATGATCTTTAAGGGTAGCTTTATTCAATTCTCGGTAATCAATGCACACCCTCCATTTACCATTCTTTTTAGGCACAATCACTAAAGGGGAAACCAATTGACTGTCTAAAATTGAGTAAATGAAGTTTACATTCAACAGTTTTTGCAACTCTTCTTTCACAATTTCCCTAAGATTTGGATTCATCCTTCTTTGAGGTTTTCTGATAGGTCTACAATTTTCCTCAATGTAGATGTGATGTATACAAGTTTTAGGACTAATTCCTTTCATGTCAGCATATTCCCATACATATCCAGCAGAATGTTGTTGTATTGTCTTGATTAGCTTTTCCTGTTGTAATTTCTCCAAGTTATTGTTTATGTTCAATGTTCTCCCTGGAAAGATTTCAATTGTAGAGCTACCAAATTCTTCCATAGAATAAAGAGACATCTGCCTAGATGACAAATATTCAATATTGAATTTCTTTTGAAATTGATCATGTTCATATTCTGGAGATGATTCAAAATTTTCCATTGTATTTAAGATTTGACTATCTTCACTAATAGTTCAAATAGTAAAGAGAGGCTGAATGTCATTTTCATCATCAATCCATTCTTTGTCATCTATTTCTGTGATTGTTCTTGCTGGAGGATATAGAGTGAATTTCTTTGTTGAATTCCCATAAAAAATATACATATCACCAGATCTACAACTAATGAAAGCATCAGCTATGGCCAACCAAGGTCTTCCTAATATGAGCGGATGTCCTCCTAGATTGTTCTTGGGGGTCAAGATCATAAAATCAACAGGATATTCCCAAGAATCTAAGGATACTGAAATATCTTCTAACACTCCATCTGGTTTGATTACAGATCTGTCCGCTAATTGCAGTAATGTAGGTGTGTAAAGAAGATTAGGAAGCTTGAGCTGTTCCATGGTTTGTTTGCTCATGATGTTTATTGCTGCCCCTAAATCAATCAATGTATTTGGAATTTCAACTCCATTGATATGTGTTTTCACAATTGGACTTCCTGGATCTACATATTTTTGTATGGCAATTTTTCCCATCATTATATCTGCTATTTTTCCTACCAGGTGAATTCTTTTTGTTTCTTTTTCTTTTCTTCCTGGTTTCTTTATGCTCAATTCCTTTATTGTTTTAGCTAGGATTGGAATCTCCTTAATGGCTTGTAACAAATGAATTTTGATACAAACATTTTTTAATTCATCTAGAAAATCATAATTAGGCAACATGATCTGCTTTTCTACTCCTCTATCAACTTGTAATCTTTCAGGAAAAGGAGGTGCAGAAGTAGATACTGGTTGCTCAATGATAGGAGTTGAGTTCACTGGTTCTTTTTGTTTTTCATTTTCAGTATTTTGGTTTTGGAGAGATGTTCCCTCAAAAATTTTATTGGGCTGTAGAGAATCTTCCTCAGAATTGTCTTGTTCCTGAATAACTACAGAAGGCCTTTCCTTTTCTAATACCCTACCAGATCTTAGTTGAACATCACTGAGATCTAGAGGAGTGATCATATAAGTTGGAAATTGTCGTCCTTCCACCATGTAAGTATTCTGAGGATTTTTATTGTTGGGGTTTGGTAATGGTTGGGCAAGTAGTTGATTTGGTCTCTGCTGAAATGGCAATAAGAGTTGAGGATTTTGGTTTTGTTGTGGAAATGGTAATGAAAGTTGAAGGTTCTGATTTTGAAGTTGTGGCTGCTGATTTTGTTGTGGAATGTGTGAGGGAGGATAAGTTTGATATGATGGAGGATATTGATAATATGGAGAAAATCTCCCATAAGGATTTTTTACTCCTTATGCCCAAGGTTGAGATTGAGATTGAGGTTGAGGCCAAGGTTGCTGCCAAGAATTCCAATTTGGTGGGGGCTGAAGATACATTTGATTGTTGAATCCCTAATTTTGTGGCCCTTGCCAAGGTTTTCTAGAGACAAATCAAAGAGGTTCTGCTGAATTTGGAACTGTTTCGTCTTGAAAAACAACCTTAAGACCTGGAATCAAACGACAACCTTTGGTCTCATGATTCTCTGAGCAAATCATACAAGTCTCTATAATTTTTGCATCCAAAGGGCATTCTCTTAGAGCATGTTTTTTTTCTTCATTTTGGACAAAAAATAGCTAAAGCATCAGCCTCAATTTTCTTCTTGTTTTTCGACTTAAGGGTGTCTATTTTCTCACCAAGACTCCCTAGAATATTTGTTTTGAATTCATCAAGCATATTACCAATTTCTACCCTACTCACTGATCCAGTTGCAGATTTATTTACTCTAACAAAAGAAGGATCTCTTGGACCTTTCCAAATTTTGGATTTCCCTCTTGAGAGATGAACACATAATTCTCCTATGTCATTTAATGGGAGTTGAGAGATATCTCCCTTCCCCATCATGTTAAGGATATCTATCCACTTATCTCTAATGGCTTTTAATAAAATATATTTTAAGGTATCTTCATCTAAATTGTCCATATTTTCTCCTTTCAAATTATAGTTGAATCTCTCAATCAAATCCTCTAAATGTTCATCCTCTCTTTGCATCATTTTGAACACTTCATCTTTGTGATTGGTAGGCATGCAATACTCCAAATACCTATCCAAAAGCATTTTTTTCATGTCATTCCATGTTCTAATGGACTGAATAAACCCATGAACCACTTCAAAGCAGCGCCTTTCAGTGTTGAAGGGAACAACTTAAGTTTTTGAGAGTCTTCTAGATAATCATAGGTTCTGCACAAGACTTCAAACTTGAATAAAAATGTTTCAGGATCCTCACTTTTTAACCCATGGAAATTTGGGAGGACAGAAGATGAGATGTTTTTCATTGTGGCATTTGTTTCTTCATCCACTATAGGGAATCCAAAAGAATTATCTATTTCCCTATTTCCTCTGCCTCCTCCATTATTTCCTCTACCTCTTCCTCTATCCCCTCCTCAAAATAGTGTGAATTCTCCATCCTCTCCTTCTTCTGCCATTATAGTTTCTTCAGAGTCAATATAAGGTTCAACCTGCAAGCTTACTTTGTCTTCCTCTAGTTCTTCTATTAATTGGATATGGGAGAGAGGTTCTACTTCTTCTTCCTCACTAGGTATTCATAATTCTTCAACTAAAATTTGCTCCACTGTGGAGGTGAAAAAGGCTACTCCTGCTGTTGGAGACCCAAGATTTTTCTCCTCTAGGACTGCCTTGGTAGATGAAGTAGGAGATTCTTTTGATTGGATTTCTGCCCCTGGAATTTCAGGAGTTCTATGGCTGGGAGTATGAGCTTGAGGTGGAGGTGTATCTCTTCTTTTTCTTGGTGGAGTAGGTGGTGTTGTAGGAATTGAACTCCTGCCTCTAGCTATAAATCTACCCCTAGAGTCTCTTTCTCTATGCATATCATTTTTTTGTTTTTTAATGTAAGAGATAAGGTTACCTAGTTACACTTCCCCGACAACGGTGCCAAAATGTTTAGTCAATTTAGTGTCCTAAATTGCTTTGCATAAATTATCAACCGAGGCTCGTAAGCTGATGAAGTGTAGTGCACTGTATGTGCTAGTTAACCCTTCTTACTTCGTTGTTTTGTATTTTATATTTTTTTGGGGGTTTCTGTTCTTTGATTCCTAATGATGTACAATTTGAACTATGAGAAACTAAATCTAAATTTCCTAAAGTTAAACCAAGAGCTTAAAACTAGTCAAAATCTAAGTTAAAAGAAGGAAAAATAGAGCATCTGTCCTATCTTCTCATCTAATCCTAATTCATGAATAATTCTTAAAAGTAGAAGGTAAAGTTTTAAGTCATGTTGGAATAAATACAGAGAATGAAGTTAACTAAAGTACTTCTAGTTACTATAACCTTGAATTTTGAAAGATAACCTCCTTGAGATGGAATTCAAGCAACCTCCGTACTTCATGATCTTGTAAAAACTAAATAAAAACATGCAGAAGGTAACTGATTGGTTTCAACCCTTATGTAAAGTGAATGCTCAACCATTTAGTTTAGGATGGATATCAGCTTAAAATGGTGACAAAAAACATTCATTAATACAATGCATTGACAACCTGAACTAAGAAATAAATAACAAAAGCAATGAGTAAGCTAATCAACAATGCATCCTCATTACTTTCAATCTTACTCTGTTTAGAAACAAAGTCGTTTCCTTTATGAAATGGATTGGGGAAACAAGACCGCACAATTGAATTATAACATTATGCTACTGATTAAAACTAAAAGAAATCAAACTACAAGAAATCCTAAGTTATAAACACTACTAAAAGTAAATGAGGAATTTAAAACTAAACAGAAAGAAGAAAACAAATGAAAAGAAAACCTCCTTCAGCGCAGGGGCCCTCTGCAACTGACTAGGTTGAGCTGCTAACTTAATTCAAAATGCTCCTTCAAATGATCATTAGTCGACACACAGATTTGTATTATAAAACAAGAACAAAAGTCCAAAATTATAGAGTTGATAAGTTTAAACTTAATACATCAGAAACTTCGAACTCCCTCCGGTTCTGTTCAACTGAAATTTAAAATAAAATATTCATAACTGTCTTTTGAGGAAAATTAGCTACAGGTGGTCTACACGTATTACAACCAGTTTGCATAAATGTTTGATCAGCTACAGGTGACTTGAATTCGAATAAGGTGGTTGCATAGAACCATTGACACAGGTGGCTGATCCGAGTTAATGCTTCAACAGATCTGTTGGATTTATTAATTAACCACGAAAGGGTAGACAAAGAGTCCTATTGCTTCCGGGTTTCATACATTTGACTCCACCTTTGACTGTGGTCTTGAGTTGGCTTTTTTATCGATCTGGGCTGGGTGACTAGGATAGGATCCATGTCGAGACGATTCCAGAGATGCCCATGTGGCCGGTTTCTTCGTTTGACACCTATAACTTGTTCAACCATGGAAGTAGCTACGGAACACACAGTTAGCTGCAGAATAGGCTGCGTTTCATAGCTAATTTGCAAAAACTTATTTCAAATAGCAAAAACATAAAAGTATAACATGTCAATCATTTAATGTCCTCCTTGAGACAAAATCTATCCTTTATCGGTGATGGGGATCTGTCTTTTATGGAAAACAAGAGAAAGAAGTGAGAAAAGTTGTTAAGGAGAGAATAATTCTTAGGTCCAACAACGACGAGTCACTCCTTCGAGTTGTTGGTTGTGTTACTCACTGCATCCTCCCAAATCACTGAGTCTGCAGGTATATCATTTAGTTTTCCAGTATTGGTATGTGTTGTCTAGTATTCAGGCACATTTTCAATATGGTTTTGATAGTATCACAGACCGGGCCTTCACAAATCTAAGTTTCATAGTTCCAACTCGTCATTCTCTTTTGCAAATCCAGTTTGAAAGGGAAGTTTACCTAGTAAGTTAATTTGGGTCGCTCACCCTATCTATGGTTGATGATGCCCTTATAACATTCAGTCTCCACACTCCCATAATTTTACTTCTCCATTATTGTCGTCTTTAGGTCCATTTTCTGGTCATCCCAACTACACCTGGTTATACCAATTGTCCCTATGTTTTCATGGCTCCTTGATTGTGTCTACCTAGTTTTTGGGGTGGTGCTGAAAGAGCATCCTCCTATCATCATTAACATCTCTTTGGTTGGCACTCCATGGCTTACAACTTCGACTCCATCCTCCCATGAAGTTAGGAATGAGATCATTCACTTGGAAGCTAAGGAATTTGGGGATCGAACATACTTTTATGACTCTTTAATCAGTGGAAACACCTTCAGGTGGACTCCAGATCCTAGAAAATTTCGCTAAAGGAGACTTCATTTTCTTCACTCAGTGCTCTACATCGTGAACTAGAAACCTTGCTTCACATGGTCATCAATGACAAGAAATTCGACAACTACCTATTATTTGCAGGACAAGAGGAGATCAAACGGATCCTTTGGGATATTAGATACAATCTGAACAATATCATGGCTAGACTAACACGGGTGGAGCACTATGTGGCGTCCGATTTCGACTCTGGTTCAGACTCGCAACCTCAAACACCAGTTGTTATCAATGCACTAGCAGAGGGTCCACCTCAAGGCAACTCTAGTTATCTGTCTCTAGTTATTATATTAGATTAATAGTCTCTCATGGCACTCGACTCTTCATTTTTGTATAGGCTACGCCTAACTTTCCTATGCTTCTATGGCTGTCAAGATGTCTTAGTATGCTATATGTGAACACTGGTTTTGTTTGATTTCCCTGAACACACCTATGCATGTAATTACTTATGGGCGATGCCTTGTCTAGCTAGTTTTAACTTTAGTAAGTTTTGTTTGTTTTTTGATGATTCAACCTGGGAATACAGGAATATATTTTGTCCATACTACTGGAATATGGGATCCCAAAGAGTTTTTGGGAAACATAAGCTATCAATGTAATATTAGTTGCTCTGTAATATAAATATATTTATGAAGCTTACAACAAAAAAATCACTTATGATGCTTAACCTTGTTATTCCAAATGTAATGCTTCTCTAGTGGTTAATAACACAACCCGATTATAACACAGCCCGATAGCTTACTAGTGGTTAATTTTGACTACATCAACTCTTAACTAGAGTTACAATATAGACTCTTCTAGAGTCTTTTACATCACAAACACTTGGCTAGCCCCTTTTTCCATGAATAATGGGGGTTGATGCGACATCCTCTTGAACTATAGGTGTGAAAACATGAAGGTCAACTTCTGAGTGACATAGATTTTGCACACAGACTCGGATTGACGCGCTTCTTGCACCGTTGGAAAGGTATCTCTGTGTAGAATACTCATCATACATCCTGCCTGAAAGAATCCATCTTTTGGAGTGCAAGTATGGTATCCCTAGCATACGTGCTTTGTGCCATTCCCATCACACGAATGCAACCCAAATCCACACTTGAAACCCCTTCCCCATCATCTTTTCACTTTGATTTGATATACATTTGCTCACAAGGTGGTCTGTGAAGTTTTAAATGTCGTCCTTCCACTTTGCTTGATATACACTCACTAACTAGGTGGCCTGTGATGTTTTAAATAAATATAATTCCTATCCACAATCCATGGCACGTGGATCCTCCAAAAATTTATTCGTGCATGTGTGTTGTGTCATAAGATTTTTGGAAAAGTTTTATTGCATGGTTAGTTTTTAAGGGATTGGAGCCTCTCTCATGGCTTCATTAACTATCAAAGGTCTAGTATCTAGCCAATAAGTGGTTAAGGAATTTAATTCTCTTAACACATGTTTGGTCGATACTTTTGGGATGCCTATAAGTTTGCCAAGGAATTTAATTCCCTTACACATGTTTGCCCTAAACATTTGGGATAGAGGATAAGAGATCCAAAAATCTCTTATACGATGAACTAAACTTAATATCAAAGAGACATGAACCTAGATTAAAGTGACTAATGATATTTTTTTGAGTCTCCCACTATTATTAGAAATATAATGGAATAGGATTTGACCAAAATTTAAAAATTATTTGGATCTCCCATTATCATGAACCTAGATTGAAGTGATTAATGATATTTTAGAGTCACCTACTATTATTAGACATCTAATGGAACAGGATTTGGCAAAATTATTCCTTAAAAAGAAGCTATATATTTTTACCTTGGAGAATTATAAAAACCAACTCTTAATTTTTTTTATTTTTTATTTTGCTAAATTTCATAATTTAATATTAAATAATATATCTATCTATCTATATATATATATATATATAATCAAAAGTAATATTTATTTTTATTAATAATCATCCTATGAACTTACATGATTTTTAATGAAAAATTATATTAATATTTAAATAAATTAAAACTATGTAACTTGATTTTTAATTAAAAAATTAATATTTAAACTTTGAGGGTTAGCTCAATTAGTTGAGTTCTTTTTGTTAAAGTATCTCTCTAATAGAAAGTCAGGGGATTAATTTTCTTCTCCTAATACCCACGAGATTAGGCTATGTTAATAAATTAACAAATAATATAAAATTTAAAAAAATAAATCATTATATAAATATTTTAAATAAATTTAATTCTTAAATATTTATTAAATAATAAATATTATTTTTAATTTAAAAATATTATTAAAAATGTTGTTTTAAAAATTACATAACAGTAAATAATACTAATAATAAAATAACTATATTTAGTTATAAAAATGAGTAATGAAAAAATAATAAGATGCATACGGTCATTCTTTTTTCCTTTACCTTTCTCTTCTTTTGACATAATTTAATATTTAAATATATGTAGATTTCAAAATAAATCATTATATAAATATTTTATATGAATTTAATTCTTTAATATTTAGTAAATATTATTTATAATTTAAAAAATATTATTAAAAAGATCATTTTAAAAATTATATGGGAGTCGAATAGTAATAGAATACCCATATTTAATTATAAAAATGAGTAATGGAAAAATAATAAGATGTATAGTGTGATTCTTTTTTCTTTACTTTTATTTATTTTTATCCATCATAAAAGAAGTTGATTTCGAAAATAAGTTCATACCTTCATTTTCTATTATTAATAATTTCTTTCTCCCCCATAATCTATTTTTTTATAATTCTATTAATTGATTTTGATTTTAATACATTTAATATACCAATGTATTATATATAACTTAACATTATATATATATATATATATATATATATATAGATATATATATATGGTTTTAATTTACATATAATAATAAAGGATTGCACCCCAGCAATCAAGACAATATTTCATTTTATATTGTGAATCTCTTTCTTAACATTATAATCTTTACTTTGAAATTGGTTTGTGCGATGTATTGTTAAATTTATTTTAGTTGATAATTTATATTAACTTAAGTATTGAAAACTACACAATAAATTAATTTCTTTGATATATATTTTTTAATTAATGCATTACATTTTTTTTTTTTGAAGATATCTTTTTTTAGAGGTACCTCAAGTTTATTATTAAATTTTTGAGTTTTCCTCGTCAGGTTTTGTCAAACAGTTTGTATATTGATGATTGTAAATACATTTTTGAATTTATTTTTTCAAATATATATGTATAGTTAAAGATAAGCAAAGGAATGGCTCAACCAAGTTACATATACTTATATTAAATTAAAAAATACAATCTTTAAAATATATATTTACCATAGTCATATGAGATAAACATGCTTAGTCATATTATTAACTTGGAAATAAGATTTACAATGCATAGAAATGAGGAGAACATAGGTTTTCACTTCAACATTATATTCTTTACATATCAATCCCTCTGGTACGCACATATCAGCCACACGTGTAGAGTATTGACACATGAAATTGTCCCTATGATAGATCTCGTCCTTTGCTTCATCAACCAACAATAACTTCAATCACAAACACACCTTGACTATGAGATTTAGTGCAGACCCGTCCAACAAGGGAATGATTGAGTTAAGAAGTAACTCAACCCCAAGAAAAAAAAGATACCGGCCTCAGTAAATGGCAACAGACTTGTTCCCTTTACAAGTGCAGATATTGAACTCATTAATGCTCATATTTTCCCCACCCATAAAGTTAAACTCATCTATGAAAAAGACTAGTAACACGTGCCCCTTTTCCACAAGATATCTTGGATAACAACCCACAATGAACTCATCCCTCTATCTCAGGAGTGCGCAACCCCTTTTTGCTTGTTAATATGATTTAGTCAGTAAATATAAAACTTGTACTTCTTCTTCACCTCACATTCAACCCTTGTGACAATGCAAACATCCAACAATATTAGGAAGAGACTCTACCTCTCTCTTTAGTTGTAGCTTTGACCCCAGACTTGACTTGAAACTTCCACCTGTAAGAAGATATATAGATACACAAAATAACAAGATAAAATCAACTCATAAAACCAATACCTCAACTATCTTCCACAAATTTTCTTCTTTGGTTAAGCACAATGGCGAAATATGAGTGATTCCGCTCTCCAACTAGTTAGGGTTTATTGTCTCAAGACCGAAACTAGCAATCTACAAGTAGGGCTTCCAAAAGCTAGACTCTTCTTCAAGAGATCTCCAAAATTTCTTTTTCTCAAATGGCAAAATACTAGAATAAGGAGAAACTCCTCATTTTTCCCTTTTTATAGCCCGCCCACAACTTTTGCCACCTTCTTACCTTTTTATTTTTATATAGTCACTTTAGTGGTTTTTTCACTTTATAAATTAACAATGATTTTTCATTAGCTTAGGACATGTCCTCCTTTTTGTCACTTCAACATTAATTAATGTTTTTCCTAGGCGAATCATGTTCCCTTAGTTGATTTTTCCCTTGCCTTACCCTACATGAACTTTATTAGGCTAGCGAAAGTCCCCCATTTTCCTTTTAAGCGGTTGGGGACATTACAATCCTCCCTGCCCAAGATTGATTGTCCTCAAGCAACTTCAAATTTGGATGTTTGAGTACCTTTTCACCCTCCCAAGTGTTATCCTCAACTAACAAATCCTTCCACTACTCCACAATCCTACTCCTAAACTTCTACTCCCTTGTCTCTAGCATTGCCTCTAGAACTAAGACCAGTTCTCCCTCTTCATCCAAGGGTGGAAGCTCGGTAGAAGTAACTACATGTTACCCCAGAGCATTTTTTAGGCATGAAACATGGAAGACATTGTGAATTCTACACCCTTATGGAAGCTTTAGCTCGTAGACCACTTCCCCAACTCAACTCACAATTATGTAAGGCCCATATAATCTAGGTTTTAGTTTTTCTGCCCCCTTCATTTTGAGCGATGATTGCTTATAAGGTTGTAGACGAAGGTATACCATGCCCCCCACTTCAAAGCTATGCTTTATTATGTGTTTGTCTACATATAATTTTTGTTGGTTTTAACCCTATACATAAATTACCTCCAGATGAATTCTTAAAACAGAAAAATATACAATGGCGAGAACATAAAACAAATATACACAGATATTTTCCCTTGGATCCCAAATTTGGGACTATCAAATTGTTTTTTCATTATATTCCTTTCAATGTTACAATACATACATACATACATATATCTATATATATATATATATATATATATATATATATATATATATATATATATATATATATATATATATATATATATATATATATATATATATATATATATATATATATATATATATATATATATATATATATATATATATATATATGTCGAAGCATTCATAAGCCCCAATCCACTAACCTTGGATTAGAACATAACTGTAGTTCCCTTGACCGGATCTACAAAATACCATGGACAAAAACCATCATGCCCAAAACCATGTGCAAAACCCATACACAAAACCATGAGTAGGTCTACCCACCGTCTTTGGGTATGCCCAACTATTATTAGGTCTATATAAAATATTATTAGAAAGAATATAACACACACCCAACAGGTTCAAAGCCTTTTGAAAGTTGTCTTTGAGGACATGTAGAATATCATGGTTCTCCTGAACCCAATATTTGGCCAAAGGGGCTCGGCTATCTCCAAATATTCGTTCTAGAAATGTTGGGGCATCATACCCAAACAATGCTTTAAAGCGCGTCATTTAGTCATTCCAATCAACATGTGAAAAGTGGTGTTATTGTGATGTTCCGCCAAATGTAACCACTTTACCCATGCTTTTTGTTGGCTAGATACATAGTTCCTAAGATAGCCCTTCAACCATTTATTAACTATCTTAGTCTTCCCATCAGTCTATGGGTGGTAACTAGTGCTTGGTGTTAGCTCTGTACCCACAAGTCTGAATACTTCCTACCAGAAGCCTCCCATAAATCTATTGTCTTTGTTGCTCACAATGGTCTTCGACAACCCATGCAATCAGAAGACCTCTCTAAATAACAACTCTGCCACCTGTGTTGTTGAGTATTTTTAACATATAGAAAATAAATGTATGAACTTCGTAAGCCTGTCCACCACTAAATATACGCAGTCTTTCCTTTGTATTTGAGGTAACCCCGTGATGAAATCCATGGAAATGTTCTCCCATTTCTGCTCAGGGATGGGAAGTAGTTGTAGCAACCCCATTGGAGGAGTATGTTCAACTTTATCTCATTGGAAAATGTTGCATTCATTCACAGAAATAAATACATCCATATTGAGGCCCTTCCAAGTGAACCTCTCCTTGATATTCCTATAGGTTTTCAAGGACCTCGGGTGTCCTACCAGGGGTGAGTTGTGAGCTACCTACAAATTTTTACCCTTGAGTTGTGATTCCAGTGTGAGATATATCCAGTTCTTGTAGGAGATGATGCCATCTATGACCTGGTATCTATCATCCTAGATCAATCCCTCCAAAATATCATAAACAAATTTTTTTTTGTAGTATTCTATGAGCATGAGTGACTTCCAATCCTCTTTAATCTCCATGAGTGAGAGAGTAGGTAGAATCCTAGAAAGGGTTTCTATAATCACATTGTTTTTTCCCTTTACATAATCAATTTCAAAGTCATAGGCCTATAATTTTCTAATCTATTTATGTTTCCTCTCACTCAACTTCTTCTGTTCCATGAGGAATATTAGGCTATTATGATTTGTCTTCACTTTGAACCTATTCCCCTCTAAATATTTCTTGAGCTTGTCTAATGCATGCATAATGGTCAACATTTTCTTGTGATAAGTTGAATAATTTCGCTCTAGTCTCTAAGTTTGCAGGTCTCAAACGCTATGGGGTGGTGATTTTGCATCAAAATCGATCCTATTCCCATCCCTGAAGTGTCAAATTCAAGCATGAATGCTTGGGTGAAATATGAAACGCTAGAACATGACATAAACTCATCACCTGCTTCATATTTTCAAAGGTTTCCTATGCTTCATCAGACCAACTGAAAGCCCCCTTTTTGGTGAGGTCTATTAAAGGTGTTGTTAGTTGCGAGAATCCCTTAACAAACTTCCTGTAGTATGTGCAAAGACTGAGGAAGCTCTTCAACTCAGTTACATTTTTCAGGGTAGGCCACTCAATAATAGCCCTAATTTTCTCTTGGTGCACTTGAACCTCATTCCCTCCAATCACATGCCCTAAGTAGAGCATCTCTGTCATCCCAAACTCACACTTGGATTCCTTTGTGTAGAGTTCTTGTTCCTCTAGAATCTCCAATACCTCATCCAAGTGTGCAAGATGGTCTTCCCAAGTCTTGTTGTATATAAGTATGTCATTAAAGAATACTAGCAAGTACCTCCACAATTATTCATTGAATACATGGTTCATATATGAATAAAAAGTTGCAAGTGTGTTTGTTAGCCCAAATGGCATAACCAGGAACTTGTAGTCCCCATAGTGGCACCTGAAGGCATTCTTAGGGATGTCCTGTAGAAATTCCTTGTAGATTCAAACTGCTTATGTAATATGCTAAAAAAAAATACTTGAATCTACTCTACTCATTAGCGGAAACAATTAAATGATTGAGAAATCACAACATAAACATGAGTCAAGGTTCAATGATATATACTCAAATATTTATCTATGGGGAAGGAAACTACTCAAAACCCCTTCCTATATGTATTACATTAGTCAGAAAATAAAGAAGAAATACAATGCTTGCTGAAGCTCGAGCAACCTTTGCACTAGTATAATATATCTCTCTTCCTAGACAAGATTTGGTCAATACTTAACCAAATCCAAGCTTGCCCAAGTCCTTATTTACTTGCGTTGTTCCTCAAGGAATTAACCCCCTATTAATTAGGGAAATTCCCAATTAGAATTGCGCAATCCTTGTAGGCCCCTTCTCTGACTGCATGCACCACTTGTACAATTTGGAATTGTCTACAACTAATAGTACACTGCCCTTGAACTCTAATCTCAATTGGGTAACTCAAATTCTTTGCATGCATGAGTTATTTAGGTCGATTGATCAGTTTAACTAGATGACCACTCAGTGTGAAAAACATTACACACCCTTGACTGAAACTCCACTAGTTCTACTACCGGTGAGAACTAGTTACATTGACAATAACTCAAATTAACTAAACTAGATTCCTGCAAATTAGCAATCAATCATGTAGAATTGAACTCAAGTGTCTCCAACTCGAATTTTTAGAGTTAATAGAGTGACAAGGCCTTGTCACCTCAGTTAACTACCTCCAAGTATTTTTATGAAATTAGAATTTGAATTTATCCTAATTAATTTGGGAAAAATTAAATTAGGAATTTCTTGCTTCATTTTCAATGCTCCCTCTCAGCAAGAAAGGGATTATCTACTATCCCGATCCTACCTCTTTGGAACTCAAATTTTCATCTTGAAAATTCCTTTGTCAAAATATCTGTATCCCGTTCCTCTATAGGAATGTACTCCAACAACATGATTCTCCTTTGCACACAATCTCGTAGATGGTGATACATGATGTCGATATGCTTGGATTGATCATGAAAAACTAGATTCTCAGAGAATTTGATGAAATCTAGTTGTCATAGTAAATCACTGTAGGATCCATCATCTAACAAATTAACCCAACAAGGATCTTTCTCATCTAGATAGCCTCACATGTTTCTTGGCTAGAAGCCATGTACTTTGCCTCTGCTGAGCTAAGTACAACAGATCACTGCTTCTTGCTGTACCAAGAAACCGCTGCTAACCCAACATTGAAAATCCCTCTTGATGTGTTTTTCCCGCCCAATCTGCATCTGTGAAGCCTTGAAGCTTCACTCCCTTTGTCAGTTTATACCAAAGACCAAACTGAATGGTGCCTTTGAGGTATCTCAACACATGCTTTTCTACCTTCCAATACAATTTGGTTGGCTTAACCATAGCTTGACTAAGTCGGTTAACTGCATATCACATGTCCGGTCGTGTGTTCACCAAATAGAAAAGTGAACCCACAAGCTGCCTATAGCCTCCACTAATTCACTTGAAGTAACATATTCCTTCCTCCAATTCCCTGCTAGAGAAGTATCCATGGGTTTGTTTCTCTCCATGTGGAACTTCTACAATATATCGTTGGCATACTTTCCCTAAGAGCTAAACAGTTCCCCATCTCCTTGCCATACTTCCATACTGAGGAAATAATGCATGAGCCTCGGGTATTTCATCTCAAATTCTCTTGCAAAATCCTCTTTGCAAGACTTGATAAGCTTCTCATCATTGGTTAAAATTAAATCACTAACATATAATACTATAATCAATAATTTACCTTCAACAACAATATGGTAAAGGTTTGCATCTGCTTCACTTTTGGTGAAGCCCAACCCGATGAGATAACTATCGATCCTGGTGTACCAAGCACGAGGTGCTTATGTCAATCCATACAACGCTTGCTTTAGTTTGGACACATGTGACTCTTTGTCGAAGGTGTCAAATCCTTCCAGCTTCTCAATGTACACCTCTTCCATAATCACTCCATTGAGGAATCTTGTCTTCACTTCCATCTAATCTATATTCCATCCCATTTGTGTTACAAGAGCTAGAATTGATCTGATTGAAGAGTACCTTGCAACTAGAGCAAAGGTCTCCTCATAGTCAATTCCCTCCACTTGAGAGAACCCCTTGGAAAAAAAATTATCCTTGTGTTTCTTGATGATTCCATCTGCTGCTTGCTTCACCTTGTAGATCCACCTGGAACCTACCACTGACTTGTCGTATGGTCTTGGGACCACTTCCCAAACACTATTTATGATAATGGAGTCATACTCCTCTACCATGGCATCAACCCATACTGGCTGCTGCACTGCTTCTCGAATGAGGTTGGCTCAGTATATACAAGCTCACTTATCAGAGCCATGTAACCAGTGTACTGGTATGGTGACTTCCTCTTCCTACACTGTGATGTGGGTGCTCCAGATTCTCTCTAGCATCATGCAATAATCTGCCAGCTTCTCTGGTGCACTTCCTTCAATCTTTGGATGTCTTTGCTTGAGTGGAAGTCTCCACTCTCTCTACCTCTACTTATGGCTACTCCACAGCTTCCAGAGCTTCCTCCTTTGGAGCCACAATGTAACACCCTCCTCCCACATCCACCCAAGTAACCATGCTAACTGGGGTAAAAATGAGATGAGAGGCTACTATGATTATATTCAACCTCCTATGTGACCTTAAGGAAGTGGAATCGACGAAAAAATCACACATTCATCCAACTTCAACTTCAAAATCCTTAGGAGACATGTCAGCCACTCAGACAGCCCGTCCCTAGGTTCCACTGTTGTTCTGCATCTCTTAGGCCACAGTTGATCTCATGCTATGGGTAAGGGAGCGACCAGAGACCCAAAGTCGCTCTCACAGGCTTGCCTGCCAGTGACCAGAGACCAAAGTTTCCAATTTTGTGCCAGCGACCCTGAGATTTAAGCCACTTTTTCAGGCCCAGAGCCCAGGCCACTACCCAGAATGGAGTGATAGCTTAGAATCAGTAAAAGTATAGGGAAAAAATGATGCAAAAGCAATGAGATGAACAAGACCATAACCAGACCCCTACTAGCCATGACATGCATTTCATCAAACATATCATCAACATGTAACCTACAGGTGTAAACAACATAATTAAGTGTAGGGATCTCATACTTATCTAAGAATCGCTATGAACCATTGTTCCCTCATGTCATTTGCTGCATTATCATCTATTAGGTCATAGACACATTATCCATTCATGTACAAGTAAAAACATGCTGAGAGCCATACATAGATGTTGTCATAAAATATACATATAACCAACATAATAGGAACATAAATACCATAAAAATATCAACCTTCAAAATCCACATATACATCAATACATTTGCACATGAAAATCAATGAAATGAACTTCTCATTGATGAATGAAATGAACCAACCGGAGATGGAACTACCACATTCCACCCGACCATAGATTGGCTGAGCCAAGTCTCTCTTCAACCAATGACCCCTGTGCCATATTCCAAGCATGAATGTGGGACTCATAGAACACACCAAAAATACCAACAAGCATGGATGCCACCAGAGTTCTCCGCCTATTTGAGTGCCTCCTAGTCTCTCAGGCTTTACTGCAATCCACACTCCGATCGAGGGATCATTAGGCCCTACACTGAGACATACTCTCTATGATTTTCTGTACATCCCATCTCGGGACCTCTAGTCTCAATGGAGAGAAAATACACCTCTTGGCTTTACAGTATATCCCGCCATTCACCGGCAAGGATTCCTAGGCCCACCGAGGCACACAATCTAGGTTTATTACAACCCACAATCCGGTTTAGGGTTTACTAAGCCAGTGGCTTCGTGATCCATAGTCCAGTTCAGGGACCACTGGGCCATGTGTTTGTCAGTTCAGAGATCCACCCAACTCAGTTTCGAATCCAATCCGACCATCCCACATAAACCAAATGAGAGAACCCATCTCATCAAAGCTATCAGGAATGGAAAGGCTAGGCTAAAAATACTATCACACCTAGAAAAACCCATGCCATTATAGAAAATAACCACATGCAATCCCATGCATGCCAAATATAGCAATGAAAATACACATGCAAGTCGATACCTGCAATGAATCCTGATGTAGCTGCTTGATCTTGCCTTTCCCTGCTTGATCTTTGCTTCCTCTTGCCTTCTTTGCCTTTCTTGCTCCAATGCCAAAGTACTCCAAGAAAACTCCAAGTGTCCAAGAGTGAGAGATCGAGAGAATAATGAGAGAGATCCAAATTTAAACTGACCAAGCCCTTGCCCACTGATCCTCATAAGCATTTTTATCAATGAGGCCTCTATTTTCTTCATTTCTCATTATTTTCCTTCAATTTCTTCCTCACATGAAACCTGTGACCTTTCACCTTACTTTTCTCCTAATTTCCATTATTTTCATAAATAATTGTGCTAAAAATACCATTTTTCCTTTCCAAAGCCTTAGCCATTGCCTTTGCCAATTTCCTTAGCCATAAACAACCAAATGACCACCCACTAGGATGTTTGCCCAACATTCATCTTGGAATACATGTCCCATCATCCGTGGTATTTATATATTTTACATGAGTTTTTAACCAGGGTTATTACACAAAATCTCCTACTCGGAATGCAACTAAAGCTCCCTCTCAAGGGAACACCTCATTTCCTTCTCTTCATCAAACTTCACATATCTTCTAACAATTGTCATCCTAAGAGATGACAAGTAAATATGATATTTGTGACGTGTATCAGTATACCCCACAAATATGCCCAACTAAGCTGTAGGCTCTAGCTTTTTCCTTTCATCCATGGAAACATGACAATAAACTGATGATCCAAAGATACTGAAGTGTGACACATCTGGTTTCTTCCTTAAAAAGGCTTCCTTTAGTGTACTCATGCCAAGAATCCTGTGAGGACTCATGTTATGCAAATAAAAAACTGTGTTACATGCTTCAACCCACAAGTGCAATGATAGGCTCTGATCATTCAATATGGTCAGTGCAACTCCCACAATACTTTTGTTCTTCATTTCAGCCACCCCATTCTTTTGTGGGTTATGAGATGCCGTCAACTCCCGTCGAATGCCTTATTTTGCACAACATTTCTTAAATTCATTCAACACATATTCTCCACCATTTTCGCTCATGGGAGCCTTCACTTTCCTGCCAGTCTCTTTCTCAACAAGTGCTTTAAATTCAAAAAATTTGGAGAATGTCTGGTCTTTCTTCTGCATGAAGAAGATCCAACACTTCTGTGAGAAATCATCTACAAATATCACATAATACCTGTGCTTGGCCATGGAGGTTGTCGAGAAAGGTCCACACACATCCAAGTGAACTCTTTCAAGGACTACTTGTGCTTTATTGTCCCGCTCATTGAAGGTGGATTTCATGTACTTCCCCATTGTACACCCTTTGCATGTATCTCTCTACTCCAGTGCACCCTTAGGAAGTCTTGTAGTGATCTACTGCATGATGTTTAAAGCTCCATGGTGAAAATGGCCCAATCTTCTATGCCATAATTCACCGATGTCTCGACTTTGCACCTTCTCTACTTTTGTGCTCAATTCTGCACAATCTTCTACATCCAATTTGTAGAGGTTCTTCACCTGAACCCCGATCCACTTCACCTGTCTTGTGGCGATGTGTCTAAGGAAATCATTTCCTTTGTTAAATATCACATCGTAGCCACAGTCTTCCAACATAGCAACTGAAATGAGATTCTTCTTCAGACCCGAAACATACATCACATCTTTTAATTTGAGAGGGGAGCCAAACTCCCTTTGAAAAGTAATTGTACCAATACCGGTAACACTATACCTTCCATCATCTCCCATTTCGATGTGCATATGGAGGTCCTTCTCCTCCAAGTCACTAAAGAATTCTCGGTTTCCCATCATATGGAATGAGGCTCCACTATCAAGATACCATATGCTACCCATCACGATGCTCACCATACAAGCGATAAGGGTGAAATAAAGTTCGAATTATGAAGTAAGACCTTCACCTGTTGCTCCTCTTGAGGGATCCTCACCCACCTTCTTGTGTGGAAACTTCGTGGTATAGTGTCCCAGTTCATGACAGTGAAAGCATTTGATCTTTAACAAGTCTTTCTTCTTGCCGCCCTGACTGGAATCCCCTTTAGATTTGGATTTCTTCCCTTTCCCTTTGTTTCCTTTCTAGCCAAGGCACAATTTTCCTCACCGTCATGCTTAGATGAGGTTCCATCTCTGGTGTTCTGCCTTATCTCTTCTTGCACCAAGTCATACCAAAATCGCTCCCAATTTGGTAGCTTCTCCCTCTCATTTACCGAATCCTGGTAGCTGTGCTAGCTCTTGGGAAGGCCTAGAAGTGCCAAGCTTACCAAATCATCCTCAACAATTGCAATACCAACACTCCCAAGCTCATCTCAACATTGGGTGAACTTGCTCAGGTACTGTGGTATTATGTCACCCTTCTCCATCTTTATATTCCGAAGGTTTTCCTTCAGTGCCATCTTCCTGTGGTCATTGTTGTTCTGAAACAAGTCTATCAAGGCTTGCCACATTTCATATGGGGTATCCTTCTGGTGGAGATTCGAAACAATATGATCTTGAACTCCTTCTAGTATGATCCTCCTTGCCTTTTCCACACATTTCTTCCGCTCTACTAGATCTTGAGCATCAATTGTGTGAGGCTTGGGAATATCATTGTCTATGAATTACTTCAGCCCTTTATCTTCCAACACTGCCTCCACCATGTACTTCCAAGCAATATAATTTGAGCTACCCTCAAGGGCATACTCGAGTCTCAATCCATAGATCGACATTTTGTTGGCTCTGAAGAATGATACTACAAATTCGATTGACCTGCAAAGACAAACTCAAATTCTTCTCTTCCACTGTGATTCCTGATTTGATTCCATGTAGAAATTCCTTGTAGATTCAATCTGCTTATGTAATATACTAAAACAAAAGACTTGATTCTACTCTACTCATCAACAAAAACAATTAAACAATTGAGAAATCACAACATAAACATGAGTCAAGATTCAATCACATATTCTCAGAGATTTATCTACGGGGAAATAAACTGCTCAAAACCCCTTCCTATCTGTATTACATTAGTAAGAAAATAGAGAATAAATACAATGCTTGCTCAAGCTTGAGCAACCTTTGTACTAGTATAATCTATATCATTCTTCCTAGACAAGCTTTGGTCAATACTTAACCAAATCCAAGCCTACCTAAGTCCCTATTTCCTTGCGTTTCTCCTCAAGGAATTAGCCCCCTATTAATTAGGGAAATTCCCAATTATAATTGTGCAATACTTGTAGGTCCCTTCTCTGACTGCATGCACCACCTGTACAATTTGGAATTGTCTACAATTGATAGTACATTTCCCTTGAACTCCAATCTCATATGGGTAACTCAAATTCTCTGCATGCATGAGTTAATTTAGCTGATTAATCAGTTTAACTGGATGATCACTAAGTGTGAAAAAAAGTACACACCCATGACTGAACCTCCACTAGTTCTAATAACAGTGAGAACTAGTTACACTGACAATAACTCAAATTAACTGAACTAGATTGCTACAAATTAGAAATCAATCATGTAGAACTGAACTCAAGTGTCTCCAACTCGAATTAACTAAGTTAACTTAGTGATAAGGCCTTGTAACCTCAATTAACTACCTCCAAGTATTTTTATGAAATTAGAATTCGAATTTCTCCTAATTAATTTTGGAAAAAATTAAATCAGGAATTTCTTGCTGCATTTTCAACATGTCCTACTCTCAAACCTGGATCTGGAAGTAGCCTAAACAAAGATCTATCTTCGAAAAATATTTGGATCCCCTCAGCTCATCCATCAACTCATTTATTCTGGGAATAAGATACTGGTTTTTTATTTTCCTCTTGTTAAGATCTTGGTAATAAATACACATCTACGAGGTACCATCCTTTTCTTAGCCATCACCACTAAAGAGGTGAAAAGATAGGAACTAGGCCGAATATGACCCAATGTCAGCAACTCCTTAATGGCCTTCTTGATCTCATCTTCGTAAACCTTAGAATGTCAGTAGTGGATGACAGTGACATCTTTCACTCCTTCCTCCAACTCTATAACTTGTTCAAAGCGTCCTTCTGGTTGTCTCCTCGGAGGAATGTTAGCAAAAACATTTTGTTGTTTACAAAGCATACTTGAACGTCATATGGATGTTGTCGAGGTTGTTCTGATTGTCTGTTGTCTATAATGAAGCACTCACCTTCCCACTCAATGTCACCTCGCTCCAACACTGCTTCCATGCTGTTAGATGACACTATCTTCAGTGGATATTGGTGCATGGCGCTTAATATTACATTCTTTCCATATGTTAGGTCAATGAATTCCATCTCCATGTTCGTTTGGTTGGTAGTGTATGTCCCAATGTAATAGATCCACTAAAATCCTAACACCACATTAGTGTCTGGCACACCCACCATGAAGAAATCATATGTCACTATATAATTCCCCATGGTTAGCTTCAACTTGGGGACATATCTAATGCAATCCATCTTATGGCCACTTGGTATGGCTACTGCAAAGCCTTCAAACCCTCGTCAAAATCTGTCTTTGATCAACCAAGGCTGCATCTATGAAATTATGCGAAGGCCCACCATTAATTAATATTGTCAGCTTGTTCCCTACCAGAAATCCTCTGACTCTAAAAGTATGATACCTGGGGAATATTTACATGGATGTGATAATAGAGGCTTTGCCTCTAGCCTGTGAAGTCTCACCCCCAACTATCTGATGTCTCTATCCCTATGCATGCTCTAGTACTGACTCCTCATCCTCATCATTATTGTCACTCTTTAATTACACCTCAATATGATGAGCCTTTCTCACCTTGTCCTTTCCTACACACTTGTGCCCTAGTACCCAAGTCCCTTGAAAACTAAAACAAAGCTTCTTATTTCTCAATTCCTTTCAGGTACCCTTGTCCAACTTCAATTTCCTAATCCCCTCCTTTTGAAAAGGCGTGACTTCTTTTCTATTCTAGGGAAAGGAAGGCTTAGGAGGAAATATGCTCTTATGAACAACATCTTGCATGTCCCTAACTCTTTTAATTGAATCACAAAGAGTGGTGGGTTAGTAACATTTAATTAAACCATGTAGAGGCTGAGACAACCCCTCCATAAATAACATCACCAGTTGAGCCTAAAAAATGCATGTGACCATAACTGCTAACCTCTAAATCTCTAAGATGTAGGCCTCTAGACTTACTGTCTGCTTGAATTTCTCCAACTCCCCGAAGTGAAGCTCCATATCCTTGTTTTCAAAGCGCTCTATGATCCTATGATTAAATTAAGTGTATGAGGGGATGTTGTCATGACCCATATTCACTAACCCATGGTACCACTACTCATGGGATTCCCCATATAGACGTATCGTAACCAACTTAATGCTATCAATCTTGTTCATTTAGTGTAAATGAAAGTATGGTTTCAACTTTGGACCCATGATCTAGCTGAGCACTTTGATGACTGATCAAAAAAAGGAATAAACACTTTCCCTAGTGTCTTTTGGAGTTCATTATTCTGCATCATTTTCTTCTACACACCCTTAGGCTTGTTCTTCATCTGTAGGTTGCAGAAATATGTGAAGCTCATAGTCGTTTAGGAATATCACCCTAATCTCCCATACTCCACCAAATAATCCCCAAATGGAATTCCATGGCCATTATACTCCACTTTTTTAGCCTTTGTCTCATTGTGAAATTGTGGCATGATGGGTCTGAACGATCTACTATATATGTGGGGATGGTTATGTACAATTGTACATGCATGGATAGATTATCCACTATTAAACCTTTCACCATTATTGGGATAGTTATTAGGCTTCTCCCCTGTTGGAGTTTTTGTAGGACCCCCTTTTTTTCCTAAGTTCCTCATCAACCCCACCATCTCCTTTTGAACCCTAGCCAAGTCATTTAGGACACTCATCAAGTTGTTAAACTCCGTATTTTCTTTGTCTCCCATGACTGTCTTCTCTTTTTTCAGATGGAAGTTCTTCTCCTTTTTCCCTGTTAAGTGTTTCTTCCTATTCTTCCCACAAAGGAGTGGGCTCTCTAGTTTGATGACTCCTTCTATAAGTGACACCATTGAAATGATGTTCTTCATGACTCATCAAATATTTATTAAAAGTTTCCCCTCAAACAAAAAAAATACACAAGAACATTTTCTGATACCATTGTAAGATAACCTCCTAGAGGTACCTCAAGTTTGCCACCAAATTTCTGAGTTTTTCTTGTGAAGGCCTTTGTGAGATTTTGTCAAATAGTTTGTATATTGATCGCTGTAGGTGCACTTTTGAATTTATTTTTTCATATATATATGCATAATACCAAGATAATACAAGGAAGGGCTCAACCTAGTTACATATACTTATATTAAACTCATAAATACAATCTTCACAATATAATTTCACCACACTAACATACGATAAACACACTCTTCCATATTATTAACTTGGAAACAAGATTTACAATGCATAGAAATGAGGAGAACCTAGATTTTCACTTCAACATTATATTCTTCACATCTCAGTCCCTTTGGTACGCATATATCAACCAAAAAAGTAAAGTATTGAATCAAGAAATTGCCCCTATGACAAACCTCATCCTATGCTTCATCAACCAACAATAACTTCAGTCATAAATGCACCCAGACTATCAGATTTACTACAGACCCATCCAACAAGGGAATGGTCAAGTTAGGAAGAAACTCAACCCCATGAAAATAAATATATTGGCCTTATTAAATGGCAACAAACGCATCCCCTTTACAAGTGCAAATATTGATCTCCTTAATGCTCATATTTCCCCACCCACATAGTTAAACTCATCTACGAAAATGGAAAGTAATTCGTGCCCCTTTTCCACAAGATATATTGGTGAGCAACCCACAATGAGTTCGTCCCTCTATCTCAGGTGTATGCAATCCATTTTGGCTTGATAATATGATTTATCTAGTAAACATAGAACTCAACCCTCCTCTCCACCTCACATTCAACCCTTGTGATAATGCACTCATCTATGAGGAAGAGAATCGACCTCTCTTTAGTAGTAGCTTTGACCCCACGTTTGACTTGAAACTTCCAATTATAAGAATATATATAAAATACACAAAATCAAAAGAAAAAATCAAATGATAAAACCAATACCCCCATTATCTTCCACAAATATTCTTCTTCGATTAAGCACAATGGCGAAATCTGAGTGATTTTGCTCTCCAACTAGCTAGGGTGTATGATCTCAACATTGAAACTACCAATCTACAAGTAGGGTTTCCAAAATCCTAGATTCCTCTCCAAGATCTCTCAAAAAATTATTTTTGTCAAATGCAAAAATGCTAAAATGAGGAGAAACCATTCATTTCCCCCTTTTTATAACTTATCTGCCACTTTTTCCACCTTTTTACCTTTTTATTTTTATAAAGTCACTTTAGTGGCTTTTTCACTTTATAAATTAAAAGTGACTCTTCATTAGCCTAGGACATGTCCCCCTTTTTGTCACTTTAGCATTTATAATGTTTTTCCTAGGTGAATCATGTTCCCTTAGTTAATTTTTCCCCCGCCTTAGCCTACGGGAACTTTATTAGGCTAGCGGAAGTCCCCCATATGCCTCCTAAGCAGTTGGGGACATTACATTTTACTTACCATGTAGTTTAACTAATAGTCTTAATGGCCTTTTTCAGGTAACTTTTTTATGGTTAATTTTTCTCGAAATCCCATAGAGGTTTTTAAGAATATGTTGACGGCCAAAATGTTCCACCAACGGTAAGGGGATCTCCCTAGTGCAAAATCTCAATTAGACCTCACACCTTTTGGGATAAGATTCCCATCCAGTATGTGGTCTTGATTGCCACCGTGTTGTTTGAAGTTTGATTTAGAAGAGATGAGTAATGTGTCAGAAAACCAATATAAATTCTGACAAAACACAAGTTAAAATAGCTCTATGAAATAATATACAAGTACGATACAAAAGACATAAAAACAAACAAAGAAAGTAACATGAATCTTTAAAGGAAGAATGTAAGCATACTTCGATTAAGATACATGGATGAAGGAAATAATTTTTTTTATTGATTGTGATTCAGTTTTCAATCAACAACAATAATGAAAATACAAATATCATACTACTTCAAGTAATATGTGTGTTTAAATCAATGAGAGAGCTCATTAACTTAACACATGGAAAGAATAATCATATACCATCGAATCATCATGAGACAAGTCACACAACATTCAATAATATATGGATGAGATTGCTGCGACAACTCAATGAGATTCTTAATATTATGCTTAAATGTATTTGCACCATTACATGAAACATCCTTGAAATCCAATAGTGAAAGTACTAGGCTATAACTTGATTTCTCAAAAGGATGTACAAACTTTCCTAAACAAGGTGCTCAAATGGAGTGAAAGTCATTTACAACTAGCCATTAGGGTATATTTATACAAAACCTTTAATAAGTGTAATATGCAAAGTTTGAGTGCCTTACAAGTTTTTAGGGTGTTGAATCCATTTATGCATTCAAAAGTACATTTTAAACAATAAGAATTCATAATCTTTCTTGAAATTGTATTAACAGATTTTAACCAAAAAAGTCATTTTGTTTATTAGTTAAACTTGTCCTTTTCCCTATATTATCACTAATCCAATGCACTGTATTGTTTTGTGTTATATCATTGTTGAAATCAATGTAATTATTTCAATATTCGAAATCATTTTACACAATATCATCATTAGAATCAATACAACTTATTGTTTTGCATTATATCATTGTTCAAACCAATGCATCTACTTTATGCATATGCATTATATCATTGATGTAATCAATGCAATTACATTTTTTGTATTATTGAATAGCATAGTATAACTTGTCGATATTTTCGCCCTTTTCCAAGCATATTTCACGGTCAATTTTGTCCAAAATCCAAAAGGGGCTCCCTGGAATCGTAAGTCTAAGTTATGTAATCTACACAATCTAAGTGCACTGGGGGTTTTTCAAGGCATTGAATGCATTTATGCATTCAAAAAAAAAATTTAGACAAAATTCACAACCTTGTAAAGAAAGTATTGTTGGAGTACAATGGAAAAAATCATCTGGATTTATGCAGAGACAAAATGAAAATGCATATTTAAATAAAAACATAGAGCTACAATGAAAACTGAACTTCAATTAATTAATAACAAATACTAAAAACTATTTACATGCAAAATCGAAATAAACTAGTTTAGGCGATGGTAGTTTATCTTTGAGAAGATATGTGATGACTACATACCTTCTGAACTGTGTTACAATGAGGATCGGAGGAACTTTTATTATTGAGAAACAATGGAAAACCCTAAACATCCACAAAACTAACCCTAGAATATGAAGCGCCAAAAGTTTGTGGGCGCCGTTGGGATTAGTTGGAACGCCAACTTCCCAAGGTTGTAAGTTGGTGTTGAGAAATGGAAACAAGAAATTCCAGTTTAATTTGTCCTTGAATTAAACTGTGAATTAAAATATAATTATTTTCTCATAGCAATTTGAGAATAACCAATTAAGTTTAATTAACTTAATTAATTTAGGAAATTTGATTTGGAAGTCTTTTAGAAGACATGCATATGTTGTCCCTAACTTATAGGAGTTAAGGATGAGTTATGAATGAGTTGTAATTAGTTAACTTAGTTTATTGAGTTAAGTCCAGTTAAATTAGTTCCAATCAGTTTCAGGAACTAATAGTGAGTAAACAGTCAGTTGGGACACTAGTGACCTAATTAGTGCTACTCTAGTTAACTGAAGATTCCACCATCAGAAACTCATGCATGTCGATTCTGAGAAAGACCCAGTTGAGACTAGAGTGCAGGGACAATGTACTATTTGTTTTAGATTTTTCTAAGTTGCACTGACAGTGCATGCAATCAGGAACTGATCCTTGAGGGATTGCACTATTTTTAGAGGCTTTATTTCCCTTTAAATAGAAGCTATCCTTCATAGGAATAACACATTGTAATAGAGACTTGGAGAGCTTGTCAATTGGCTAAAATTTGGCCTTGAACTTGCTTATGAGTTGGAGATTGAATTTTCTGAGTGCTGGTATTGTTCTAGAGAGAACAAGCATTGTAATTTCATCTTGATTTTCCAGATTAATACAAAACAGATAGTGGGGTTTTGAGCTGTGGCTTTCCCCAGATATTAATTGTGTTATGTTTCTTTGATTCTCTTCCTCTATTGATTATTGTTTTCTCGATGTTTATGGGCTTCCGTTGTAAAGAGTAGAAGTACATTATTATCTCTTGCTTTAGCAAATTGCATTAGCTTGTGAATCTACTAGTTTCTCTACATGGTATTGGAGCAAGATTATTTTTCAGGCCGAGAATTTGTAGATAAGTTCTAAGAATTTATGTGAAAAATTTTCATAAACAAATTGCATATTTGGATTCCTTGGGAAAAGATACCCAAATTCAAGAAATTTTTTTGGCTGAATCAGAGTTCGGATGAGGGAGATATCGCTGATTTAAAATCAGCTCTCTAGAGGAGATTTCGAAGTTTTGAGTTTCTGGGTTACAGGTGAAAGTCGAATTTTCATACATACTTCAGGATCGGCAGATGGCGTTCCATGGGTTGAGGCTTGAGTATGCCTTGGAAGGAAGCTTGAATTTTATAGCCTGGAGGGATAGGATGGAGGTTGTGCTAGAAGATAATGGCTTGAAGGAATTCATTGATCAAGAAGTCCCCAAGCCAGCAGCTACGGATGCACAAAACTTGGCTGAATGGAAGAAGTGTGTGGCGAAGTCAAGGCAGATAATCCTTGAGGGAGTTCAAGACCACATTGTCTCGAGTCTCCATGGCAAGGAAACTCCGCATGCTATGTGGAAAACATTGATGGACTTGTATCATAATAGCAGTGATCAAAGGAAGTTGGCACTGAAGGATAAACTTCGTAAAATCAAGATGGAGAAAGTTGAGATGATTCCAAATTAATTGACCAAGTTCACTCAATGTCGGGATGAACTTGGAAGTGTTGGAATCATAGTTACCAAGGAGGATATGATGAGCCTTGCTCTTCTTGGACTCCCAAAGAGTTGGCATAGTTATCAGGACTCTATCAATGGTCGGGAGAAGCTGCTAGATTGGGAACGACTATGGTCGGATTTGATGCAGGATGAGATCAGGAGGAACACCAAGGATGGCTCTTCATCAAAGACTGATGATGAAGAGAATTGTGTATTAGAGATTAAGTCAAGGAATGGGAAAGGTAAAATTTCTCGTTCCAAATCAGATTCTTATCATGGAGGTAAGAAGAAGGACATGACGAAAGTTAAATGCTTTCATTGTCACAAGATGGGTCACTTTGCTACAAATTTTCCATTGAATAAGTCCAAGGAGAAGTCCTCAAGAGGAGCGACGGGTGAGGCTTTTGCCTACCAATTCGAATTGGAATTTTCCCTCATTGCATGCATGGTTTCTTCAATGATGGGAAGTGTTTGGTACTTAGATAGTGGAGATTCTTTCCACATGACTGATGACAAAGAGTTATTCAGTGAACTGGAGGAGAAAGATCTCAAGATGCATATCGAGATGGGTGATAACGGTAAGTATAGTGTTACTGATGTGGCCACTATTACTTTTCATAGGGAACATACAACTCCACTCACCTTGAAGAATTTTATGCATGTACCCGGACTAACGAAGAACTTGGTATTCGTTACTATGCTTGGGGATAGAGGCTATGATGTGATCTTTTCGAAAGGAAATGCGTTCCTTCGACACATAGCCATGAGTCAAGTAAAGAAGATAGGGGTTCGAGTTCAAAATCTCTATAAGATAGAGGTAGAGGATTATGTTGCTTTGAGTTCAAAAGTGGAAAAGATGTTGAGCCGAGATGTCGACGAGTTGTGGCACAGGCGATTGGGCCACTTGCATCATGGGGCTTTGAAGATATTGCAACAAATCTCTACCGGTCTTCCCAAAGGTATGCTTGAGCAAGTTGATACATGCAAGGGTTGTACTTTGGGAAAATACACCAAGTCTTCCTTTGGAGACAGAGACAGTCGAGCAGAGTCTATTTTGGAGAGAGTCCATTCAGATGTGTGTGGACCATTCTCGACAGTATCCACCACCAAACATAGGTATTATGTTATATTTGTAGATGACTATTATCATAAATGCTGGATATTTTTCATGCAGAGAAAGGATTAGACATTCAAAAATTTTTGTGAATTCAATGCATTGGTCAAGAAAGAGTCAGGAAAGAAGGTTAAATCTCTACAAAGTGATAACAGTGGAGAATATGTCTCCAATGAGTTTAAGAACTTCTATGCAGCAGAAGGGATTAAACGAGAGATGATGGCACCTCAGAAACGTCAATAGAATGGGGTTTCTAAGAGGAATAACATGAGCATTACAGGGGAAGCAAGGGCGACGTTGCATGATTAGGGCCTACCACGACACTTGTGGGCTGAGGATGAACACAATGGTTTATGTTCAGAACCGAAGCCCACATCAGATACTTGAGAGTAAAACACCAGAAGAAGCTTATTCTGGTAAGAGGCCAAATGTTGGTCACTTTAGGATTTTTGGGTCATCGGTTTATTGCCATGTGACCAAAGATGCACAGAAGAAGCTTGAGCCAACAACAAAGTTGGGGATCTTTGTGGGGTACACTGATACTCCCCACAACTATCGGGTGTACATGCAAACCAATCGGATGACAGTGGTTTGCAGGGATGTCAAGTTTGATGAGGAGAAGGCCATGCGAGTATCCCTTGAGAGGGAGTTTGAGCTACATGCAGAGGAGGAACTTTTAGTTCCTAAGGTTGAGGAGCCTCATATTGATGTGGAGCAGCCACATGCAAAGGTTCTAGGAGTGGAGACATCCACTCAAGCAAAGTCTTCTAGAGAGGGAAGAAAGTGCACTAGAGAGGCTGACAGATTGTTGGATGATGCACGGAAAATGTGGGAGCACCCTCTTCTTGGTGCAGATTGAGGAGGTCACTAGAGAAGTACACTGGATACATGGCACTAATGGGTGCATGTGTTGTGACAGAGCCATCTTCCTTTCAGGAAGCAGTGCAACAACCAATTTGGGTTGATGCGATGGTGGAGGAGTATGAATCCATAGTTCAAAACAATGTTTGGGATGTGGTCCCGAGACTAGAGGACAAGTCAGTTGTGAGCTCCCGTTGGCTTTACAAGGTAAAACAAGCTGCAGATGGTAGTGTGGAGAAGCATAAGGCCATATTTGTGGCTCGTGGCTTTTCACATGTAGAGGGGATTGACTATGATGAGACCTTTGCTCCTGTTGCAAGGTACTCATCAATCAGATCTATTTTGGCACTATCAACACAAATGGGTTGGAAGATCCATCAAATGGATGTGAAGACTGCCTTCCTCAATGGCATGATTGAGGAAGAGGTGTACATAGAGTAGCCCGAAGGTTTTGAAACCTTAGATGTGAGTCGCATGTGTGCCAACTTAAGAGATCATTGTATGGGCTGAAGCAAACACCCTGTGCTTGGTACACCAGGATAGATAGCTACTTCACTAGGTTGGGATTCACGAAGAGTGAAGCAGATGCGAACCTGTATCACATAGTGGTGGAAGGTAAGATTTTGATCATTGTACTTTATGTAGATGATCTCATATTAATAGGTGATGAGAAGCTCATCAAATATTGCAAGGAGGACCTTGCAAGAGAGTTTGAGATGAAGGACATAGGGCCCATTCATTACTTTCTTGGCATGGAGGTATGGCAGGGAGATGGGGAGTTGTTTGTTTCTCAAGGTAAGTATGCCAATGAGATACTTAGGAGATTCCACATGGAAAGCAGTATACCCATGGAGAATCCTCTAGTTGATAACTGGAGGAAGGAGGATGCTACTTCAGGAGAAGTAGTGGAAGCTACTGTTTACAGGTAGCTTGTGGGTTCACTCATGTATTTGGTGAACACATGACTAGATATGTGTTATGCAGTTAACCAACTTAGTCAAGCAATGGTTAGGCCTACCAAGCTGTATTGGAAGGCGACAAAGCATGTATTGAGATACCTTAGAGGCACTACTCAGTTTGGGTTGTGGTACAAACGAATAGAGGGAGTGAAGCTTCAAGGTTTCATCGATGCAGATTGGGTGGGGAGTCCATCTGATAGGAAGAGCACATCAAGAGGGATCTTTAGTATTGGGTCAGTTGCAATTTCTTGGTACAGCAGGAAACAGAGATCAGTTGCACTCAGTTCGACAGAGGCAGAGTACATAGCTGCAAGTCAAGCAACATGTGAGGCTATCTGAATGAGGAAGAACCTAGTTGGTTTGTTTGGTCAACAGATGGATCCAACAGTGATTTATTGTGATAATTAGAGTTATATCAAACTCTATGAAAATCCAGTTTTTCATGATCGGTCCAAGCACATAGATATCCGGTATCATCATCTCATAGATTGTGTATTGAGGTGGATCATGTTGTTAGATTACATTCCCACGGAGGAGAAAGATGCTGACATCTTGACAAAGGCATTGCCAAGATGTAAATTTGAGTTTCACAGAGACAGGATCAGGGTAGTGGATAATTCCTTTCTTGTTGAGAGGGAGTGTTGAGAAATGGAAACAAGAAATTCCAGTTTAATTTGTCCTTGAATTAAACTGTGAATTAAAATAGAATTATTTTCTCATATCAATTTGAAAATAATTAATTAAGTTTAATTAACTTAATTAATTTTGGAAATTCGAATTGGAAGTCTTTTAGAAGACATGTATATGTTCTCCCTAACTTATAGGAGTTAAGGATGAGTTATGAATGAGTTGTAATTAGTTAACTTAGTTTATTGAGTTAAGTCCAGTTAAATTAGTTACAATCAGTTTCAGGAACTAATAGTGAGTAAACAGCTAGTTAAGAAACTAGTGACCTAATTAGTGCTACTCTAGTTAACTGAAGATTCCAACATAAAAAACTCATGCATGTCAATTTTGAGAAAGAACCAGTTGAGACTAGAGTGCATGGACAATGTGCTATTTGTTTTAAATTTTGCTGAGTTGCACTGGCAGTGCATGCAATCAGGACCTGATCCTTGAGGGATTGCGCTATTTTTAGAGGCTTTATTTCCCTTTAAATACAAGCTATCATTCATAGGAATAACACATTGGAATAAAGACTTGGAGAGCTTGTGAATTGGCTAAGATTTGGCCTTGAGCTTGCTTATGAGTTGGAGATTGAATTTGCTGCGTGTTGGGATTGTTCTAGGAAGAACAAGGATTGTAATTTCATCTTGATTTTCCAGATTAATACAAAACAGGTAGTGGGGTTTTGAGCTGTGGATTTCCCTGGATATTTATTGTGTTATGTGCCTTTGATTCTCTTCCTCTATTGATTATTGTTTGCTCGATGTTTATGGGATTCCACTGCAAAGAATAGAAACAGATTCTTGTCTCTTGCTTTAGCAAATTACATTAGCTTGTGAATCTACAAATTTTTCTACACTTGGGAATATGATCTCCATTTTGCGCACACGATACATTGTTAGAAATATCTATCTAAGGAAAAAAATATTTCTTGGTAAGCCCTTGACTTTGGCTATGACAGTGGCACATTTTCCCAAAAAATGTTGTTTAGAGCCTCAAAACAGGTTTGAAAGTTCAAGACTCGAAAAAAGGCCAAAAATATAAAGTTGTACTAGAATTAAAGAAACAATGGTGGGGGTCTTGTTGGACATCGAATCCTCTAAGGGTTGGTGTGGAAGTTGAATAGTCTAAGGAAGTCCAAGAGATCTTGGAATACGAAAGCAAAGGTCATGTGAATGTACTATAAATGTATATCATTGTCAATAATAGATACACACTCATGTTTATCATTTACACTTTGTGTTTTCCATTTATGTGTCTAACATGGTATTAGCTCTAGCCAATTCTGGCCCTACTCAAATTTGCCACTAATTTTGTGGTCTTTTCTGTGCATTTCAGTCATACACTTCTAAGCTATATTCCAGTTGAATTTCATGCCCAAATATGAGCCACTATTTTTAGTTATGTCATTTCTGCTCACTGCCCATAAGTTAATTCGCTGTCTGTCTGTTCTTCCATTCAGATATGCAATCAGAGCCTGAATTTTCTGCGCTTATTACTGAGATGTTAGAACTCTCTCAACCAAACTGTGTGGCCTCACAAAACTTTCCCTGACATCCCTGTCTATGCAGCGGTCAGAAACATTACTTCCGCCATTCCTATGAGGTCTGTAATGTCCAGTCAAACAATTCTACCCTAACGCTCCATAGATTCCTCTAATGCTGATTGTTTCACTAGTAACATTCCATGCATACCTGACGCTCCTGAGCACTCTGCCATCTTTGCTTGTCCACTCCTGCAGTGAACAGACCTATGTGCTACCTATTGTTCGGCTGGTGTAGTCTAAATCACGCTCAAAACCTAACGCACATACTTGTTCCCTTGTTGCACCACTCTCATGCGACTGCATATCTGCCACTCTGAGATGCTGAAATTATGAGACCTATAGGGAAATGTGGGTAGCATCCCTATTATTTGAGGATCCAATCCAGCAGTCCACGACCTTGCCACTCTTAAAAATCCATCAGCCTCTCTCCAAATTCTTCTGGCATAAACCTGAAGCAAACTGATGAACGAAACTGAAAGAAAAAACATGATTATGGTCATTATCATGATTCTGAAAATTTTGTCAAATCTAGGATCGCTATGGGATTTCTCAACGGGTGCATCAGAACTCTCTGATTCTTTTCGCCATTTCTAGAATCCTTTAGGCATCAGGACTACTACCTGTCTGGAGAAATTGAAGGCTTGAACACCAGGTTCAATTTCATAAAGGAGAATTCATAACCCGTTCCGTTCTCGACCGGCCGACGGTTAA
Organism: Pinus tabuliformis; assembly: GCA_031772625.1. Taxonomy (NCBI): domain Eukaryota; kingdom Viridiplantae; phylum Streptophyta; class Pinopsida; order Pinales; family Pinaceae; genus Pinus; species Pinus tabuliformis. Next base: position 1,238,362,548 of record CM062805.1, on the reverse strand, counting down.
ACTCCCTTCTATCTTGGAGGCCTTTGCTCCAACCATTCATGCCATTAAGCAGGGACTTGATCAGGTTGAAGAGCTCGACGGACAGAGGAAGAATCTGCGTAGGAGTTAGGTGCTGTCTGATGAGAGACCCCTTGTGCAATTTAAATTTGATTTTGGAAAGAAGGCTCAAATGGCTGCCCATGCAACCAGAGCACTGTGAAATGAGACGCCACTGAGTTCTTGGTTTAGAAGAGACAAGGAGATAGATGATAAGAAGATAAGGGTAGAGCATATATTGAAAGAGGCCATGGAGAACCCTCATGACTTGGTTGTTGTGGCTTAAAAATCAATCAAGTGGGTTGGAAATTTGCTGCATCTTGGGTGTTCCAATTCTGAATTTTTAACAATAGGTCACGATGAGCTTCTTCTTGATTTGCAAAATAGTGTAAAAGTAGTAATCACTCGCTGGAAAAGGGTCTATCTCAATCACTTGACCACACCTTTTCCTTGTCCGGAATAAATTGTGAAGCGTCACCGACAGCTATTATACTCCGTCGTTATTTAGAAAACTTGCCAGGATAAAAATACAACTTGAAATTGGATTTGAAGCCAGTTCTCTATTCCAGCCAATTGCGAATATAAGTTTCCTGCTCCCCTGGGCAATCAAAAGTCAATTTGTATACGTGACCCTTGGCTATCTGGTGTTCATGTCCTCGGATGAGGCTCCTCAAATAAAAAAAAAAAAACTGCAGGTGAAGAGAGAGACAGTGGATTTAGCTGAAAGAGGCATATTGTTGAAGGTTTCTGCTGCCTCTCGAAGCCTGTTGGTGTTACACAATTTTTTATGCGTTTCTCTTCATTGCCATTGGCATTGAAATTCTAGGAGGAATTTGTGGAGCGAGGATTGCACTGCAATTGGCATTGAATGTGTGGGATGAGTTTGGGGTCCTTTTAAGAAGGCAATTGATATGCGTGGTTAGCTCGTTCTTGTTGTTTGGCAGAATCTAAAATGAAATGTTTGATATAGAAAGCATGGTGAACGAATTGAGATGGAGATTCAAAATAGTTTGAGTGAATGAATCCCCACACTTTTATCAAACAATTGGTATCGACACCTCCTCCGCTGGGTATGTTTTCCCTCATTCTCTTTGTCCTGCTCTCAATTCTTGTACAATAACTAATAATTAATTTGTGTGAAGAGTGTGTGGTGGCTCACACTGTGCCCATGAACGACACTTCATTTGGCTGTAGCATCTAAAGGTTCAAATTCGATATTCATTCAGATCTATCAATTACCGATTTGTAGATTTGAGATTCAGATTTGAGGTTTTCTGAGGGGTGAGGCATTCTGTGTTTTATTTTAATATCTTCCTCTTCTTAGAATTATTACAACACTATTGAATTCGAGGAAAAATCATTGTTAAGAAGACAATAGTATAAAGGAACAAGCTGCAAAGGCATTTGGGCATGTTTGTGGTAGGGCAGCTAGCATGAACAAGAAGTTGTCCTCTCTCTCATGTTAAATGTTACAGGTGAGTTGAAATGGCCCATGGATTGTAAATGGTGTGTTGATTTTATATGCCATTGTTTTTTTGAAAGTTGAAATAGTAAGGAAGGAATTCGACCCAACTGTTCAAATCCTTTGAGGCCTTTATTTTTGTTGAGACAATGTCCAAAATTACTGAGGTATTAGAGTTCCTAATAACTCTGATACAGTCCACTGATCATGATATAGTGAAAATAAATAAGGACACACTTTTTAATATTCAAATATGTTTACAAGATGCACAGGAAATGATCGAGTTTCTGCAACTTGAATCTAAATTCTAGCGAGATGAGTTACAACAACATAAGCATCATGACACCCATCAACATCCAACAAGTGATCAAATCAATAACATTGAGACAGACTCCCATCAGTGACAAGAAATGGCAAATGCAGTACCCATTTCAAGAGCAGATGTGCAGAAAGATGCAGAAATTCAGTCTGCACTTCCCAAGCCCATCATCAGACCTTGGGAAGAGCTTGTCCACAACAAGCACAGAACCGGTCTTGGATATGACAAGGACGTGTCCTTTCATATTCCAGATTACTCAAAGCCCATCTAGTTTCAGAGTGTTGGATTCCTTCATGACAGTTCACCTTCAGCTGTTCCAGATTTTTCTCCTCTTCCATAGAAACAATAACAGATTGTGAAATGCCACCACTGTGACCGAGTTGGCCATATGAAAGATCACCGTTTTGATCTTCACCCATTTAAGCACCGTCATAAAACCTGTCATTCTTCAAACAAATGTTTCAAAAACAAGCCTCATGCAAGAAAAAAGATTCATCTTGGATGGATAGCTTCTTGGCAATGGGCATCCACAACAAAGAAGATATTTCAGTGATATGTCCGAACTTGTTCTAGAGTATTGAACAATCTTGCAATTGAGTTTTCTCCATCATCTCACCTTGTATCTGACAAGGGGGGAAATGATGGCCATCTACAAGCTTCAAAGCCACATCAAACGAGCCTAACCCACAACCTACCATACTAGATTCAAAGTTGTAGCCAGAGAAAAAGATGCCCCTGATCATGCCTTCAGTTGGTGATGCCTCTTCAAAGAATTGGGGACACTTCCTCTTGCAGTAGACTTCAGCTTCTTGCTAGTTTTGGAAGACTTCGAGGAATTGCATTAAGCATTCCAAAGTTGTTGGTCATCCTTAAACCATCACAGGTTGAGACCTCCCTTTTCAGGTTGAGGTTCTCCCTTTTATGTGGGGTGAGACCTCCCTTTCATGGTTGAAGGTTTCCCTCTTCAAAACATCAGGAGGACTTCCTCTAACAGAAGACCTGAGATTCATGCCAGACTTGGAGGAGTTATGGGAACTGCACTAAGCGTTCCAGTGTTGTTGGTCATCCTTAAACCACCTCCCTTATACCAACATTTGAGAGAGCACATTCAGCCTAGTGCTGCCATGCATTTCTGCACATTTTGTATTACAACTCTCTTATTGGACTCATACATACCCCTTCGGATTAAGGGGGGGAATGTTGGGCACCTAATCCTCTAAGGTTTGGTGTGGAAGCTAAATAGTCTAAGGAAGTCCAAGAGATCTTGGAATACGAAACCAAAGGTCATGTGAATGTACTATAAATGTATATCATTGTCAATAATAGATACACACTCATGTTTATCATTTACACTTTGTGTTTGCCATGTATGTGTCTAACAGGTCCAAGTGGAATAGGTGGGTGGACACCAATATCCATCTGTATTAGTCGTCCCTCCTTAGGAAGCAACGGTCCGTCGTCCCTCCTTAGGAAGCAACAGTCCGCATTGTGTTGAACGCCTCCGTGAGATGGGGAAACTTCTGCTGAACTTGGTCCCTAGTGAGCCACTTTCCTTGATGTAGGAGCTAGCCAGCTTTGACAACCCAATACAATTGGATCATTTGTTGGCAAGTATTCTTGATTTGTGTTTCCATGATCTGATTAGTTGTGGCTTGTTTAATGTAGTCTGGGTTAAGCTCTATTGGTGTTAGCTGCTTAGCAATGTCAAATGTGTCCAACAATGGTGGAAAGTATGGCTGAAGGCAGTCCACATTGAATACTAGGTGAAATCCAAGGAATGGGGGGATACTGAGCTTGAAAGCATTGTCTCCCACAACCTTGGTGATGGTGTAAGGCCCATATCAGAGTGGTGGAAGCTTCTGATGAACTCCAATAAGGCGTTCTTTCTTCAAATGCAACCAAACTTTGTCTCCCACCTGAAACTTATGTAGAACTCGATGCTAATCATGTCGTTGTTTGTGATTGGCATTGGCTTTATCCAAGATGCTGTGAACCTGTTAGTAGATGTGCTGAATGCATTCAATAAACTTGGTGGCTTTATAAACTTCAGACTAAACATGTGCATATTCTTCCTGTGTAGTTGCAAGAGGTAGTCCAACATCAATGGGACATAATCATTGAAATCCTAGGCCTACTTGGAAGGGATTGTGGTTAGACAAGCTATGAAGAGTTTTGTTATAAATTTTTTGCACATAGGGAAGACTCTCGTCCCATGTTCGCGAATGCTTAGATTTGTACATGCTTAGTATGTGAAATATCATCTTATTAACGATCTTTGACTGACCATCAGTCTGGGGATGGAACGCATTCAACTTGGTGAGCTTGGTGTCCAACAATGACTAGAGGCTTGACCAGAATGTGCTTAGGAACCAATTATCTCGATATGATATAATGGTCTGCGGGATCCCAAAATGTACCCACACTCGTTCAAAGAAGAGTTTGACAGTGGATTCTATAGTGATACTCTTTTTGTAGGCATCCAGTATGGCCATCTTAGAAAATTTGTCGACGGCCACAAATACACAGTCGTTTCCATGATTGGTAGAAGGAAGGCTAGACATATAGTCCATGGAGCTGGATTCCCAAGGTCGGAGAGGAGTAGGAAGAAAAGTATACAAGCCTTGCTTCTTAATGGTTGCCATTGTAGGATTTGATATATTTTCCAACATCCTATCGAAGATTTGGCCAATAAAATACTTATGGAGTACTAGCAATGTCTTCTCTACACCAAAGTGTCCTACGACACAACTATAGTGCACCTCCCAAATCATCTTGGCATGCTCGTTTGAAGGAACACAAAGGTGTCCCAGATGGCATAATAATATGTCCTAAAGGTGGAAGACTAGAACTTGCTTGCCATATATCAACATCTAGTATGTGGTGGTGAATTCTGGATCATTTTTGTAAATCTGCGGCCATCCATAAGTCTCATTCCCATAAGAGTTGAGAATAGTGGTCAGTGCCACAACCAGTGGCCATTTGAGGAAATCTGCAACATTATTGGTGTTTCCCTTCTTATACTTAATGTTCAGATGAAATTGTTGCAAATATGTGGACCATTTATGATGGTGGTTATTCTACAACTTCCCTTTTGTCTGTATAAACTAAAGAGGTCGGTGATTTGTGTGGATGATATTCGGATTCCCCAGAATGTAATGTTTCCATTGCCATCAGGCTTGCATGATGGAATACATCTATTTAATGTAGGTGGGGTATTTCCAAATTTTATCAGAGCGTGTCTCACTGTGATAGGCCACCAGATGCCCTTGTTGGATCAAAAGTACAATAGCATAGTCAAAGGCATCTATCTGAATTTCAAATGGTTGTTACAAGTTTGGAAATGCGAGTACTGGTGTAGAGAAAAGGTGGTAATTCAGCTCAATGAACTCCTTTTTTTGGGACTCAAACCAGAAAAAATTTGCTTTCGCTCTGCCCTTGGTAACTTGACTCAAAGGCCAAGTGATATGAGAGAATCCCAACATGAACCTTTGATAGAAATTGGAAAGGCCCAAAAAGTTGCAAAGCTCTGTTAGAGTGGTTGGGGTTGGCTAATCCCGAATGAATTCGATATTAGTCGAATCCACATACACACCTTGCTCATTAATGATGTAACCCAGATATTGGACCTGGTTCATGCCAAAGGTGCTTTTATCCAACTTGGCACATAGTTGTGTTGTTTTAGGGTTTGAAGGACCTACTTAATTGTTGGAAATAATACTGAGAGGGGGGGTGAATCAGTATTATCAGGTCAATTATTTTTCATTTCACAATCAGATTTGTATACGCTAATTTAGTTAGTAAAACCTGCGTATGTGCACAACTGCAGTTAAGGAAACTAGCGTATAAACAACAGATTTGTAATTTAAATTATTCTTCAGATGTTGATCATTAATCTGTGCATCAAACCATATAAACAGTAACCAGAAACAATAAAACAGAACAGACAGTCACACATAACAACACAAGATATAAGGTGGAAACCCAATGTGGGTGAAAACCACTTGCTGCAATTCGTCTCTATCTTCTTTTAATTAGAAACTTTTTTTTACAATGTTTCTGTACTGGTGCAGTCTTATACCAGTACGTAGGCTGCTACTTGCAGAAGGCTACAACCTTCTCTCGTTCTCTAGCTTCTCCTGGAAGGGAGCTACAACCCCCTTAGCTCTTGTACTAGCTGAGGTACTAGTATGTAGGTGCTGACCTACAAAAGGCTACAACCTTCTCTTTTCTTCCAGGGACCATGTTTCATAAATTTTCAGACTGGATCCATGAATAACATCAATCAAACATCAAGTATATCTACATCAACCAATCTCCTTTGTACAAACCAATACTGAATCAACCAATCACTTCTTAGAAAGCTGTAACCAGAATACAATAACAGTAACCAAAACCAATCCTGAACCCAAAACACTGCAACAATAAACAAAAGTAGCTAAAACATATTTCATGAGACGTACGCTACTTCAATATGCAGAACCTGCATGCATACATTGATGTATTAAGGCCAACCTGCGTATACGCTATTTTGAATTAATGAACCAACGTGTATACGCGCCTCTGCTGTGCCGAACTTGCGTATAGATCTATAAAAGATAATTTATCCTTTTCACTTATTCAGACATCAGTTATACCCACATTATCAGATTTATAGATCAAGTCATGCGCCAAATGTAACAGATCAAAATCACACAAAGATACTACTATTCAAGCCTTAAGATCTTGACCCATCAATAGAACTTATCCTTCTTCTAGCACTTAGGTTCCTCCTTGGTTCAGATCCAGCTATGCACCATAACCCAATTCTAGATCTTTCTCTCCATAAAATATTCAATGCTTAAGTGAATACCTTTGCCTAATGATCTCCTTCCCCTTTTATAGTCTTAGGCCTTACTCAATACCATGGTCCAAAACCATAGAGAATCAATATATGGGTTCAACACTTCAGACGAGATACCATAGTCCAAAACCATAGGTCCAAATACCAAGGACTAAATACCATGGACCAACAAAATAAGTTTTCCCACATGTACGCGCTTTTTCTTGCATGAAAGTGCGTGCATACATATACATGCCTTTTGATTGACAATCCCGCGTGTACACGCGACTTTGTTAAGAGGAACCTGCGTATATCTCTTTTTCCTTCATTCTAAGAGCCTGAACTGTGATCTGTCATTTGAGTGAGTTGCCATCAAGGACAACACCTGTGTCATAGCACCAAACCTGTGTCATAATGCCAACAATCTCCCCATTTGGACTTGATGGCAACCCCAAGTCACTCAAAGTCATTCTCCCCCTTTGTCATCAAGGGCAAAGAGTTATGCTCCCCCTAAGAACATGCTAAAATCTCTGCTCTACTGTGATGTCCATGCTCCCCCTGACTATAGGCAAGGTCTACAAAAAGATGTTCTACAAGAAGAAACATGACTTTATACATCATAAATGACCTTCCTATCACCAAAGACTCTATACATACATCCATCTCCCAACCAAGTGGGAATACACCAATATTGAGTCATCCACCCAACCAAGTGGGGATACACCAAAAGTTTACACATGATAAAACAAGAATATTACATCATCCATCCCAGGCATAGTGGGGAAACCAAGATAGGCCGTTACATGACCTTGATAATAAAAGAAACACATGACATAGAGACTAAATATCTAAGACAAGACTATGATAGTCATCAACAACTAGCAGCATGTGTCAATCATCATTCAGACCAGCAACCATGATCTCCCTCTGCACTTGGTCCACCTGAAACAAAAACAGCCGAGAAAATGAACCAAGATATTCTAATATAATGCCAACAATGCATTATTAGAAGTATATGCTCCCCCTAAACCTGTTCCAGATGGTCTCTGTCAGACCCATATCAGACTCTTTTCATCCTGAGTCTGGCCCCACTGTTTTTCTTCAAACCAACATATACGCGACTGTATCCACAGAAACCAGCATGTGTACGTGGATAAGCTTCATGAAACTCACGTACAACCACTGTTCTCTGAAACAGATAATTTCAACAGCAAGATGATGCATCAACTACTCCCAGCTTCTGTCTGAGGTATTCAAATGTCTATCTAGGCAGTGGTTTGGTGAGTATATTAGCAACTTGTTCTTTGGAGGGGACATACTTCAATTTGACATTTTTTTCAAGCACTTGTTCCTGGAGAAAATGATATTTGATAGGTATGCGCTTGGTTTTCGAATGCATGAATGGATTCTTTGAAATACTGATTGCACTTGTATTATCACAAAAGATGGAGATAGGTGGAGTACACGTGATTTGAATGTCTTGCAATGTTTGCATCATCCAAAGGAGTTGTGTGCAGCGAGATGCAACAACCACATATTTTGCTTTAGCTGTAGATAATGCAGTTGAACTTTGTTTCTTGCTGAACCAAGATACTAATCTGGAACCCATAAAGAATGCACCACTACTAGTGCTTTTTCTATCATCCACACTTCCTGCTCAATCTGCATCTGTATATGCATGAAGTGTGAGATCAGTATCTCTAGGATACCATAAGCCATAGTTTTGAGTTCCTTGAAGATACTTGAAAATTCTCTTAACTGCCTGAAGATGAGTTTCCTTTAGATTTGCTTGAAATCTTCCAACTATTCCCACTGCATGCATGATGTCTGGTCGGGTACCTGTTAGATAGAGCAGACTACCAATCATGGATCTATAGGTTGGTTGATGTACTGCTGCTGATTCATCATTTGCACTGAGGTTGCATCCTGTTACCATAGGGGTACATACTAGTTTCGAATCCTCCATCCCATATTTCTTCAAGATCTGCTTGAGGTACTTGGTTTGTGATAGAAAAATATCGTCTTTGTTTTGTTGGACTTGTAAACCAAGAAAATATGTGAGCTCACCAAGTAGGGACATTTCAAATTCTTTTTGCATCACCAAGGCAAAGTTTTGACTCATGTCTTCTTCATTGCTACCAAAGATGATATCATCAACATACACAACAAGTATTAGCAACTTATCATTGTCAATTTTTATATGTAGATTGTTATCTGTTGATCCTTTTGTAAAACCTTGTTGATGGAGGTACTTATCCAAACGATAATACCAAGCCCTTGGAGCCTGTTTAAGGCCATAGAGAGCCTTTTTGAGTTTGCATACAAGTTTTGGATCATTTCCAAGGATAAACCCATCTGGTTGCTCAATATACACTTCTTCTTCCAAGTCTCCATTCAGAAAGGCAGATTTCACGTCCATTTGATATACTTTGAACTTCTGAAAGCTAGAAAGAGCAAGAAACATTCTTATCACTTCAAGTCTGGTAACTGGTGCAAAAGTTTCTTCAAAGTCTATACCTTCTTGTTGAGCATACCCTTTACAAACAAGTCTGGCCTTGTTTCTAATAACATCTCCATTTTCATTCAGCTTGTTTTTGAATATCCATTTTGTCCCTATGACATTCTTGTCATTTCGTATAGGAACCAACTCCCAACTGTTATTCTTTTCAATCTGCTCAAGTTCTTCATTCATGGCCTTGACCCAGCATTCATATTTGCATGCTTCACTTACATTTTGTGGTTCAATGGAGGAGAGCAATGCTAGATAGCTTGAAGCTTCTGAAATAGTTCTTCTTGTTTGAACACCTGCCTCTTTCTACCCCAAAATTTGAGTTTCTGGATGATTCTTCTGGACATACCTGGATGGAGTCTTTTCTTCTACCCTTATCTGTTCTTCTGGTGCCTCATAGGTTTCTTCTTCATCATTAGTCTGATTTGATGTTGAAGGATAGTCCTCATCATCTTCGAAATCTTCGGATTTTACCTGCCTTGGATTTTTTCCTGCTTCATCAACCACCACATCAATACTTTCAACAATTTTTCCAAGTATTTTATTGTAACACTTATATCCTTTACTTCAGGAAGAGTAACCAAGAAGAATGCCTTCATCTGCTCTAGGTTCAAACTTTCCAAGGTTTTCATCAATCCTTTTGATGCAACATTTGCTTCCAAAAATTTTGAAGTATTTTACCGTAGGAGTCTTACCATACCACAGTTCATGAGGAGTTTGAGTGCTGTTCACCCGGACGTTTGTTTTGTTGAGAATGGTAACGGTAACAAATGCAGCTTCACCCCAGAAGGTTGCGGGAGTTCCAGACTCATCAAGCATAGCACAAGGCATTTGTTGAACCATTATGTTCATCCTTTCCACTACTCCATTTTGCTAAGGAGTCATTGCAGTAGAGAATTCTATTCTTATTCCATGTTCTTCACAAAAATTGAAAAATTCATCCGAGGTAAATTCCCCTCCTCGATCAGACCTGAGGCATTTGATTCTGCGATCTGATTCATTTTCAACCAAGGCTTTGAAAGCTTTGAACTTTTCGAAGGCTTCATATTTATGCTTCAGAAGTCCTATCCAACACATCCTGGAAAAGTCGTCAATGAACAATATAAAGTACTCCTCCCCACGAGGTGACTTTTTCCTTAATGGACCACATAAATAAGTATGGACAACTTCAAGTGGCCTACTAGCTGATCCTTCCTTCTCAGGGAAATTAGTTCTAGTTTGCTTACCAAACTGACATGATTTTCATATTGTATTGTCTGGAATTATGATGTCAGGGAGATCACGAACCGCCTGATATTTGCATGCTTTCATTATCTGAGAAAATCTTAGATGCCCCAATCTTCTATGCCATAGCCAGTGTTCATCATTCTTGCTTAGATAGCATTGTTTTTGTCCTCCCTTGAGTATGTATAAGTTATTTGGAGTTCTTATGCCTTTGATCACTGTTTCTCTTGTATCAAGCTCACTAACAATACATCCATTTGATCGAAATATACCTCATTTCCTTGATCACACATTTGATTGACACTTAATAGACTATGCTTTAAGCCATCAACATACATAACATTTCCAGCTTTGACCTTTTCTTTCAAAAGAATATAACCTTTACCTTTTATGAGTGCAGGGGTGTCATTTCCAAATGAGACATTCCTTTCCTTTTCTAAGGCACTATATGACTGAAGTTTTTCTTTATCACTTGTCATATGTTTCGAGCATCCACTTTCAATGTACCACTGATTTTCCTACCCTTCCGCATATAAGGCTATACCACATCTTTCTAGTTGCGGTTCTTTCTTTTTCCATGTTTTGGGACTCAATGAAGCTTGCTCCTTCTAAGTTGTTTGCCGAAACCTACTGCATTCAGAATCTTCATGACCGAAGTTGTTACAAATAGAACATTCTATTTCATTTTCAAGAGCAGAAAAGTTATTGTAGGTCCTTTTCATGATCCCAGTCATAATCCTTTGTTTTTGAGCTTCTCTAGTCATGATGGTCTTGTAGGCAACACATTGAGAAACTTTGTGTCCAAAGTTATGACAAGAGAAACATTGGCCATTGAAGAAATTCTTGCGATTATCAAACCTACCGACCAAATGATTGTAGTTTCCATTGACATCCATTCTTGAGGCAAATTGAGAATGATTTACCTGCAGTTGGTTGTAGCTTTTGTTCATCCTTGAAGTAGATTGCCCTCGATTTACTTGGTGATCTCTGTTCATTCTTGAAGTAAATTGTCCCTGATTTACCTGGTGATTTGCATTATGCCTTTGCTATTGATTGTCAACCTGTTCACTTCTCCTTGCTACATCAAGATAACTTTTGGAGGTGGATGGCTTCTGTGCTTGGGATGCTTCTTCAGTATATCCAAGACCTGTCTTGATTAGAGGAGAACGTTGTACTTTGATAATCTCATCTAAAGTTTCAGATCCTTTAGAAAATCTAAGATTAAGAGATTTTGTTTTCTCAATATCTTTTCTAAGTCCCACAATTTCACATTCTAACTCTTCATTGTGTTTTTCCCTTTCAGCAAGTTGGAATATCAAAGTATCTATAATCATATTCTTTTCTTCTAAACAAATTTTAAGTTTAGAAATTTCTTCATAAAGACCTTCTTCATCTATAGCATCCAAGAAATTATCATCTTCAAAAGCCATCAAAAGTCTATAATCATTACATTGTTCATCTTCATCACTATTTGAAAATCCATCACTGTCTTCATGTGTATAATAGCTCTTCTTACTTACATTCTGTTTTCTGTTCCATCTAACTGGTTCCTTGCCTTTGTCAAGCTTATCTTTATGAGGACACTTGGTTGCATAGCGACCGACTCTTCCACAAGTAAAGCATTTAAAAGGTAGCTTACCTCTGAATCTTCCAGAACCCCGTTGAAGGTTCTTGACAAAGTTTGATTCTTCCTCTCCTTTTGACATATGTCTTGACTCATTGTATTCTCCTTTTCCCGAGGCTTTGAATGCAGATTCTCTCATGTCTAATGGTCCCCCTTTTCTCATTTTGAAAGCAGTTAGGATTCCGTGCAGTTGTGACATGGTAATGCTCTGTAGATTCTGCTTTTCTTCTATGGCAGAAACTTTTGATTCAAACTTAGAAGACAAAGATCTTAGAACCTTTTCAACCAAAGTAACTTCTTTTATCTCTTCACCCAAGTTTTTCATACGATTAACAATCTCATTTATACGTAATAAATAATTAGCCACACTTTCATCATTGTGCATTCTGAGATTTTCATATTGAATTCTGAGAGTTTTTAGTTTTGCACGTTTTACTTGATCGTCTCCTTCATAGCTCAGAACGATCTTGTCCCATATTTCTTTTTCGATTTTGAGCTGCATAACCTTGACGAATTCTAATTGAGATAAACTCCCTAATAGAGTATTGACAACCTTTACATTTGTTTCATACTGCTTCTTACCAATCGTATCTGTAGGAGTTACTGATGGAAATGTGTATCTTGTTTCCATGATATCCCAAACTTCTGTACCAAGAGATTGAAGATAGGCTGTGATTCTTACCTTCCAATAGACGAAGTTGCTTCCATCAAAGATTGGTGGCCTAATAGATGCCTCCTTTTCGTAGTTGCTCATGACGATAGATCTTCCTTCAAGCGATCAAGCTTCTTCTAAAGGACCTGCTCTGATACCAATTGTTGGAAATAATACTGGGAGGGGGGTGAATCAGTATTATCAGGTCAATTATTTTTCATTTCAAAATCAGATTTGTATATGCTACTTCAGTTAGTAAAACCCGTGTATGTACGCAACTGCAGTTAAGGAAACTAGCATATAACCAAAACTTGTAATTTAAATTATTCTTCAGATGTTGATCATTAATCTATGCATCAAACCATATAAACAGTGACCAGGAACAATAAAACAGAACAGACAGTCACACATAGGAACACAAGATATAAGGTGGAAACCCAATGTGGGTGAAAACCACATACTGCAATTCGTATCTATCTTCTTTTAATTAGAAACTTCTTTTTACAATGTTTCTGTACTGGTGCAGTCTTATACCAGTACGCAGGCTGTTACCTGCAGAAGGCTTCAACCTTCTCTCGTTCTCCAACTTCTCCTGGAAGGGAGCTACAACCCCCTTAGCTCTTGTACTAGCTAAGGTACTAGTACGTAGGTGCTGACCTACAGAAGGCTACAACCTTCTCTTTTCTTCCAGGGACCACGTTTCATAAATTTTTAGACTGGATCCATGAATAACATCAATCAAACATCAAGTATATCTACATCAACCAATCTCCTTTGTACAAACCAATACTGAATCAACCAATCACTTCTCAGAAAGCTGTAACCAGAATACAGTAACAGTAACCAGAACCAATCCTGAACCCAGAACACTGCAACAATAAACAGAAGTAGCTAAAACATATTTCATGAGATGTACGCTACTTCAATATGCAGAACCTGCGTGCATACGCTGATGTATTAAGGCCAACCTGTGTATACATTGTTTTGAATTAATGAACCAGCGTGTATACGCGCCTCTGCTGTGCCGAACCTGCGTACAAATCTATAAAAGATAATTTACCCTTTTCACTTATTCAGACATCAGTTATACCCAGATTATCAGATTTATAGATCAAGTCATGCGCCAAATATAATAGATCAAAATCACACAAAGATACTACTATTCAAGCCTTAAGATCTTGACCCATCAATAGAACTTATCCTTCTTCTAGCGCTCAGGTTCCTCCTTGGTTCAGATCCAGCTATGCACCATAACCCAATTCTAGATCTTGCTCTCCATAAGATATTCAATGCTTGAGTGAATAACTTTGCCTAATGATCTCCTTCCCCTTTTATAGTCTTAGGCCTTACTCAATACCATGGTCCAAAACCATAGAGAATCAATACCATGGACCCAATACCTGGGTTCAACACTTCGGACGAGATACCATGGTCCAAAACCATAGGTCCAAATACCAAGGACTAAATACCATGGACCAAAAAAATAAGTTTTCCCACATGTACGCACTTTTTCTTGCATGAAAGTGCGTGCATACGTATACGTGCCTTTTGATCAATGATCCCACGTGTATATGCGACTTTGTTAAGAGGAACCTGCGTATATCTCTTTTTCCTTCATTCTGAGAGCCTGAACTGTGATCTGTCATTTGAGTGAGTTTCCATCAAGGACAACACCTGTGTCATAGCGCCAAACCTGTGTCATAATGCCAAAATTAATATGTTGCAAGTGATCTTCCCAACTCTTGTTGAAGATGAGGATCTTGTCCAGGTATACAACCATGAATGAGTTGGTGAAGGGATGCAAGATGTCATCCATCATCCTCATAAAAGTTGCAAGGGCATTTGTCAACCCGAAGGGCATGACCAACCACTCAAAAGGTTAGCCTTGGATTTGAAGGCGGTCTTCCATACAACTGTGGGTTCTATTCAAACCTGGTGATAGCAAAAATTTAAATAAATCTTGCTAAATTACTTGGACCCCTTGAGTTGGTCAAGGAGGTCATCAATCCTTAGGATTGGATACAAGTCCTTGACAATGATTTTAGTCAATGCCCCATTGTAATGCCCCACTTAAATCTTATCCTACAAATTGTGTTAATATTTACATTATCTGAAAATATTGAGAAATATTGGTCATAAAATAAATTTATGATTTCCATTATTCAAATTCCCCACTTACCTTCTCAATTTGAATATTATGTAGGATATGGTCTCCTTCCATTAATTCAAAATATATTTATTCATTTCACATACCCCAATGTACCCTCACATTTACTTGGGAGAAGACATAGTCCTCTCCATCTTATCATCAATATATATTTATTCATTTCACATTCCCCAATGTACCCTCACATTTACTTGGGAGAAGACATAGTCATCTCCATCTTATCATCAATATATATTTATTCATTTCACATTCCTCAATGTACCCTCACATTTACTAAGGAGAAGACATGGTCATCTCCATGTAATTACACTTCACATTCCCAAATGTACTTTTCAGATTTACTTGGGAGAAGACATGATCCTTTCCCATTAAATTCTCAATTTTATATTCATGTCACAATTCCAAATGTACTCCTAGCTTAGAAGAGAAGTCAACCAAGGATGGGTGAGAGTTAATGACATTAATGAGAGGTGGTTGAGGAAAGAGGGTATAAAAGGGAAGGGGGAAGGAAGAAAAGGGGGGAGTTGGAGTCTTGCTTAGGATTGTGGGGGTTGGTTGTGATTGTTTGGCCTTGTTATGATTTTGGGAGACCTTGGAAACCCGTGGAGGTTTCTTGGGTTTGAGAGGAGGAAAGTATCATTATCTAGTTTTTCACATTCTTCTTGAGGACACACTATATCTGGTTGGACTTGGGCACGGAGGGCTAGGGAACCTGTGGAGGTTTCCTGGGCTAGGAATTTATTTCCTAGTTGGTTGGGAGGTAAATCCGGTTGGGTCGGCCAGAAGGAGCGTTCAGCTGGAGCTATAAGACAAAGGTATCATCATCAACCGCCGGAACAGGTATTTTTCCATGGACTACTCTTGTTAAGTTGATATCAATGGAATGCTCACCTTAATTTATGTTGCTTATGATAAAATGATAAGATGTTAAATGTTTAAGGCTATGTGAAAAGGTCAGCAAGCTCCTTTTATTATTTATAAATTAACAGGAAAATAGATTTGTTAGTGTATAACAAAATAGAGGCTCTAATAATAGGATTCAGGTTCTTACACATGGTATCAGAGCTTTGGTTCAAAATCTGGACTCAAAGCCCACTAAATAGCTATTCCATAATCAAATTTCTTATGAAATAGTTGAAAATCCAGAAAATTAGAATGTCAAAATGTTTCAACAGCAGTCCAATGGCTTAGTCACTAGGGATATGACAGAGCTAATGTTTTGCTTCAACTTAAATGCGCCTGTAAAATTCCTGACAGAATAAATAATATTATTGAAAAACAAAAAAAAACAAAAAAAACCTGGACCGAGCTCCTAGATGAAGAAGCAAATCAAAACAGCTCGGTGAACTCGACGATGGGCTGGAAGGTCCTTACCGTGCAGGTCCCGGGTCCCTAATATAATCAGAGGGCGTAGCATGAATCTATCCGTCTCGAAGATCATCAACAATCAATCCCTCAAATTTACCCTTGAAAAACCCTCTCTTCATCCACAAATTAAACTAAACTCATGCATCATCCACGACTCCTCCGAAAAAAAAAAATCTCAAATTCTGAGGAATTGTCCTGTGAAAAAGGAGATCCCCATCCCCATCCCCTTTGCTTTCGATCAAAGTTTGCGGGTCGATTTCAAGTTTCTACATGGGTTTGAAGTAGCTTAACGCAGACGCCACAGCAAAATAGATATTTTCAAGAGTGAAATTACCTCTTTCCGCCTCTGAATAAGTTGGCTTCTCGTCGGCACAAGGTTTCTTCTCTTGAATTTGCCTCATTTTAAATTTCATCTTTTCACTGACAGTGGCCCACGGTGTTCAAACCCTACTTAAAATTTTAAACTTCGAAATTTGAACCGAAATGTTGGTTTTGTGCATTTAAGATATTTACCGGAAGCATCATTGATCTTAAAATGGGAATTTACCCGAAGCATCATTGATCTTAGAATGGAAGGAGTAAGAGGAGACACATAGAACATAGTTCGGATGAAGATTCAGAGTCACCTCTTCGGCTGATGTGGCGGGGGAGGATCAGAATGCAGAGGAAACTCCGGAAAAGATTACTAAGCTAATTCTGAATAAGTTCCCTTACGTGAAGCAGGAATTGAAACAGCTACTGAAAATGATTGATGATGGACAAGCGATAGACATCCAAGAACTCTCCAACAAAGCTTTCTTGAAACTTCTTAAGAAGTTGTTTAATTCGTTAAAGCTTAAAAGGACAGGAAGAGGACTTTATCTGCTGCCTAGAGGAGGTTGCCCTTGTCTGGAAGCTGTAGGTTCTGTCATTGAGTGTGATACTAGTGTTGCAATTGAAAGTCAATCTGACCATCAAAGAGAGTATCAAGAAGATGAACAATCTGATCTTCAAGGAAGGGAAGCCAAATATAACGATGAAATACCTGATTATGATGCCAATCATGTTGAAGTATCTGAGCGGAAAGCTGATTCACCATCCTCTACCAAACGCAGAGTAATTGGCCCAGCCATGCCCTCTGCAGAGATGTTGGAAGCTGCTGCTAAACTGACGGAGGCAGAAGCTGCCTTGAGGGATGCTGAGAAGGCTGGGTGTTGTTCTGGGTGAATATGACTTAAATACACCCTTCAATCAGGGCATCTGAGACCATAATTAAAAGCAAACACGGTATCTGTTTTCACTGACCCTGTCCGCCTCTTGTAGCATGGCCTGAAATCTTCGTTTGATTAAACACCTATTATTTCCCTTGTCAATCGGATTTCTTTGATCCGTTTTCTTGAAGTATTTTCTGGGTAACTATTCTAAAAAAAAAAAAAGTCGCAAGCAGCCTCAGCCAGTTTTAGGGCATACCATTTGGCTTAGGTAGATTAATACTTCGTTGACCAAGGCAGTGAGAGAAGGCCATGTTTGCAACTTCGACCTGATATTTTTTTCATCATAAATACATTATAAATTGCAATGGCAACCAACAACCATACCCTGCAGCACTACTCGCAACATGCATTTGACTAAAGAATCCATTAACAGAAACCTCGGATCGTCAAGCACCCCCTTTTGTTACAAGCATTATATGGTCAGATGGATCAATATTGTCTGAAACGACAATAAAACTTTTGGGAGATATTGTAACAACCGTAATGATCATCCTAAAATATTAAATCTTGGATCCCTTTTTACAGAGTGTGTTTCTGACAGTTTCGATGGGCGAAAGATTATCTTTAGCAACATGGCCCTAATATGTCATATCAATGATCTACCAATGATAAATGCCTGCAGGCTTTGATTAACAGAAAATAAAGAAGAACAGAGGAGATTTGAGAAGCAAATGACTGATATCGGCCGACGCATAGCACAAGTAAGAGAGGCCATGTTCTGGTTTTCTTCCTCTGTTTCGTCCTCCTGTCTTCTCCTCTCTTCTTCTCAGAAGTTTGGTGGCTCTTATTAGTTTTGTGATTTTGGCCGCTAGAATGCCATTACGCATTAAAGACACGGACTTAAAAGCCTCCTAAAACCTCGTTCATGCTCCCGGGTTAACTCGCGCTTTCTCCTCTGATGGTGCTTACTTATACTCAGGTGCAAAAGAAGGCGTTCTTGTGATATGGCAGCTGGAGACTGGCAAGAAACAACTTTTTCCATGTTTGGGAGGCCCCCTTCTATTTCTTGCTCATTCTCCAGAACTATCCCTCTTTTCTATTTTTATGTGCAGATAACAAAATAGTGTTGGTGAACTTATCAACTATGACTATTGAGAAGTCGCTTGATGGTATCAAGCCGCCTTTTTCATTGCCAGAGGATTTACAATGTCTATCGAATATTGGGGCTGCAGTCCATTATAAAGTAGGCATGCTTGTCCTGCCAGCAGAAAATCACATCGTTAAATTTTATGATGTATACTATGATAGGCTAGTGTCAGAGGTTAAGGTTTCTAAGAGAAATTATATTCTAGCAAATGATATTTCGGTTTTGTAACTCTTGTGACACTTTCATCAGATGGATCTGTAATGGGTACAGTTGAAATGAAAGTTTCAGGAGGTGGGGTTGGTGGCAAGTTTTATCTTAAGTTCTGGGAAGCCAAAGGTAGAAATGGACATTTCTCCTTAAACTGTTATTGATGAACCTCACAGGTATCACATGGTAACTGAAAAGGTAGTAATATATATGCACAATGGCATATTCCAATTACAATATATTGGAATGAAAGAAAAAAATGTTGTTTCTATAGTTGGTCTGAATCCCAAGTAGCAAAAGTGGGCATGACACCTCCACGTTTATGCCTTGAATCCTCAGGTGAAGCAAAACCGTGAACTTGAACTAACCACTTGGTCTCTTCCACTTACACTAGCACCATTGTCATCTCGTTGTAATGCTACACAATTATTTTCCCGTTCGAGTAAAACAACATTCCATCTCCCATGCATTCTTTTAAAAGTTCTTTCAAGAAAATGCTGGCAATATAGCTCACCGACTAGAGTTCATTCGCATTTTGTTACAGAAATTGAAATGAAATGTTTTTATGCTTTCTTACCGAGGATTACAACATCTGCTCCAAAGGACTGACATTGATACATCAAGAATAGTCATGTTTGGGAGATATTTGGGAGGAGTTGTTGGAGCAGCGATTGCCAAAAATAATCCTGAAGAGGTGCACAATAAATAAACTCAAACTACATTTGCTGCAGCTCGAAATAGGATGCTGACAACTTTTATTACTTTCAGTACAAAATCTTAACAAACATAAAGCACCTGTCATAAATCTACATAAAACTCCTTTCATGTTGAATTACTGAAACACTACCATGCTGCCAGCTCAACTCCGCACTATCAAAATTCTGACATCAAAGTTTCAATCCACCACACATCATATAGTGTAACCTTTCATCGAGCTTGGCCTCCTCTTTTATACAATTTCAAAGGATAATGTTTTATGAGAAGAATTATTTCTAGCGATGTTCTGTTCTGGTTCAGTGGATAACTTTCTGGCTGATAAAAACCTACTAAGCTGAACATAACTCGTCTTCTTGGGTCTCTGTTATGTTGGGCCTCATGCAAACGTGTCCACACACTGATCAGCTTCTAAATCTGACAGTTGTCCCAAATCTCTCAGCTTTTCTAAAAATTGTACCGTGCTAAGCATTGTGCTGTATCATGCTGCCTCTTGCCTACTCTTGATTTGCTGTTGAAATCTCTGAATGTTATGCCCTTTTTCTGTTTTTGTGGGTATCGTGCTAATTCTTCTTATAGTGGAGTCTCGAGTCATTCCATTTCTAGCATGAGATGGATGCATTTCCTTCATGAACAATCCTTAGTTATATTAGGTCCTTTCAACCATTCCGCGAACATGTAAAAGGCTCTTTGAAATTTTACTAGGTAAATGGTGGAATTACACTCGGACAAATTAGTTTTGTGATAATTCCACCAACAATACTCAAGCTTCCATTGCTAGCATAATGGCAGAATCATACTGTGTTATTTTTCCATTGGTTTCCTCATTTCTCTGGTTACCTTTTACTACTGGGACGTCACATAGTCATTTTCTTGCTGAATTAGTCTGTAATGTCCCTTACGGATTAATTGCCCAAGGAAGAGAAATTGTGTCACGTAATCTCCAGAGGTGGAGCACTCCATCAATGAGTGAAGCAACCAACAATCACCATCAATAATATTCCATTATAATGGATAAACATACATACAATCAACCTTCTCAAGTAGACAGGTGACTCTTCTAAAGTGGGCATCCTCAAGTTCTTGTTAATAAAGTATTTATGTGATAGGATGCTACTTTTGTGGTTCGATAGGTGTCTGGCATGCAAAATTCTTATGTAATACATCAGGAGCTTAATAATTAGGGATCTTCTGTACAGAACATGGAAGGATTAGATTTCATTACTGCAGATCGCAAGTCCTTGGAGGAGGACAGAGAAATGCCAAATCACTTCTCTGAATATCACAAGACATTTGAAGGTTTTGAAAACGGTAGCGAGAAAGCGTTCCTTGGTGTGTGCCTTTTGATTGATATCAGAAAGTAAACTTCTACAAATTCTTTGAAAAATTAATTATTGATTACTCACTGTTGACCAAATATGGAAGGACAATATTGAGCTCTCAACAAGCTCATACCTTCCCTATAGGTCCACTTTTATCCAACATTTTGGGTGATTCATTAGAAACTGTAATTTTTTTTTATTCAAAGAAATTCGATTTTTTTAGTGCCCGCTAAAAAAAAATACAGTTTCAAAAAAAAATTCTTATGTTTAATAGATTTGAAAAAAAATATAAATCTATATTAGTTTATAATCAACTAATATAAACTTTCCAGATCGATGACAAGCTCGTCCAAATTATCCAAAGCAGGTTCACATCCTCATGATCTTGATCCGATGCTGTCATAATACTATTCGCTCTTTCCTTCCTTCAATTGAGGTGGTATTTATATAGTTAAATAAAACCAACCTCCCGATGTTGTTATCTGAGTGAGGTAATTATAATAGCGAGACCGTATCTTATATCCTCGTCCATATCTATAATAGAAATAAAAGTTCAATATTTCAAATCTTACGCTGCGTTTGATACACGATTGACAAGACTTGGAAATACATATCAGTGTTAATTTGGATTATGAAATTTCTCATGTTAATCAATATTCAACTGTTCAGAGGAAGAAGTCGTCCACCATTCTCACAAATATCAAGTAATAAACATCACTGACACAGGATTTTTCCACAATTCGACGATCATGTACAAAATATTGAACGAGCAATAAAATTCACTCTCATTGGAGGGCCCCTTGCCATTGTCATATTCATTTCGCTATCAATCAAATTATAACATGTTTGATCATTCCTATTCACGTGAGCTTTGACATGTTATGTTTTCACACATTATGAAATGTAACGTCAGGATCTTCAACCTTTTTCCACTATTTATTTTTCATGCACAGTATTTCAAGAATGAACCTTCAACCTGTTTCCACTATTTATTTTTCATGCCCGGGTATCTCTATGACATTTCCGTCTCTACATCTACATGGATAATTAAAAATAGAATATAATACATTAAACATCAAAGGGTTAGGAACCTCCTCACTTAAGAGCCTTATTTGCTCTAGATTTAGTGACTAGAGTGGTCGCCAAACCTTTCTTATTCTCACATTCCTTGGTTTTAACCATGTTGATCATTAGGATTCAAAGGCTTGGGATCTTGGGTTTGTTAAGCTATCATGGCCTTTGGAATGTTATTTTGAAGGTTAGATAAAAAAAAAAAAAAAAAAAAATAAATTCGATATAAGAGGAATAGCTTGATCTCACCAAAGTGTGTCTTTTTATTTTATGTTTGAACTCATTAATGTTCCCATGCTTGCCCACTCTCTATCCTTGATTTGAATGAAACATTCCACGTGAGCTTTTGAGTAACATGTGATTTTAGGTTCCTACGAATGTCTCCGAACATTGATAATAGAGTAGCCTTGATTTTTGCATAGAAGCCTGAAAGTTTGACATGAAACTTTCTTAGATGCCCCCAATATTTCTTAACTCTTCAAATCAAGTGCTCTCACTTTTGTTTAGATAAGTCGCAATCTATCAAGGCCTTTCAAAGTAGATTTTTGCACTATTATTGGAAACCTTCTGATATGCGCTAATCCCTTGATTCCTCCATTTGAGGAAAAAAATAAATAAAGCCATTTCTTTTATTACTTTTGAGAATTTTGAATGGTTTTAAAATTAGTTGGACGTTCCCAAATGACAATATCATCTAAAGCTTCAAAGGAGTGGGTGTAATTGATGTTATCATTGAAGTTGCTTCAAGATCTGGATTTCGAATTTCCAAAACGGTTCAATATCATTAAGAAGTTCGGGGATTGATGACAATGTGATTTAGGCCATTGATCATATTCTCATTTTTGAAGGTTTTGTGGAATCATTGTCAACTCAACTAATGGTCAAATTCAAACAAACAATTTAGTTGCACATTGGAAGGAGGGAGACCACTGAGAAAAGTGTTATCTATCTATCTATTTATATATTTAGAGCCATTCCAAAGTTTTTAAAGCCACATTTTCTTTTATGAGGGATCATCCATTCACAAATTGGTTAGAGCATTATATATATATATATATAGAGAGAGAGAGAGAGAGAGAGAGAGAGAGAGAGAGAGAGAGAGTCAACCACTTTTAGGCCACATTTGTTTTTCATACGGGATCATCTATTCCCAAACTCGTTAAGAATTTTTTTTTTTTTGGAGAAAAACCAATCGAGCCCCAATGCAAGGAGCTGTTTAGAAATACAGTTTGAAGGATAAATATTGCACTTCCCCTCCATTTTGATTTATAAGCATTTGAACTCAACCTCGAACTTTGATAGTCTTAGGACATGTACTTTTGATCTCAGGTTTCTAGGCACTTTGATTAAGCCATCAACATCAGTAGAGTTAGAGATAATTAGGCCAAGCTTGTGCTTGCTTTTGAAATTGTACCTTTTTAGGTCTTATTTGTTCAAGTGTATCCTTCAAATGGATAGCACATAAGGAGCTATTGTGGAACCTTTGTTAATGTGCTCTAGGCCACTTAATTCTACCTCTTGTTCAATAGGGTTGCACAACTTTGAATTCTATGTCTCACACACACCGAAAAAAAAAAAAAAAAAAAAAAAAAAAAAACCTCTTAATTATTTCATTGAATAACAATACTAATACATTGTGTTGTTTTGAAATGCATGATTGGTAGGGTAGTCTCAATGATACCAAATAATATGAAAATGAAAGAAACAACTTCAATTACTTAATCCAAAGTAAAGGAAGGCACCACCCTTATATACTCTAGTACTTCCAACAAGATAACCTTCCCCATTTTTTTTGAATATGCGGATCTCTTCAAGATGTACAAAGAAGAGGTTGAGAGACCAACATTTGCCAATCCAAGTGAATAAGACAATAACCATGCTATTACAAATGACAATGAATGGATATTCCATCTTTATAATGTGGTAATGAGATCAACAATCTTCCATTGCTTGGACACGCAGCCCAAGCTCATTAATTGTATAGTTAAGTCTGCCACATCACAATGATTAAATGTGGCCGAAGGATGTGTCACTTGAACGTTTTGAACAAACTCTATAATGGTCTCAAAATTTTGATTGAAGAATGAGGTGAACTATATTTAAAATTGCAGTTTTGTTCCCACTAATATGTACCTGAGGTCTTTGTTTTTATGCCAACCTCAGTGTCTATTAAATATATGGATGGTGTGAACAATATTTGCACCGAAAAATGCAGTTTTTGAGCCAGTAATTAAACCCAAAATGTGTCCCAATCTAAATAATGTAGTCAGTTCTATTTGAAATACGAGGGTGGCTTTTAATTCTGACGATAGTAGATTATCATTATTCTTATTTAAGATATAGTAGATTTCCCATTCGGATAGTAGGATTATCTTTCAGATAGTATACTTGTCATTCTTCATAGAAGAAGTCATAATAACAAATCTTGAATCTGAGAAGTAAACAACTATGAAGCGTGGGAATTCAGATTAGGATGTGTTGAAATATCCTATATGTCGCGTTAATGATTATTCTATGGGTGGTGGAATTTTCTAGTGAAAACATAGATGGAATACCATGGGCTTGTGTAAGGCTTACTGTGATAGTTGTTTTTAATGATCTTAAATTAAATGAGAAGATCAATTCATAGAGAATTTTGGATTTTAAAATGGAATCTTATTTAGTCAATAAAAGACCAGTGAAAATATTAGAATACACTCTTACCCTTATTCTAGTGTTGAATAAAAATGCCGTGAAAAATAATATGTCTTTAGTTTTGGATAAAAGGACCCTCAACTTTCTTCGCAACTTTTGCGGTCACTGGCCACTTTTGAAAGGTGTAGGCATCTTTAGATGTGTGGTGCCATTTAGAAGGGAAATACTAATAGCAGCAGGGCAAAGGCAATTATTCCATTCGTTTAATTATTTCTCATTTGTCTGGTCATATTGTGAGCTGCAATATATATCATGAAATTGTTTTAGTACTAGTAAACAATGATTAAATATACAATAAAATTGAACCTTTGACATTTCTCTCAATTTACCAAAAATAAAGTATGAAAATCATGCTGGAAACAGTTTCTGAAGTTTTGAGTCTTTTATTTTCAAGTTAACTATTTGGTTTGGAAATTGAAAAACCGGCGAATTGGAAGAGTATGACTTTTATATTCACTGAGGTATTAAAGAAATTATATGCATGAAACTTATTCTAGCACCTTCTAGTGGAATTGATAGTACACTGATCCGTTGCTTACCACCTTATAGCATATCTGGGTTCAAATGCTATTTCCCATGACGGACAGTTGAATTTGTTTCAACTCTAATTGTTATTGAGGGGTTCCACAAGGATGTCACATGAGCGTTTATGATGCCCATTTTGACGTAGATAGCCACCTATGTTAAGGTTCTATTTTGCAGTTCCATGTTGTTATTTATGAACATTATATACATTTGGTTGAACACGTGAAAATCAATTGATGGATTTGGTATTAATGATGGAAATGTTGGATGTATGACCAAATGTATGACTTGGTTGCAATTTATCTAGTGCATGACTTGTCAGAGTTATTGTTGCATCGTATAGGCTTATATAGATATGATTTATCTAATCAATGACTTAGTGAAATTATGATTTATCTGATGTAAGATTTATTTCCAGTATGAACAACAAAAATTGACACGTGGACACTGGGCTTAATAAACATGATGTTTAAGATCGTGTATCTATATCTATTTTGTGGTTATATATATGCATGGATGAGAACTAAACTACAGGTTGGAAAGAACCATATGATAACCACGATCTACTATTCCATTGGGGAAGGTTAAGACGACCAATGAGGAAAGGTACGATGTACATTGTTCTATTACATTTGGTATCTACTTGATATGCACTCTTATGACATGAGCAAAATGCAAATGACAGGTGGCAAGATGACCTGACTGGATTATTCGATGACAAGTCCAACCAGCTCTGTAGTGTGGTCCGTGCTCTGAAGGAGGGGTGGAGGTGTTTCCCACCGTGTATCCTCCGAAACCTGGAATCGTGGGGAGGACAGCTGAACGCTCCCCCTAGACGTGCGATGACGATTGCCAGTTGCCTGCTGGGGAAGTTAGGTCGATGTATTCGACGCTTCCACCATGTTGGTTTTATTAGTGGTTAGTATGGCCGTTGCCACTGATAAAGCAGCAGAGGACGGATAGGGTGGGAATGGAAGTAGGCCAGGGTGGATAGGAAGATATAGATCAGTTGGAGACTCTTGATGGGAAGTAATGCCATTGCCTGACTTATCGAATTTTAATGCTATAACTTTCTCTGGTTTGCTATGCTTTCAAACTCCTTGTATCTTTTCATTCTAACTTCGGGACGAAGTTTTCTGAAGGAGGGGTGTATGTAATGCCCCACTTAAATCTTATCCTACAAATTGTGTTAATATTTACATTATCTGAAAATATTGAGAAATATTGGTCATAAAATAAATTTATGATTTCCATTATTCAAATTCCCCACTTACCTTCTCAATTTGAATATTATGTAGGATATGGTCTCCTTCCATTAATTCAAAATATATTTATTCATTTCACATACCCCAATGTACCCTCACATTTACTTGGGAGAAGACATAGTCCTCTCCATCTTATCATTAATATATATTTATTCATTTCACATTCCCCAATGTACCCTCACAT
Organism: Pinus tabuliformis; assembly: GCA_031772625.1. Classification (NCBI taxonomy): domain Eukaryota; kingdom Viridiplantae; phylum Streptophyta; class Pinopsida; order Pinales; family Pinaceae; genus Pinus; species Pinus tabuliformis. The sequence continues at coordinate 1,238,336,046 of CM062805.1, read as the reverse complement.
TTACTTGGGAGAAGACATAGTCATCTCCATCTTATCATCAATATATATTTATTCATTTCACATTCCCCAATGTACCCTCACATTTACTAAGGAGAAGACATGGTCCTCTCCATGTAATTACACTTCACATTCCCAAATGTACTTTTCAGATTTACTTGGGAGAAGACATGATCCTTTCCCATTAAATTCTCAATTTTATATTCATGTCACAATTCCAAATGTACTCCTAGCTTAGAAGAGTAGTCAACCAAGGATGGGTGAGAGTTAATGACATTAATGAGAGGTGGTTGAGGAAAGAGGGTATAAAAGGGAAGGGGGAAGGAAGAAAAGGGGGGAGTTGGAGTCTTGCTTAGGATTGTGGGGGTTGGTTGTGATTGTTTGGCTTTGTTATGATTTTGGGAGACCTTGGAACCTGTGGAGGTTTCTTGGGTTTGAGAGGAGGAAAGTATCATTATCTAGTTTTGCACATTCTTCTTGAGGACACACTATATCTGGTTGGACTTGGGCACGGAGGGCTAGGGAACCTGTGGAGGTTTCCTGGGCTAGGAATTTATTTCCTAGTTGGCTGGGAGGTAAATCCGGTTGGGTCGGCCAGAAGGAGCGTTCAGCTGGAGCTATAAGACAAAGGTATCATCATCAACCGCCGGAACAGGTATTTTTCCATGGACTACTCTTGTTAAGTTGATATCAATGGAATGCTCACCTTAATTTATGTTGCTTATGATAAAATGATAAGATGTTAAATGTTTAAAGCTATGTGAAAAGGTCAGCAAGCTCCTTTTATTATTTATAAATTAACAGGAAAATAGATTTGTTAGTGTATAACAAAATAGAGGCTCTAATAATAGGATTCAGGTTCTTACACCCATAATCAATGCAGAGTCTCTAAGTCCCATATTTCTTTTGTATGAGTACAATTAAGCTACCAAAAGGTGAGAAACTTGGTTGGATGTGACCTTTTTGTTATAACTCCTCAACTTGCCTCTTGATTTCTTCACTTTCTAGAACAAATCGACGGTATGTAGGTCCATTGGGTAGAGGTGCTTCGAGAGTCATATCGATTGAATGCTTGACCTGACAATGCAAAGGTACACTGTGGGTGAGGAGAAGATGTCCCTATATTCTTCCACGACCTTATCCACCTGCTTCTGTTGCGTGGAGTAACCCTTCCTAGGGGCCATGGATGTGGCCACAATATTCCCCATACTTTCAGAGTGAATTAGAAAGAAAACAAATTTCCCATTATGTGAGATGATAATTACTTCATTGCTTAGTAGAGATCAAATAAATGGCAGGTTGCGGGGCTACCTATGGTATCTTGTATAACTTTCTACCCAGAGTAATAATAATAGTGTGAGGTTTGGACTCATAAAAAACATGACATTTCCATGAGTATGGTTGGCCTAATAATACATCACAAACTTCAAGGGGATAAACATCATACAATACCTCATTCGTGAAGGGTTTGATGTTGTAGGGCAGGCGGGACTACTAATTGACGCAGAGATATCACCCTCGGTGGAGCCATATTATGGTGTATAACTGCAGGTTTGGTGTTGTTGGTAGGACAAACCACTTTATTACCTCAACTAAGATGAGGTTCTTTTGACTTCAGCTATTGACAATGAAATGCAACAATGAACCCTTCATCCACATATGTGAGTGGAAGAGACACTCACCCTCCTCTAGATCTTCGGGTTCAATCTTCTTGACCTTGGTGCTGGTGATGGTGGCGTTGGGTTATGTATCAATGATCTGTTTGCCCTTGTCAAGTTTTGTCTATGGGTCAAAACATGCATCTGATTCAGAAGATTTTAGCTCGGCCACTTGTGACTGCTTCCTGTGACACTCATTTGTGTTGTGAGTGGGGCTCTTATGGAACTCATACCACTTTCTTGTGTCTTTCTTCGTCTTCCCACTAATTTTCTTTGATTGTGACTTTGATGAGTTGTCCTAGGTAATTCCTTCTTGGGTCAATCCTTTGTTCTATGGATTGGAGGTTCTTTTGCCCTGCTTTGGATTTGTAGATCCGAAGTCCCACTTCTTTTGTTTATTTTTTTGCTCGATCTTGACAGCGTATCGATAAATCACACCCAACAAGAAGATGTCTAGGAACTCCATTTGTTCTTGGATATATATGTGTAGACATCCACGGTACTTGAGTACCAAATTTGCTCAGATTCCTTAATACCCAACTTTATGTGTAGTGTATGAAAAATATTTGTGAACTCCAACATGTCTTAGTCCCTTCCCTATTGTAGTGTGGTTCATTTTATATACTTATCTTCATAGCTCCTAATAGGGTGATATTGTTCCTTGGCAACCTCTCAGAAGGAATTCCAAGTGGATGCAGTTGAAAATAGTAAGGTTTCCTTCTTGCCCCTCTAATCATAGTAGGTTTCCCACCAGTGCTTAATGTGGGGGGTGGCTTTGAGGAGTGCAAAGGTAATCTTTTCCCTATTGGAAAAATTATGGACCGAAAAATATCCTTCCAACATATTTAAGCATCTATTTACAACATCTGGATTTATTTGGCCTTCAAATAAAGGAATTTCAAAGTTAACTTGTACCTTAAAGGAGGTGGTGCCTTCGACGTGACTGCTAGATGAAGATGCTTCGCCCACTAGTGACCGTCAAAGGGTATGGGAAAAATTATCAATCATCTCGTTCCTTTGCCACTTAAGGTATTCCTTGAGCAATAATTCTTCAGGGTCAGTGAGGTAAGTCTTGTAAGGGCTTGATCATTTCAAGTCCCAATTCTTTATACTTTGACCTCGTTGGGGACATGTACATAAAAGCAGAGAAAGAGCAGACTGCTCTAATACCATTGATCCAAATTTATGCAGGAACTAACTGAAATATAGATTTAAACAAAAACACTAACCTACAATGAAAACTAAACTTCAATTAATTAATAACAAATACTAAAAAATGTTTACATGCAACGGATACAAACTAGCTCAAGTGATGGTAGCTTATCTCTGAGAAGAGATTTGACGACTACATGGTTTCTGAATTGTGATACATTCGGGCTCAAAGGTCCTTTTATTATTTAGAAACAATGGAAAACCCTAAACATCCAAAAACCTAACCCTAGGAGATGAAGCACCAAAAAATTGCAGGCCCCATTGGGATTAGTTGGAACACCAAATTCCTAGGGTCGTAACTTGGGCATATGATCTTCGTTTGGCACATACGATACCTCCTTAGCAAGATCTATTTGAGGACAACAAATTTTCTTGGCAATCCCATGCTTCTAAAAATTTACTTAGTGTGTTTTCTCAAAAAAATCATTTAGGGCATCAAAATGGCTTCAGAAGTTGAAGACCTAAAGAATTACCAAAAATAGAAAGTTGTGCTATAATTAAGGAAACTAAAAGGAAACAATGTTGGGGATCCAAGTGGAATAAGCGGGTGTCCACCAATATCCACTTGGATCAGTAGGTCAAAACATCAAATAATTAGATTGTGCCTGATTTAATTGCATCAATTCAAAGTTAATACCTCTTATTCATAGCATAAGGAGTGTATGCATTGTATAAGAATTATGCTTTCATAAGTCCTTCCCACTATAAAATTAAAAGCATGAAAAATATTCAAGTAACTAAATTACAAAAAAATGATTTTTTTTTAAACAAGAACTGAGAATAGTTATTATATTAAAAGACACTAAGTTAAAGCTCAGTTTATATACATGATTTACATAAGCGAGTTGAAAGTAGTGTATAGGGTCGAAATGGAGTATGTATCAATGGCCATCTATAGAATTCTATTGAATCTTTTTAACAGAATGCTACAATATCTATAGTATTCCACTTGTACATTTGCCAATACTGATGTAACAAAAACCAAAATTTACAAAGCATCAAAATGTTACATTAAACCATGAGGAATTGTTCCTTCTATTTGATTTTTGAGTCTCTTAATTAAACATTAAGGAATGGGGACATATCCCTTTTTCCCCTGCCACCAAGGTTCACGTTGATTTGGCCTTGAACCCAAATTAGCCATGTGATCAACCTTAGAGTTGTTTGATCTAAGAACATGGAGACGTTTCTTCTTGGAGATAGACTAATACAACTGATAAATTCGCTTGAAAATATAGCTTAAATTTGGATTTGAGGGGAGTTATCTTGAATATAAATGGTGAATTATGTTCAAGGAATCACAAAAAACAATCACTTCATGAATTCCTAGATTCACAATTTACCTCAAATCCTGATATAAGGCATAGGCTTCAATGACGTTGTTGGAAGTGTGACCTAAATACGCTTTTTCCCCCTGAGTTTCCTTTTGTTGTTCCATCTAAGATTAAGAATGAATGTTCCTGCTCCAAGAGCCACTGATCAAATTCCTCCTTAGATAATCTTACTTTCCAACTCTCGCTGAGATGTGTTTTCTCCATAATGGTCCACTTTGGATAAAAAAATGCAACCCATTCTAATTCCTCACCATCCAACTTCTAATTCTCTCCATTTATTTTCTCAGCCAAAAATGAATCCCTATTGCTAATCACGTCGTCCTGATGACAACCACCCTTTCATCTTGAAAAACAACCCAATTGCTAGCCAACCAAATTTCCCAACATACATATTTAGGCAATACTTCCTAGATTCACTTTATTAATTTTTTCCTTGCAAAAGAGCCACTATATCATTTTCCCCATTTTCCCAACAAGTCTTGCAATGAAGAAGGCCATATTACCCTTGATTAATTTAGGTAAGATCACTCCCTAGACTTCAAGCGTGAAAGGGAATTCCAAGAAGAGATTATCAAAATTTTCTACAGTGTGTTTGAGCAAGGCGTACAGAAAGGTCCAACAATTCCCATTTTCAATAAATTCTCAGATGTTAGGATCTTCCGATGAGCTAATGTCCAACGAAAAATATTAATTTTTGGGAGGCAATATGAGCTCCAAATGAAGGTCCAAATCTGAGAAGAGGGAGGTATAATACCAGGGAAGAGAAAAGGTTGATAACCCCTTTTAACATAATACAAATATCCTTCCCAACCACAAGAGTCTCATTTTTACAAGGAGGAAGAAGAACATCCAGTAAGAGGAGATTCAAGAGATCTGCAACTAACAAGATGACACAAAATGTTACCCTAGGCCTAGCTCAACCAATGGCTGCTAGATGACCAAGAGGAGATAACCCACAAGGATATTTTATTTATGTAGGGAAATCAACCAATTATGCAAGGGATGAAATAGGGGATTTGAGCCTAGAGGAGGATTTCCCATAATTCCCTCAATCAAAAAATTTATTGATTTCCCATTTCCTAGAATCCAAGTCAACTTAGACCTAATTAAATGAATAGAAGCCAACATCAAATGCCATATCTGGGAGCTACCTCTATTATGAGAAATATGATTAATGCAAGATTCTCTCGCCCCATCAAGATAGTTTTTATGTTTTTATGAAGCACCTATTTCCACCAATCATTATCGCTTGTAATTAGCCGCCAAACTATGTTTTCCCCAAGGCCTATATTCATTAGAAGGGGGTCTCTTATTCCTAACCCCTCCCCACCCCCCAAGGATTTTTGGAAGCCTAACCACCATCCAATTCACTAGATGAAACTTTTTAGAGTTTTTCTTGCCTTCTTACCAGAGCAACCACCCAATTTCTTGAGCCATTTGTTGCCTAACTGAGATGGGGACCAACATAGTTGAGAACTGGAATATAGGAAGGGTTGGAAGGACATATTGAAATAGAATTAATCTTCAACTAGATTTAGCCAATGAGCCCCCCATTATTGAAATTTGGATTTAAACTTGTCATTAACATGCACAAATTTGATAATTAATGTCAATACTCCATGGAATATTAAGTTTAGTGAATTATGAAAAGAGGGTGAATTTTGCTAAATCTATGAAATGGGCTCACCACCATTTAGGATTATAGCTTAGACAGTTTGAAGACTAAAATCATAGTTCATGCATTAATACATCATATTTTTCATTCATTGGGGGTTTTGTGGCTTACATCTTTCATGTGATTAGTATATATATGCTTGATGTTATGTTACTCACTATTTGATAATATAGGTTGATAAAAGATAGTCAAGAATATTACACAACTAAATTGCATTATTATTTTCTTTTTTCCAATAACAAATATGATTTATTTTTTATAACACTATTGTTACGTATGTATAATTTATGATTATTAACCTAACTTTATATTTTTTTCCATATAATATTTTATATAAAACCAACATATATAATATTATCAAATAAAAACAAAATAAATGTTATGATCTCTATAATATTAAAGTACCTCATAAAATTCAGTTTTTTCCGAATATTATATATATATATATATACACATTTCAACCAATAATACAATAATAAGTATACATACACACATCAAAATAATACTGTGCAATTTCAAAAAATAAATATACATACAAAAACATCAAAATAATGCTTTGCAATTTCAAAAAGTTATACATGAAAGGTAAGCCAAATAAATAATTTTCAACCACATAAAAATTATATATCTTAGCACATTTCCACTAACAATACAGTAAAGTATACATGCAAAAACATACATTAAAGAATACCTGCAAAAACATCAAAATAATACTATTTGATTTCCAAAAATTGGTGCAGGAAAGGTGAGCCATATAAATAATCTTCCACCACGTAAAAATGGAGAATTCCAATAATAAGTGAAATACACATGCAAAAATATCTAAATAACGCTAGCAAGTCCAAAAATGGTACGTGGGAGGTGAGGCAAAGAAATATTCTTTACTACGTAAAATTGGAAAATGTTAGAAAAATAAATCATCCCACCATCCATAATATTTCAATTAATTAGTTTAAGTATGGTGTGACCAAAAATAGATGAAAGTGGACATAAATATGTTACTACATATCTCAACGACGTTGAAGCATCTCTGTAATTCAAACTGGGATCATCAATGGGAAACTCATACTTATAACTATTGTACAAATTTTGAGTACTCAACCATTGAAAAATGTAGTAACAATGGTACATATATTTATAAGGAAGTCGTCTTGCAGGTTCCCTACACAAACCATTTTTTGGCAATCACACAATGTAATATAATATAACTTTCGCACAGAAAGATTCAAATATCTCAAAGTTAGCCTAACAAATTAATGTTTGGTTGTTTATAAAACACAAATAATAATTATACAAAAGTAAAACTTAATTTTTCAGACATAAAGACTATACGTAAATAAATCAAGTTAGCCTAACAAATTAATGTTTGGTTGTTTATAAAACACAAATAATAATTATACAAAAGTAAAACTTAATTTTTCAGACATAAAGACTATACGTAAATAAATCAAAATTATTGAAACATTTTTTCCTTATTTTTTAAAAAACTTTTTTTTATTACACAGCATTAGTACAAAAATAAAGTGTATAAAAAAATAAAGTTTAACTTTTTCAAACTTATGAACTATATATATATAAATGAATCAAAATTATTAAAATGAAATACAGAGAAAATAATTCTTATGTTTATTTATTTTTTAATTAAAAAACTATAATGAAAAATGTTTTATTATATTTTTCTATAATTTTTTTTACACTTTGTCTATAAAGCACTCATGCCGGAGGACAACAACAATTATACAAAAGTAAAGTCTAATTTTTCATACATAAAGGCTATATATATATATATATATATAAACAAAATCATTGAAACTAGATTTTTTTTTTTGAAAACTTTGCATATAAGACATTTTGTTACAAAATAGAGGTATTTTTGGTTTGAGAATTTTCTTTTATTTACGCAAACCTTTAGCAAAAGATTTAAAATATAATTAAAAATAAAAATAAAGTAATTAGTCTTTACGTTTGAAAAATTAGGCTTTATTTTTGTATAGACTTTATTTTTGTATCAGAGTGTTTTATAGGTAAAGTTTTAAAAAAAAATTAGAGAATCCAAATTCAATGATTTTGATTTATTTACCTATAGTCCTTATGTCTCAAAATCTAGGCTTTATTTTTCTATAATTATTGTTGTCCTCTAGCATGGGAATGTTTTATAGGCAACCAAGCGTCAATTTGTTGCGCCAAATTTGAGATTTGAATCCTTTTGTGTGAATTATATATAGACACAGAGGATTCACAAAGTGATTACCTTGAGTTGTCAGATTAATATTATTAGTAAAGGTAAGCCTTCCCACACCAAATTAGGCTTTATTTTTATATCAGAGTATCTTACAGGGAAAGTTTTTAAAAAAGATTACGGGAAATTTTGATAATTTTTTTCGTTATAATTTCCTAATTAAAAAAAAGGTATTTTTTCTCTCTTTTTTTTTTTTAACTTTTAAATTATAGTTTAAATCTTTTGCCCACGGTTTGTTTGAATAAAAGAAAATTCTCATACCAAAAAATACTTTTATTTATTGTTGTCCTCTCGCATGGTGTTTTTATGAAAATGTATTAACTTCTTCGTTTGAAGCTTTTGTAAATGGTCCTTATGTTTGGAAAGTTAGGCTTTATTTTTTTATGAGTTTTGTAAATGGTCCTTATGTTTGGAAAGTTAGGCTTTATTTTTTTATGAGTATCTTATAGGTAAAGTTTTAAAAAATTAGGGAATCTCATTTCAATGATTTTGATTCATGTATTTAGTCTTTATGTCAAAATTTATGCTTTATTTTTGTATAATTATCTACTATGTAAACCACCATAGATCCATCTTAATCCGGATCTATCAAGCCCCTAGAGGGATCAAATCTCAAGGTGCAAACATTTCCTCAAATTCAATCTTTAAAACCTCTTTTTTGACTAAAAAGCTTGAGGAAAGATTTGCATCTTCAAAGATTTGATCCCTCTTGGCACTTAATAGATCCAAAGTTAAGATGGATCTAAGCTGGTGTAATTTGACCAAGTCAAAATGTTTAACAAGACAGGCCAGGGAATTACAACATCTCTTCCATAATGAACTAGAAAGAGCGACGCAATAAAACAAAAATTAAATTTGCAAATGCTAATAGCATTTTATGTATTATGAACGTACAAAGATCGGTTATAAACAAAAAACATATACAAAAATAGAGTCAAATATCCAGGTTTCCTTTTACACATCCCTTCTCAACATATCGTATCAAATAATCTGCGGAGAACTCGATTTGTCCACAAAATACTTCGTTTTGATTTTTTGTGGTCAACCTAAGCAAATACATCATCGTTATCCTATGTGCATATCAAGAAGCTACAAGACTAAAAAAAAAAGAACCTCTTTCCATGGTAGTGTAAGTAGGGTCCAAAACCATGATACCGCCTTAAAATTCAACCCGATAATGATAAAATAGAGAAAAATCAATTAGACCCAATGGCAGGGCAGAGCACCTCCTTCCATGATAGTGTAAGTAGGGTCCAAAACTATGATATTTCCCTAAAAGTCAACATGATAATGAAAAATAGAGAAAAGTCAATTAGACCCAGTGGTAGGGGCAGAGGTAGAGAAGGCTGAGCAGGCAGCGATGGCAAAGGACAAGAGTCCTAAGCCAGATGGGGCTAATATTGGGACCGATTAACTCCACTTTTCTCACCCTCATATCCAAGGTATCCAATCCTAGGACTTTTGCTGATTATCGTCCCATTTCACTGTGTAATATGGTATATAAGATCATATCCAAGGTCATTGCCAATATGATCAAGCCGGTTTTATCCAAGCATATCTTGCTAGAGCGATTTGGATTTTTTGAAAATAGACTTATACATGATGCAGTGGCTATTGCACAAGAGTGTGCCCACTCGATCATGACCAGGAAGCAGGCTGATTTCTTACTGAAGATAGACTTGGTCAAAGCTACTATTGTGTGGATTGGGAGTTCCTTAGGTTGATTTTACATAATATGGGCTTCAGACTAAGGCTAATTAGATGGATTATGGCATGCATCACATCGTCTCATATGGAAGTGATCATTAATGGATATCCATCCTATTTTTTCAGGGCATCTAGGGGGCTGAGACAGGGTTGTGATTTGTCCCCATTACTCTTTTTTCTTTATTGTGATCGATGGACTTAGTAGGATGATTGAGTGGCTAGATTCGAGGGGGACTATTGTTGGATACAAGATGATGAGGCAGGTGATCCCAACCCACTTGATATTTGTGGATGATATATCACTGATGGGACATGAGACAATTATGGAGTCGTTGAATTTCTCCCAGATTTTGGGGAGGCCTTTGGCTTGGTCATGCATCCAGGGAAATCTGCACTAATTGTTGTTCAAGAGGGAGCAATCATGGTTAAGGACATCGTTGCTATTTTTGGAGTGCCCATTTATGCTTTGAGAGGCGGATTTAGGTACTTATGCTTTTTCATAAAGCCTAATAGGTACTCAACTACTGACTAGAATTGACTGCTATCGAAATTCGAAAAGAGACTGACAACTTCGTCTAATAGATGGCTTACTATGGGAAGTCAGTTAGTGTTGGTGAAGCTTGTTGTTCTCCAAGGTATTGCAACATATTGGATGCACATCATTTGTCTCCTAGCTAAGGTTATCCATAGGTTGAACTCGATAATGAAAAATTTCCTTTGGAGTGAGTTTGGAGACAAGAAGAAATTTCATCTGGTGACATTTGGGGACTTATCTAGGCAGGCATCAGTGGGGGGGGGGTGGTTTGGGCATTTTGGATTTTCAGATTTTTAATAGGGCACCACTGATCAGTGTGGGGGGGGTGGTTTGGGAATTTTGGATTTGCAAATTTTTAATAGGGCACCGCTGATCAAAAACATTTGGAGGGTCGCCACTTCATATAGTATTTGGCATGGTATTATTAAGAGCAAATATCTAAAGCAACTTTCCATGATCTCTTGGATCAAAGTTGGTGCTCCGATGGATAGGACCACCTCTATGTGTTGGAGAAGCCTGATTAAAGTTTCCACATGGATGGTGAGCAACTTAAGGTGGACTATGGACAGGGGGAGTAAGTGGAGATCGATGGATTCCATCATGGGCATGCCTAGGTATCATCAAATTTCCATACCCTTGATAATTTCTCTGCATAGCAAGGATATTTGGTATATCAAGGATGCCATGATGGACGGGCCTCCGGTGGGCTTGCGTACACAGTGGAAGGGGGCAGACACCATTGGACTAGTGGGGGAACTTGCTGCTAAGTGGGATGGATACATTTTCAACCTACAGGCAGCAGGCATCTGCTGTAACATGGGGGCAGACTTGGGGCAAACAACTTGACTTGGAATGGCTTGATGGTTAAAAGGCCAACTGGTCCTTTGTTACAAAAAGCTGCTTATACTCAAGTGAACGGGTAGGTTAGTTCTACGTTTTCTGTTAGCGCACTGGTGGAACTGAGGGACATTACATATTGTACTCTTCTGCATGGTTGTTGTGGCTGCTTTCTTTATTTTTTTATTTCCGTGATTGGAATATGACGCTGCTGATTTGGGTTTCTGTATGTCTTTTATTGGTATGATATATGGGGGGTGCCTATTGATTACTGTAGGGCAATGTATTGTGTTTTGAAATGATGAGACTAGATATCATGGCCGATTAGGACGGCCATCCATTATGGAATTTGTATCGAAAGTATCTTCTGACATGTCTTAAATGTAGCTTGTAAATACTTTTACTAATATAAGTAGGATAAGTAGGAGAAGAAATAGAAAAAAAGAAAAAAATACAAGTATGAGAAGAAAAAGAAAAAAGAAAAGAAAGAAAAGAAAAATAATATTTTCATATATACAGTCTATAAATCCTTTATTTAAAATATTAATGTTTCACAATCGATTACGTTAATAGATTTTACATAGTTTGATCTTTAACTAATCTCCATGTGCAGAAAGTATTTAAAATCTTAAATTCTTTAAGGATCATCTTTTCGTTATTATTATTTTTATTTCACGGTTCAAAATAAGAAATACTTTCTTTCAACTGCATATGTTCATGAACATGGACAAAATATTTGTTTTCAGAGTCGAAAGGACTTGACGGCCCGATCGCATTCCTCGAAACCGGTGGCGGATTCCTCCCACTTTGGTTCTTCAAATGTTGCAGTAATATCGCTCCAAATTTGCCGTTTCCTGGCTAACAATTTAAACAAATAATAATGAATGGGTTAATTAATTAATAGTTACAGTATTTAGATATCCAGATCCAGGCTTAAATTTTATGAATTTGTTAGTAATACCGATGATGTCTGGGCAATTCATGGCCTGGATTTGTTCTGTCGGCCATTCGAAGGACGGAATTCTTCTCCTTCCTTGGTTTTTTCTCGGCGTGTTATATTTTGATGTCGCCAATGACAGTAGAACAGGATCCAAGTAGTCTTCCAGCCGTGCTATTCTATTGTCATCAGATTTGCCATTTTCTGCTTTAATCCTCGCCAACTCCGGACTCTCTGCTGATATTTTCAAGCCGCTGCACCCAAAAAAAAAAAAAAAAAACAGATAAAATTTTGAAAAACAAGTCAACCGATTCAAACAGCCTGTGACATAAAAGGAGATGCATCAAATTCTGAATCCTTGGACACTTTTGAGTCCTCAGCAATCCATTCTAAAACCATAACCTGCAAAATTATCGCGTCGAATTTTCAGTTACTAACTTTGACATATCTAAGATTTTATTATAAGACTTTAAATTTCAGTATTCACAAACACTAGCGAGGCGTGTGCTTATTGAAGAAAAAAATAGTGCGAACTGTTTACTATTTTCAGTCTAGAATGGATAATTCTTGACGTAAACTTTCATGGCAAACTTAGGTTAAAGAGTCAAATTTAATGGACTTTCAGGTTTATTCTCTACTAAAAATCTAATGTAAAAACTTGAAACTGTGCATTTTCAACCTGCTGCATAACAAATGAAAAAAGAAAACCGAAAAACAAGATTTCATCTAATTGAAAGCCAATTCAAACCCGTAAGATCACAACAGATGTTTTAAGCTCTGAATTCCGAAACTCTTTAAGGTAATATTGTTCTGAAATAATAATCCCCTGCAAGTAGCGTCTTGCCAATAATTGTCACAAGATTTAATATCCTGATGGAAGAAACGCTTACGGCTTACAGACTAAATTTGCCATAAACATTTAAATTTAATGAAATTTAAGAGTTCTTTGCTCTTATATATTCAATTTAAATTCTGCACTTCCGAGCTGACTCACAAAGGAAAAGAAATCAACTATTCATGACGTCCAAAGCCAATTCAAATCCGTACATCAACCCTGGACTCTCCTAAAGGCAATATTATCGCTTAATCTGATTAAGAAAACCCGTCGAACTCCCTCTTCTTAATCTCCACAAAGATTTAATATCTAGCTGAGGTTATAATTTCACTATTTAAGAAAGATTTTGAACTCTCCCCAGAGATGTCCGTCCAACTCCCTCTTCTTAATGTCCACAAAGATTTAATATCTATCTAAGGTTATAAATTCACTATTTTTGAGGAAATATTTTGACCTCTCCCAGCGAAGAAATAGCTAAAATACCTACGACTTAGAGACTCTCGAATTCATTCATGGCGGAAATTTATGAGTTAATGAAATTTCGGAATCAATCTCCATTTGAGTTAAAGATTTTTAGTGGGAGGGTGAACCTGTGCTGCTGCTGCGAAGAATTTGGCGGGATGAGGCGTCTTTGGATGTCTTCGACGGAGGACAGGGGACTCCTTGCTTGGCATTTTCGGCCATCTCTGCTCTCTAATGACGACAACATTTTATTTATGCTCACGTAATCTTTGCCATCTAATTTATAGGTTAGAGTATTAGTGGAAAGTTCACCATTTAGGGAAGCTGGCACCTCGACTAACAAGAGAGACGTGAGACCTGTACATATGCGAGAAAGGATGAATTGGTTGTCATTATACCAGCCTTAAAGAAAGAAATAAAAAAATTATTTTATCTTAGGAGGTAAGAAATTATTTTAACCTGACGAGGTTAAAGATAGTTTATGAGACAGATTGTTTCTCATATGCTTGATATATTCGGCCATTTTTATGTGAAGCTTCAAAATAAATGCTCTCAACTTCTCCACGAACCCCTTGCTAAATAGATTATCCCAAAGGTCTATCTGCCAGTGTATGTGCATACCTTTCCATGTTGTCTTTGAAAGCCTCGCATTCTAAAATGAAATGTTTTTCTGTTTCCACTTTTCCGAAAGAACAAAAAATGCATACTCTTTCCTCCCACACTTCCTCTGGCCTTTTCCAATGCCCTCTTTCACAACGGAGTTGATGAGAATTAGTCCTTAACTGAGCAATAAGAATTTTGGCTCTCCAAGATATTGGCCTCTATGTATGCTTTTGGTTGATGACTATGAGTGGGATTAAACACTTCAATATAATATTTTTTCTTTCTTCCTAGCTCCTTATCCCAAGTACGCTTGTAGAATTTTTCCATAACAAAAGCTTTTATCACTTTGTTATTTATGGGACACACGTTCAAGCAAATACCCCATTTACTAAACCATTTGTTATTTAATGCTTTTGATCTCATTATAACTCTGAATTTAAACATGCTTGGGCTAGAGTAGTACCTCGATGGGTGACTTTCCGAGATCTTTTAGTGTTTTGCAACTTGCACATCTCTTCATGATCCCAAGAACCATTGTCAACAAAATATAACACCTTTCGACATGCTATATTCATAAAATCATTTTTGGGCACATCTCTTCATGATCCCAAGAACTATTGTCAACAAAATATAATACCTTTGGACATGCTCTACTCATAAAATCATTTTGGAGCGCTGTGAATGGAATTGGAATATGGCGAGACATCATACACTCAAAATACTTAAAACAAATAGATATGGAAGGATTATTTACGGACAATATTTCTTTCAGAAACAAACAAATATTATTCTCCCCTGGTGGCGCATGAGGATGGGGTGGGAGTTTGGAAATGGCTAGAAAATACTTATTGGCTCAGACAACATCAAAGCAATGGCAAGAGAGTATAACTTACAAGGACACTCCTAAGACATCATCAACAGAAAGGGATATTTTTTCCTAGGCCAAACAATAAGAGGTTATCAGAATCGTTGTCATATATGGAAAGAAGCTACAAAAATGGGACTGACTAGACAATGTGCAATTGAATGGCGAGAATTTACCACTTCCCTCAGCCAGACTAGTCTTATTCACAACGCCCTCGGTGACAATATCTCTTGGAGTGGGAAAATGCACAATCAGGCGCCAATGGTTGCTAAAGCATACATATACTATATCACACAGAGATACAATCTTCAACAGACATCTTGGTTCTTCAAGGTATGGAAGCTGAAGATCCCACTTAAAATAACATTATTTGCCTGGCTTGTATGGAAAAAAAAGTTTTGACTTGGGACAACTTACTTAAAAGAGGTTTTCATGGTCCTGCATTCTGCACCTTTTGTAGAAACTCCATAGAATCAGCAAAACACATTTTCTTCTCTTGTCCTTCAACTTCGCAGGTTTGAAGAAATATTGCACATTTCATGAACATTTCCCTTAATATGGTTACAAACTTAGAACACATCATGTCCCACTTGTCTGATTGCACTACTCAAGATAAAACGATACCCATTTACGTCATCTGGGAAATTTGGAATGCAAGGAATTATCATATATTTGAGGGGAAGCCCATTGACTACAACAAAATCAGTTTCAAAGCAATTTCATGGGCGAGCGTCATTCCACAAGACACAAAAACTAACAGGATCACCGAGAAGATGAGGTCCCCTCCAGCAAATATACTGCCTACATGATGGTTTGACAATGCAACACAAATGGGATTGTGTGGATGTGGAGCGGTTCTCAAATTAGACAACAACACACAATACAACCTACATTGGAATGGTGGCCCTGGCACCAACACCAAAGCATAAATCATGGCACTTTGGGGGTTGCTCTAGTTTGCAAAAGAGAAACATCTGAATATCATCAACATCTATGGAGACTCCAGATCTCTCATAGAAGGGATACAAGGACATTTTGCTTTTGACCCACCTCTATTAGCTGGATGGATCAACAGGATTAAACATATGTTGGCCTCCCTCACATCCTACTCCATCAAACATGTATACAGAGAAGACAACAAGGATGCAGATAGGCTGTCTAAAGAAGGTCTACAGGGACAATATGGAGTCATGAAATACAATCTATCAGTGGACCAACACATTAGAGAGGAACACGAAATCATCTTACCATAACACACAGATCATGTTTTCTTGTTTTTCTTATATATTATCTAACATTCTGATGGACTAGCAACTGCGACAATAATATTGCTCTGCTTTGCTCTTTAAATATGTGATTATGGGAATGTTCACCATATGTTAAATTAGGATATTGGAGCGTTGGATGCACATCTTCTGCCAACATAGACAAATTGTTGTTTTTCTGATCTATCTATTTTCACTCATATACATGTACTAGACTTTTAATATTATATATAAAAAACCAACATTTTTTTCATCTACAAAAAAAATGAATTCAATATAGTAACATGTAAGAATTCTGCTGCTTCAAAATTTTGTCTCCTTCCATAGATTTATGAAACAAAATCACATGTTGTTTGTAAATTTCCACCAATTTGGCCGTGGCAAGTCTTTCGGAGGGATTGTTAGACTCTTTAATATTCAAGGATGACATTATCACTATTTAAAGCTAAGAGGGCTATATCTTATTCGAATATTTCTTCACGAGGGATTTGTTTCTTCTCCAATATTTTATTTTCTCTGTTAATTTTTATGTTTGTTTTGGCAAGTCTTTCGGAGGGATGGTTAAACTCTTTAATATTTAAGGATGACATTATCACTATTTAAAGCTAAGAGGGCTATATCTTATTCGAAGATTTCTTCCGAGGGATTTGTTTCTTCTCCAATATTTTATATTTTCTGGTTAATTTTTATGTTTGTTTCGAAAAGTGGTGATGTGATGCAACATTTTGTTATTTTTATATTTGTTTTGAAAAATGGTGATATAACATTTAGTTTTTTCATTCCAAAATTAAAATTTTAACCTTTTTCAATCATGGTATTATAAGAAAAATGAAAAAACAAGTTAAAATGAAAAAGCGATGATACAACATTTCAACCTTAAAAAAATGATATTAAACACCAAATATTATAATTAAAAGTAACATGAAAAAACACATCAAAATCCAAAAATCATTATGCAAATTTTTTTAAGATTAAAATTTTAACATTGATGTTGATCACTAATATCTTAATTTTTTTTTTTAAATTTGATTCTAAATCTTAAAAAAAAATACCATTATATTCTTAAAATATGAAAAAACACCGATTTCTTTTAAATAAGGATTTTTTTTGAAAAAAAATAAAAAAATAAAAGCACAAACTTTCTTCTTTAAAATGTTAAAAAAATTGAATTAAAAAAACAAACCCCAATAAAATAAAAAGCACAAACTTTCCTCTTTAAAAATCTAAAAAAATGCCCCTTCCCCAAAGGCAAACAAACAGATAAAACTTAAAAAAAATTAAAATAAAATACACAATTATAAAAATATTATAAAAAGTCTATGGGTCTTGGATAGATGGTGATTGGGTGCTCTGTTAAGGCACTCCTTGATGTGAAGTCACTGGATCAAATATTATAAAAAGTCTATGGGTCTTGGATAGATGGTGATTGGGTGCTCTGTTAAGGCACTCCTTGACGTGAACTCACTGGATCAAATCCCCACCCCAATTGGGGTGATATATTGGACACGATAAAGATGTAGTCCCACCAAACTTACAAAAAAACATTATAAAAAAATTAAACACTTACATTATTTTCTTAATTAAAAAGAATAAAAAACAAATTAAAAAAAGGAAACAAAAGTATATAATTATCTAAAGGGGGACAATGGGACCTTTTTTTCATAAAACTGTGTTACTATGTACCAAGGTTGTGGTGCTTAAATCATACACTTAATGTAATTAAGTTATATGATCACGTTCGCCCCATAAGGGTTCTCTACTTTTTGCATAAGAGGTAGGTACTAAGCAACAACACTACATATTACACTTGGTTTTAATTTGTATTTTTTAAAGTAGTTTTCTAAATAAGAATTTCATTTTTTTTCTCATTAAAAATAATTTGTCATTTTATTTATTAGATATAAACAAAATTGCATGTATATGTGTATATGACATTTAGCATTTTTATGGTTGAAATAACCTAGAAGGATATTCTTCATATGGTATGTCTAAAATCTTGTAAAATAATAATAATAATAAAAGACAAATTTTCTTTCTACGACACTTTTCTATACTTTCATCAAACCACATTCTTGTTGAGTGTTGGAAGGCCTTGAGCCATAGTACATCATTAAGAAAGAGAAAACAACAATAAAAACTCATATTTTAAGATTTAAGGGTGATAGTATCAACTATGACCAAGGTCAAGAACAAATTCTTGGAACTCGTGTGAACTTTTTTTGTAAACTTGCACGTGCTTCTGCCCAGATCTAGTCTAGTCTTTGAGAGGGAGTTTGCTTCAGTGTTCCTATGGCGATGTGCATGATCAAAAGGAATCTTAGAGAATGTTGATTCAAGGAGGAAAACTTTTTGATATAAAGGAAGAAGTGTATAATTTTGTAATTGAGCAGTCCCCCTCATCCATTTGATGACAACCATAGAGCACCCATATACATGCAGATTTTGTATTCCTTGATCTTTTGCAAGTTGTGGAATTAGTTTGAAAGCAAATAAATCAACATAGTTGTTTGTGTCGCGTCCAATATTTGCAAAAATATGAAAGGATAAGGAAGAATCCAAATTTAGAACCCCCCCTAGCTCCACCCACAGAGGGAGATCCCTATGCTACCCCATTGAAAAAAATCCCAAGAGCTACAGTGTGTCTATGGAAATTTATGGTCGAGTAGGCTTAGATAGATTCCTTGAAGAAGTCTTTAGGTCACTTGTAATGGATAAGTTGTTGATAGCAGTTCTAAGCAGCAAAGGGCTTTTGTCCTCGAAAATAGAATAATTCCTTTCTAGACCAATGCTCCAAGTTGCTAAGAGAGGGACTGCTTTATACTTTGGAGAAGTAGTAGAATGAAGCTAGATTTTTAGATTTTCCTCAACAATTTTTGCTTCCCATGAGAAATTTTGTCTTTCCAGGGAGTTGATTTCTCTCCATACTTCCTTAGAGAAAGGGTAGTGAATAAAGAGGTCTAAGATTGACTCAAAGTTTGATCTGCATAACCGGAAGATGCTTGGCCCTTGAAAAGGCCTTTTATATAAGATGTCCCAGGTAGGATCCTTATTTTTAAGTAGCCACATGAAAAGAGTAGATTTGGAGGGAAATTTAATTTCCATAGTTTTTTCCTCCGCCATGGGACGTCATTTGAGATAAGTGAACTTAAAAAAGATAAATATAAGATATTTGGCGTATAGATCCCCTTGGGGCTAAGGGAATAGATAAGGCTATCTCCTTGATCAGAGAGAGAAATGTTGGAAAATTTCAACCCCTAATTTAAGGTTGTCTAGGCTTCGACAAAGTCTCCTTCAAGGAAAAGGTCCTCCACTGAAGTCAAAATTTTTCTTCCCAATAGAGTCAGACCTCTAGCAATCTAATTTAGAGTATACCATCCCCCTTCATCGAGAAAGTTTATTAGGGTGGTTGTAAGTATGAACCCTTTTTGGATATCGATCCAAGGATCCTTACCTATGTTAATTTTTGTTCCATTTTCGACTTTCCAACAAAGGTGTTCGCTGATCATATGAAAAAGAAAATTAGATTACTTTCCAAATGATTGACCCATTCCTTGGAGATATTTCTAGGAATCAGATCGAATCCAATATTGATAGAGGATTGATATATTTATGATGCATTATGTGTGCCCATAATCCCTCTCCCTCAAAGAGCTTTGATACTCTTTTGCAGCCAAATCTTTTGAAAACCAAAAAATATTTTTTAGCCCCCAACCTCGAAAATCCTTTGTGGAGGTAATGCATTTCCATGATATGAGATAAAATGACTAGTTTTCCTCGCTACCTACCCAAAGAAAGTATCTAATGAATTTATGCATCTTCTAAATGATTCCTAATGGGATCCAAGATAAGGAGGCCCAAAAAACTAGAATGGCATCCAGGACTGCATTACACAGAACCAAACACCTTGCTCTCGAGAGCCATCTATTGCACCAGTTTCAAATCCATTTTTCTAACTTTTCTAGTAGCTAACACCAATCGAATTTGATAGAATTGACTAGATTTAAGGTAAACCCTAGATATTTCATGCCTGAAGAGAGAGAGAGCATAGAAAAGTGGAGAAGATGTTTTCAATTGTGGTTTTTACTCCATAAAGTATCCTCCATCCATATATGGAATATTTTTCCATATTGATTTTCATTCCTATTTCTTCAGAAAAAAGGGTTAGGAGATCTTTAAGGGTGAGCAGATGTGGAAGGTTCCCTTTTGAGAAGATTAGAATATCATCTACAAATAGCATATGAGAGAGAAATGAGAGATAATAATTCCTCTTAAACCTCCCCTTATATTATCATTTGATATTAGTTTGTTAAGCCCTTCCACTAATAAAAGAAAGAGGAGGGGGGATAGAGGAAAACCCTACTTAAACGTCTTTCAACATGGAAAGGGGCTTGCAACTCTATTGACTAAGATGGAAAAAGAGGAAGTACTTATGCAATTCATGGTCCACATAAAAAATTCATGACATAAACCAAGGTGGATCAACCGTAATCTAGATTACAAACAATTTTCTCTGTCAAAATATTTCGAGAGGACAACTTTGTATAGAATTGTTTTTTTCTTCTTTGAATGAATAGAGTGCAACCCTTCCTGAGCAAGGCCAATCAATTCATGTATTTAACGACTATTGAGAAAACCAAATTGTTCACTTGAGATGTGGTCTGACAATATCTCTTTTAATCTCAAAGTAATGAGCTTTGAAATGATTTTGTAGATGGAATTACAAAGAGATATCAGACAGAAGAGATCAAAGGAGGTTGGAGAGTTTGAATTTGGTATTAGAGAAATGAAGGTGGAATTGAAGTGATAAAGGACTTGTCTAGAGGATCTAGAGTATTCCACTTCAGCAAGGAGATCATCAGAGATGAGGTCAAAACAATCAATGTAAAATTCAATGGGAAATTCATTCAGGCCAGAGATTTTCCCTTTCTGAAATCTATGCAAGACTCTAGTAAGTTCTTCCTTTGTAGCATTTTTCATTAGGCAAGAGTTTACTTCTTGGTTGATGTAACATGGGAAGAGATTTTCCACTTTTAGGATTTATTGAATATAGATTCTTTAAGGGAAGGAGTAAATGTTTCTGAAGTAATTTTATCCTTCCTCAAAAATATCATTGATGGAGTTTACAGAAGAAGCATCAGACTTTTGATCACCTAAATTGTATTAATGGAAAATTTTGATGGTTTTTTATTATGTAAAAAAAATGTATTCTCATCACCCTCTTGTAACTAGATGGCTCGACTTTTCATTCTCCATTCCTTTTCCTTATCCATCAAAATTTTCTTCCCTTTTTCCTCTAATTCTTTGATTTCCAATTTCCTTTCTAGTGAGACAATAATAGAAGCACTTTTCACATAAAAGACATGAAGTTTTGTCTCAATTTCCACCAGGGATTTTTAAACCTCTTTTTTTTTCACCTACTTTATGATCAAGTCCTTTTCCTATTTCAATTTTCGAAATAATTGAATAGGATGGGACTCAAGAGAAGTTGAGGAAAGAGGAAACCAAGAGGACTTGATAGCATTTATTAGGGAGTGATGTTCTAACCAAACTAGATTTAATTTGAAAGGGGGAAGGGGTTTGGAACAAGATGGGAGAATGGTAAGAGGCTCCAACAACATAGGATCTTTGGCTAATATGAAACCACAAATCCAGCCATGCTTCTAAGATGAAGAAGCGATCAAGTCTTTTGGCAATGTGATCCAACCTTGCTCAATTGTTGGTCCAAGTGGATAATAGTTTAGGAGACATTATGTCAAGAAATCCCAGGTTCTCAATCAGATTCAATAATAAGAGAGTGAGAGAGCCTACTCTAGCAGAGGGGCCCTAATTTTTTGTTGCTCCTAGAGGAAAATTTATATTCCCCCTAGAATGACCCTTCACGTGTCCAAGAGGAGGTGCTTTAAGAATTTGACCAATAAGATTGATGATCAACAAATGAACCATATACATGTATGTAGAGGAGAGTTTTATTTAATTCTCTGGAGTATAATTCCATGGAAAGACCAGAATTAAAAGACTAGACTTTTGTGAGGAGGATCCATTTCATATCCCAACCAATTATGAGCCCCCCTAATCTTTCGGTCACATAAATAGCAAGAAAATCCCAGGACTAGAGAAAATATTTTAGTGAAGAGAGAGTTTTTTAACCATTTTCCATGGTTTCTTCTAGAAAAATAATATGGGGGGATTGAATGATGACCAAATGCTAAATAGCCATTATTTTGGAAGTGCTAGCCGATCCCCTATAGTTAAGGGATACAATTATCATTTGGAGAAAGATGAAGGGCCTGAATCTCTAAGAGACTAGATAATTAATTTTTGCTTCTCAAATTTGATTTCAGAGTAAGAAAGATGTTAAATGATGGAAAGAGATGATTTTTTGCCTCTCCCCAAAGCTCTTTTAGGGACTCTTGGGGAGGTCCCATTCCACCACTAGGTTTAGGACAAAAGGAATGAGATGAACCATAGAGATGGATAGGAGGGGACATATAGAGGAGAGGATCATATTGTACTGGGGAGGGCGAGAAGGGGGGATGAGGGTGGGATAGATGAGGAGGAGGGGGGGTGAGCCAAGAGCTAGGGGAGAAATAGAGGGAAGGGTATAGGATGCATGAAAGGAAGGGTTTCAGGGAGGGATGGGGAGCTTCATGTAAGTGTGGATTAGAGAAGTGGACACTAGGAGGAAGGAGAAAAAATCAAGGTGTCGGGAGATATGCAATCAAAATAAAAACTAGAAAAAGGAAGAGACTCTAAAACCAAAACCATACCTTCATAGGGATGGACCTTTATAGAAGAAGTATCTTATGTTCCAAGATCAATTGGATCCAGTAAACGAGGGTCCATTGAGTCCTAAGAGCATCCATGAAGTGTGAGCTTTTCTCCTTCCAAGTGTATTGATGACGTTCATGTTGAAGGGGAGGGAGGATAGTTTTTGACCTGTGATCTTTTTTGGGGGGGAGGGGGGCTGAGAATAATGATCCTTTCTTACCCAATGTTTTGAATCTATTCCAATTTCACAATCTTTATTAAGGTTACCATGTGCATGGAAATGAGCACATTTTTAGGGAACCTCCTCATAGTCTAGGCTCTGCTAGTGTTTGATGGAACTAGAACTGATTGAGGAGGAGGGAGGGGGTGAGCCAAGAGCCAGGGGAGAAACAGAGGGAAGGGTATCAGATGCATGAAGGGAAGGGTTTCAGGGAGGGATGGGGAGCTCCATGTAAGTGTGGATTAGAGAAGTAGACACTGGGAGAAGGAGAAAAAACCAAGGGGTTGGGAGATATGCAACCAGAATCAAAACCAGAAAAAGGAAGGGACTCCAAAACTGAAACCATACCTTCAGAGGGATGGACCTTCATAGAAGAAGTATCCTATGTTCCAAGATGAATTATATCCAATAAATGAGGGTCCATTGGGTCCTAAGAGAATCCATGAAGTGTGATCTCTTCTCCTTCCAAGTTTATCGATGATGTTCATGGTGAAGGAGAGGAAGGAGGATAGTTTTCAACTTGTGATCTTTGGGGGGGGGGGGGGGGGGGGGGGGGGGGGGCGTTGCGAATGGATGATCCTTTCTTACCCAATGTTTTGAAGCTTTTCCAAATTCACATTCTTTATTAAGGTCACCATGTGCATGGAAATGAGCACATTTGTAGGGTACCCCCTCATAGTTTAGCCTCTACTAGTGTTTGATGGAGCTAGAACTGATTGGAATGGAGGTAGGAAGACCCTTTGTAAGATTCAAACCCACCAAGATCCTTGACATCCCCATATAACCAGTGGTATAATAATAAAATATGCATCATAGTAAAACCCTGGGATATTATCGATTTATTTAAAAACATATGTCAACCAAAAGATAAGAAGGATCTTAGGAAGCCTAACCCAGATAGGTGTAATGGTCTGCTTTTCTTACTTGGAATCAGAACCTACAATTTAAGGTTTCTGATAGAGGGCCTGAGAACCTCGAAAGCGTCGACCTTCCAAGATCTTTTGTGCATCTTCCCCTTCCCTGGTTAGTTAGTCCATCCATCCCTTTGCTAAAATTAAACATTTGGGGGAGTATCCTAATAGAAGCCCAAAATTTTGCTTCGTCCAACACTAGAGAACCACCATTGACATCATTTTACTATCATAGTGACTTACAACCGCTTTTGTTTACATCCCAATAAATTTGTTCAACTGAATATCCTTTACTTTTTATGCATTTATTCTGCGACCTAGGATGTTTTTCGACATGTAGAGGTGGGAAAACCAGAGACCTATTGTTTTGACTATCTCCACTAAACATTTCCAGAGTTATTAATCTACTAAGAAAACCGAAAGATGGATAGGGAGACGATTGGCTCAGGAAGATATCAGTGACAAGGATGGAGTACAAAGTGAGTGCCTTGGAAAAACAAGGGCATCTAGTAGCGAAGAAGGAGAAATGGGATCCACAGGAATGCATTCACTATAGGGGCAGAGGGACAGGGCGACATTGTCGTTTCCCAAAGAATTTAGAGGGAGAAGACCAACGCATGTCATGATTTCTAGAGGTGTGATACTAGGTGAGGATAATTCTTGTTGCTACATTCCCTCTGCCTCTTTCAGATCAACCATCCCAAGAGGTACAAAACCCCTCTCAAATAATGATTACTCTAACATTTCCAGATCTAAGGAGGGCAGGGGCGATGAGCATCAGATTTGGAGGCCATCAAAATGGTCATCAGAACAGTCTACTACCTCGTACATACCGTCGACTAGAGAATTAGACAAAGGAGGGATTTAAGTGAGGATTGGGAGGAGAACTAGGGCCCTCGACCCTTCAGCAACTTGTTCAAAGTGTCATAGTTGTCTCTTTCTGAAACCCTACAGCCCATGTAGATTAATACTTTTTTAATTATTATTTTATTTATTTCTTAATATTTTTAACTTGCTTGTTTTCGTTAATATTTTATTTATGTCTTATTTTTTTAACTTGCTTTTAATTGTTTTCTTTTCTTATATATATATATATAAGTTAATGTATTTTAGTTTTCTTTAATTGTGTTTAAAAGGATAAATTGTAGTTTTTAATCATTTTTATTGATTTTTTTAAGTATTATTTTAATTATGTAATTTGATTTTTATTTAGGAAAACTAAAATTTTCATTTGTCAATTAAAAAAAAATTCTTTACATTGGTTTTTTTCAAAGGGTGTTTCTTATGATTTTGTGTACAAGAGTGATAATTTTATATACCATAGTTTTAAAATATTGTAGTTTTAATGCCACATTGAAAGGAGTCAAGTTGTCTTATGGTAAGATTTAAAATGAGCTATAATTTTAACCTTAAAAAATGTACTCTTCATAGAACCACTCTGTGATTTATGTGTTGATTTTTAATGGTTTTCATAGTCATGAAATTTTGTCTTTAATGCAACGATCCAAAATTGTTTGAATTTTCCCCCTAAAAAAATGGTAATGATGCATCACACTTTAATATTTTAGGGTGTTTTTCATGCCTTTTGTAGTCATGATATTTGGTCTTTAATTCCATGGTTGAATAATGTTTGAATTTTCACCCTAAAAGAAGGGGGGTGATGTTGCATCATCACTTTTGCATTTTGGGTGTTTTTCCATATTTTTCGTAGTCATGATATTTGGTTTTTCTTGCGATCTTTGAAAACTGTTGGAATTTTAACCCTTAAAAAAGGGTGTTGTTCACCATTTTTCGATTTCAAGATGTTTTTTTCATATTTTTTGTGCATAAATAACGTATTTTTGGCGTATTTTTATGTTTCCATTTTAAATTTATAGTTCTTGTTAAGCTAGTAAGTTTGATAAATTCCCTCCTAATATGGACTGTATTCATTTTTCTTTGTTGCTTACATCCCCTTCTCTTGGCCAAGATAATATCTAGGTTGGAGAAAATATCTAAAGATCTTATCTTTGAATATTCTAATGGGCTAGATTTTGGTTTGAAATTTTCCTCAAAATCCATAAATCCTTGAACAAAGTGTTGGGATTGTGTTATATTCTTTGCATGGCTACATGCAAGTGTCGTTACAATGTGTCAAGCACAATGGGGAGGTCATGGGGGGCGGAAAACCCCCCCGTTGGGGGTTTTGCAGAGGGGCAGGTTTGGGGTAGTGCCTTGAAAAGAAAAAAAATGGGTGGACCCACTCATGGCTTTACGCATGGTTTTACACATGATGATTTTGCCCTTGGTATTTTATAAATTCAGTCAAGGGAACTGTGATTATGTTCTAACCCATGGTTAATGGATTTGGGGTTTATGAATGCATTGATATGTACATAATGTATTGTAACATTGGAAGGAATATAATGAAAAATCAATACAGTTTTCCGATTTTGGATTCCAAGATAAAAATAAAAAAATAAAATAAAATAAAATAATAATAATAATAATAAATAAATTGTGTGTATATTTTATGTTAGTGCCAATGTATATTTTATGTTTTTTTTTAGAATTTGTTTCCAAGTAATTTATGTACAAGGTTAAAACCTTCACAAAGAAAGGGGTATTTTATTTTCATTTATTAAGCTTTTGGATGTCCTTCACACCATTATGCTCATTTTTTTCCAATATCCCTTTAAAGCCCCTATTGGGAATTTATGTGGTTCTACTAAGGTTAAACCTATCTCTAAAATTAGTTTCCGTTCATTAAACTAGGACAGTTTCCTTAGTCAATAGATTTTGACTTACCAAATTATGTCCTTGCATATTGTACTTATGCTTCCTTCAACACCTCCTTTGACCATTTGCCATCAATTCTTATATTCTCAAGATTTCGTTGGAAATATTGAGGGGGGTGAATCAATATTTCTTTTCAATTGTGATATGAAAATGAGATCTAAGACAATTATTAAGGTATTACAGACTCGTGCATGGATTTTCCTATGTTACTTTGTGCAATGGATCGATAAGATTGCGAAATACATAAACAATGAAGTAGTTAAAAAACATAATAGATAAACACATATAAACACAACAAGTTTAATATGGAGTTCACCCAAAACTCCTGGGCTACATCTCCTGGTCCAGCCTTCAGTGGTGGCCTCTCTATTATGTCTTCAAAAGCAGAGTTTTACAACAATATGAGCTCAATTTGAGTCTCAACACACAACAGATACAACAACAAGAGTTTTTCTTGAACCCCTCAAGCCTCTCTGAGTACACAGACTCTCTCTATCACTCTTTGTCTCTGTCTTTTCTCTATCTCAGCACTGCCTCCAATACTACCTGTCTTTGTTTCTGTCAGTCTGTGGCTTTAAAGCCAATCGGCATTGTCTGCTCCTTTCACCTTCTCGGACTCTCTGGCTTCCCAGCCTCTATCCGCTAAGATCCCCCTCTGAGCATTAGCAATCATTGCTAAACGCTTTCAGGAATGGTGGCCACCTGTACTGTAACGGAATGGGTCATCGGGCCTTTGAAATCCTTCGAGATCGATGTTCTCTATTTACACAAAGAAATACGTTCAAACACAGGAAAAGTCTGCAAAACATTGTCTATCGGACTTCAAATATCCATAAATCTGCCTTATACTCCTATCGAAACCGCCTGTACATTGACATCGCATCTCCACCGTTGATCTGGGAGATCCAGAGCCAACGATTGTGGTTCATTTCAGGCGGCCCTTTCATACAGAGGTTAACCACCCGATGAGGGGGTTTTCTCTCTCCTTAGCCTGGACACATGGCAGCCACTATATGGTCTCAGGTGGAGCCCGACCCAAACCACTTACCGCCTTCAGTCCACCCGAAATCCCTGCTAGTTTTGTGGTTTTTCTTTTATACTAAAAATACATTAAAAACATTAAAATCCCATAAAAATGGCTTTGGGGCGGATTTGAAATATTATTCATTTTCATTCCCAAACCCTTTTGGGTCCACTTTTCATCGCATCGACACTCCCCTTGTATTTCGTTTAATAAACGAAATACATGAAAATACATTTAAAAAATGCCATTTGACGGATCTCAAATCTTATGAAATAGCGTTTATATTTTTATCGGGTCTGGTCTATCGCAGTCTTAGTCATAATCGACCCCGCTCCTATGCATAGCTCCGATGCAATATTGTGATATCGCAATCGCATGTCATTGATCCTCCCGGGTCGTGGTTAATGTGATAGCACGATTGACTCTGGATCGTTGATCTGCATGCATAGATCAACGACTCTCGTTTGATCGCGTTACCTACTATCGCGCTTCCCATATAGCCGCCTCTGATAGCCTCCAATAGCCTTTGCCGATTGTGATTTGCTGATCGGATCTAGACCGTTGATCAGCCAGATCCGACGGCTCCTGTGCATCACTCCTTTGACCACCGATAAGCCTGTTTTCCACTGTTTTCTTAGTGTTTTTGGGTCCCGATAGTGTTTTCTATTGTTTTATGAAGGTTTTCTCATGTGATTGTTTTGATCTTTTAAGCGATTTTTGAAGACTTAGAGGGTATTTGGATCCATTTTGGATCACGCCTTCCCACTGAAAAAGGCTTTTGGACCACCAAAAGATGGTTTTTAAGCATCAATCAAGTGAGGATACAACTTCCTCACTTGTCCAATCTCTATCCATCTTGCACTGCTTGGTTTTGAACCTTTGAGTCCAATTCTGAGGTACTCAACATCCCCTCTACGCGTAGTTCTCACCTTCCTGTCCAGAACTGTATCTTCCTGCAACTCATTGAGATATTCAGGCAACAGATCATCAATAGAAGGCAACTGACTTTGCTCTTCGAGATCTTCAATCAATGAAGGTGTTATCACCTAGAACTGCAGTCACATGTACATAAATATTGTCCAAAAAATTTCATTGTCAAAAATGGGTGTCAAATGGTTGTTGTCCTATGTTTACTACTTAGGGGTCATGTTTCTAAAGGATATTGATGTGAATCATTTTCAAATACTGTTAGTCATCCTCCATCATGATTGTATAAGACATGTCTTATCTTGTATACGTCATTGGTCCTTTCCGTATTTTCGCAGCGCTGTTTTATTGGTTGATTTTGCAGCGCAATGATGTTTTAGCCTTTTCGCAGCGCGTCAGTATCCAGCCATTTCGCAGCGCATTTTGCTAATTTATAACTATCTGCGCTACGAAATCGCGGATTCGAGGATTTTGCAGCGTAGATTTTTTAAAGTGTCATGTCTGGGGATGAGTCATTGTGTCCGTCCGGTTATTGTCAGTTGGCGTTCTTTCCAAGCAATTATGAGCCATCACTCCACCAATAGGTTCATAGCCACGCACATAAAAATCATTCAAACGGTTTTGTCATGCATGGTTGTGTTATGATGTTTGTTAATGATGCATAAACTGACCCGCTTGGATGATAAGACAATTGAATTGCAAATGAGCCTGAGTTTCTTCTTCAAGAGAGCCTGTTGCAAGCGAGCCTGCGTTCTAAAATTTGAATTTGCAATTTGAGTTGAGGCTAGTGGTGTTTCTCTGTGCGAAAGATTTCAAAAGCGGAATGGAGAAGAAGGAGCATCGGTTTGGAAGATGTCAAAGGGCAGAGCCTGAAGGATTGGACCTTGCATTGAGAGATGAAGGTGTAAGAAAGGCTTTCAAAGATGCTGGTTGCTGGAGTTTCTGTGAAAAACTGAAGGGTGGCCACACTCAGGTAACAAAAGAGTTTGCTTTGAACTTTACAGGTTTAAATTCTAAAGTCTCTATGTTAGAATTCCAAGTATCTCCAGAGGCTATTGCTAATGTAACTGAAATTCCAAGAGGAGGGCAGGAGTGGTTTAAGAACTTTAAATTTGATTTGAACCCCTGCAAGGAATTTCTTAAAGAGGCATATGTGAATGAGGATTTAACAAAGGCTGTGCCTAGGAGTTATGTTAAGGAGCACTATGCTCTGCTTCTTACATGTATTCAAAAGTATTTAACCTGTGAGGGTAGATATAACAAGGTTTACTCCTATCACTTTAAGTTGTTGTTGCATTTTACTGGTAAAGCCTCTATAGATATTCCATTTTACCTGCTTCGTAGTCTCAGCAAGATGTGTGATAAAGTTCAATTAAGGAAGGATGACTGTGAGACATCATTATTTCACCATGGTCTAGTCAAACTGTTAGTGCTGGATGGTCTTCAGAAAATTGGCAGGGATTGGAATTCTTTCATCTATATGGCTGGTTTCCAGAGTAAGACAGGCCTCACCCCACAGCCGGTTAGAGAAAGAGAAGAATCAGTGGAGGAACCTACAATAGCTGAGCTTAGAAAGGAGGCTAAGGATAAAAAGAAAACCAGGTCTCAGTTGAAAAAACCAGTAAAGCCCTTGGTTATTAAAGAGACATCTCAGCCATCATTAAAAGAAAGGGTTAAGCACAAGAAAGATGCACTTGGATCAAGTGGGTCTGAAAAGGTATCAAGAGTAAAGACCAGGAGTCAATTAAGCAAAGAGAAGGTCAAATCAGTAGCTGTTGAGGAAAGTCCAATATCAAAGGCCAGCTTAAGTGATTTGCTTGAGGCCATTGAGTTTGAGCAGGTAGAACCGGTGCATATTGAACCTATGCATATTGATTTGACTCAATCATCACCTGAGAGCACTAAGAAATCAAAAGCTTCGAAGAGACTAAGGTTTGATGAACCTAGTGAGGAGTTTATGTTCAAACCACGAAGGCCGGTTACAAGGAAACAAGTTAGAGAAGCTGAGAAAGTGCATAAAAGAGAGATAGCTGTAAGGATGCCTGGAACAGAGGTAATTGAAGTATTGACCAAAACAGTGGAGGCAGTCAAGCATAAAGACAAGAACAGAAAGGTTATTATTACCCAAGGAGGAAATGTTATAGCCATAAAGAACCAAGCGGGAGCAGCAAAAGATGAAGTTGTCCAAGTGAAGAATGTTACTAAGGAGCTTGCAGTTAGATATGCCAACTACCGAAGAGCTGTGTTAAAAGGTAGCAAAAACCTAGTGGGTCAGGTAGATTCAGTGGCTGATGTGTATACATGGACGGTTCCAGCCCTCAAGCAAGCTAAACTCATCAGAAAAATGAACATGAGCCTGAGAGCTGAAAATAAAGCCTTAAAGAAGGAGGTTGCAAATTTGAAGATACAGCTAGGTCAACTAGTTCACTGATTTGAAGAAAAAGGTGCCATTCTTAGTTTTGGTCAATTTTGTTTAAGCTCTATTATTTTGAAGTCATTTAAGTCTCTGACACCTGTAGAAGAAGTCTAAAGAGTCATAAGTTCAAGCAGAGGACGCCTTAATATAAATATACTCTGTTTTAGCAAAAACAGCAGTTTCGTAGCGCGCTACGAAACTGCTGTAGGTGCTGTTTTGTGATGAAAACAAACAGTTTAATGGTGAGATCAGCAAATTTTTGAAGGAAACGCCTAAGGGACATAAGGGAGACCACTTGAGGCTATCCTAGCTATTCAGAGAATGACAAGTGTGCCTTTTTGAAAAGGTGAAATATTTTGTCTTTAGTGAAAGCTTTGTTAAAGGTACTTTATTACCGGTTGTTAGGGTTCTGATAGGAAATGCATACAGAGATTTTGGTTTATACACCTGTTCAATCAACAAGGCTTCCAGCACATTGGGGAATATGGTGATGCTCGTAGTTTTTGAGGAATTAAAGGGCTGGGAACATGTTACTTAATTCGTGAAGAATGATGGGAGACAAGGACCGGGAAAACAGGGGACTTATCTTGATGATTAATGAACCATCAACGCATCCAGTATCCAAAGCCAGCTTGTTCATTGCATTCTCCTCTAAGCTATCTCGGCCAAAACAGAAAGAAGACAGGTGTCAAGAATCAAGAAGGAATCATGCTACGAGGAGGACAAAATTTGAGTTTTGATTAAATTAGGACTCTTTGTAATTACAGATCAACACTTTATGTATTTAATGAATTAGTTAAACAGTAGATAGGAGTAGTTAATAGCAGTCTTCGAGCTCCCCTCATGCTGGAGGAGGAAGCTCAAGGTGGTTAAGAATGTATCCCTATATATAGATCAGACTGGGATGTAATGGGGGTTGGATGTTTCTGGAGAACACTGTTTTGGTTTATGTATAGCAGATTTCAGTAATGCAAATAGCTGTTGTTTCTTCTCAGGATTCACAATAGATCTTATTGTTCAAATGTATGATGGTTTATTCTCTTTAATGTTCTTTTACAGTTTGGTTAATGCATAATCACTCAGAACTCATGAATCATGCTCTGACTTCCTGTATGCCTAGGCAAACTGTGTTTCATGTAAGTTATGTTTGAACAGTAAGTTATGTTTGAGCTTTGGCACAGTTAAGGTATGCTGAGTCATTTGATTCATATTTCTCTCTTTTACTCAGAGAAAGAGAGTCTGCTACTCTTGCTGATATGCAGAATGATGCAGTTAAGGTTGAGGTAAATATGCTAGCTGCTAAGAAGTCAAAGATGGCAAAGGCTAAGATAAAGGAAGAGGAGAAACCTTCTACCTCTGCTCAAGAAGAAAAGTTTGAAACCATGATGAAAACCATGGAGAAATTGATGGATCAATTAGCACTTGGGAATACTGCTGCTCCCCAAGCACAACAAGAGCCTAGGTGGATAGAGGCGATACCAAATGTAAAAGCAATTATGAGCCATCACTCCACCAATAGGTTCATAGCCACGCACATAAAAATCATTCAAACGATTTTGTCATGCATGGTTGTGTTATGATGTTTGTTAATGATGCATAAACTGACCCGCTTGGATGATAAGACAATTGAATTGCAAATGAGCCCGAGTTTCTTCTTCAAGAGAGCCTGTTGCAAGCGAGCCTGCGTTCTAAAATTTGAATTTGCCATTTGAGTTGAGGCTAGTGGTGTTTCTCTGTGCGAAAGATTTCAAAAGCGGAATGAAGAAGAAGGAGCATCGGTTTGGAAGATGTCAAAGGGCAGAGCCTGAAGGATTGGACCTTGCATTGAGAGATGAAGGTGTAAGAAAGGCTTTCAAAGATGCTGGTTGCTGGAGTTTCTGTGAAAAACTGAAGGGTGGCCACACTCAGGTAACAAAAGAGTTTGCTTTGAACTTTACAGGTTTAAATTCTAAAGTCTCTATGTTAGAATTCCAAGTATCTCCAGAGGCTATTGCTAATGTAACTGAAATTCCAAGAGGAGGGCAGGAGTGGTTTAAGAACTTTAAATTTGATTTGAACCCCCGCAAGGAATTTCTTAAAGAGGCATATGTGAATGAGGATTTAACAAAGGCTGTGCCTAGGAGTTATGTTAAGGAGCACTATGCTCTGCTTCTTACATGTATTCAAAAGTATTTAACCTGTGAGGGTAGATATAACAAGGTTTACTCCTATCACTTTAAGTTGTTGTTGCATTTTACTGGTAAAGCCTCTATAGATATTCCATTTTACCTGTTTCGTAGTCTCAACAAGATGTGTGATAAAGTTCAATTAAGGAAGGATGACTATGAGACATCATTATTTCACCATGGTCTAGTCAAACTGTTAGTGCTGGATGGTCTTCAGAAAATTGGCAGGGATTGGAATTCTTTCATCTATATGGCTGGTTTCCAGAGTAAGACATGCCTCACCCCACAGCCGGTTAGAGAAAGAGAAGAATCAGTGGAGGAACCTACAATAGCTGAGCTTAGAAAGGAGGCTAAGGATAAAAAGAAAACCAGGTCTCAGTTGAAAAAACCAGTAAAGCACTTGGTTATTAAAGAGACATCTCAGCCATCATTAAAAGAAAGGGTTAAGCACAAGAAAGATGCACTTGGATCAAGTGGGTCTGAAAAGGTATCAAGAGTAAAGACCAGGAGTCAATTAAGCAAAGAGAAGGGCAAATCAGTAGCTGTTGAGGAAAGTCCAATATCAAAGGCCAGCTTAAGTGATTTGCTTGAGGCCATTGAGTTTGAGCAGGTAGAACCGGTGCATATTGAACCTATGCATATTGATTTGACTCAATCATCACCTGAGAGCACTAAGAAATCAAAAGCTTCGAAGAGACTAAGGTTTGATAAACCTAGTGAGGAGTTTATGTTCAAACCACGAAGGCCGGTTACAAGGAAACAAGTTAGAGAAGCTGAGAAAGTGCATAAAGGAGAGATAGCTGTAAGGATGCCCGGAACAGAGGTAATTGAAGTATTGACCAAAACAGTGGAGGCAGTCAAGCATAAAGACAAGAACAGAAAGGTTATTATTACCCAAGGAGGAAATGTTATAGCCATAAAGAACCAAGCGGGAGCAGCAAAAGATGAAGTTGTCCAAGTGAAGAATGTTACTAAGGAGCTTGCAGTTAGATATGCCAACTGCCGAAGAGCTGTGTTAAAAGGTAGCAAAAACCTAGTGGGTTAGGTAGATTCAGTGGCTGATGTGTATACATGGACGGTTCCAGCGCTCAAGCAAGCTAAACTCATCAGAAAAATGAACATGAGCCTGAGAGCTGAAAATAAAGCCTTAAAGAAGGAGGTTGCAAATTTGAAGATACAGCTAGGTCAACTAGCTAACTGATTTGAAGAAAAAGGTGCCATTCTTAGTTTTGGTCAATTTTGTTTAAGCTCTATTATTTTGAAGTCATTTAAGTCTCTGACACCTGTAGAAGAAGTCTAAAGAGTCATAAGTTCAAGCAGAGGACGCCTTAATATAAATATACTCTGTTTTAGCAAAAACAGCAGTTTCATAGCGCGCTACGAAACTGCTGTAGGTGCTGTTTTGTGATGAAAACAAACAGTTTAATGGTGAGATCAGCAAATTTTTGAAGGAAACGCCTAAGGGACATAAGGGAGACCACTTGAGGCTATCCTAGCTATTCAGAGAATGACAAGTGTGCCTTTTTGAAAAGGTGAAATATTTTGTCTTTAGTGAAAGCTTTGTTAAAGGTACTTTATTACCGGTTGTTAGGGTTCTGATAGGAAATGCATACGGAGATTTTGGTTTATACACCTGTTCAATCAACAAGGCTTCCAGCACATTGGGGAATATGGTGATGCTCGTAGTTTTTGAGGAATTAAAGGGCTGGGAACATGTTACTTAATTCGTGAAGAATGATGGGAGACAAGGACCGGGAAAACAGGGGACTTATCTTGATGATTAATGAACCATCAACGCATCCAGTATCCAAAGCCAGCTTGTTCATTGCATTCTCCTCTAAGCTATCTCGGCCAAAACAGAAAGAAGACAGGTGTCAAGAATCAAGAAGGAATCATGCTACGAGGAGGAAAGAATTTGAGTTTTGATTAAATTAGGACTCTTTGTAATTACAGATCAACACTTTATGTATTTAATGAATTAGTTAAACAGTAGATAGGAGTAGTTAATAGCAGTCTTCGAGATCCCCTCATGCTGGAGGAGGAAGTTCAAGGTGGTTAAGAATGTATCCCTATATATAGATCAGACTGGGATGTAATGGGGGTTGGATGTTTTTGGAGAAGACTGTTTTGGTTTATGTATAGCAGATTTCAGTAATGCAAATAGCTGTTGTTTCTTCTCAGGATTCACAATAGATCTTATTGTTCAAATGTATGATGGTTTATTCTCTTTAATGTTCTTTTACAGTTTGGTTAATGCATAATCACTCAGAACTCATGAATCATGCTCTGACTTCCTGTATGCCTAGGCAAACTGTGTTTCATGTAAGTTATGTTTGAACATTAGATGTAAAGTGCCCTGATTTCTATGAAAGGATAGTGTTATTGTTTACTGAGATATTAGTGACTCCATAAGCCCAATGGGAAGCAATTCTGTCCAGCCAGTAAATTTTTCATGTGTCTTGTAAGAGTTAGCCATCTTGTTCAATATCAATAACCTATGAGAGAGCCCTCTCAGACTAAGGAGGCTAAGCCTTAGTTAAAAGCTTGGTTTGAAACAGTTACACAGAGTCTTGCTGAGTGGCAGCCTTCAGTACCTGATTTTGTGATAACATTTTGGTGCGTCTGCCGGGAGCCTGAAGATTACTCATTCCCGTAGTTATAAGATTGAATTTCTGAAGGTAGCAGGAGTTCAAAAAAGGTTTTCGAGGCTGCATTCTACCTTGGTGACTCCATGAATTTTAAAGTTTGAAAGGTGGATTCGAGAGGAAGATATACAAGGAGTAATCCTGACCCAAACCCACCTAGTCCTGTGGAGAATCCTAATATCATTTCAAGGAGTAAATAAAGATTTTCTGATATACCAGGTACTTCAAATATTTCAAGGTCTTTGTTTCCTGAGTTTGCTAGAAGTCCTGAGGATAAAATTGTTGATGATAAAATCCAAGAAGTGTTGTTGAGGTCTGAAAATGAAGAAGAGCTTATTGGTATCATATTAGATTTACAAAAGAAAGGCATTGATACTTCATCTTTAGTGTCACAAAAAGATAAAGAAGAGTTTTGGGAAATTGTTACTTCTGAATTGTTATTAGAGGAAGAGGATTTGAAACAGCTCAAGGAGCTTGACCCTTTTGAAGTTTTGCTTAAATCAAAAACTGGTTTACCTCTCCCAAATTGGAGTTCTTTTGTCAGTGGCTTACAAAGTCCCAATAGCCCTTTCCGTACTCATACTTTATCTTCTGCCTCTGCTAGTCCAAATACTCCTCAGTCAACATCTCATACTAGTTCTGGTCCTCCTAGTCACACAGTACCTGTTATCCCTGCTCCTCTTTTCATTATGGCTGTACCTGCTAGGTATGCTCCCCTAGCTCTCCCTGCTGTTTTGCATGATCTCCCTAGTAAATATGCTGCTAGGATTCCAACATGGGGTGGAGATGAGGACATTACAACTGAGGAACATGTGGATAGATTCAACGACTTTGTTGATAGGGAAGAAGTGGATGATGAAGATGTAAAGTTAAGATTGTTTGCTCAAACCTTTATTGGGGAAGTGTGGAAATGGTTTAAAGCCCTTGGAGCTGGTAGCATTCATAGTTGGCTTGAGTTTGAAGATCTTTTTCTGAGGAAATGGGGGAATAGGACCAATCCTGTTCAAGCCCTCACTGAATATAATAGTTTAAGAAGAGCTCCAGATGAAACTGTCCAAAATTTTTCTAAGAGGTTTAATAAAGTATATAATTCCATTCCTGCACATTTAAAGCCTCCTGGAGCTTTGGCACAGTTAAGGTATGCTGAGTCATTTGATTCAGATTTCTCTCTTTTACTCAGAGAAAGAGAGTCTGCTACTCTTGCTGATATGCAGAATGATGCAGTTAAGGTTGAGGTAAATATGCTAGCTGCTAAGAAGTCAAAGATGGCAAAGGCTAAGATAAAGGAAGAGGAGAAACCTTCTACCTCTGCTCAAGAAGAAAAGTTTGAAACCATGATGAAAACCATGGAGAAATTGATGGATCAATTAGCACTTGGGAATACTGCTGCTCCCCAAGCACAACAAGAGCCTAGGTTTAGGAATCCTCAATTTAGAAGGCCTCAAAATCAGCAAAGACCAAGGGACAATAGAAATCAGCAAGCAGATCCTCCAGTGAGACCTCCTTTCCAGCAAAACATGGTGGATGAAGAAGAAGAACCTGAGGTACCTGAGGAGTCTATTCATTTCTTGGGTGAAGAAGACTCAGAAATTTTCTTAACAAAAGAAGAGCATGATGAGTCTAGTTTGGTAAAGGCAGAAGAGGAGCCTTCAGATTTCTTGAAGGGTTATCAGCATGCCATATTTGAAATTCAAAAACAGTACAACCTCAGAAACCGAGATGTCCCTATTACAACAAATAAAGCACAGCCCAAGAAGAATGTTTTAAAGGCAGTTGAAGATAAGAAGGAAAAGACAAAACAGACTGATGGTAAAGGTGATTCCTCTGGTGAGAGAAAGGATATTCAAAGCCCTACACCCCCTAAGGAACTTGAAAAGTCTACTTCTGTTTTTAACATAGAAAATGAGATTGCCAAGATTAAAATATCAGTCCCATTTAATGAAATTCTGAAAGTAGACAAATATAGAAGCAAGATTGTGGAAATGCTTAATTCTCCACCAGGAGGGGCTGATATTCTTAGTGTGCAAGAGGATAATCCTATTATCTGTTTAGGACCAAGACTTGAAGATGAACAAAGTGATGAGTTTCCTCCTTTTTATATAAGCATCAATATCCATGATATGACTCTACATAATGCTATGCTGGATTCAGGGGCGTCACATAATCTCATGCCTAAGGTAATTATGGAAAGAATGGGATTAGAAGTAACTAGACCATACAAAGACTTATTTTCTTTTGATTCAAAGAGAGTTCATTGCATTGGGTTGATAAAAGACGTTGTTGTGGCTCTAACAGAAATCCCAGCAAAAACAACTGTCATGGACATTGTTGTTGCAGACATTCCACCTAAGTTTGGGATGCTTCTTTCAAGGTCGTGGGCTGCAAAGATCAAGGGTACCATGCAGATGGATCTGACATATGCTACTATCCCAGTGTTTGGCGAACAAAGGAGGTTGTATCGTGAAACAAGGATGGCATACATGGTAAGTAGCAAGGACAAGCCTCAGAATTTTCCTATTTACTCATGTGATACAGGTCTGGGGTCAGCTATCTTGTTTCATGAATCAGTTGGTAAAGAATCACAAGATGAGCATGCAGAAAATCAGTGTCAGGAGGAACAACAAAGAAATGAAAGAGATATCAATGGTTGTTGGTCCTTATACTTTGATGGAGCAGCAGGAAAAGATGGCGCAGGAGCTGGAATTTGGATTACTAGTCCAACAGAAGAAAGTAAGTTTCTATCATACAAACTTAACTTTGATTGTACCAATAACATGGCTGAGTACGAGTCTCTGGTGTTAGGCTTAGAAACCTTGATAGAGTTGAAGGCAAAGAACATTGTTGTTTGTGGAGATTCTGAATTAATTATTAAGCAAGTACAGGGTACATATCAAACAAAGGATGTCAGGATGAGAGCCTACAGAAACTTAGTGTTGGAGCTGTTGGAAAAGTTTCAATCCTATTCCTTCAGCATTAAAAATAGAGATCAAAATTCTATTGCAGATTCTCTTGCTGTAGCAGCCAGTCTTTTTGTTATTCCCAAACATTCTTCTGATAGCTATGAAGTGAAAGTTCGCCATAGACCAGTCATCCCAGATAATATCATAAATTGGCAAGTATTTGAAGATGATCAGCAGGTAAGAAATTTTCTTGAGTTGAAAGAGGAGTTTGAAAATAATCAAATAGATCAGCAGAATATGTTAGCTGAGATAAAGGAAAAGTCTGAACTGTTGCAGTTGCAAAATAACTTAATTCCTAAAGGCCTCATTCCTCTTGAAAAGTTATTTGATCAGAATGATGTGTTTAAAGCACCAAGGTTGCAAGCTAATGAAGAGGAAATAGAAAGCTGTAATTTAGGTGACTCAGTTGTGCCTAAATTGGTCAAGATTTCAAAGTTCTTATCAGCTGATATGAAGGTCAAATATGTTGAAATGATGAAGAAGTTTATTGATGTTTTTGCATGGAGCTATGCTGATTTGAAGCAGTATGATTCTTCAATCATACAACACACCATCCCAATTAAGCCAAATGAGAAGCCTTTTAAGCAGAAATTAAGGAGAATTAATCCCCTTCTGATGCCACTGATTGAAAAGGAGGTGAAAAAGCTTTTTGATGCAAAGATTATTGTTCCAATTAGATTCTCAAATTGGCTTGCTAACTTGGTACCTGTCAGGAAAAAGAATGGGGAGATTAGAATTTGCATAGATTTCAGGAACTTAAACAAGGCTTCACTGAAAGATAATTACCCTCTTCCTAAAATGGATCTTATTTTGCAAAATATTGTTGGTTCCCAAAGAATGTCTATGCTGGATGGTTTCTCAGGGTATAATCAGATCCTTGTTCATCCAGAGGATCAGGAGAAGACAGCTTTCACTACACCATGGGGCACATTTATGTATGCAAAGATGCCCTTTGGTCTCATGAATGCAGGGGCGACCTTCCAGAGGGCTATGGACATTGCTTTTGCTGAAGAAAAGGATAAATCAGTGGTGGTATATCTTGATGATATCACAGTATTTTCAAAGAGGGAAGAAGACCACTTAAAGCACCTAGAAAGGATCTTGTTAAAGTGTAGGAGGTTTGGTATTTCCTTAAACCCAACCAAAAGTATCTTTGCTTTAACCTCTGGTAAGTTACTTGGGCATATTATTTCTGAAGAGGGTATTAAGATTGATCCTAATAGAGTCAGTGCTATTCAAAGGCTGGATTTGCCAAGAAGTAAGAAAGAAGTTCAATCTTTTCTTGGAAATGTTAATTTTGTTAGAAGATTCATTCCTAACTTTGCCGAAGTGGTCAAATATATAACCAAGATGTTAAGGAAAGGAACAGATTTCAAGTGGACAGCTGAAGCAAAGAAATCATTTGAAGAAATTAAAAAGGCCCTCACTCAAGCGCCAGTCCTCATCAGCCCGGATTTTACCAAGGAGTTCCTGATATTCACATTTGCTTCTGAAGATACAATTGCTGGAGTTTTGCTGCAGAAAGGAAATCAAGGTACTGAACAACCCATTTCTTTCTTTAGTAAGACATTGGCTAATGCCGAGTTGAAATACAACATTTTAGAGAAGTAAGCATATGCATTGGTGAAGGCAATTAAGGATTTCAGAATTTATGTGTTGCACTCTCATATTGTTGCATACGTGCCAAGTGCTGTTATAAAGGATATTCTTACACAAGCAGACCCGGATGGAAAAAGAGGAAAGTGGATAGCCAAGTTGTTAGAATATGACATTGAGATCAGGCCCACCAAGTTGGTGAAGGGTCAAGGCTTGGCAAAGTTGCTAACTCAGTCAAATCTGGACTGCATTGGTATCAATTTTAGCACAGAAATATCAGAAATTTCTGAGAATGAGGAAGAGTTGGTCCAAATCAGTGAAAAGTTTTTGACCTCAGAATGGTATAGGGATGTGGCATTTGTATTGCAGCACAATAGAGCCCCTGATAACCTTTCCAAATCTAAAGCTCGGTTCACTAAACTAAAATCTCTTAGATATTTTGTGTATGAGCAGAATTTATTTTGGAAGGATGCAGGAGGGATTTTATTAAATTGTCTCATTGAAGAAGAGGCTGATAAGGTAATTGATTAATTTCATAAGGGAGATTGTGGAGGCCATCACTATTGGAAAGCCACTGCAAATAAAGTTTTGAGAGCTGGATATTTTTGGCCGACTATGTTTAGAGACATTTATAAAAAGATAGCAGCATGCCATGAATGTCAAGTATTTGAAGGAAGGAGAAAGCTCATGCCTTTGCCATTGGTTCCTATTTATGTTGAAGCACCCTTCCAGCAGTGGGGATTAGATTTTATAGGGGAAATCCATCCTCCTTCATCAGGACAGCATCGCTGGATCCTCACAGCCACTGATTATTTTACAAAGTGGATAGAGGCGATACCTACTAGGCAGGCCAATGACTCAGTGATAATATCCTTTCTGGAAAATAATATTTTATCAAGGTTTGGTTGTCCAATCAAGATTATCACAGACAATGCCCAGGCTTTTAAGTCTAAAAGAATGATAAATTTTTGTCATCAATACCACATTTCCCTGGGTCATTCCACTGCTTATTATCCACAGGGGAATGGCTTGGCTGAAAGTTCAAACAAGAGTCTTGTGAGGATTATTAAGAAGCTGCTGCAGGATAATAAAAAGGCTTGGCATTTGAAACTGAAGTATGCCTTGTGGGCTGACCGAATTTGCACGAAGAGGTCCATTGGAACATCTCCTTATGAACTTGTGTATGGAGCAGAGGCAATTTTCCCAACATCTCTTGGGGTACCAGTTATGAAGCTAATTCAGGGATTAGAAGAGGAACCAAATGCCATACAGCGAAGAATTAATCAGTTGATAGCTTTGCAGGAGAAAAGGAATGAGGTGTTTGAAGATCATCAACAAAACCAGAATAGAGTCAAGAGAGCATTTGACAAGAAGATCAAAGAGGTCACATTTCAAATTAATGATAAAGTCCTAAAATGGGAAGCCAGAATTGAAGAGAAAGGTAAACATGGCAAATTTGAAAATTTGTGGAAAGGGCCATATCAGATTTCTGCTTTCCATGGAAACAACACTTACATTCTGCAGGAAGTTGATGGAACACCATATGCTGGA
The DNA here is from genome assembly GCA_031772625.1 of Pinus tabuliformis. NCBI lineage: Eukaryota > Viridiplantae > Streptophyta > Pinopsida > Pinales > Pinaceae > Pinus > Pinus tabuliformis. Next base: position 1,238,293,924 of record CM062805.1, on the reverse strand, counting down.
GGACCTGTAAATGGCAGGTTCTTAAAGCATTACAATCAGTAAAAGTCTGCTAAGAATCTCATGAGCATTGTACATAACTGTTTTTGAATGTTTCTGGTTGACAATAAATGACAAGCTGAACAAAAAAGCTTTAGCCCGAGGAGAAGGCCCACAAAGCTCGAAAGGAATGCTTGTCAGTTGTGTGTATGTTTTTTTTTTTAAAAGGACAAGGCACTGGTTCTACGAGTTCTTAGTGTACTACAGGAGCACACTATCCCAAGTGGAGCCACTGTTATCACCTAGAACTGCAGTCACATGTACATAAATTTTGTCCAAAAAATTTCATTGTCAAAAATGGGTGTCAAATGGTTGTTGTCCTATGTTTACTACTTAGGGGTCATGTTTCTAAAGGATATTGATGTGAATCATTTTCAAATACCGTTAGTCATCCTCCATCATGATTGTATAAGACATGTCTTATCTTGTATACGTCATTGGTCCTTTCCGTATTTTCGCAGCGCAGTTTTATTGGTTGATTTTGCAGCGCAATGATGTTTTAGCCTTTTCGCAGCGCGTCAGTATCCAGCCATTTCGCAGCGCATTTTGCTAATTTATAACTATCTGCGCTACGAAATCGCGGATTCGGGGATTTTGCAGCGCAGATTTTTAAAGTGTCATGTCTGGGGATGAGTCATTGTGTCCGTCCGGTTATTGTCAGTTGGCGTTCTTTCCAAGCAATTATGAGCCATCACTCCACCAATAGGTTCATAGCCACGCACATAAAAATCATTCAAACGATTTTGTCATGCATGGTTGTGTTATGATGTTTGTTAATGATGCATAAACTGACCCGCTTGGATGATAAGACAATTGAATTGCAAATGAGCCCGAGTTTCTTCTTCAAGAGAGCCTGTTGCAAGCGAGCCTGCGTTCTAAAATTTGAATTTGCCATTTGAGTTGAGGCTAGTGGTGTTTCTCTGTGCGAAAGATTTCAAAAGCGGAATGGAGAAGAAGGAGCATCGGTCTGGAAGATGTCAAAGGGCAGAGCCTGAAGGATTGGACCTTGCATTGAGAGATGAAGGTGTAAGAAAGGCTTTCAAAGATGCTGGTTGCTGGAGTTTCTGTGAAAAACTGAAGGGTGGCCACACTCAGGTAACAAAAGAGTTTGCTTTGAACTTTACAGGTTTAAATTCTAAAGTCTCTATGTTAGAATTCCAAGTATCTCCAGAGGCTATTGCTAATGTAACTGAAATTCCAAGAGGAGGGCAGGAGTGGTTTAAGAACTTTAAATTTGATTTGAACCCCTGCAAGGAATTTCTTAGAGAGGTATATGTGAATGAGGATTTAACAAAGGCTGTGCCTAGGAGTTATGTTAAGGAGCACTATGCTCTGCTTCTTACATGTATTCAAAAGTATTTAACCTGTGAGGGTAGATATAACAAGGTTTACTCCTATCACTTTAAGTTGTTGTTGCATTTTACTGGTAAAGCCTCTATAGATATTCCATTTTACCTGTTTCGTAGTCTCAGCAAGATGTGTGATAAAGTTCAATTAAGGAAGGATGACTGTGAGACATCATTATTTCACCATGGTCTAGTCAAACTGTTAGTGCTGGATGGTCTTCAGAAAATTGGCAGGGATTGGAATTCTTTCATCTATATGGCTGGTTTCCAGAGTAAGACAGGCCTCACCCCACAGCCGGTTAGAGAAAGAGAAGAATCAGTGGAGGAATCTACAATAGCTGAGCTTAGAAAGGAGGCTAAGGATAAAAAGAAAACCAGGTCTCAGTTGAAAAAACCAGTAAAGCCCTTGGTTATTAAAGAGACATCTCAGCCATCATTAAAAGAAAGGGTTAAGCACAAGAAAGATGCACCTGGATCAAGTGGGTCTGAAAAGGTATCAAGAGTAAAGACCAGGAGTCAATTAAGCAAAGAGAAGGGCAAATCAGTAGCTGTTGAGGAAAGTCCAATATCAAAGGCCAGCTTAAGTGATTTGCTTGAGGCCATTGAGTTTGAGCAGTAGAACCGGTGCATATTGAACCTATGCATATTGATTTGACTCAATCATCACCTGAGAGCACTAAGAAATCAAAAGCTTCGAAGAGACTAAGGTTTGATGAACCTAGTGAGGAGTTTATGTTCAAACCACGAAGGCCGGTTACAAGGAAACAAGTTAGAGAAGCTGAGAAAGTGCATAAAGGAGAGATAGCTGTAAGGATGCCCGGAATAGAGGTAATTGAAGTATTGACCAAAACAGTGGAGGCAGTCAAGCATAAAGACAAGAACAGAAAGGTTATTATTACCCAAGGAGGAAATGTTATAGCCATAAAGAACCAAGCGGGAGCAGCAAAAGATGAAGTTGTCCAAGTGAAGAATGTTACTAAGGAGCTTGCAGTTAGATATGCCAACTACCGAAGAGCTGTGTTAAAAGGTAGCAAAAACCTAGTGGGTCAGGTAGATTCAGTGGCTGATGTGTATACATGGACGGTTCCAGCCCTCAAGCAAGCTAAACTCATCAGAAAAATGAACATGAGCCTGAGAGCTGAAAATAAAGCCTTAAAGAAGGAGGTTGCAAATTTGAAGATACAGCTAGGTCAACTAGCTCACTGATTTGAAGAAAAAGGTGCCATTCTTAGTTTTGGTCAATTTTGTTTAAGCTCTATTATTTTGAAGTCATTTAAGTCTCTGACACCTGTAGAAGAAGTCTAAAGAGTCATAAGTTCAAGCAGAGGACGCCTTAATATAAATATACTCTGTTTTAGCAAAAACAGCAGCTTCGTAGCGCGCTACGAAACTGCTGTAGGTGCTGTTTTGTGATGAAAACAAACAGTTTAATGGTGAGATCAACAAATTTTTGAAGGAAACGCCTAAGGGACATAAGGGAGACCACTTGAGGCTATCCTAGCTATTCAGAGAATGACAAGTGTGCCTTTTTGAAAAGGTGAAATATTTTGTCTTTAGTGAAAGCTTTGTTAAAGGTACTTTATTACCGGTTGTTAGGGTTCTGATAGGAAATGCATACGGAGATTTTGGTTTATACACCTGTTCAATCAACAAGGCTTCCAGCACATTGGGGAATATGGTGATGCTCGTAGTTTTTGAGGAATTAAAGGGCTGGGAACATGTTACTTAATTCGTGAAGAATGATGGGAGACAAGGACCGGGAAAACAGGGGACTTATCTTGATGATTAATGAACCATCAACGCATCCAGTATCCAAAGCCAGCTTGTTCATTGCATTCTCCTCTAAGCTATCTCGGCCAAAACAGAAAGAAGACAGGTGTCAAGAATCAAGAAGGAATCATGCTACGAGGAGGACAGAATTTGAGTTTTGATTAAATTAGGACTCTTTGTAATTACAGATCAGCACTTTATGTATTTAATGAATTAGTTAAACAGTAGATAGGAGTAGTTAATAGCAGTCTTCGAGCTCCCCTCATGTTGGAGGAGGAAGCTCAAGGTGGTTAAGAATGTATCCCTATATATAGATCAGACTGGGATGTAATGGGGGTTGGATGTTTTTGGAGAAGACTGTTTTGGTTTATGTATAGCAGATTTCAATAATGCAAATAGTTGTTGTTTCTGCTCAGGATTCACAATAGATCTTATTGTTCAAATGTATGATGGTTTATTCTCTTTAATGTTCTTTTACAGTTTGGTTAATGCATAATCACTCAGAACTCATGAATCATGCTCTGACTTCCTGTATGCCTAGGCAAACTGTGTTTCATGTAAGTTATGTTTGAACATTAGATGTAAAGTGCCCTGATTTCTATGAAAGGATAGTGTTATTGTTGACTGAGATATTAGTGACTCCATAAGCCCAATGGGAAGCAATTCTGTCCAGCCAGTAAATTTTTCATGTGTCTTGTAAGAGTTAGCCATCTTGTTCAATATCAATAACCTATGAGAGAGCCCTCTCAGACTAAGGAGGCTAAGCCTTAGTTAAAAGCTTGGTTTGAAACAGTTACACAGAGTCTTGCTGAGTGGCAGCCTTCAGTACCTGATTTTGTGATAACAGAAGGTTCAAATAGTCTCAAGTTTTTTGCATTAACTACTGAATAGATGTGCATTTAAGCTATAAAATCAAGGCGAAAAGCATTCTCACCAATTTTCTCAAGTATCTTGAAAGACCCATACCTTATTAGCTTCAACTTCTTACTTTCACCTTGCATTCTGTCTTTGCTGATGTACATCCAGACTTGATCACCAACTTGGAAGCTATGCTCCATCCAATACTTATCATGCCTTGCCTTGTACTTGGCCTAGCTCTGTTCCAGTTGTTCCTGCATTGCTTGGTGAATTTCTTGGATTTGTTCAATGAACTTGGTTGCTTTTTCCACATCACTGTGTCCATCAACTACTATGCCTTTACTAAAGACAAAATCCAAGGGAGACATTGGTGTAAAACTAAAGCAAGTCTCAAAAGGAGATCTTTGTGTAGAAGAATGTTTAGCACGGTTGTAAGCATGTTGCACATAACACAAATTTTCATCCCAAAGCTTGGGATGTTTGCTGCAATAGCCCCTGAGCAACTGGATCATTGTCCTGTTGACCACCTCTGTTTGGCCATCTATTTGTGGATGAAAGGCACGGTTGTAAGCATGTTTCACATAACACAAATGTTCATCCCAAAGCTTGGGATGTTTGCTGCAATAGCCCCTGAGCAACTGGATCATTGTCCTGTTGACCACCTCTGTTTGGCCATCTATTTGTGGATGAAAGGCACGGTTGTAAGCATGTTGCACATAACACAAATGTTCATCCCAAAGCTTGGGATGTTTGCTGCAATAGCCCCTGAGCAACTGGATCACTGTCCTGTTGACCACCTCTATTTGGCCATCTATTTGTGGATGAAAGGCTGTGATCTTCTTCAGTCTGGTGTCCATTAATTCCCACAAACTTGACCAAAACTTCTCAACAAATCGGGAATCTCAATCAGATACAATGGAAGTGGGTAACCCAAAATGCACCCAGACGTGTTGAAAGAACAACTTTGTTGTCTGTTCAGCTGTAATCTGCTTGTTACAAGGTATTAAAATACACTTTTTGCTGAACCTATCCACAATAACATATAAATAGTCATGAACTTTTCTAGATTTTGGCAATCCCCCAACAAAGTCCATGGAAACACTTTCCTAAGGATGAGAAGGAACTGGAAGTGGAGTGTACAAGCCTAGTTTTCTATTTTTGGGCTTGCTTTTAGCACACATGGTACACCCTTTAATATATCTAGAAACTGTCTCATGCATTCTTGGCCAATAGCAGAATATTTGCAACTGTGCAACTGTTTTACTTACACCAAAATGACCTGATATTAGAGAAGTGTGTGCTTCTCGAATTACATTGACTCTTTCAGTTTGAGGAATGCATAACTTCCCCAAATTATACAAGAGCTGGTCCTTAATATGATAATCCAATTCTTCTACTTGTTTGCCATGACTTAAAGTTGCATATACATCTTTAAAATCTACATCTTGAGAATATTGTTCAATGTAGCTTTCATGCAATACTGAATTATGCTTAAGTATAGTAGATGCATTTATGATTGGTCTGGATAACATATCTGCAACCTTATTATGTATGCCTTTCTTATATCTGATGACAAGATGAACTATTGTATAAAACCCATCCACCTATAGTGTCTTGATTGCTGCAATTTAGTTTGTGAGTGAAAATATTGAAGTGGTTGATGATCAGTATGTATAATTGTTTCTTTGCCCATTAAGTAATGTTTCCAATTTTTCACACTCTGTACTAATGCATACAATTCTTTATCATATGTAGGATAATTAACTACTGCAGAATTAAATGTATCAGAATGATAGCATATGGGTTTACCATGTTGCATCAACACTGCTACCATGGCATAGTCACTGGCATCTGTTTCAATCTCAAATGATCTTTGAAGATCTGGCAATGCTAGTACTGGTGATGTACTAATTTTTTTCTTTTAAGGTGTCGAAGGCTTTTTGTTGTTTTCCTCCCCACTAAAACACCTTGTTCAATCCCGTTAGAGCATGTAAGGGAGCCACAATCAAGGAAAAGTTAACAATAAACTTTCTCCAATATTGTGCTGCTTCTAGGAAGCTTCTAACTTCTGTAGCAGATTTGGGTTTAGGCCAGTTCACAATGACTTCGACCTTATAGGGATCTATCTTTAGTTCACCACCCCCTAAAATATGACCCAAATAATTCAAAGATGTTTTGCCAAATTCACATTTTGATAACTTAACATAGATATTTTCGGATTTAAGAGATCTGTGGCTTGTGCTTTTTGAATCAGTGATCGGAGAATCCACAGTTTGAACATCTTTATACCAACGTTTCAAATCCCAAGTGGGATCCATCATCAGGGCTGAAGAATGATGAAGCAAGAAGAGCAGAAAACCCTAATAAATACTAATGAGGAAGAATAAGGAGGAACAAAGAGTCGGCTCTAATTTTTAATTTAATTTTATTATTTTTAATTTTTATATATTTTATTTTAATTTTATTCATCTTAATTATTATAAATAATTAATTTTTATAATAAATTAATTGTTATAAATAAATAATTTATTTAATATTAATAATATATTTTATTGTTATACATATTGATTATTATAAATAATTAATATTTACAATAAATTAAATGTCATAAATAATTAATAATAATCATATTATCTTGTTATTCATACTAATTATTAATTATTAATAAACATAATTAATATTTATAAATAATATATTAATTAATAAAATTAATATGAAACTAAAACAATAGTAATCAATTATTATATAATAAATAATTAATTAATATTGTATAATAAATACTTAATTATTATTGTATATTAATAATTAAATATAATAATAATTATTTAATAATATACTAATTAATATATTAATATAATTATTATATAAAGTAAATAATACAAATGATATTAGTAATTTTAAATGACTAGGATAATAGGTAACAAATATAATAATTAACAAATTAATAGGTTTAAGCCATATTAACTAATTAATATAATAATCAAATTAATAATTATTAATTAATAGTTATTAATAATAATAATTAATAATTATAGCTGACTAATATAATAATTATTCAAAAATCAATAAGATAATATTAACCTAATAATGATCAATTGTTATTAATTCACTATTCTTATATAATGATGATTAAAAGTATTATAATAATTAATTAATTAATTAATAGATATTTTCATTTTTCAAAACAACTAGAGTCTACTTTACATGCTTTAAATGTTATTCCCATGTTTTACTAAAAACAAGAATGTCGTCTAAATATACAATTACAAAATCATCAATAAAAGGCCTGAGTACATCATTCATAACTCTCATGAAAGTGGCAGGAGCATTAGTTAAGCCAAAAGGCATAACTAGCCATTCATACAGCCCTTGCTTAGTTTTGAAAGCAGTCTTCGATGCATCTTGTTTTGCTACTCTGACCTGATGGTAGCCACTACGCAAGTCCAACTTGGAAAAGTAAACAACTTCTTTCAAATGATCCAATAGATCATCAATGCGGGGAAGGGGATAATGATTCTTGATCGTTATTTTATTCATCGCTCTGTAATCAATGCACATCCTCCACGAACCATCTTTCTTTCTCACCAACACGATCGAAGATCCACATGGTGATGTGCTTAGTCTTATGAACCCTTTGTTGAGCAGCTCCTGTACCTGCTTCTTGATCTCTGCATTCTCTAAAGCGGATAACCTGTACATTCCAATGTTAGGCAATGGAGCATCTTGCTGCAAATGAATATCATGTAAAATTTCCCTTTTGGGTGGCAGACCTTTAGGTTCTTGAAATACGATACCATATTCTGAAACAACTTTTTCTAAATCAGCTTTTGGTTTAGCATCACAACCTTCAAATATATTGGTTTTATCAGGGTTCTTTTCCTTTACAACCATCAGTAAAATTGGTTGCATGAATTTACAATTATTTTCATCTGCCCTGAGTTTATGAGAGTGTAACTATTTTTGAGTTTATGAGCTCTTACAATATATTCTATTCCATCTTTGGCGAGTTGATACTTAGTTTCAACTCTATAGAAAATGGCTTTTCTATCATACAATTAAGGACTTCCTAAAACAATTCCACATATATCCAAGGGAACGATATCTAACTCAACCTCATCTACAAATTCTGACCAAAAGAAAACCTAAGTTTACATTGTCTAATCACTTGTAGCTTTGCTTTATCACATACCCAACCTAATGGATATGGTTTCTTGTGAGGTGTGGTTAGTAATCCCAGCTTCTTTACAATTGCTTCAGAAATCAAGTTTACTTGTGATCCACTATCAAATAAAGTATCAATATTTTGATGCTTGGAAATAAATCTAATATGAAAAAGCTCATGTATTTTCCTCTCATTTTCTTCATTATAAATAGTTTGTGCAGAATTGCTAGTAGATGCTTAAGAATTTTTACCTTTTATACCTGTAGCTGTGATTGTTGTTTCATCACCTGAGTCTGACCCCAAATCTTTCTGTATAGCAGCAACAATCTTCTTCTTCTTGCCATCAAACTTCTTAGGTTTCAACTCCGAATGCAAAGACCAACAATGTTCATCATCATGTCCATCCTTCTTGCAGTGAGTGCATGAAGGTTTGTTTTTCTGTATAGTGTTTGCCTTCCTCTCTTTCCATTTTCTCTTCCTCTTTTCCTTGTTCTTGCTTGTAGTGGGTTTTGATGATCCCCTAATCTTTGGGTTCACATTCTTGCCTCTAGCCTCTAGATGTGTACCCTGAATGGATACCTCATCTATGCTAATAGGGTTAAACGTGAAAATGGTGTGCCTCAAATAGCTATGTAGACCATCTATATACTTCAGCAAAGTTTCAGGTGAGTCTAGAGAAATGCCTAGAATTAAAGCTCTTTTTCTAAATTCCCGGGTATAACTTTATACACTTTTCCCCTCTAATTGGCGAAGAGTTTGCCAACTCATCATCGCTTGTTGCATATAAACTAGTGGATAGAATTGTTTTTTAATGGTAGAAACAAATTCACTCCAGGTAGAAAGAATTTTACCATGCTTCTTCAAATCAGCTTGTGTCCTACCTTCCCACCACACTAGGGCAGTTCCTCCAAGGCGAAGGTTGGCCAGCTAAATCTTTCTCCTTTCTAAATCGATGTTCTGCACCCTGCAATATACATCCATCTGTCTAATCTAGTTATCTAGCTTTTCCGCATTTAATTCTCCATCATATATTGGAAAATCAAATCGTACATCTAATTTAATCACAAAAGTCTTCTTCTTTTTATTTTCAGGGCTAGAAGGAGGTGTTGATGGATTTCCCTTTTCCTTTTGAATGGGCAACTAGAAGAGGTTCCTCTACTCCTTTGCTTGTTTGAGATGTTGAAGGGCTTTCCCCTCAGCCTTTCTTAAATTCTCGGTACATTTCTACTACCATGGCTCTCATGGTCATGAAACTGTCCATGAACTGAGAGTCTGATTCCAAGGGAATTTCTTCTGTCATTTTCCTCCTAAGATAGAATCTACTAATTTATGGGTTAATCTCAACCAATTCTCCTTCTCCTAATTTGAGCTTTGACCTAGTTAGCATTCAACAATCCAACACAAAATTGTCTAACCTTAGTAAACCTAAAGCTCTGATACCACTTGATCTGAAAATGAGATCTAAGACAATTATTAAGGTATTACAGACTCATGCGCATGGATTTGCCTATGTTACTTTGTGCAATGAATCGATAAGATTGCGAAATACATAGACAATGAAGCAGTTAAAGAAAATAATAGACAAACACATATAAACACAACAAGTTTAATATGGAGTTCACCCAAAACTCTTGGGCTACATCTCCTGGTCCAGCCTTAAGTGGTGGCCTCTCTATTATGTCTTCAGAAGCATAGTTTTACAATAATATGAGCTCAATTTGAGTCTCAACACACAACAAATACAACAACAAGAGTTTTTCTTGAACCCCTCAAGCCTCTCTGAGTACACAGACTCTCTCTATCACTCTCTGTCTCTATCTTTTCTCTGTCTCAGCACTGCCTCCAATACTGCCTATCTTTGTTTCTGTCAGTCTATGGCTTTAAATCCAATGGGCGATGTTTGCTTGTTTCATCTTCTCAGGCTCTCTGGCTTCCCGGCCTCTGTCCGCTCAGATCCCCCTTTGAGAGTTAGAAATCATTGCTAAACGCTTTCAGGGATGGTGGCCACCTGTACTGTAATGGAATGGGTCATCGGGCCTTTGAAATCCTTCGAAATCATTGTTCTCTATTTAAACAGAGAAATACTTTCAAACACAAGAAAAGTCCACAAAACATTGTCTATCGGACTTCAAATATCCATAAATTTGCCTTATACTCCTATCAAATCCGCCTGTACATCAAGATCACATCTCCACCGTTGATCTGGGAGATCCAGATCCAACGGTTGTGGTTCATTTCGGGCGGCCCTTTAATACGGAGGTTAACCACCCGATGAAGGTGGTTTTCTCCCTCCTTAGCCTGGACACGTGGCAGCCACTGTATGGGATCGGGCGGAGCCCAACCCAAACCACTTACTGCCTTCGATCCGCCCGAAATCCCCGCTAGTTTCGCGGTTTTCCTTTTATATTAAAAATACATTAAAAACATTGAAATCCAATAAAAATGGCTTTGGGAGAATTTGAAATATTATTCATTTTCATTCCCAAACCCTTTCGGGTCCAGTTTTCATCGCATCGACACTTCCCTTGTATTTCGTTTAATAAACGAAATACGCGAAAATACATTAAAAATGCCATTTGACGGATCTCAAATCTTATGAAATAGTGTTTATATTTTTATCAGGTTCGGTTTATCGCAGTCTTAGTCATAATCGGCCCCGCTCCTTTGCATAGCTCCGATGCGATATTGCGATATCACAATCGCATGTCGCTGATCCTCCCGGGCCGTGGTTAAGTCCATATATATATATATATATATATATATATATATATATATATATAGATATAGATATAGATATATATATATATATATATATATATATATATATATATATATATATATATATATATATATATATATATATATATATATATATATATATATATATCAACGATGCAATAGCGCGATTGACTCTGGACCGTTGATCTGCGCGCATAGATCAACGACTCTTGTTTGATCACGCTGTCCGCTATCGTGCCTGCCACCGATAGCCTTTTCCAATTGCGATTTTCCGATCGGATCTGGACCGTTGATCGGCCAGATTCGACGACTCCTATGCATCACTCCTTTGACCACCGATAAGCCTGTTTTCCACTGCTTTCTTGGCGTTTTTGGGTCCTGATAGTGTTTTCCGCTGTTTTATGAAGGTTTTCTCATGCGATTGTTTTGATGTTTTAAGCGATTTTTTAAGACTTAGAGGGTATATGGATCCATTTTGTATCAAATTGTTACTTTACCAGTTCGATCACTTATAATTGAAACACAAAATGAGCAATAAGAATAAATACTTTTATTAATCAAAATAACGAGGACTTAAATCCTCTTCTTTACAATAAATCAAGTACAATATAGTGTAGGGCTCCAACCCTAGATGAAGACACCAATATCTAATCCACCAGGCTCCAACCTGTATTTTCCAAGCACCAACTTGGACTTCACGAGGCTCCAACCCTATCTTCAAAGGTACCAACCTTGTCTTTATGAGGCACCAACCTCTAGGTCTCCAACCCTATCTCTAGTACAGGCTCCAACCTGGTCTTCTTGAGGACTCCTATCCTCTAGGCCTCCAACCCACAACTTCAATTCTTCAACATAGATTCAACAGTTCTTCAAGGCTCCCAATATGTTCCGCAATAAGTCCACATAACATCTACACCTTCAGCACTGCCCTCAAATGATCTCCAAGGAAGTCAACTCATCAATGACAACTTCGTCTTCTCATGAAGGTGTCACCACTTCTCTTCATGTTACCCAAACTAAATCTCCAAGGTCACCACATGATCACTGCATCATGGTCTCCAAGGATGCCTTCAAGAGTTGGTCCAAAGGATTTCTTCAACAATGCTCAAAGGCTTCTTTTATACCTGCACAACAGCTCTTCAAATTTCCAATATACTTCTTCCAAGATGCGTTAAAGTGTCTTCACTATGGTTCCTCCAAATGCTTCACAATGTTTTTCAACCAAGGGATGACTTCAGTGATGCTCCAGGGTCTACTACACAAATCCTCAAGTCAATACAAACGACTATTAAATGAGGCCACTCCACAAAGTATTTTGTATCCAATGTAGCCTTCGGGCTAATCTCCCTTGATCCAAAAATAATGTCCTTAATAAGCTACTCTTCAAGATGTATATAGCTCAAACTGTCTTCAAAGGTTTCTTTAAATGTCAATCCAAGTCTTCTTCGAAGATTCTTCACTGTCTATTACTTCACTGTCCAAACCACAAAATGCTCCACTGTCCAAGGTCTCCAATTTCTTAACTAGTACAAGCCTACAACTATCACCACCTCAAGCCTTTACTGTTGACTATTCATGCCTCCACTAGCACTGAGTTTAGGTCTAAGGTAATGATACAAATGCTAAGACTGTTGGTCCTTCTTCAAACATCGAGCTATGACTGTTTGAACCTTCAAGAGAGGTTTGTCAAACACAATAAGCTACAAGTATGATCTCCATAGGTCTGAGGTAAGGAATTGACCACAGATGACTGTACCTAATCCTTCACAAGATTGTGACTCGATCTTCCAAATGCAATCTACCCATAAGTTTAAAGCTCTGATGTAGTAAGGTCTGAGCTCTCTTTATATGCCACTAATCTAAGCCTTCAAGGTGTAACTTTTCTATAGTGAAACTCTTCCACCAGTTTGTTGTAGTTCGAGCCCTCACGTTCATTGTTTGCTATCCGAGCTTTCTTTGGCTCACTGTACTGCACTTCTTCCACAATATTAAAGCAATTATAGGTAAAGGTTTGAGATTCTTAACAAGTTTGTCCGAGTCTCTTTACTAAATTGGGTTACCATAGTTTTGCAATCCCACAAGTTCAAGCTACACACCTTCCAAGGCACCACTTTGCAATCCGAGGTATTTAACCTAACACGAGAATATTTAGAAACAAAATTAGCCCAATTTAAATATTTTCTTATTCTCCTCGGCCTTTATCTTGCTTCTCTGCCTTTTGTCTGAATTTTGTGTCTTCTTCACCGAAAATTGTTGATCAAATGAAGTGTTTAAACGTCTATATATATATTGGTTTTGGAGTTATATGAATAGACATGTCCCTTGGAGGAAGAGCCGACTTGGACATGTAAGTTCATGTCAGTCAACATAAAGAAAATATTATATTTTAACTTAAAAAATCATTTTCTCTCAAACTACGAGTTAGAGGGCGAGTGATAGCTCGTTAGAAAGGGAAAATTGTTCTTTACAAGATGGTATCAATTTCATCCTTTAACGAGGTCATTTTCCCATCAAGAAAATTATATTTGTGAAACTGTAATCATTATTTCATTTATGGTAGCCTTTAGGATTTTATGTTTTGGACAATGTTTAGGGCTTCTTCACTTGTGTTCTTCATTAGGATTAGGGCATCTTTAAAGGCATCATGGGAAACTAGGGCTTCATCCATTCATATTAGGGATTTTAGGGCTTCATTGATTTTGCATGCATCATTCTAGGGAAAACCATCTAAGGTTTCATTTAGCTAAGAAATGTGCCTGCGAGGGTTTCATGGAAAAGGCTCCTTCATTCATAATTAGAGCATGCATCATTAGATTAGGGAATTGTCATCATATATATATGGGTATATAGCTAGGGAATTTGCCTAATATCATGCTTAGGGTTTTATCCTAGGGATTGCATGAGGTTACGACAACAAGGTCTATTCATGCATCACAAGAATATTTGCCATCTCCAACAATACCATATTGACATCAATGGATTCTTTGATCAACAATCTCCCCATTTTCCATTGATGGCAATATTCTTGACCTTTCACCAATCCCCCCCCCCCTTTGACATCAATGGCAAATAGGGTGTCCAAGTACTTCCCCTATCAAGTTGCTCCTTGACATGCTGCTCCATCGTAGTTTCTTCCTTTCTTCATAAATGATAGTTCTCCATGATAGATATGTTTCTCTCCATGTCATGGTGCTCTTCCTTCTGGAAATGTGGTCCATGATAGATGTGTTTGCATTTATTCATGTGATGAACCAACTTCCCCTGCCTACATAAACTGCTATAGCTCTTCTTTTTTCTCAAGATAAGACATCTTCAACAATGATCCATAGGGAGATATGCCTCATAGCACGATTGTTCATGTGTGACTCATCAAGGTTTTCATAGGAATCTTCATGGATATCTTCTGCAAGAATAGTCAAGAATCACGAGTTCCTCCTAACAGTATGCATGGTCTCCTTTTTGGCAAGGTCTCATCATCAAAACTTGGAATAACATATCTGCCAAAGATGTCTTCATCAAATCAATAACATTGTTATTGACTTGAGTGTTCAAGAGACTTTCTAATCCAATTTGCTTCCTTCTCCACACTTGTAACTTTCTTTTCTTGCTTGGTAGTCATGTTTTTAGCTTGTTTAGGGGCCCAATTCAAGTTACAATCACGAGCCAAATGTCCAATGTTATGGAAATTGAAGCATTCCATATTGTTCATGAATGAGGGATCATGACTTCTTCTTGTAAAGTTGATTCTAGGGAGCTGATAGGGACCATTATATTTTATCTTGTTGTATGGCCTACAATCCTTTTCCATATGCCCAAAGTTTGTACAAGAATAAAAATAACCAAAAAATATACTTTGGTACTTGGAGGATGGAGATTGCCTTAATGTACTTTTAAAGTCATTATGTCTTAGGATCCTTTGATGATATCCACTACCTCTTGCATCCTTGAAACCTACATATCTTCTTGGAGTAGGGCTTCTTCCAATGTCATCTTGACTCTTCTCCCTGCTTTTGCTGGAACTAGGGGCATCAATACTTCTTCCAAGCTTTTTCACATCCCTGTGGTTTGAAGCATTAGGGTTTGCATCATTTCTATTTGAGGGTTCACCTGCATAACCAAGACCTGATTTATCAAGAGGAGATCTTTGATGACTTAGGATGTCATCTAGGGTTTGAGAGCTCTTTAGACTCTTGTTTAGATGATCAACTTCTTTTCTTAGGAGATTAATTTATTCTTTCATCATCTTGCATTCTTCATCTTTCTTTGCTAGATGATTCTTCGTTTCTTCCTTCATCTTGGTTGCTTCACATGATTAGGACTTAAGTGAGGTGATTTCTAATTTTAATTTGGTGATGTCTTCATCCTTTTCTTCTTGTTGGCATGTCATGGAACTTCTTTCTTTTTCTGCTTCATCGACTTGTCCTTCTAGGAGAGTCAAAACTTCCATTACCCTTTCAGTTCTTTGTGCTTGTTTCTTTGCTTCTTCTAGTTGAGATTTAAGGGAGGAAACCTCTTCCTTGTACTGACCAATTTTTGCTTCAAGTTTGTTCAAGTCCTTGTGTCTTTGTTCAAGATGGCTTGGCAAAGCATCTTCTCTTTTCTTTGATTTATCCAATTGATTTGTCATGGATATGACTTCTTCATGATGCATTTTCTTGTTTTGATGAAATTCCTCCTTAAGCTTTGTGAGCTCCTCATCTCTTTATTGTACTTGAAGCTTGAAAATGTCAACTTCCTTTTTTGTCTTGTCAAGGTCATGGTTACCATATTTTGCTTGCTTCTTGAGCTCCTCATTTTCCCTATTTAATTTTCTTATCTCTTCTAGGGAAACTACAAGTTTTTCCTTGAGATCTTCTTCATTTTCTTCATCTTCTAGGTCCTCCTTGGTCTTGTTGTCTTCACTCTTGTTTTTAGCTTCCTTTATAGGTTCTAGATTTCCTTCTTGCTTTCCACCATCTTCTTAACTAGAGATCATGGTCAATGCTCCTTTTGAGTGAAGATCTTGAAGTTTGTCCCATATATCTTTTGTCGATGAACATTTTTCCACTTTGGCCTTTATAGGATCTGGTAGCCCACTCAAGATTGCTTTTATTGCTATTGTACTATGTTTCTTGGATTCTTCATCTTCTATTTTACAACCAAAAATTATTGCATCCCAGACTTCAAAACCTTGAGCCATTAAGAAATTCTTCATTCTTGCCTTCCATATATCAAAATTTCCATTGAACAATGGAACTTTCCCAATTTGATTATCCACTGAGGAGGTGACATCTTCGACGGATTTGCAAGTTTTCTTCCTTGACTTTGCCATTTGTGTATTAAGGATCTACCTTCAAACTGTTAGGCTTTGAGTCAAGGTACTGGCTCTGATACCAATTGTTAGAAATACTGGGGGGGGGGGGTGAATCAAAATTTCTTTTCAATTGTTATTTTACTAGTTAGATCACTTATAATTAGAACACAAAATGAACAATAATAATAAATAATTTTATTAATCAGAGTAACGAGGAATTCAATCCCATTGTTTACAATAAATCAAGTATAATATAGTGTAGAGCTCCAACCCTAGATGAAGAAACCAATCTCCAATCCACCAGGCTCCAACCTGTATTTTTCCAAGCACTAACTTGGACTTCATGAGGCTCCAACCCTATATTCAAAGGCACCAACCTCTAGGGCTCCAACCCCACCTCTGATACAAGCTACAACATGGTCCTTGAGGACTCCTATCCTCTACGACTCCAACCCACAACTTCAATTCTTCAAGATAGACTTAGCGGTTCTTGAAGGCTCCCAATATCTTCCACAATAAGTCCTAACAACATTTACATCTTCAAAACTGCCCTCAAACAATCTCCAAGGTAGTAAACTCATCAATGACAACTTTTTATTCTCATGAAGGTGTCACCACTTCTCTTCATGTTACCCAAACTAAATCTCCAAGGTCACCTCATGATCACTACATCATGGTCTCCAAGGATGCCTTCAAGAGTTGGTCCAAAGGATATCTTCAAAAATGCTCAAAGGTTTCTTTTAGACCTGCACAACATTTCTTCAAAGTTCTAAGATACTTCTTCCAACATGCCTCAAGGTGTCTTCACTATGGTTCCTCCAAATGCTTCACAATGTTTTTCAACCAAGGGATGGCTTCAACGATGCTCCAAGGTCTGCTACAAAAATCCTCAAGTCAATACAAAAGACTATTAAATGAGGCCACTCCACAAAGTCTTCTTTATCCAATGTGTCCTTCAAGCTAATCTCCCTTGATCCAAAAATATTGTGCTCAATACGTTGTTCTTCAAGATGTATATAACTCAACCTGTCTTCAAAGACTGCTCTAAATGTCAATCCAAGTTTTCTTTGAAGATTCCATTGTCTAGTACTTTGCTGTCCAAACCACCAAATGCTCCATTGTCCAAGGTCTTCAAGTTCTTAACTTGTACAAGCCTCCAACTATCATCACTTCAAACCTTTACTGTTGATTGTTCATGCCTCCACTAGCACAGAGTCCAGGTCTAAGGTTATGATACAAATGCTAAGATTGTTGTTCCTTCTTCAAACTTCGAGCTATGACTGTCTAAACCTTCAAGAGAGGTTTGTCCAACGCAATAAGCTACAGGTATGATCTCCACAGGTTCGAGGTAAGGAATTGACCACAAATGAATGTCCCTAATCCTTCACAAGACTGTGACTTCGGTCTTCCATAGGCAGTCTACCCATAGGTTTAAAGCTTCGAGGTAGTAAGGTCTGATCTCTCTTTATATGCCACTAATTTGAGCCTTCAATGTGTAACTGTTATGTAGTGAAACTCTTCCACCAGTTTGATGTAGTACAAGCCTTCTTGTTCACTATTTTCTATCTGAGCTTTCTAAGTCTCACTGTACTGCATTTCTTCCACAGTCTTAAAACAGTCTGAGGTAAAGGTTTGAGCTTCTTAACAAGTTTGTTCGAGTCTCTTTACTAATACTGGGCTACCATAGTTTTGCAATCCCACAAGTCCGAGCTACACACCCTCCAAGGCACCACTCTGCAATCCGAGGTCTTTAACCCAACACAAGAATCTTTAAACAAAAAATTAGCCAAATATAAATCTTTTCTTATTCTCCTCTGCCTATGTCCTGCTTCTCTGCCTTTTGTCCAAATTACGTGTCTTCTTCACCGAAAATTGTTGATCAAATGAAGTGTTTAGACGTCTATATGCACTAGTTTTGGAGTTATATGAATAAACACACCCCTTGAAGGAAGAACCGACTTGGACATGTAAGACCATGTTGGCCAACACAAAAAATTATTATATTTTAACTTAGAAAATTATTTTCTCTCAAATTAGAAGGAGTTAGAGGGCGAGTGATAGCTCTTTAGAAAGAGAAAATTGTCCTCTACAAGATGGTGTCAATTTCATCCTTCAATGAGGTCATTTTCCCATCAAGAAAATTATATTTGTGAAACTGTCATCATTATTTCATTTATGGCAGCTTAAGGATTTTATGTTTTGGACAATGTTTAGGGCTTCTTCACTTGTGTTCTTCATTGGAATTATGACATCTTTAAAGGAATCATGGGCATATATGGCTTCATTCATTCATGCTATGGATTTTAGGGCTTCATTGATTTATGCATGCATCATTTTAGGGAAAACCATCTAAGGTTTCATGTAGCTAAGAAATATGCCTAAGAGGGTTTCATGGAAAAGGCTCCTTCATTCATCATTAGATCATGCATCGTTAGATTAGGGAATTGTCATCATATAGATAAGGTTATATAGCTAGGGAATTTTCATAATCTCATGCTTAGGGTTTTCTCCTAGAGATTGCATGAGGTTAGGGAAACAAGGGCTATTCATGTATAACAAGAATATTTGCAATCTCCAACAAGGCCACATTGACATCAATGACAACTTTGATCAACATATTTGTCCTTAGGGGTTCACATAAACCCTTGCTCATTCTTTCCTCTATTTCCTTAAAGGAGTCTTATTTATGAGCCTTGTGTTACTCCTCTCAAGAAAATCTGGATTAGCTCCATACACGATTGGGGTTTTCCTTTGTTCCTCAATATCCTTTCCTTCATTTATTCCTTCCATGGAAAGATCCACATTCTTCTAAAAATATTTGTGCCACCATACTTCCCAAAAATGAGAATGCATACAATCTTCCAATATATGGCCATATGCTTGGTATCTTAAACATCTAAACAATATTTTAACATAATATAACACTTACTTATGGATTTTCTACTCAATGATAATCGTCATGGTTTTAAATGGCCCTCATTTTAGACCCACTTTAACCAAGGCTTTAGTCATTTCCCTATCCACATTGGATTTACAACATCTATTGATTTTTGTTGTTTTCCTCAAGTAATTTCTTATAACCCAAAGGAATTAAGAATCATATCCAACCATATCTCAATAGGAAGTCTAGCCTAGCTCACTTATAGGATTAATCAAATAGTCCATTTATGCAATGAAAAGATCGATGACCCCCAAAACCAAACACCTTCCAATGTTTTGTTGATATCTTATTCTAACCTAAACCTGAAGCCTAACCACCCTCATGCCAATATATTTTATTTTGGACCATACCCCAAAACACAATCTAGAACATTTATATCTATTCATTTAAGGGTTTGTTCAAAAGTGCTTCTTCCATTAATCTTTTGTATTAGGGATTCACCATCACATTCTATCGCCTAACTCAATATTGCATCATGCCCCACCACCATCATTGTCTAGTTCACGATTTTATTTTGATCTATAAAATGTTGTGGATATTCTACTGGACAATTTGTCACAACATATTTGATAAAATTATATTTAAAATTTAAAATTCTACACTATTACAATTTTATTTCTTTTTTAGATTTCTGGAATTGTAGGATTAATGTTAATAGTGTATGCATGTGAATTAAAATTATGCAGAAAATAGAGAACAATGAATAAAATATCACACACACATTTGACACTAGATATGACATGGGAAACCCTTTCGAGAGAAAAAACCAGCTGGAAGGTGAGGTTGTTATGCTCTCTTTCTCTAAATAGAAATATGGTTGTGAGTACAAAGAAGTATAACATGTGACCTGTGGGATACTCCAGTGCACAAATCCTCTCTTTGTGGTCTATCTCTTATCCTTCTTGGCTATGTTCGCTCCATTATGGAACAAATGCACTCGGAAGAATGGAACCCCTTTTCCTCCTAGTTGCTCAATTATAACACAACCCAATAACTTAATAGTGGTTAGGTTTGACTACCGCAAATATTAACCAGAGTTACAATATAGACTCTTGTAGAGTCTTCTTCATCATCATCAACTGTCTAGCCCCTTTTTCATGAATAACGAGGGCTGACATATCATCCTCTCGAACTATGGTGGTGAAAACAAAAAGATCAACTTCTGAGTGGCATACTTTCACATACAAACTCTAATTAACGTGATTCTTGAGTTATTGTAAAGGTATTTGTTTGTAGAATAGGGAAAAAAAAGGTGTTGTGCTAAAGAAACAAAGTTGTACACCCAAAAAAGGTATTTTGATGCCTCTAAATGTTCCCAGAAGGTTTCAGACCCCATTTTTCCAAACTGGGTCCCACTAGTAAAATGGACATGTGAGCTTATTCCTCCACTTTTTCCACTCTGAAAGCATCGAGATGGATGACAAACAATATAATGATCTAATTTGAATGAGCTTCCCACACTTACTTGATCACAATTCCTTTGCTCTAGCTAAAACCTTATATATATATATATATATATATATATATATATATATATATCTGTGATCACTAAGATCCTCCAAATCTAGACTACTACCAATAAATCCTACCCCACAACACAGAACCTCCATCTCAATATTATTTACCAATGGCTCATCACTTTGGTCAGTTTTTATTTTCTTGATTATGTTAGGCTTTGCTCACTTGAGAACTACTTTGTACCATTTGCTAAAGTGACCAAATGTGCATTGGAATTCCCTTTACTACTAGTCTCCTTAGATGTAGGTATGTTAGGGTTATGGACCATATCCTTGCCCAAGTATACCAAGCCTTGTACCAACTCCATCATAAGATCTAATAAGGCTCATATCTCCTATGTAAAATATATATGTATCTATTTTTTCCCCGTGTCTAATTTTTTCTCCTACACTTTCGATTCAACCATGGGACTTGTTACACCTCAAATTCACTTCAATGCATCACATTATTTTTCACCATATGCAACCTATAATATGGTAAATTTATTGGGGCTATTGTATCATGATGAGACAAAAGTGTGTTTATCTTTGATTTCATGTACCATATTGGGTCATGCTTAGTTGATTTATGTAATAATGTTTAACCTAGGTGGTATCTCCAAACCCTTTGTGGTTTGTCATAGACAGTCCTCTTAATCCCCTCTCAAGATAGTCCTTCCTCTTATGGCTTATGCTAACTTTCCTCAGGTGGAATTAAGTTGACACCATGTTAGTAATTTATGACATGGGTCATTTTGCAAGGGGCTTGGGATGGATATACCAAGACACATTATCTAGGAGAACCTCTAGGCTCTCTCCTTTGTATGTAAAAGTGTTTCTTGTGTTGTAAAGGTTATCATACCTATTGAAGAACACTTATCTTATGCTTAAGCATGGATACCCATCTTATTTATTTATCCCACATTTGTCGTGGACTCTTGGAGATGGCTTTATAGTTGCTCATATAGTTTCACATTTCGTAGGTAAATTCATGGATCTCAAGGCAGTTTGTGTATCCCAAGGCATTATTCACATCGTCCAAGGCTCTTTTCAACTATTTCTACATGCATGGGTATCCTCTTAATGTGATTTGTTGAATACCTTTGAATGATTTCTTCTTTCATCGCTTTTGGAGTTATTTTTCACTTGATATGAGGGTTTACCCCTACACGGGGAAGTGTCTACCAACTTTTAGAGAGTGATATGACTTGTTTTGACTAAGAGGGTTAATTTCCATCCTTTATGGAGGATCCTTACTTGATATGTGGACGTGGTCTCTCCTTGGAGGCTTTATTTGAGGAATTATGAGCACTTTTAGAGGATTTGTCACTACAACAAAACCAGCGATTAGCGTCCCTTTTTACTTCTTTTTTTTCATCTAGAGCCCATTTTTGGTGCTATTTGCATCCATTTATCAAATATGGTGCAAAACTTGACACAAAATTTGCATCAAGTTTTGCACCAAATCTTACACCAAGTTTAGCACCAAGTATTGCAATAGGTTTTGCACCACGTTTTGCACCAAATTTTATGCCAAGTTTTGTGTCATCCTTTACACCAGGTTTTGTTCCAGGTTTTGCATCAAGTTTGGCACCTAATTTTGTTTGACATACTTTTGCATCCTCATTTGCATCCACTTTTTGCACCTACACTTGCATCAACTTTTGCATCGACTTTTGCATCCTTTTTTAAATCATTTTTTGCATCCATTTTTTCATCCATTTGTGCATCCCTTTTGTGCCAAGTTTTACATCGTGCTTTGTGTCTAGTTTTGCATAAAATTTTGCATCTACTTTTGTTGCATCCACTTTTCCCTCTTGTTTGGCATCCATATTTACATCCTCTTTTGCATCTATTATTGTACCCACTATTGCATCTAATATTTTTGTGCCACAATTAGCGCCTAGTTTGGCACCTCCTTTTGCACCCACTTTTGATTATAATTTTGCATCGACGTTTGCATCCTCATTTGCGTCTAGGTTTTCATCAACTACTACATCTATTTTTGCATCCCTTTTTGTATCCAATTTTGGACCGGGATTTGCATCGGGTTTTGTGTCTCGTTTTGCATCTACTTTTGCATCGACTTCTATTGCATCCACTTTTGCACACAATTTTGCATCCACTGTTGCACCCATTTTAAATTTCACTTTTTGCATCCCTTTTTACATCTTCATTTGCATCATACTTTGATTCTTTTTTTGCATCTATCATTACATCCACTTTTGTTATGCCACAATTTGCACCATGTTTTGCACTCACTGTTGTATCCACGTTTGCTTCCAATTTTGCATCCATGTTCACATCCTCTTTTGCATCAAATATTGCATCTATTTTTGCATCCACTTTTATGTCAGGTGTATGCATTGGGTTTTGCATCTCGTTTTGTATCTACTTTTGCATCTACTTACATTATATCCATTTTTTGCATCCAATTTTGTTTTGCCTGTTGCATCAATGTTTGCTTCCACTTTTACATCCATTTTTGCATCTTATTTTGCATATTTTTTGTCTATTGTTACATCCACTTTTGTTGCACCATATCTTGCGCCTACCATTGCAACCACATTTGCTTCCACGTTTGCATCCCCTATTGCATCCACTTTTGTTTCATCCATTTTTGCATATACTTTTGTTTCTGTTGTTGCATCCACATTTGTTTCACCACAATTTGTGCCAAGTTTTACACCTACCATTGGACCCATGTTTGCTTCCACTTTTTCCTTCATGTTTGCATCCAAGTTTGCATTGACAACTGCATCTAATTTTGCATCCACTTTTGTGTCAGGTTTTTCATTTTGTTGTGCATCTACTTATGTTGTATCCACTTTTCATCCAATTTTACTTCTATTGTTGCCCCCATTTCTATGTTCGCTTTTGCATCCCTTTTCCAACACTCATCATATTTTCTGCATTGATGATATTCCTTATGGCATTGACAATTATGAACAATTGATGACAATGTCAATAATATTGACAATGATGAAAATGAAGATGATGGCGATGACATGAATTGTGATTATGATGATAAAGACGATAGTGGTTACAATGACAATGATGATGATGGCAATGATTATGATGATGACGATGCTAATGACGTTGGCGAATCTTCCCAATTTTAGATGTTGTCATTGTCATAATCATAAGCATTATCTTTGGTGTCAAGATCATCATTTTCATCTAAGTCATCATCAAAAACAATAATGGCATGAATGATGATGATGCATGATTACAACAATGTCGATAGAAATTACATTAATGATGATGATGGGGATGATAAAAATGACAATGACGATGATAATGGTGGTGATGATGATGATCATCGATCATCTGTCAAAAATAGAGTTGTTATTTCTCTTACGTATATCAATGTGTCCTAAACAACCCTTTTCTAGCACTGATCACATTTTTTGGGTTGATGATATTTCTTACAACATCTACAATTATGAACAATTGCAAACAATGTCCATAATGATGATGATGATGGCATGAATGGTGATTATGATGATAATGTAATGATGGCAATAACAATGACAAGGATGATGGTGATGATGATGATAATGAGAATGACCTTACAATCTTATGGATTCGTGAACAATTACTAGTTTCAATACCATCTTCTGGATAAGTATTACTATCATACTTTTTAAATTTTCTGTCTCTCTTGAGGTATCTTACTATAATGGTGTTGTCAACACTAGAAAGATATCTTGTTGTAATGGTGGTTCTAA
The DNA here is from genome assembly GCA_031772625.1 of Pinus tabuliformis. NCBI lineage: Eukaryota > Viridiplantae > Streptophyta > Pinopsida > Pinales > Pinaceae > Pinus > Pinus tabuliformis. The sequence goes on along the minus strand of CM062805.1, from coordinate 1,238,269,552 downwards.
TGTTAGCACTAGCAAAGTTTAGTAGGGAGGATGCTACTACAAGAGGAATTCCTTCTAAGTGACTATGGCATTCAAAATGAGGCTTTATGGGCTGCTTGTTAACACATGTTCTCATGCTCATATAAAATTAATGTGAAAAGTTGCTTTAATTGGTTCCCATGCATAATTGATATTGATAATGGGGTGGTATAAAATTGTAATGGGCATATCCGTTAGTTAGTTATGATGGGTCAACAACATTGAAACCATCCAAGTGACATTTCACCTTGGAACAATCGTCGCTCGTGCGAAAACACGAAGTTTATGTAAATGAAAGTTGTGATTGTAGTGGAATTAAAACCATCGATAAATATCAAAGAAGACGCTGCCTACCAGTTTTGAAAGACACCCAAGGCATTGAATAACTATTTGTGTTAGGATGTAGTGAGGGAATCGAAGGAAATTTGGCAGCCCTAAGTTGCCATTACTATTGCCAATCACACATTCAATAGTAACCATAAAAGGTAGCCACATATAAACAGAACCTCGAGGTGTTGACAGTCAGAATCTATTGTAATATGTTAAGATTAGGTCTGTTCTATGCTAGAGAAATTTATTTAAATTTTCACAGTTAGCAATCACATCAGCATTACGATAAACTGCAGATAGAACATAAATATAAAACACAGAAGACAAGCCAAGGCAAGAGGACACAAGATGTGGCGTGAGCCAGGGACAAACCCCACAATGTGTGGGGAAACCCTTTGATCAAATCTTCTTTTATCTTCAAAGTTCAGCAGAGAGAGAGAGAGTACATTTACAATAGAAGTCAACACTTTGACTTATCTAGATCTAGCATAGATCATTTCATATAATGATGAAATCAGTTGAAGTCATTCTGCTTCCACTGATTCTCCAAGGTGAAGGCTTCACCTATCGAAGTGTTGCCTTTCGTCCATTTGCTTCACCTTACCGTGTAGCACCATCATCCTGCATCATGCATCATCATGCAGCTCATGATCATTATGCTGCCCATGCATCCTATCTATCATGCTGCCCATTCAACATGTAGCTCCTTGCTAATGTGCATCATCATCATTATGCTGCTCTTGCTAATGTATCATTGTGCTGCCCATGCACATGATCTCATAGTGCTACCCATGTATCATGTTGCCCATGATCTCATCTATCATGCTGCCCATGATCTCATACATCATGCTGCCCATGATCTCATCTATCATGCTGCCCATTCAACATGTAGCTCCTTGCTAATGTGCATCATCATCATTATGCTGCTCTTGCTAATGTATCATTGTGCTGCCCATGCACATGATCTCATAGTGCTGCCCATGTATCATGTTGCCCATGATCTCATCTATCATGCTGCCCATGATCTCATACATCATGCTGCCCATGATTATTATGCTTCATGCTGCCCATGATTATTATGCTTCATGCTGCCCATGATCTCATCTGTAATGCTGCCCATGATCATTGTTATCTTGATACTAGATCTAAATATAGTAATGACTGTTGAGACTGTATGTCTCCTTTTACAGGTATGAGAAACACTTAAACTTATTGAGATGACACCCAACGTAATCCTCATTACTGTTGTTTACAGCGTCCTCATCACACCTCCTAGGTTAGGTTACAACTCTACCTCAGAGACATCCGGGACTGATAACCAAAGTGACCTTGCTGCTGCCTTAATTCATTCAAGAATAGCAGATCAGACCGGTTTGTGTGTTACCATTCATTGACTGCGTTGTACAGCATATAAGGTCTCCTCCATTTGCTGCGTATATGTATCTTCATGACCTGTGCATATATATATATATATATATATATATATATATATATATATATATATATATATATATATATATATATATATATATATATATATATATATATATATATATATATATATATATATATATATATATATATATATATATAGATATATATTGCTGCATATGTTGTGCGTATATATCTTCTACGCAAGGTCTCCATCTATTAATTTCATAAGGACTCCCAGCTGTTCATACATATATTGCTTCATGACCTGTGCATATATATATATATATATATATATAGATATATTGCTGCGTACGCTGTCTCAATGACCAGCGTATTAGGCTTGATGTTACTGCGGCTAGGTGTCTTCCATGATCAACGTATATGTTGTCACCTGCGTGTATATATATTGCCATGCTGTAATATATCATTGCCATACTATAATATATCATTTCCACGCTGTAATATGTCTTTGCCACGCTTTAATATATTATTTCCACGACCTGTGCATTCAGTGTATTAGGCCTGATGTTACTGCGGCTTCCATGATCAACGTATATGTTGTCACCTGCGTGTATATATATTGCCACGCTGTAATATATCATTGCCATACTGTAATATATCATTTCCACGCTGTAATATGTCTTTGCCACGCTTTAATATATTATTTCCACGACCTGTGCATCCAGTGTATTAGGCCTCTCCTACCAGCGTATAAAGTCTCCACCAATTGCTGTGGATATGAGTCTTCTTTTATAGCGTGTAAATGTCTTCCATGACCTACGGCTAAGTGTCTCCATTACTGCGTTGGATTAGGGCATCATCTTAGGGCATCCTTCATTAGTGTTTCTCCTTCTCCAAAAACCCAAGACGTGGAGAGGAGATCACATGAAGAATGTGTCTCTCAATGACCTCAAATCCTCTTCTATTTATACTAAAAGGAGGATGATGAATAGACACGTCGGTTGGGCTTCTAGAGCCTACATAATAGTTGGTCAGCTTGATAATAATTTCATAAACAAAATAAATTCATATCTCCATAAATACTTATCGGAATCGGATGATCTTTGGATCAATCCTACACCTCTCGACGAGAGGGATCCAATAAAAATATCAGCTGCCATAAATAAGCTGACCCACATGGAGTTTGGCCCTAGTTGCCAATTTAACACTCCCTCTCAACTAGGGATAACTCCATCCGTTGATCCATAAGTCCGACTGTACTATCTCTACCATCAATGCCCTGCACTGTTCTGCCCAACTCTGCTAAGCTCTGCTGGCTTTGCTCTACTCTACTCAGCGCTGCTGGCTTTGCTAGCTCTGCTTTTCTCAGCTCTGTTGGCTCTGCTATCTCTGCTCTGCTTTGCTTAGCTCTGCTGGCTCTGCTCTGCTCTGCTCAGCTCTGCTGGCTCTGCTAGCTCTGCTCTGCTCAACTCTGCTGAACTATGAAGAAGAAGAATTGATCGAGAATGTCTCATACCATTCTCCACTGACCCGTAGTCAGACTCAGAGTACGTATCACTGGTCCCAGACCAGTCTCAACCGACCCAAAGTCAGCGTCATAGTAGGTACCACTCCTACTACTGGTCCCAGACCAGTATCGCAGTCTCAGAGAGTGTACCACTGGTCCCAGACCAGTCTTAGCGGACCCGAAGTCAGCGTCATAGAATGTACCACTCTCACTGGTCCTAGACCAGTACTGCACTGACACGAAGTCAGTCTTGGAGTATGTACCACTGGTCCCAGACCAGTCTCAGCCGACGCAAACTCAGCGTCATAGTATGTACAACTCCTACCACTGGTCCCAGACCAGTATCATTGATCACAGATCAATGGAGGACAACCTAGCGCAGGGAGTACGGTAGATACAACGATGCATCCATCGGTACTACTATGGTCCCTAACTTCATTTCCCTGCTCATTGATCAGATGAGAGGTACTTCCCATGAGTCCCAAACTGCATGGGTAGGACGCCTCGACAGGAGAACTTAATCAATCCTGTCCTCACAGGAGAACACATCAATCCTGCTACAACCGCCATGGAGAACACATCAATCCAGGCTGCCATGGAGAACACATCAATCCAGGCCTCACAGGAGAACACATCAATCCTGCTATAATCGCCATGGAGAACACATCAGTCCAGGCCTCACAGGAGAACTAATCATCCTGCTACACAAGAGAGCGAATCATCTTGTCCCACAAGAGAGCGAATCATCTTGTTCCAGCGTGCACCACCAGGGGAGGGTGAGTCACCCTGTGGTCGTATGTTGCTCCATTAGAACTGCAAGCCCCCCAAAGCTCCCAGAGCTCAATGTATGCAACATGCAGGACCCTTTTACAAAGGTCTCTCGACGACTCCAAGTCGTTCGGGAAAATCACAAATTTGATCTTTCCTCGGGGCTTTGTCCTATACATCATCTCAGTGCGATGGAGCCTCCTTGATCATCGACTTACCATATCCCAGATAAGGCAGTATTTGATGTCTATCTGCTGGAGCAATTGTCAAATACAGGATTCCTCAATAATTGAATCCCACCTCTGGTTGTCACAAAGAATCACAGTGGTATTCATCATGTGTACAAACTGCTCACTGAAGAGCTTCAGCAACCAGACTGCCTCATAGAAGGCCATACTATCAGCAATGTATTCTGCCTTGGTGGTGCTCAGAGTCACCGACTTCTGCTTCCTGCTCATCCAGGATATCGAGGCAGATTCCAAAGAGAAATAGCACTGAGAAGTGCTCTAGTGATCCTCCATACTACCTACCCACTCATCATTCGAATAATCATGAGGTTTCATATTTCCGGCAGTGTATCTCAATTCATGAGAGATTGTGCCCTGAAGATATATTAGAAGATTCTTGGCACCAATCCAGTGAGGCTCAACCAAATATGAGCTCACCATGCTAATTGCAACACAAATGTCCGGACGGAGGTTCTCCAAGAACATCAACGCGAATGAGTTTATGAAACTCAGAGGCATTTCCCAAATCAGGTCCGACATCACTACCATATAACTTCTGAAAGTTAAGATCCTTGAGGTAGTCACAGGCTTGCAGCATATCTTTCCACATTCAGAATCCAACTCCCTCTGTCTCCTATAAATGAGAGGGTCTGCACCTGTCAAACATAGGTGCTGGTACGAGAGGTTTATCATCCACAACCATCGAGTAATGGTTTGGATCAGTTTCACTCCTAGTGAATCTCAGTTGCATTAGATAGTTATCAATCCTCTCATACTACGCCCGAGGTGTTTTTCTTCAAGCCATAGAGGGCTTTCTTCCGCCTGTATACATGAGATTCCCGATCATGAGTCTCAAACTCCTCGAGTTGTTACAAGCCTGTGGACCTGCTGCATGAGGGGAATGATTTCCTTTGGTACATTTAAGACATGTATCTTCATGCTTCTTTTTGAATTCAGGCATCCTAGTCACCATCTAACTCACAGACCTCCGGTGCTGAGTCAATGGACATGGTCCCCAGTGGACTTCCTGCAACTTGATACAACCCTGAACTCAAAAACATCTTTAAAAGATCTATTTTCAAACACGTACCTTTCCATCGATAAGTGCTACCCTGTAACCTTTGACTTCCATTTCCGAGATGGACATCAGGTTCGATCAAGTACATAAAAGAGATTTTGGGGTTCCTTGCTTTTGTGGAAGAGTCGACCATTTCCTTGATGACCTGCATTACCAGTCATCTTTTGATCATTGAAGATGTCCCAGGAATTATTGTTATCTTCACTCTTGCTTGGGCATTGTCTTCACCTCAGCTCTGATACCATGTTAAGATTAGGTCTGTTCTATGCTAGAGAAATTTATTTAAATTTTCACAGTTAGCAATCACATCAGCATTACGATAAACTGCAGATAGAACATAAATATAAAACACAGAAGACAAGCCAAGGCAAGAGGACACAAGATGTGGCGTGAGCCAGGGACAAACCCCACAATGTGTGGGGAAACCCTTTGATCAAATCTTCTTTTATCTTCAAAGTTCAGCAGAGAGAGAGAGAGTACATTTACAATAGAAGTCAACACTTTGACTTATCTAGATCTAGCATAGATCATTTCGTATAATGATGAAATCAGTTGAAGTCATTCTGCTTCCACTGATTCTCCAAGGTGAAGGCTTCACCTATCGAAGTGTTGCCTTTCGTCCATTTGCTGCACCTTACCGTGTAGCACCATCATCCTGCATCATGCATCATCATGCAGCTCATGATCATTACGCTGCCCATGCATCCTATCTATCATGTTGCCCATTCAACATGTAGCTCCTTGCTAATGTGCATCATCATCATTATGCTGCTCTTGCTAATGTATCATTGTGCTGCCCATGCACATGATCTCATAGTGCTACCCATGTATCATGTTGCCCATGATCTCATCTATCATGCTGCCCATGATCTCATACATCATGCTGCCCATGATCTCATCTATCATGCTACCCATTCAACATGTAGCTCCTTGCTAATGTGCATCATCATCATTATGCTGCTCTTGCTAATGTATCATTGTGCTGCCCATGCACATGATCTCATAGTGTTGCCCATGAACTCATCTATCATGCTGCCCATGATCTCATACATCATGCTGCCCATGATTATTATGCTTCATGCTGCCCATGATTATTATGCTTCATGCTGCCCATGATCTCATCTGTAATGCTGCCCATGATCATTGTTATCTTGATACTAGATCTAAATATAGTAATGACTGTTGAGACTGTATGTCTCCTTTTACAGGTATGAGAAACACTTAAACTTATTGAGATGACACCCAACGTAATCCTCATTACTGTTGTTTACAGCGTCCTCATCACACCTCCTAGGTTAGGTTACAACTCTACCTCAGAGACATCCGGGACTGATAACCAAAGTGACCTTGCTGCTGCCTTAATTCATTCAAGAATAGCAGATCAGACCGGTTTGTGTGTTACCATTCATTGACTGCGTTGTACAGCATATAAGGTCTCCTCCATTTGCTGCGTATATGTATCTTCATGACCTGTGCATATATATATATATATATATATATATATATTATATATATATATTATATATATATATATTATATATATATATATATATATTGCTGCATATGTTGTGCGTATATATCTTCTGCGCAAGGTCTCCATCTATTAATTTCATAAGGACTCCCAGCTGTTCATACATATATTGCTTCATGACCTGTGCATATATATATATTATATATATATATATATATATATATATATATATATATATATATATATATATATATATATATATATATATATATATATATATAGATATATATATATAGATAGATATATATATATATATTGCTGCGTATGCTGTCTCAATGACCAGCGTATTAGGCTTGATGTTACTGCGGCTAGGTGTCTTCCATGATCAACGTATATGTTGTCACCTGCGTGTATATATATTGCCATGCTGTAATATATCATTGCCATACTATAATATATCATTTCCACGCTGTAATATGTCTTTGCCACGCTTTAATATATTATTTCCACGACCTGTGCATCCAGTGTATTAGGCCTGATGTTACTGCGGCTTCCATGATCAACGTATATGTTGTCACCTGCGTGTATATATATTGCCACGCTGTAATATATCATTGCCATACTGTAATATATCATTTCCACGCTGTAATATGTCTTTGCCACGCTTTAATATATTATTTCCACGACCTGTGCATCCAGTGTATTAGGCCTCTCCTACCAGCGTATAAAGTCTCCACCAATTGCTGTGGATATGAGTCTTCTTTTATAGCGTGTAAATGTCTTCCATGACCTGCGGCTAAGTGTCTCCATTACTGCGTTGGATTAGGGCATCATCTTAGGGCATCCTTCATTAGTGTTTCTCCTTCTCCAAAAACCCAAGACGTGGAGAGGAGATCACATGAAGAATGTGTCTCTAAATGACCTCAAATCCTCTTCTATTTATACTAAAAAGAGGATGATGAATAGACACGTCGGTTGGGCTTCTAGAGCCTACATAATAGTTGGTCGGCTTGATAATAATTTCATAAACAAAATAAATTCATATCTCCATAAATAATTATCGGAATCGGATGATCTTTGGATCAATCCTACACCTCTCGACGAGAGGGATCCAATAAAAGTATCAGCTGCCATAAATAAGCTGACCCACATGGAGTTTGGCCCTAGTTGCCAATTTAACATAATAGCTTTGACGTATATATAGTTTTGTGTTTAGATGAGAATGAAGTGGGCTTCATCCAGGGTTCGGCTCAATCCTCGTCCATTCCATGCAGTGGTGTTTAATTCGCCAAGCAAGAGAATATTACGTGAGTGTTCAGAGTTAAATCAACAGAAATCAAGGACGTGCGATTGTCAAATTATTGCTCCTCCCTTATGATTGAGCGCTTGATGCGATGGTCATTATCCTTGGGTGATACTTTTATTCCCCATTTTCTATTGAAAAAGTAGCGTTTTTCTGTTCGATTATGATAGGATTGGATGAACGCCGGTTTGGGTGGATGTAGACCCATGTTTTTTTGTGGTGATCTTCAAATGTCTTGAGGATAAGAAAAAAATCCTTGACCAAGGTCCATGGTTTTGGGGATGAGTTGGTCTTCTAGTGAAGCCATGGTTTCCCAACTTCAATCCTCTCACTATGTTGCTGATGACTACTCTAGTATGGGTAAGATTCCCAGTTTTCCCATTCACTTTACCCATCTAGATCTCTTAGAAAAAGTGGGCAATTTCTTAACACAGGGTTCAAAATTATTACAACAATATACTCATTAATCACTAAATATGTCATTTGTAGGAATTGCACTTAGGTGGGGAGGATAACACTCCTATCCATTTTTAAAGCTACACCCAATTAATAAGTTCTCCATGTGCCACAATAAATGCAATTTTTATGACTATAGTGACACATCCCTCGAGATTTCCTTCCACACCAACACTTTTATCCATGAACTAAAGAGTGACTATTTCATTATTATATTATACATACATGTTAATATAAGCATTAAAATTTGTATTCCTTTGTAAAAAATGCTAGTCCAAGAGATACATTTGATCACCTTGTCTTGTATCCAATATCCAATGTTGACCCCTATATCCTTAGATCTAGAGTGAAGGTTTCATTTCTAATGTTGTGTTTGAGCTTAAATTCTAATTAAATATTTGGGTTAGCCAAGGTCATTACTTAACTTAATGGCTTTGCAATATACAATGTATCATATTTTTTTTAAGTTCAATTGGTGAGATATGTCTGGGGGATTGAACTTTCGATCACTTGGATACACAAGGGCTTGCCAACATGCTTTTTTCCAATTGTGCTACTACCCTAAGAAAATATACAATGTATCATATTAACATCCACTTAAACCAAATTGACTTTTGGGACACATGTCTCTTTGATGATGAAGGGAATCCAATTATGTGATGTCAAACACATTCCCTCACAAACACTCACAAAGACCCTACACTTTTTAGGGTTCGAACCTAGGTTGTCTGTTATGAAACCAACTCACAAAAAGATAGAAAAGATAGATCAACAACTTAGAAATCAGCCTCTTCGAGGGGGCAACCTCCTTTACATTACACAAAAGAACAATTATTGGATGATACAAATGACAAAGCCTCATTTCTATATATAGGAGTCTAAGGGGTCACAATATAATCAAAGTCAACATAACAATAATAATATAAGGGCACAAAAATAACAATAGTGGGCTTCTATGGGGCACAATAATAACAATATGGGTACAATAAGGGCACAACAATAACAGTAAGGGCCACAATGACACTAGTAATGGGGGAATCACTAGTGTTATAGGGACCTAACATTGTCTATATGGAAACACTGTATAGTTTTGAATTTATTTATTGTAGATTTGTACATAGATGGATATTCCTTTCTTTGCATTTATCTTTTAGACTTCTTGCTTTCACCAATTGATTTAGAGCTTATGGAGTCTCAAGTAGCACCAATCCACTTGCTTCTATTGGATTGAATAACATGATTTCTCTTTTGAAATCCATAATATCTCATTCACATGCTTCCTATTTCTCCCATAAGACTTTAGCACGGACTCCATGATCATGTTTGTGTCCCTCTTAATAACGCACTCCTTGGAAGGGGCCATAAAATCTTTTATTAGGACTAAACTTGGATGTCTCTTCTTTCTTGCCCTTTGATTCTTCATTCAATCATACCACCCATCAACTTGTTATTTTTCCATTTTTCTTATAATGACCTTTGTTGTTGGGAAGGTGCCTTTCAAGTATTTTGTCTTTGCATATAGATACACATAAAGTATCATTATTTTAATCTAATGGACGTGGTTGTTAAAATCACCAATATTTAATTAAATATGCATTGTTATACATTTGCTCAAGTCAACTTCAATTCAAATTCTAACACATGTGTGTATACCCTTCCTTGCTTAGTTTGTATATTGTTGTAAGTCCCCAATATATTTATGTTGGCTTTTGAAAGATCATCTCATCCCAAAATAAGTAGGGGGGATTCAATATTCAAATCCGGCAGAGTGGGGTTGAAGAAATGGATATTGAAGATGGATTCAATTATAGAAACTATCTTTTGAAAAAAGGTTAGTTTTGCCCCAAAAAGAAAGTCCCTCCTTTGAGACCTTGCCACAACTTCCATAGTTGTGAAATTTTACAATAATAGAACCTCTAGAGTAGAGGTTTACCATATGGCCGTCGATGACATCAGTACAACAGGTCAAAATATGTTGTTAAGGAACAAGTTGTACATAATGAGGAAATCAAAGGATTAGGATGTGGCATCCTTCCTCATGACAATCTCTCAACTAAGAGGCCATCTGTAAGGACTTGGGGAACCAATCATTGATTCTGAAGTAGCCATCTGTATACTAAATGCATTGCCACCATAATGGAGCAACTTTGCAACAAGCATCTACTCCAAGAAGGATTCAACTGCCTTTGATAAGTTGTGGGTGCAATGCATATTGGAAGAATCAAGGATCAAGGTCAAGGATGATATTGGATCAGATGGGCAATCTCAATCCTTTCTAGCCCGAGTTAAGAAGTTGAAGAAGGGAAAGTTTGGCAAGGCCAAGAAGAAAGACATATCCAAAGCGCAATGTTTTGGATGTAACGAATTTGGACACTCTAGGAGGGACTTTCCAAACTAGCATAACAATAAGATAAAGGAAGGGAATGAAGCTCATGTGGCCGAAGCAATGGGAGAACCTGAGAAGAAGGCAAAGAAGGAAGAAGTGAAGGATCTTTACTACTAAAGAAGGTTCACTGACTGTCCGGCTCTCTGTGAAGTTTAATATTTATTTTAGGATAATATGTTTTGTTTAACATCTTAGAAAGAAGCATATGATAGTAGCATGTATAGAATTTACATGATTAAGTTTCTTTGTAGAGATCATCTAGATAGATGGATAGATAAACCATTTTGCATATTGACCATCCAAGCATTATCTAACATTATATTAGAAGATATCATCCTGCTTAGTTGAATCATCATGATTCAGGAAAGACCATCGTTTTTTGAAGGTCTTTGGAAAAATCATCATGGAAAGGTTAAGTAGACATTCCATGTAATGTGGAACCAATACTAGTAAAGGGATGAAAGAATGCAATGGTCAGGATGTAGGCTCTTTGCGAGATATATGAATATCTAAATGATTGGATGAAAGCATAGGAATGCATGTTGGATCTAAAACTCTAGATAAGATTCTTGTGTATAGAATCTTGTGAAAGAAAGTTGGTCATAAAATATGCTTATGTATATGGATATATGAGGCTTGAAAGGAATATGATTTGGCTTACTTAAGGATGTGTAAATAATTTAAGACTTTCTCTAAAATATATGTATAACGATGATTAACATCTAGTCTAGTCCCTAGAAGAAAAATTGTAATTTGGTAATAAAGTTCGATCCTTCGGCACTTTGATGCATGAAGGAAGATTCATATGGAGATGGATCATGAGGATGTTAATGGAATGAGAAGGTCATCATAACGAGGCAAGTCTAATTTTCATTATTGTTGGTTATTTGGTTAACATATTATTTTGCTACCTGGAAGAATGTCGCAGGAATATATGATGGCAGTTGAGGCAAGTGCAATTGTATGGATGAAGAATATTGAGGGAAGCTCAATATTTGGTACTGGAAAGTTGTAAGTTCAAGAAATGTTAATTTGGAAAGGGATGGTAGAAGTATGATAAGATAACCTGAAGGTTAAATAATATCACATTTATAAGGAAGCCATGATCAAGCTTCAAGTTTGGGAAAGCTCAATGCAATGCCTTCATGTTGAATATGAAAGTGATAAGCAAGAAAGGTACCCTGAAACTTGTCACAAGATTGAAGAGAGAAGGTGGCTCCATGATATCTTGAAAGAAAGAAAGCTCGATGATGTATAGGAAAGAGGGAGCCAGAAAACTATGAAGAACTGGTAGCTAATACTCTTATGAAGGCAAATTGTAAGGCTTGTGATGATGACTTCTCAAATAAAAGGGAAGTCTAGATCTCCTCTATTTTTTATAGGGGGTTATTCTCAAGATTAAAGGAGAATAGGGATGTTGTCTTTGGTTGAGAGGGAGTGATGTGGGACATCACTTGTACATTATCCTCTTCAAGTGATGAAGAGAGAATGGCAGAGAATTGGATAAGAATTTGCGGTTTCCTTGATGATATTACATTCAAGAAAGGAAAGGGACCAACACTGTTTGAGGATGTGATAAGTATCCAAGTGAAGAGTGGTCGAAGAGGACTGATATTCTTTGAGGACTCAAGATTCGAGATCCAAGATAAGAATAGTCCTAATAGGACATATCTTATAGACATCCAGATGGGGTATGTGCCTTGTAGAGGTAGTGTGGTATCACACATAAAGCCTCCCAACATAATGCTCTTGATTAAAGAAGAGATTGTCTAGTTAGGCCTAAGAGACAATGCTGGTCATGATGATGATGCTTACAATATGGCTTATCAATCCGACTCTTTTTGTGATAACTCTTCAATTTGAGATATGATGTTGTACTGAGTGTACAATTATGAATACCTCCCTAGTTAAGAGGGATGATTGAAAATGTGACTAGTTTCGGTCTTCATAATTGTTGTACTCATTTCAATATGTATCCTATGTAACAAACAAGAAAAGAAAAGAAAATATATTATTATTAAAGCATGGGTTTCATGCTCATGATTGATTGTGTTTTAGGTAAAGCATGTTCTTCATGCTTATAGGGTTTGTTAGGTCTTAGGATTTACTGTCTCGAGTCAAAGGAGTCAACATCATGTTTATAAGACCCTTATGGGCAAAAATATATTTGTAAAAATAATTATTTTTGAGTTTAGAAAATCCTGGAAGCTCCTAAAGTACAAGTCGACCCTGGGAAAATCAAGTCGGCCTAAAGGAGAGAATTCAACCCCTTGAGAAGGATATAAAAGGAAGCAATTCAACCTCATTTGGAAAAACTCACTCAACAAGTTCAATCTACAAGAAAGAGTTCGATCTATAGCTGGGAAGAGCAGGAAAAGAAGAGTGAAGGCCAAGAAAGCACAAGAAGGACATAAATATTTTGTTTTGGGCTCTATCTCTCTCACACATGCGAAATTCTAGGGTTTATGGGCTGCAGGAAGAAGTGAAGTTACAGGTCTGAGTTGTAGGAAGATGAAGTGCAACATCTTGTAACTAGAAGGAAGGATACTTGATCTAGAACTCATAAGGAGTTGTCTTGCTATTAGGAAGGTCCCAAGAGGAGGCTGCTCTAGGGTTTCCTTGGAAGCTTTAAGGTCGAAATTGCAGGGTCGAAGTTGCAGGTTGGGTAGCAGTATTGAAGCTGGCAGGTCAAAGTTGCAGTGTCTAACATTTTGGTGTAGAATCAAGGAAGGATTTAAGGAAGGGATGACTTGGTACTAGGAGAAGGATTGGTCTAGGGTTTGGGTCTTTGTATATCATTTGAAGCATATTTTAAGAAGAAAGCCAATATATGTGTCTATTGTTGTTATTATTGTTCTTGACATTGTTTGATGAATAGATCTAACTAAAGAACACAAAGAAGATAAATAAGATTCACAAGAAAATATCAAGTTAAAGGAAAATAAGTACAATAAGCTGCCATTATCGATTTTCTAACAATTTCATCCTGGACTTCTCGTGGGAAGGGGGGGGGGGTAGTTGCATTGAAGAGGTAAACAACAATTAGGGCTTGCAACTGAGCACAGGGTTTGCCAAAAGGGCCTTAACCATCAGAGCCACGTCTCGACCACATCCATTGTTGAGGCACGGTGATAATGAGGCGAGTGAACCTAATTGGTGAAGTCTCGAAAGACAAAAGGATTTTAGGGGATTGAAAACCAAAGTGAGGCCAATGGACAATGTACAAAATGAAGGATTTTAGGGATAAAGGTGGAAGGTAAACCAAAGGCTAAAGGAGTTGCAAAGGAATGGTAAAACCAAGACACAATGTGAGGAAGATTGTCGTAGGCATGAGGAGGACAAGGCTACCTCACCCCTAGATAACACGTTGAACCTTCCCCAAAGAATCCTAAACCAAGCAAACCAAAGTAATATAAATGTAGCTGACCCAGTGGAAAAAATTAAGAGCAAAGACAATACTAGTATACTTGTTGGAGTTGAGCTCCCATAAACCTAGAAGAGTTTAAGTGCAGGTACTCCCACCAGTGGGTATGCGGGCCACATGCAACCTTGCCAATACTTGGAAAATGTAGATAGTCTAGCTCATGAAATGGAGTGAAGGATGGAAGGCCAAACCAACATGGAAGAACAACTTGGACCTTCCACGTTGCTTAAGGAACTACTATAGAAGCCGCAGAGGAAATATCCCATAGATAACCCGACAACACGACATTGACACCAAATATCATCAATTTGACCCCAACAATTGTAGGAAATTGAGGAAGTTTCAAAGATTTCCAAATTAAAACAGTGCATTATCATTAAATGTGGGCGACACTATCCCTCTCTTTAATGTTTGGGGTGACAACGGAATAACAAATCCACTCAGTAACGTAACACACATCTCAACACCCCATCAAATTTTTATTTATTTTTATATAATTTATTATTATATTTAAAATTTTAATCCCCTATCCTTATCACTAATGTAAGTAATTCATAAGAGAGTATCAATAATCATATTAATCCATAAGAGATAAGATATCCCTGCAAGAACTTAAGATTACCGCCTCGCTTGCCCGGATGGTCACATAAAGAGTGGCCCTGTCCCCACAAACCAAAAAACTCCTCAAAAACAACATAATTTCCCCACCCCACACTAACGTCTTTCAAGGGAAATGGAAAAAGTTGAAAAGCTACTTAAGGCGGTGCAAATATTTTGAAATAAAGAGAAGAGTATCCCCACCTTCGAATGCCTATAATACTAGATCAGTGAGTGCTGCGATCCGATGTAGTGTAGGATTTAGTGGTTCTGCATGAGGGTTCAGGAAGATTCAAGGGGTTTATCTCGGGATTTAAGCCTCCGACCGGATCAGTAGAGAGACTATAAAATTGAGGTGCAATGGCTGTGTCTTCTTCACCTTCGACAGATTTCTCTTTCGAAGCCCAAGAATTAAGTTCGCTGTTATTGAATGCTTCCTCATCATCGTCTAATATTTTGAATTCATGCCAGGTCGTGGAATCCTTCATTGATAGGCACAACTGGGATCAGACCAGGCATTTTTACATAACATGCTTCCCCGTTCTGCTCCGCAAGATCTTCGACTTCGAGGAGGTCTTACAGTCGTCCGGCATTGGCGGATGGATCGCGCAGACCTCTGAGCATTCCGCGAATGCGGTCGTAAATCTTCTCTCGCCGTCTGGAGCTTTGTTTTCGTCAATCTTTGCCGCAGACGAGGAAAATGTGGTTCGCTATGTGTTTCCATCCGAGCGCCTTCCGGCGTGGATTCGTCACATGCTTCAGTCGGAGAGGGGTTTGTATATCTTATCTGAAGTCTGCCCTGCTTTATTTAAAGACCGATTGAAGGAGGACGGCCATGGAGGAGGATTCAGGTGCAGTTGAATGCATTTGAGTATTTTATGTTTTGGTTTGCTTATTACGCTGTATGCAAAGATAATGATATTATGCATCGTTCGGATTCGGATGAAATGAAATTGGGGTTTAAGAAGGCTTCCCGGTCTCGTTTCAAGAAATGGGCGTCTTCTCTGCATAGTTTTCACGGTAGCCATGACAATGGAAGGCCTGTGAAGTTCAATTCTAGCCCTTATTTGCATCTTCTGAATTTGTATCTACACAAATTTGTTCCTATATCTGATTTTTGTGCTCCCAGTGTGTCTGTACATCATTTTTTCGAGGAGAATCCATCGATATTTTCTCGCGCCGAGTTTGTTGTTCATACCTTTGTATAGTTTTGGTTAGTGAATGACGATTTTTCGCCCTTACCTTCACGGGTTTGCCAGTCTTTTGGTATTTTGTTACCTGTTAATAATCGATATCATAGGTATGGTCTCCCTAGTGTAGAAATCACAGAGGCTGTGAAAATACTGGTCAATTATGTAAGCAGTACTTTGTGTTGTCCTCAAGAAGAGTTGAATTCTGGATGGAGAGCTGCATCACAAATGGATACCTTGAGATTGAGGTCATTTTCCTTGCCACGGAGTAGTTTGGTTGTGCCTGCTACATGGTCCCTTCTGTTACAGAGGCCTTTGTACAGGTTTATATTACGAGCTTTCAGTTATTGGCCAGTAGGTGCTTGTCTGAAGAAGGCTACACACATTATTGATCTATGGTTGGATTATTTACAGCCGTGGAATATTGGTGAAGAAGGCGAAATGATGCCCGCTCTCGAAGAGGATCATTATTTGGAGGCAGAGAATAAGATGCTTAGGGATAGGGATCAACGATTGTCTCCACTTTCAGGTAGCTTGCTTCAAAAGCAAAATACTGGTACTGATTCTGTGGGATCATTAGTAAAAAGAAGCACGAAAGAAAGTTGTTATGGATATAATTATCATTGGAAAAACTATGTTCTGGCTAATTATCCTTTTTATAGCTCTCTTGTTGTTCAGTTTCTTGTATTTGCCCACAAGTTCGTGCACATCAATACCAAGGCAGTTCTTCAGATGACTCACAAGGTGCATTGCTCTTTCCTTTATTCTATTATGTCTTATTGATAATAGCAAGGAATAGATGAATAAACTTTGACACTTCAAGCAAGACCCCATGTTTATTTAAAGCAAGATCCAATGGTGGATTAAAGGTACATATTTCAAGGTAGGATCAACAATTAGGACTATTATACCTAGGTTTTGTATCTAGAAAATTCAGACATGAGGAATTTACTTTTGGAAGTGTGAAAATCAATTAGTTGGAACTTCCTCTTGCATGGGAATAATCACATAGCAAGAAAGGAGAAAAAGTGTTGTCCAGATCCGAATGTAGATTGCTGCCTTTTAAATATTGAATTTGCCTTGCTGTCAGTGCTATATTAACAGAAAAATTCAACATTAACAACAAATGATCCATTCCTGATAGATTAAGTTATGAGCAGTCTTCATGCATGTAAATGTAGGCTTGAATTTGATATAATTGTTTATTAGTTTAACAGACAAAAAATGTCCTTGGTTTATTTTATAGGCATTTAAACTATCTTTCTTATTTTGCACTCAAATGCTTTGTATGTGAAAATTACGTCGTGTTATTGAAACTTAATTTGGTTGTTAATTCAACAAACAAATAATTGTCTGTGGTTTAAATTAGAGACATTTAGATTAGCGTCTATTTTTTGGATCTCAAATGCTTTGTGTCTGAAAAATACCTATCCAACTTATTATTTTATGTTGACAAATTCATTGTAGTTTAAATAGTTGTAGACAAGATTTCCAATCAAATAGCTAAGCACACCATCTATTTACAGTCTTTTGTGGAGGGTCATTTCCATAAATTATCATGTCTATTGCTCGAGAAACAATGGGTAAATTCAGCCTGATGTCATTGCACTGAAGTTACTTCTATTTGATCATTCAGCGAGCAATTTATATGCTTCATGTTTTGGACGAGTTCTGCAAAGAAGGATTGAGTTTTGCATTTTACATCTGATAGGTACTTCGCTAACTTTGTATAATGGGCATAGATATTGAATGGATATGGACAAACTTGTGATCCCAACCCAAACCTGGTTTGACTATGCAATTTTGAAGAAAATGTTTTTTGGTATATTCTTATGCACTGTCAAGGGTTCTCAACACAAATTGGGAGTGATCATGTTTGTTGTCTTTATAGTATAATTGGGCTAGGAGGCTCATTTTACAACCCAGTGTGAACGTGATGTGTAAGTATGTCCGTGCTCAACTTGGACTCTAGAGTTGACATGTGTCCCTCTTAAAATAAAAATAAAATATTCTCTAAATAGAAAAGTAATGTTGGCTATAATAAAAAAGAAAAAAAGAATATGCTATACATGTTTAATTAGTTATCCATTTGACCTATAATATAATTTCATGTAAAGTAATTAGAAGTAAAAAAAATTATGCGAGTAAGATGTTTAAACCTTATACTTTTCAAAAAATAAGTTAACACTTTATATAAATAAATTACTTGAAGATCTATATTAATAACTTGTGTGAATATCAACTTATGTGAATCCGTGCTTAAGATGGATCCATGCTGGTAAATCATAATGCTTTTCTGACCAAAAAATGTCCTGAATGTGTGTAGTAAGACTTGAAGATCTATATCAATAACTTATGTGAATATCAACTTATGTGAATCCGTGCTTAAGATGGATCCATGCTGGTAAATCATAATGATTTTCTGACCAAAAAATGTCCTGAATGTGTGTAGTAAGTCTGTTGCTTTCAAAGAAAATTGAAGTCCTAAGTTTCTCAAATATTTCCCTATAACTGTCTGGATAATGTTGATATGCCAATAGTCGGCATTCGTAATCCATTCTCAAGTCACATAAGAAGTGAGTGCAAGTCAATGTTACTTAGGTGGATCATGGTTGGGTGGCAGTGGTCTTGCCTGAAACCTTGCGTTTCCTGCCAAGTTTGATGATTGTTTTTTAATGTCTTATTGAAAATGTTCCTAGATTTCAATATTTCACTGTTTTAGCTTGATCTTCTACCAAGTTCACTTCTTTGATAACGGTAGAAGTTGGTGGTTATTATTTCTAATTTGTTTCTTTTATCCAGATAGAAACAATACTTGAAATCCAATTTACATTCGTGCATTTTCGTTGTATATTCATGATCACTTTAATTTTCAACAGGTTTGGTATTTGGCTGAGATTTATGTCAGTTTATACTGGAGTTCATAGTACATGTATAATTTTGTTTGTTAATGTATTTTCTGACAAGTATATCAAATGGGATTCAAAAGGGTTTATTGTGGTTATTCACAGTTGAATTCCCATGCGTATTTCATTGTATCATTAGAACTGAGATATGTAATGGCAATAACATCTTTTTCTGAACGTGTCCTTTGCAGTGTTACCTCTATTCTTTGCTTTTCCAGAAAACCGGTTTTATAATTTGTTAAAGTCTGTTGTATTCTAATGTAATATTTTGTTTTCATCTATAGGTATTAAGTGTTTTGGTATCTTCAAAAGAGCCACTGTGTCTTATTCGAATCATAGATTCGACATACAATGATGTGAAGTCGGGAAGTGCGCCATGCTGTTTTGACAGTTTGCATAAGGTTGTGCCTGCCATCCGAGAGCAGCTACAGGTCTTCCCTCTATGACCTATACAGTGTTCTGACGTAGGCTACCTTATCCAATGCACCATTTTTAAAAAGGTTTTGTTTGGAAAATGCCTCATTATATTAAGATGTTTCTTTGTGACTACTACAGGACTGGGAGGGTGATTTATCAAATTTTGAGAAAGGCAGTGAAATTACTCACTCTCCTTCGCAAAAAGAAACACCGATGTTGCAACTTTTCAGCACCAGTGATAGTGGAGGCCATCAAATGCTAAAGGTAAGTTTTGTGAATAGTTTCTCTTTATCTCTTTCTTTTTGCAAGACTCATTTGGTTGATGGATAGGTTTATAATTTATTCTGCCCGTACATCAAAATTGGAACCTTACAAAGATAATTCCTTACAAACATTAATTCAACAAAAATTTTATTTATGCCATTATAAGGAGGTAACTGCATCAGTAATTGTTTATATTAATTTTCCCAGAGAAAGATGTTCCCTTAACTTGCCCACATATTAATTGTTCCAAGTGAGGAAGTTGGTACATTGTCAGAGTGATGGAATCCCCCTTTCTCCCTCCTTTCCCTGTATTTTTTTTTCTGGGTGAGGAATGGAATTGACTTCTAGTTGAAATACCGGCTGGTAACTGGACAGAACTACTTGGGAATAGATCCTGTAACCTCCCTGGGTATTATGCCTTCTGTAGAAAGGGTTGGGCAAACTGAGCTATACTATTGTGCTAAGTGTTCATTACATATGTACAAACATGAAATCAATCACTATCTTTATTGGGATTTTCTATAACTAAAATGGAAATGAATTCTATAAATCTTCCATACAAAAGGTTAGAATGACTTTAAAGCTCAGGTAGCTGGACATTATTTTATTCAAGAGGAGAGTTGTGTTGGAGTAGATTATTCCTCAATTTTTTTACCACACTGCAGAGCTCATCTTCAGGGTATAATTGAAGTTTGATTAAATTTGGGCTTGATAAGAACATACTTTTGAAGTTTGATTAAATTTGGGCTTGATAAGAACATACTTTTAAAAAATTGATTTCTGATTAATCTTAGCTGGATAATAACCTAGTTGTGATTTAATTTTGCTAGTTGGAAAATAATCTGCCATGGTCTGGATCTTCAACTTGTCCTGACGATGAACCACACTTGTTGGTTTGGAACGCGTCGACAAATGATTTATGATGTGATTTATGCCGAAAAATCTTCTCAATAATTGAGTTTCTAAACTTTATAGATGATTTTTATTTTTTATTTTTGGAAGGGGGTGGGGAGGTAATTTAAAGGCCTTTTATTAACTGTTGATGATCACATATGATCCAACCTTCTGTATGCCTCTGGTCTGCCACTAGGGAAACCGGACCATTGGCAATACAGGAGGTCTGCTATCCAAAAATATACATTTTAAAAAAATATACTGAGTTCTAAAAAAGCCTACAGTGCCTTGGCTTAACAGCCACAAAATATAACACATAATCCTACTATAATAGTAAAGATAGAAAACATAAATTTTCATGAGGAGACTAGGAGGTGGAAACCTCCACATCTATGGGTGCTTGATCACCTGGACTGTCTAGATGAGTTGGGCCTTTGCCATGCAGTAAGACTGCTTTTATCCTTGTCAAATGCTTGTCCATGGCTTTAAATTCCAACTGCATCATGTTCATCATCATCAGAATTTTGTTTTTAGTGTCATTTTTGGAAAGGAGTACCCTTCCCTGCAGCTGTCTAGTTGTAATGGCACTGGTACATCTACTCTTGGTAGATGACCTTTCAGCAATGAAGCAGTGATACCTCTCAAATTTCCATTGCCATTTTCCCACCCTCAAATGCTAGTTCCAACTCACACGGCAATTGATGAGCTTTCGGGGTTATGTATGCCCTGAGGAGGCCCTGCTGCAGATAGAATCCACCTCAGAAGTGTGTGCCCCGGCCAACTGAGGAGTAAGGACTTGACGAGAGGAAGAAAATAAAGAGACCTGAGTAGGAGCTGATCCCAAGAGGAGGGTAGCCCAAGATGGTCTGGTCCCTCTTTCACACCACACCTCGACAAAGCCTCACACCACCATAAACAAAACCAGAAAAACCATAAAGCAGCAAGGAATAACAGAGGATGCCCTGGATTCAGCATAATCAGATAGAAATTTCCATTCATGAATAACATTTACCATCATGAAACAACACAATGTGCCTTTGCAAAGCTTCCCAAATCTGAACTGAGACCTTGCAAAGATTGCTTTTCTCATGCGAGGAGTTTGGTGGAGAGTAAAAGCATCATCTGAGATAATGAAGGGACGTACAACTGTGTACACATTCTCATGAAGTGGTGTGGTGGGCACATCTACCTTGCTGGGGTTAGATGAAGTTAATTTGATGTAAAGCATCAAAGAGGAAACATGACATCAATGACTAGTTAAATGTGTTGTTTAGAAATTAGACAAGGTTAGAGAAGGTTATATTGAAATTTCACATTGGGTTGGCCTATACTTCTACCCCTTTTTTGGTTTCTTCTCTTTTTTCATCTTTTATTTGTTTACGCAGAGGAGAATTTGCATGTTTGCAAAATGATGCTTTCAGAAACATCTTCATCCATCTGACAAATCTATAATTTCTCCATAAGTATACAAAAATGGTGAGGAGTGCAGAGTTCCTAAACTACTGGTCTGTCTGATCTTCTGTTGTTAAAACTTAAAGTTAGCTCTAAGAGTCTAAACAAAACAATTTGATAGTTAATTTTGTATGAATTGAAACTTCTGTGTCTACCTTAGATAAAATTTTACTTTGAAGCACATCGTTGTAGATTATACAACCTTTAGGCATACATATTTTCTTGATTATCTCTTCTATTTTTTGCCTCACACCAGATACTTCTAATTGATTTATTCCAAAGTGTGTTTCCATCAATAGTATCAATAGATTTTCGTATAGGGGACCTTGCTAAAAAGATCTTGCATTCTGTCCCTCGTACCTTATTTAAGAAATGCCACCCATTTCCAATGGAGTAGAGGCCACTTGTTTTCATTTTTATCTCTCCAAAGGATGTTTCTAATGATGCTCTCTAGATATTGTATAATTGTAGCAGGGGCCACTAGAATGTTGCTTTGATAGAGGGATATCTGATAGGATT
This sequence comes from Pinus tabuliformis, assembly GCA_031772625.1. Taxonomy (NCBI): domain Eukaryota; kingdom Viridiplantae; phylum Streptophyta; class Pinopsida; order Pinales; family Pinaceae; genus Pinus; species Pinus tabuliformis. Next base: position 1,238,246,950 of record CM062805.1, on the reverse strand, counting down.
GGCCAGTGTCCAGTCTCTTGCCGTATGTTTCAAACTTGACAGGTAAATAGGATAGGCCAATGGGATTGCTAACTTCATCAGTGCTGATGAGGTAGGGATGTAAAGATTGCCCTATCTCTTCTATTTAAGAAAAGCCCCATCTCTTGTCCGTCATGCCCATGGGGGAAGTTCAGTTTAGGTTTCAGCTTATTGTATAATACCAGTGTCCAGTCACTTGCCTTATGCTTCAAACTTGACAGATAAATAGGATGGGCCAATGGGATTTCTAACTTCGTCAGTGTTGATATAAGGTAGAGGCGTGAAGGTTGCCCCTGATAGAGGATATTACAAGTAGAGGAAGGTTCTCAACATGGCATTACTAAGTGATTGCATCCATTTAGAATTTGAAGAATTATATATTTTTGCTTGTCTCTGCATTAGATATGTCTACTAAATGCTTCCAGTTAATGGGGCATTGATTTGAGCATTCAATATATTTTTATTCTTTATCAAAGTATTCTTTTGTTGTATTTGTATTTTTCAATTTATGCCTTACGGCGTTTCCTTTGCAACATCTGGTGCAAATGCTAGTATATCTTACCTCATTTTATGGTTAACATTGTATAACAAAAACATGCGTTGTGTTATGTAATTAATACTAACATGTAATATTGATTTTTTTTGTCAGAATGCTATAGGTAATGATTGCCAAGACGATGATCCAAATTATGTTCAACATATATCAGGAGATGATGAGGATGAGGATGAGGATGATGGTGGTGAAGGAGGAGATGATGATGATAGTTGCGGTGTTGGTGATGATGTGGATCAGAGTAATGAGGATGGTCAAGATGATCATGAGGATGATCTTGGTGGTGGTAGCTAGGCATGCACATGCATTGTTTTTTATGAAGAAATTATTGTGTAGAATGACATTGTTATGTTTAGATGGGTGTTGTGAATTTACCCTATATCAATGAGACATTTTGATTTTGTAATCATACGATGAGTTTGATTTATGTATGTTGTAAATTTATCGTAGAATAACGATATTCATGAAATATTTTGATTTGTTAATCGTATTTGAATTTTACTTGTTTTGATTAAAAATAATACTGATTTTATTAGTATTATGTTGCTATTTTATACATGTTTTGAAAATTGTTAATGACACGTTGTTATTTTTTTGGATGGATGTTGTCAATTTCTCTTAAATTTCTTTACAAATGATTTTGAATTGTGATATCTGCTTTAATGATATTTAGAAACTATCATATATTTCACTATGAATCTATAAAGGGGGTCATATATGTAAAGAAAAATATACTCTATATAAGAAGTCAAATGCGGATGTAACCATGGATGCAAAATTGAAAGTAAAATTGGATGTTAAACTAGGAATTAATACAAAATGCAAACAATTGACATACAAAGTGTTTTAAATTAGAAGTGAAAAATTGTGCAATAGTTGACACAAAGAAGGGAACAAAACATGGCATACAAAAGGATATCAAATTGGGCAATAACAAGGACACATAAATGGGCACCAAATTAGATGCAAAAAAGACAACAACTAGATGTAAAATAAGATGCAAAGTTGAGCATTAAAAAGAAGCAAAAAACGTTACAAATTAATATGCCAAATGATGATGAAAATAATGGTGTAAATTTGGGATGCAAACTTGGGTGCAAAAAAGGCAAAAAAAAAGATGTAAGAAAGACATAAAACAATATGCAAAATGGGGCTGAAAAAAGGTGAAACCAAGGATGCCATATTGGATGTAAAAAATGATTCCTAATCACATGCAAATTTAGGCTCGAACTCAGACACAAAATTATATGCAAATGTGGACACAAAATGAGGCAAAAAAAGATGCAAATTTGGATGGTGAAAACGATGTAAAACTAGACACCAAAAAAATGCAAAATTGGATGAAAAAGTCGGTGTAAATAATGGTGCAACATTGGACACAAGTAGACACAAAAAATGGTGCAAAAAGGGGCATAAAATAGCTTAAAATTGGATGAAAAACTTGGTGCAAAAACAAATACAAAAGTAGACGTAAAAAATGGCTCTAAATTGAATGTACCATTAGACACAAAATAAGATGCAAAGGTGGACACAACACATGACTCAACATAAAATGCAAATATAAATGCAAATTTGGATGCTCAAAATGATGTAACATTAGATGCAAGAGATGGTGTTAAAAATGATGCAAAATTGGATGAAACAAATGACACAAAATATGGTGCAAAATGAGATGGGAAAAATAGAGACAAATCAAACGTAAATGTGGATGTAAAAAATGGTCCAAAAAAAGATGCAAAAATGGGCACAAAAATGGATGCAAAATTTGGTGCTAAATCAAATTCAACACATGGTGCAAAGATAGGTACCAAAGCTGGTGCAAAAATAGAAGCAAAAACTAGTGTAAGACTAGATACAAAACCTGGCGTAAGACTAGATGCAAAAACTGACACAAAATGGATGCATAAAAAGACGTTAAATTGGATTCAAAATACAGTGTAAACTTGATGCAAATGATGGTGCAAAAATGGAAGCAATGAATGACACAAAATAGGAAGCAAAAGAGAATGAAAAATAGATGCAAAAAATGTCACAAAACTAGAAGCAAAACCTGTCATAAAATAAGATACAAATCTTGGTTCAAAATTTGACGCAAAAAATGATGCATAGTTTGGTGTAAAAAATGATGCAAAATCTAGCGTGAAAAAGGATGCAAAATCAGGTGCAAAAAAGGACGCTTTAAAAATTGTACAATAGAGCCAGATTTAGCGCCAGGTTGCTCATCACAATTACAAAAAAAATGCACTAAAATCTGGCGCAAATCGTTGGTTTTGTTGTAGTGTGTCCACTTCTTTGAGGTTATTTTACTACACAATTGTGAACATCCAACCAGTTAAGGCTAGACATTGGCTTGCTTGAAGATTATTCTTGCTTATAGGACTATTTCACTAATATTTGGCGCTTGAACCATGCATTTGAGAGGTATGTTGAGTCTATTCACCCTAGTTGATTCCATTAATGTGGGACAACCTCCTCTCTTAGAGGGTTTATTATACAAGCAACACATTTTACTTAGTCTCTTTGATGTTGTGGAAGCCAATCACTTTTGCAGGTCTCCTAGACTAAATTTAGGGATATTAGAAATAATAAAGAATGAGAAGAATGTAGAAGGATCCTCTATAAATAAAGGCTCTCCTTTCATTCCAAATTGTTGAGATTGTTGGCTACTTCTTTTTGAGAATATAGCTTGTTGAATAGCTTTTTACTGAAGCAGTTGGTGTCAATTCTTGGACCTATTTCTCTCTCTTGGTTTCTTATGGTGCATTAGAGATTTGTTGTGATAGCTTAATATTTCTACAAGCTTCCAAGATCAATCTATTTGAGAGGTAAGTCTACCACTTGGAGAGAAGATGTTTTAGGGTTTAATCTCGTCCTTCTTGATTTGTTAGTTTGGGTAAGTGCTCAATCCTTTGCTTTGTTTTTCCTTTTGGTTTCTTTTTGACTTATTGGGGCCTGACCCAGGTTCGGAGTTGATTTTGACAAAAAATCCCAGTACTACTGGCCCTTTCGGCAACAGTCCGCGGAGCATGGACTGAGGTCTCACCCGAAGTAGTATGGGAGGGTGTTATAACCAGGTTTCCGCACCCTGGAGATGTCTGATGGCTTCAAGTGGTCCGCGATTCGACCCTATGTGCACGTCGCTATGCACACTTATCTGTACCGCGCAGCCTGAGATGCTGCCTTCGCACAACCCTATTCGGGTGCCAAACACCGTTATTACCCAAGTCCTTACTAGTAATCCAATATTAGTTGATTAACTTGGCTTAATTGTATGCTTTCAGTTATACTTAACAATATTCACAATTCATACAAGTGCGCGCAGTAAAGAAACAGTATATTCGTAAATGATATCAAACATGTAATAACTCAGAACATATACACAGAATTGGTAACAAAAACCTTTTCTTTATTAATCCCTTTTACGATTATAGACTCAACTCCACCCTGTGCACTCAGTTGCAGGGGTCCACACACTCAGCTGCGGACTCTACTAGGCCTCTACGCACTCAGCTGCGGACTCTACTAGGCCTCTACGCACTCAGCTACAGAGCTTTCTCCTACTCTATGACCCAAAACGCACTTCGCACTTCGACTTAATTTCTAAGACCTTTTCTTCCCATCCATTATTCACTATCCTTACAACTTAGAGTCTCGCTCTATTTATACAATCCGCCGACATTACATTCAAAACTTAGGGCGAACAACCCTATGCCTCTAACATACATTTCGCGCCTGCATTTCGCAAAGATTTACAATCATATCAAGTCAAAACTTGGGTTTTGAGCCCCAAAACATGCCTTGGGGGGATTCCATGCCCAACAGACCCCCAACACAAACATCGTGACTTGCCCTTGAGTCACTCCGTCGGCGCGGAAATCTTGGCACGGAGTCCCTCCAACTATTCTCGAATGATACTGATGTCCGCAGTGCACTGAGCTGCTGATTGCTGAACCAACTGCATCCACTTTGCTGAGAATTTGGTGACTGAACTGTTCCCATCCATCTTGACTGGTATATGTTATAGTCTCGTGCCTTTGTCCGACTCCCTGGAGTGCGAAGACTATGCTTCTGTCAGTTAGTCGGATAGCCGGCCCACCCGTGTACGACTTCAAGCGGCTGCCATTCACTTTGCCTAGGAAGGGTTTTCCATTTAATTTGACGAGTTGGACCGTGCCTCCATCTGTGACTTCCTTAACTACGTATGGTCCCAGCCAATGCATCCTGAATTTTCCTGGAAATTTTTCAAACTTACTATCATATAGCAGTACTAAGTCATTTACTTTGAATGTGCGCAACTTAATATGACGATCGTGCCAAGCTTTCTCACGTTGCTTTTGAACCTGCTGATGAAAACTAGCCAAGAATCGTTCCTCCTCAAGTTCTTCTAATTGCGCGAGTCTTTCTTCCAGAGCTTCGCTGTCCGTCATCCCTATGAGCACTACTATTCGTAGACTAGGTACGATATATTCCATTGGCATGACAGCTTCCACGCCATAAACTAACCGGAAAGGTGTTTGTCCCGTCAGTTTCTTGCACGTTGTTCTGTAAGCCCATAGCACTGCCGATACGCGCAGGTCCCAATCGCTTCGCTGCACGTTGCACACTTTGGTCAGTGCAGTCTCCAGTATTTTGTTGAATGCCTCCACTGTCCCATTAGCTTGTGGGTGATACGATGTACTCTTATAATGATACATCTGGAACTCTTCTGTGAGTGCGCTGATGGTTTCATTCAGGAAATGTGTTCCGCGATCACTCATTAAGATTTTCGGACAACCAAATCAGGTCAACACGTTTTCAAACAAAAACTTCGCAGCCGTAGCGGTCGTGCAATTTTTGATCGACTATGCTTCCACCCATTGTGTCAGGTACTCTTTTGCAGTGATGATGTAGCGCGCACCCATCTTTCCCTGAGGTTTGATAGGGCCCACAAAGTCAATTGCCCATTTCTCGAATGGTTGTAGTATCATCTGTGGGTTCAACAGAATCTCGTCCCTCTGCTATGGTTTTCCGGTCCTTTGACATATATCACAGGCCTTATAGTATGATTTTGAATCTTGGTGAAGGGTTGGCCACCACAACCCTGTGCGAAGAATCTTTTGTGCAGTCGCACGTCTGGCATAGTGTCCTCCTGCAACGCCCTCATGTGCTTCCGCGAGGATCTGACTCCTTTCAAATTCAGGCATGTATCTTCGCAATATCTCATCACTTCCCATTTTGTATAGGTGCCCCGCGATGACAAAAAAATCTGTTGCGTGCACCACCATTTCGTTTTTCTGTTGAACAGAGTATTCCTTCGGCGCGGTCCCTGTTGTCGGAAAGTGGATTATATCTTCGAAGTGTCCGTCTGCGATGCGCACAGAAAAACACTGAGCGTCAGGTAGTCCCTCCTCCAAATTGGTGGGTTCCTCGCCTGTCTCAATGCGCGACAAGTGATCCGGTCCTGCGTTCAGGCGTCCCGGCTTTACTACGACCTCAAAATCATATTCTTGGAACAATAAGAGGCACATGCATATGCACTCCCCCAACACAGGCTTATTGACCAGGTATTTCAGCGCAGAATGGTCTGTATACATCTTGAAATGCCCTCCGAGCAAATAGTGTCGGTATTTTTAGAGCGTGTACACCATCACCAACCCCTCGCGCTCAGTAGTGGAATAGTTCTTCTCTGCTTTGGACAATCTTCGACTTGCAAACGTAATAGGGTGATCGAAGCCTTCCCCACCCTCCTGTGTGAGCACTGCTCCCAGTGCGATACACGACGCATCAACATGGACATGAAACTCCACATCCCATTTTGGGAAGACCATGATTGGAGCGGAGGCCAATTTCCCCTTTAGGACATCCAAACTTTGCATGCAATCGTCACTCCAACAAAATGTAACATCCTTTTTCAATAGTTTTTCCGTCGGCGCGATGATTTGGTCATAGCTCTTGATGAACTGCCTATAGTACCCGGTGTGTCCCAAGGTAGCGCACAACGATTTAACACTTCACGGTGCTTCCAAGTTTAGAATCATTGCAATCTTCGCAGGTTCCACCATCAATCCCTGTGTGCAAACCACATGTCCCAACAGGTTCCAAAGGGAACGAGGAATGTGCACTTCTTAAGGTTCAGCCCAATCTGATGTCGTCGGCAAGTATCCAGCATCAAGCACAAGCTTGCTACGTGGTGCTTAACCAATCCAAAGACAGTCCAATCATCCAGATATACCTCTAGGAACTTGTGGATGTACTCTTTGAACACGGAAACAACGATGCATGAAAAGATGGTTGGAGCGTTCTTCAACCCAAACGGCATAACGGTGTATTGAAAGCAGCCGCATTCCATTGCAAAGGTTGTCTTGCTCCTGTCTTCCTGAGCGATTTTGATCTGGTGGTACCTTGAGAATCCATCCGTAAATGAATATGCTTCTTGTCCGCCAACATTTTCCAATACTTCATCTGTGAACGGGGTCAGGAACGGGTCGTGTACACAGGCGTCATTCAGCTTCCTGAGGTCTACGCATATTCTTATTTCTCCCTTCTGCTTTTTCTCCTGTACTACCAAAGGGCTCACCCAGTCAGATTCTTCCACCGGCTCAATAATTTCGACTGCGAGCATTTTATCTAGCTCTATGCAGACCTTGTCCTTATACTTTGGATTCAAGCGGTAAGGCCTCTGCTTGACCAGCTTCGCATCGGGTTTTAGGGTGATCTTCATCATCCCTAAGTCGCAAACAATCCCTTTTAAGTCCATAATTTTGGTCGGGAATAAGTCTTGGTACTCATGGAGTAACTCAACGACTTTATCGACCGTGGAATCATCCCAATAGTCACTGAGCATTGCATACTTTGGTTCTGCTTCCATTCCAATGTTTACCTGCTTCGTTTTTAGCGGCGTGGTGATGTCAGGATCCTCAATCAGTGGTCCTCGAACCTCGTGATAGCTTTCAATTTCTGGAATGTTAATATTTCGTGGATGCTCATCCTTTTCCTCAATATTTACATTGTAACACTCCAGCACGCAACTCAGCTGGGTCGCCCATTCCGGCTGAAGCACTTCCATTGGTTCCTAGGGTATTTTGAAAATAATTGCTTTTACTGCTTGTAGCGCATCATCAACAGTATCCCACGAATGATCTTCAAAAGTGAAGGTTAATAGGAATCGTTCTCGCAAGATATCTCATTCGCTTGTGCCATGGCGAAGCTCCTTCTCAATATACCAATTCATGGGTATGACATCCAGGGTATGACAAAACAAATGCACCCATTCAAGTTGTGGCTCTTCCCCATAGACCTTGGTCCATTTCGCAAGGTGTGCGCATGGATCGACTTGTCCGTCATAGTTTTCTGTTAGTCGCATCTGTGGTTTCCCAAATCATAGGCACATCATCCTTCTGCAATCGCACCGATCCTCAAAACTTCTTTGATGTGTACCCCACCACCTTGCGAGCGTAGAGCACAATGCCCATTTTAGCGCGTCGAAACGCTATTGTTCCGGTACTTATTTTTCAAACTTGTTCAGGAAATCATCTACCACAGTCAGTCCGTCATACATATGCAGATCTCTTGCCCTGTTGCTATACAATGTAATGATCTTATCATCATATTGCAATTGAGCGTGGTTACCTTCTGTAACCGATTCTGCCATCTTTCTATATCCTCGTCCGAATCTGTGGTGCAAGAGCATTCACGCTCCCATGAAATCCTGCCATCTGCTGTCGAATCGCGCTCCCATGAAATCCTGCCATCTACTATCGAATTCACCCAATCCTGCTCTCATGCAGTTATCTTGTAAATACAGTCAAGATCATCGTCACTCTCGTTGTCGCGTACAGGCTCTGTGTAGCGCGATCTTTTCGCAGGGTCTAAAGGTACCACTACACGTAGTGACTTTTCCTCAAAAACCATCTTGTGCTTATTTAGATTTATCACTCCGTTCACATTAGTGGCCCAATCTATTCCCAGTAGCGCGGGATAGGGATTGCTGTCATCAACAATCTCTATCACTTCGAAATCTGCAAGTGCGCTCGCACCTTCAATATCCACCGTTACTCCTTGCAATCTTCCCATGGGTAGGATCTTCTGCTGGTTCGCCATTCGCAATTGAATAAGAGACCATTGGAACGGGGCTTGCCCATGCGCTCCCATGTTTGCTTTGGCAGAACGTTCGCATTCGATCCTAGATCCAAAATTACTTGATCCATTTCATACTCCCCGATTTTCACAGTCAATCTCATTTCCCTTCATGTTCGTGATGTGTGCTTCCTGATCTTTCAAACTACGCGCGGTTCTCCTGTCCCAATGAACCTAGTGATAAGTTCCTGCAGTCCCTTCACAGCTTTGTTGTTGCGTAGCAGCTTCATGCATGTCTCCAGAAAGGTAGTGAGCATTGAAGGATCCATCTTCAGTTCTAGTTGATCCTTACTACCTGAACTGGAGGCCTCTGTGAAGCTCTTCTTAGCTTCCACGAATGTCTCATTCGCGTGCTCCAAATCAAATTCAGGTTCCTTTGTAGGAGCCTTGTGAATCCATGCACTTTCTTCAGGCTGCTTGCCCTTGTCATCTCCCATCATGATGCCGCTTCGAAGCACGATGTTTACATTAGAGTCCTCTTCGCGCGACGCAGACCTCATCATTTGTAGGTTCTGAGTCGGGGGAGGCTGGAGTATTCCTTTATCGCACAACCTCGCTATCAGTGTAGGGCAGTCCTCCGTCTCATAATCAAATTGGGTACAATATAAACATGATGCTCTCGTCGAATTCATACAATCGCGAGCATAATGCCCTAGCCCTCCACAATTGTAGCAAATCAACTGTCTGCGACCCCTCCCTAGTCCCATTCCACCTCGACCTCGTCCGCGCCCCTGAAATCCAGTGCGCACCATCCATGCATTTTGATTGAGGGCTCGCGTTTTGGTTTGCACCCTGTAGGTAGGGGTTCGATCCATAATTATTTCATAACTTCTAAAGGTGCACTCATCATGACCTACCGACCTGCAGAAATTACAAAACAATTGCTGGGACGTCTGCGTATACTTCTATACTAGATGACAATTATCCGTAGCATGTTTGCCTCCTATCTGACAAATCGTGCACCATAATGCAGGCATCGCGCTCGGTCCTGCTTGTATCTCTGATCTTAATGGCATCATCCCTCCTTCCGCCAAGTAGTTCGCAAAAACTGGACAATGGTCCTTGTCATGTCCCTGTCCCTTGCATTTTATGCAACATACCTCCTCGCGCGCCCCTGGGCGAGTTGCGATGTCTTATTTCAAGCTCTGCATTTCGAGACACAAATTTTTCAATTGCGCGTGGATCTGTTGCACTCCCAAGCTAGGATCTTGTATTGGGGTCTTGTGTAGCCTCATTACAATCTCCAAGGCTTCGGCCTGAGTAGATAGATTCTGTTGTGACAGTGCGGTCCTTAGATGCGGCGTTAGTGACGCTACAAACCATGCGCGGTGTTGTCCATCCGTCAAGGTCATGTTGGCTTCGTGAATCATACTCTTCAGTCTCTGATCCAACTCCCAGGGGGTCTCACTTGGAAGCATCGTGATTTCCTTAAACCCGATAATCGACTGTGTCTCTGATTTTGGCCTGCTAAATTCCCTGTTCAACGCAGCCTGGATAGCTGCGATCCCCGCGTTTGGACGTCATTAGAATGCTTAATATAGCATGTTAGTGCACGATCCTGCAATGCGCTTACCAGTGTTGCCTTCTTCATGTTGTCATCCGTGACCCGTTGCGCTTCCCATACAGCTTTTACCACGAAACAAAATTGGTTCGAGTCTTCGTTCCCTACTCCTTTGAATACCGAAAACTTTATTATGCTCGCCATATTAAACTGTGGTGGTGGCGGAGGTGGTGTGAGAAAAGATGGGGGTAAAGATGGTGAAACTAATGGTGGTGTAGGTGGAGGTGGTATGTGCGGAATTCACTGTCTTATTAGACTGATTGCACTTCTAGGTGAAACTTTCACGAGCTCCTCCTTGCCTCTCACGAAGGTGAAATCAAGGGACTAGTCTCTAATTCTTCACTACTTCCGTTTCTGTTAGATCCTCCCACTTCATGTTGCCCCAAACATCAATTTATTCGCATAACCCGTTTTTCACACAGTAGCATTTTAATCCAAGTGTTCAAAGATTTAATGTACTTACCTCGCGGTCCTTTGAGGAAGTGTCGTGCCCCCTCGCTGTAACTAATTGTCGTGTCTACCGCGAATTCGGTGATAAACCCTCCTATAATTCGATCGAGCCAATGGTCCACAGCGCACGCAACCTTATCTTCTGATGCTTTTAGTCTACGCACCAACTCTAGAGTCCACACAATTGGTTTGTCGAGCCTACACCTTCCCTGATTGTCTGCTAGTTTCACGATCCACTCGTACAACTCAGAGGGGAAGGATGCAAAGAAAATTTCGTGGATTTCCATACATACGTAGCGTTTTGACCACTGTTCCTTTGATACTCGCGGATTCCTATTTTCCTGCGCCGCGAACTCATGAATCTTTCTGTCCAACCACCCTTCAATCTCTTTCTTTGTTGGATTCCAGTGACACGACATCAGATATCTCTTATGCAGATCTTGGTCCCGACAATGGAACCATTTGTTGGCTTATTGAGGCCTGACCCAAGTTCGGATTTGGTTTAGCCAAACAAATCCCAATACTACTGGCCCTTTCGGCAACAATCCGTCGAGCGCAGACTAAGGTCTCACCCAAAGTAGTATGGGAGGGTGTTAGAACCAGGTTTCCGCACCCCGAAGATGTCTGATTGCTTCAAGTGGTCTACGGTTCGACCCTGTGCGCATGTCGCTACGCGCACTTATCTGTACTGCGCAACTTGAGATGATGCCTTCACGCAACCCTTCGGGGGCCGAACATTGTTATTACCCAAGTCCTTACTAGTAATCCAATAATAGTTTATTAATTTAGCTTAATTGTATGCTTTCAATTATACTTAACAATATTCACAATTCATACAAGTGCGCGCAGTAAAGAAACAATATATTCATAAATGATATCAAACATGTAATAACTCAGAACATATACACAGAATTGGTAACAAAAACCTTTCTTTATTAATCCATTTTCCAATTACAGACTCAATTACACCCTGCACACTCAGCTGCAAGGGTCCATGCACTCAGCTGCAGACTCTACTAGGCCTCTGCGCACTCAGCTGCAGAGCATTCTCCTACTCTACGACCCAAAACACACTTCCCACTTCGACTTAATTTCTAAGACCTTTTATGCCCATCCATTATTCACTATCCTTACAACTTAGAGCCTCGCTCTATTTATACAATCCCATGGTCCACAGACCATGGGTAGGCCAACATTACATTCAAAACTTAGGGCGGACAACCCTATGACTCTAACATACATTTCGCGCCTGCATTTCGCGGAGCTTTACAATCATATCAAATCAAAACTTGGGCTTTGAACCCCAAAACATGCCTTGGGGGGATTCCATGCCCAACACTGTTATTCCTTTGCTTTGTTTTTCCTTTTGGTTTCTTAGCAATGGTTTTGAGTAATTTATTCAAGCTATATTTGATCTTGTTGGTGAAGGTGCTTCCATTTAGAAACCCCTTCTTATAAGGCCTTGGTCTTCATACCTTATCTTGATTAGATAAGAGATTATTCTACCCTAGGGTTCTCATATTTTAATCTTAATCCTTTGAGATAAGAAAGACCAATTCTTAGAAGGGATTTTTTCTTTAACCCATAAGCCCTAATGCACTTTTCTTCTCCCATCAACCAAGAAAAATAAATCTAGAGTCTATCATTTTTTATTTTGTTTTGTATAGACAAAAATATAATTAGTAAAAATTAAAGAAAATAATGATTTGGGTTTCGTTTGCTAACCTACTACAAAGTTCATTAATTATTTCATCTATTAGATTAGTTTTATTGAGGGTTTGTGCTTAATTGTTCATCTCTAACCCTAATAAGGAAAAACAACCCTATAGAATTGTGCTTTGAGTTGTTATCTAACTTGTTGTGGTCTAATTTAAGGCTTTCTCAAATATGACAACAATAATAAAATCAAGTTTGGAGAAACCCTATGTTAGGGTTTGGTGCTTAAAAGTTCACTTTTACCTATAAATAACTCTTATTTCATTTCTAGATTGTTATTACAAGTTTGACTTACATTTCTATAGGTGGAATTGATCTCTAACATTGGATAACCCTAGGGAGTATTCACCATCTACTTTTAAAGTTCTTGTTTATTTAATTGTTATATAGATTTTGAACTTGATCCTAACACTTATCGGGTTATTACTTTGTTTTATATATTGAGTTCTAGTCAAAATGTCAAAGATGTCTTGCTCCCAAGTGGATAATCTCTCTTGGATGGTCTACTTTTCACTTAAAATATGAAATTCTACATTATTTGAACATAAAAACATATTTGAAAGTGTTCGACATACTTGAGCTTGTCCTTGTTTAAGCATATAATTTGTTGGCACTCAAAGCACACATTTCATAGTCAATCTTTTTTTTTCCCAAGTGACACACCCAAAGAAAACCCCCAAGTACTTCTCCTCATTTCATGGATGGTGCCTAGGGTAAACTCTAAATTCTTAAAGGCACACGACCAATCAACAACAAGGCTCAAAGCCAGTGCAATAATATACTCATAATGAACTCAACATATCACTTACGGAAATTGAACTTAGATGTGAAAGATAAAAATCATTCCTCTCAATCACCCAAGATAAACCCAATTGACTACACCATTAATTTATGCTAACTAATTTCACTCTTTGTGCCCTTAAGTAGCTTAAAGTTGGTTTATGCTTAAATAGTATTAAAGTTCCATTTGTTGAGTAATAATATTATAATTGCAAATATTAAGTTGTTTACATTTTTTTATCTTTCACATCAAATTTGGTAGACACATCCACTAGTTCATAACCCTCTTCTTTAAGTGGATAATTGGAAGTTTATGTTATTATTCTTAACTTACTATTATAGAGCCATTTAATCCTTTATCCAAATCGTTGTGCTTTATAATTTTATACATATTGTGGATTCATTGAAATAAATCATAGGTTTGCAAGGTTATAATTCACTAAAGAGATTTATTGTAAATAACTAGGGATACCACCCTTGGCTTCTAGGAGAAGGGGGTATTGTACTAAGGTGATAATGGTGCAACTCCCATCTTTTTGTCCGAAGTTAGCACTTGCTACTTCAGGTGGTAATAGGACATAGAGTCCTTTTTGTCTTGAACCTAGGTTTGAATCCCCATATGTGACAAAAACCATCCTTTGTAAGAATCATCACATTAGTCTGCTTAGTAGACCTCCATATTCATTCTAAGTCATAGTCTTCAATCCCCTTCACCATTCTAACCTAGTTATTGTTGCATTCCCCTGTCACTGTCATTCGTCCCACATAGCCCTTTTAGCAATATCAACATGTTATATTTATTCACATTAATAGATTAATAATTCATTCATAGCAAAGAATAATGGTGAATAGTGAATGATCAATACAAACAATCTACAAGCTCATCTATCTCTTTCACATCACACGCTTAAACCATTAACTATGATTTAAATGATTGACCTTATTTTTAGCATCTTGATGATTATTTATCAATTATGCTCATTTACTTGTTAACTCTCAAGGCTATTATCAAATCTCTTAAAATAGAGGAGGTATTGTGTGTAATGCTCCATATTATTATTAAATAAAAATAGTAACAATAATGAAGCCTTTTAGGCTTTATGTTATGATTGTATATGAGAATGATCATGAGTTGTGAACTCTACTCATTTTTGTGGTCTTTTTTTTGTGCAGACCTCTGCGATCAACTGACGTTAATGATGTATATTTTATGATAGGAGAACAATTTTTTATTTTTTTTGGGTCACTCAATATGGATTTGGGTAGATCCAGTATGAATACACTCTTTGCTTGTGCATTTAGAAAATGTAATCTTGTTTATTTCTATAAATAAAATTGCGGTTTTTTCCTCGAAATAAAATAAATAAAAATAATAAAATGAAGATCAGAATAAATAAAACAATTCTGTTAGTAAAAAAAGAAAAAGAAAATAAAATAACTAAGAATAAATTTATGGAAAACTCAAATTAAGAAAAAATTAAAATAAAAATAAAATTTGCATGATGACACATGGATTATGTGCATGGTTTTTTTCCTTCCATTTTTAGAACAAATTTGTCATACTTAATGGATGAGAAGGAGGACCTAAGGCATCCCTTTTCCTAGAGGAGACTCATGGGTGGCCAACTGTAGAAAAATATAGTGCAGTTGGGCCTATGGCTTGGTGGAGAGGCGTCCCCAACATGTTCGTTGTGGCTAGTGCATTAGAATAGCACAACGGTTTTGAAATCACAAGTTAGTCTCTTTATTTAACAATTTAGTTTCTCACTACACATAACTCTTATGGATTATGTACTTATTAATTGAAATCTTCCTTATATTTATTAATCAATGGTTATAATTTCTATAAGTAATTTTGTATTTCAATATGTGTGAAGTTTAAGTCATTATATATGACATCAAAGCAAGGTCACAACACTTGAAGTCTATAAGCCTTGTCATAATTGCATAGATTGAATCTAATGAATTTCTAAATTAAATATATATCTATTTATTTTTATTAAATACAAAATATCTATTTATAAAGATAATAAGTAAACTTCGCATTGTTATGAAATTTAATAGTTATCCAACACAATAGTTTTATTAACACTGAAAAATTAACGCCAGAAAAAAATTAGTTTGATAAGCTCTAAAAATCTAAGTAATTTTTAATTCAGTGCAACAATTGCATGGCTACTAAATTGTTTTTAGTCTCTTTTCTATGTCCTATTTGCATGGAAGTTATGATATTAATGAACTTAACTTTATGTTAAAATAAATCATTTTATTATTTGTAATGGATTAGTGATTAGTTTAGGTAGAAACAATGTCATATGTGTCGGGTTGTATCCAAGGAACTTATTTGGCTCAATGATTTCATTTGTATTTTCCAAAATGAGTTTACACTCAAGTACTCCACAATTCATTGCAAATGATGTGAAAATCAACGATGGATTTTTGTCAAATACATTTACATTTCCAACAAAAAGTAAAATAAAAATGGGAAACTTGTGATTAGGGTTTTCTCTATTGAATTTCCACGACCTTGAGTCTAGGTTAGAGTCTTAAAATCACTGACGCTACCAAACCAAGAATCTCAACCACAAACTACTTTGCACGCCGGAAATATAAAGCAGTAAATCACACATGCACAAATATACACAATTTTTAACAAATTGTACAATAATTACAATCCCAATCTTCGTTATATTAAACCAAATCTGAATAATACAAAATTCTATGGTATACAAGATACAGTGACAAACGTTTTTCACAGACTCAATGTCGTATCTTGTCCTGTCGGTCCTTTGCACCGTACTGCTCACTAGTAGTGTCTTAGTCTATCAAGACCACTACACATCGAGACTCTAGAAGGGCTACCCTCTAATACTGATGCACACCATTTCTGCAACATGTATGCGGGATGATCCAATTTGCTCTTTGGGTAGGCCTAATTCCCAAGCTCCAACTCCCAGGCTAGCAGTGACCTTTGTCCATCAAAGTGTTGCACTTCGGCACCAATCTTCACCCAATCTTCAACTCCTCTCTATCACATCAATATAGCTCGTCTAGGGCTACTTTGGGTAGCCAACACGCTGCCCTCCACGAGATCAATGACACCCAATACTTCACTGTCGGTTATGCTCCTAGGATGGACACTTCGCTTCCTCAGAAAGTCCTCCACACGACACCAACAGACTGCAATATCAAACTAATCCAACCTGGTCATTGCTTGACCGAACACACATCAACTTTCACTCCAAGTTTGTTGTCCCATGTTTCCCTTGATTGTCACTGGGTAAGGCTTCTTTAGCAGGTTGTTATAACCCTTAACCGACCCTTGAACAACCCTCAAACAACCTCAACACTCCGTGACATCCACTTAGAATATCCATCCTCTACCACGTTGTTTTTGTGGGCTTAAACCAACCCCTTAAACCCTCATCCACACACCCTATTGTGGTGCTATGGCTTTCGACCTAGCACACAACAAATCTATCGCTAACGACCAACACTGTTAGGTAGATTTTGTCCCCAAGTGTTGCTCCAAAACATACTTGCGAGGAGGCTCTTCAACTCGACCTAGCCTCCAACACCCTCAGCCTCCACTACATCAATTTTGGACCCAAAGATAGTCCTCCCACTTCATTGTTCTGCCTCCTTCCTTGCTGTGGCTAGGGCTCAGAAGTGTCCTCCTCAATGAGCTCCTCTTTGATGTATAATGTGTTGCACAATGGATGCTCAAATGACAGCAAATCACCCTTTATTTATACACCAATAAAGGGGCTCCACAAATTCATGAAGAGACACATCTATTGGACAATTTTACTTCAAGCCTATATGACTTGAATACCAATAATTACTTGTCAACTTCAAAAATTCATTTCTCCACTTCAACAACTTGGAATTCGACAATTCTTGAAGCGTTGGATTCTCCTTTCTACCCTTTATCGTCTCATGTCATCACATGTAGAAATGTGCTTCCGAAATTGCCCCAAACACGATCGGGTGAAAAACCCCATCCTTGGGTTGCAAACCCACAAGTGACCCTTGTGGTGCTTTACCCTCCAAAACCTGAACCCTAGGGCTTGGAGTACCTCCCAAGCTACACAAATCAAAATTCTTTAATTTCAAATTGGCAAGAGTAGCAAAGTAAAACATAAACATTCATGGAATGTAATATCACACTCTGATGCATGAAAACTTACAATTCTTTTATGAATAGAATGATATCCATCCCTCCAACTCCAAAGACCTTCAAATGTTGTAATAATGATTCAAATTGGATCATTATATTGTTTTTCATCCATCTCGATGCATTTGGAGTGGAGAAGTGGAGGAATCAACTCAATGGGACTATTTTTACCAGCGGGACCCAATTTGGCAAAATGGGGTCTAAAACCTTCCAGAATCATTTTGAGGCATCAAACGACGTTTTTTGGGGTAAAAATTTGTTGCTTTAGTGCCGCACCATGTCATGTTATTCTACACACAAAGATCTTTCCAACTATGCAAGAAGCGCATCAATCAGAGTTCGTATGCAAAAGTTATGCCACTTAAAAGTTGACCTTCATGTTTTCACACCTATAGTTCAGGAGGATGTTGTGTCAGCGCCTGTTATTCATGGAAAAAGGGACAAACACATGATTATGATGTAAAAGACTCTAGAAGAGTCTATATTTTAACTCTAGCTAAGAGTTGATGTAGTCAAAATTAACCACTAGTAGGCTATCAGGTTGTGTTACAACCGAGCCACTAGGAAGAAGAGACATTCCATCATTTCGAGAGCATTTTGTTTTATAGCTAAGACAAGATAGCTAGGAGAGATAGGAGGTAGAACACACGCATAGTATTTGTGCACTTTAGCAACCCATGAGCCGCAAACATTACTTCTTTGTAACTAAAGTTATATTTCTAGATAGAGAAAGAGAGTGAAGCGACCTCACCTTCCAGTTGGGTTTTCTCCCGAAAGGGTTTCCCAAATATCATATCTTGTGTCTTATGTGTGTGTGTGAAATTATTTTTGTCGTGCTCTACTTTTCTGTATAATTACATTTGCATGCATGCACTAGTTATAGTTAAATCTACAATTCTTAAAGTTTAATAAAGTTGTAATATTATAGAATCTCATATTTTTAATATAATATTATCAGATATGTTGTGACGAACTGTTCAGTGGAATATCCACAGTAGTTTATAGATCATTTGGTATCAGAGAAAGTTTCTTTAGGTATTTTGTGGAGAGTTCAGGGATCTAGATCGGTAGTGCCGAAAATCATAAAACCCTAATCATGGCTGACGAATCTGTAAACTAACCTCGTGATCCTGAAGAGGTGAGGTTTATGCGGTTGGAACAACAAGTCGCAGATATCAACCGTAATGTAAGCCTCTTCATGGCAGCCTTGAATAACAAGTTGGGTATATTTGGGGGTTCAAATGCAGAGGAAAAATTAGAACGGGGATCAGAAGATCGGGGACAAACAAAGAACCAGTGGAATAAAGGCCCCGAGAAAGATCAACCCAGTTCGAGATTCATGAACTAATCACAGTCCCTGTTTAAAATGGAAGAAAAATTGATATCAAGTCGTACCATGGCAAGATCGACACTCTGAAGTTGAACCACTGGTTGATGCAATTGGAAGTTTATTTCAATGTCTATTCGATCGAGGAAGGAAAAACGATGTCATTCATGTCGCTAAAATTAAAGGGCCATGCACTGACTTGGTGGGAGAGCCATGCAGAAACCCTGAGGTTGGAGGGAGAACCTCCAATGACTGAGTGCGAGGATTTCAAAACCCTCATTAAGTCACAGTTTTATCCCATTGGGTACGTGGATGACTAGTGGATCCAGTGGCATTAATTCAAGCAAAAGTAGGGTCAAATCGTGCAGGAGTACACTACGGCAGGAAGATGACTATAATTTTGGGTATCTCTCCAAAGAACCCAGATGTACTTCTCAAGTATTTGGGGGGTTTGAACCGACATCTGCGTGAGAAAGTGATGTTGTTCAAGCCCAAATCAGTGGACAAGGCTTGTGTATAAGCACAGTACCTGGAGAACGTAGGCCTGAAGAGGGTGGCATCAAGTGGATCGAAGAAGAAGGAGCAACAACAAGATTATAAGGAGGGGAAGAAGAAGAAAAAAGTAGGGAAAGATAAGAAGACAACAACCACAACAGACTATATCAAAGAACCTAGAAACCATTGTAACATCAATGACCATACAGAGGAAAATTGTTGGAAGTTGCATCCAGAGCTAAACCAAAAGAACAAGAAGAAAGATAAGAAGAAGAAGAATCTCTTGGCCATTGATTCGGGCAACCAAGTTGAAAGCAGGTCAGATGTGGATGAGAAGATTATTTGTACATAAATAAAGAAGGAGGTGAATCTGAGTAGCCTTCAACAATAGGAAGAGAAAGAAATGACCAAACTCTTCCATCTAAAGATACAGGTAAAGAAGACAAAGACTCTATTTGACTCTAGATCACCGGTGAATCTCATTGTAACAGAACTGGTCAAGAAGTCAGGGTTGGAAGTTCGTGATCATCCAAACCCATATGCCTTGGTATGGATAAATAAGGATGCAAAGTTAAAGGTAAAAAAACAATGTAAAATTAGATTTTCTATCAATGTTGATTTTACTAATGAAGTAGAGCTAGATGTGGTTCCCCTTAATGCATGTGGAGTTGTGTTTGGGAGTCCATACATGTACATGTATGATACAATATTCATGAGGAGAGTGTGAGACTCAGATTTCACAATTGATAATTTTAAATGATATTAAAGATCTAAAACAGCTCATGAAAATTAATTTGGGAATTTAATAGGGACTAATCAAGACAATTTTCATAATATACTACTATGCAATATATGTACAGAATTCACCAATTTTGTTATTAAGTACCAACCTGAGGTTATGTGGTTGAAGATGTCTTTTCTCTGTTGTGGTTCTCGCTCCCGCTCCCATTACCAAAACGACAAAAACATCCCTACCAAACTGAGCACAACTTCAGTACCCAGCTCCAAAGTACTTCACATTCGAGTTACTCTGGCCCCCATGCCCAAAATTTCAAGAACAACTAAGCTCATGCTTCCTTCTATCAGTGACATGGAATTTTCTCCTTTCTGTAATTTCCCCTCTCTATAATTCTTTCTCTCTGTAAAAGCACCTCCCCCCTCGCCCCCCCACTCATCCTCTAAGTGCTCGGATAAATACTTGTTCTTAGGTAGTCACTGCTCTCTTCCATCACCCTCATCTGATTTTCCGCCTTAGTCATATGTTTTATGTGTTACCTCATGCTGAGGTACTTTAATATAAAGGTTGATAAGTTTAACTTTTAGTTGATTGTGATATTTAAACAAAATGAAATTTAATACATAAGTTTAATTTATAATATTCAAATAAATGAATAGTTATCCATATAATTATATTAAGTGTTTGATATTTTAAAAATGAATATTAATATTTGAAAAAGAATATTTTTAAATATTTACATTAAGGGGATTGAAAGTGTTAATTTTATTTAATAACCTTATAATTATGAAATATTTAATATGCATTTTTTGAGAGTGTCGAATTTTTAGGTAATACTTCACTTCTTAAATAATTTAGGTACTTGAACATCTTTCATAATTATTTAATACGTATACTAGTGCAAGGCATGCGATGTATGCATATGTAGCTATCATATGCATACATCGTACACATGCTTACACCCTTTTGCCTATAAACTGAAATGGGTCATTACAGAGAGCCAACTAGTATCGGCTCGTCAAGGATGGAAAAGCGTTCATCATCAACGCACACAAAGGAAAGTCGAAAATCTCACTAGTAAGTGCCAACCAAGCCAAGAAATTGATCAATTCCAGCAAGTATGTTTGATTGTTTTTAAGAGAAAGTCAGTCTGAAGAGGATTCAATAAGAGGGAAGGCATACCTGGAAGGGTGTACTAAGAAACAAAAACAACAAGTGGAAGAGTTGTTACATGCATACAAGGATGTGTTCTGAGAGCCTAAAGGGTTACCACCTAAGAGAGAAGTGGAGAATGAGATCCAACTATTGTCAGACTCCCCATTGCCAAATATTGGGTTGTACAAACAGTGGATTATAAAAGCAAGTGAGGTGAAGAAACAATTGTAGCATTTGCTGGAACAAGGTGTCATTTGACCGAGTACATCACCATGTGGGTCACCCATCATCATTGTGTCGAAGAAGGTTGGGACTTCGTGAATGTGTATAGATTCTAGGGCATTGAACAAAATCACGCTCAAGAACAAATACCCCCTGCCCAGGATAGATGATCTGCTAGATCATTTGCAACAAGCAAAGTACTTCACCAAGTTGGATTTGAAGTCTGGATATCACCAGGTTCGAGTCAAAGAAGAAGATATATGTAAGACTGCCTTCAAAACTAGGAAAGGTTTATATGGGTGGTTAGTCATGCCATTTGAACTGTGTAATGCATCAGCTACATTTATAGATTCATTTGTTATCGTATATTTGGAGGATATACTGGTATATAGTGCTACCTAGGAGAAGCATATGTCACATTTGACGTAGGTGCTGGAAACATTGAAGAAGCGCCAATTTCTAGCAAATCTCAAGAAGTGCGAGTTTGCGCAACAATCTTTGGTGTATCTGGGGTATGTGATCGATGGAGGAGAACTAAAATTAAAACCTTACAAGATGGATGCCATCATGAAATGGTCAATGCCTATTAATGTTTCTGAGGTCGGGAGTTTCATCCGGGCAGCACAATACCTGAAGAAGTTCATAGCCTCATTTTTAGTGCTAGCAGCACCACTCCACGCCATAACAGCGAGTGGCAAGAGTTTCCAGTGGGGAAAAGGTCAGCGAAGGGCTTTCGAAGAGCTAAAGAATAAGATAAGCTAAGCACCAGTTCTGGGATTACCAAACTTGCAGCAACCCTTTGAAGTGGAAACAAATGTGAGTGGGTATTCTATGGGAGTTGTCTTGATGTAGGGAGGAAGACTTGTATGCTACCATTCTGAAGTATTTCATGGGGCAGTCCTTAACTACCTTACCTACGACATGGAGCTATATACCATGGTGCAAGTTGTGAAGAAGTGGAAACACTATCTGATGGGAAAGGAGACAATAATCCACATAGATCACCAGTCGTTACAGTACTTGCAAGCCCAAAGTAAGCTACAACGGACCAAACATTACAAGTGGATGGGGTTTTTACAACAGTTTCATTTGGTGATCAAGTATAAGAAGGGAAGCACAAACAAGTTGGCCAACATGCTTTCAAGGCCACCCACATCAAATATCACAACTTTGGGGACTCTTATGCACATGGATCCATTCACACATGATGCACACGGGGAGGCATACTCAGAGGATGAGGACTTCAAAGAGGCGTATCAACAATTGCAGAGTTAGAGTCGTGCACGATGGTGATAGCACAATTGACTACCATCTCCAGGATGTGTTACTCTACATACTGGATAACATATGTGTTCCTAAAGGTGAGCGATTTCAATTGATCAGAGGCTCACACCTCTAAAGTTGCAAGGCACTTTAGTGTAGGGAAGATTGTGGCTAACTTGCAGAGGTATCTGTATTAGCCCAAGATGCAAGTGCAAGTAGCTAGGTTCATAAGAGGATGCATGCTTTGTTGTACTAGAAAGCCTAACAACGAGAAACAAGGTCTATATCATCCCTTACATGTACCTACTCGTCATTGGGAAAGCATTTCCATGGACTTTGTGGGAGGTTTACCAAAAACCAAGAAGGGACATGACTACCTGTTCATGGTAGTTGACAGGTTCAGCAAAGTGTGTGTTATGACTCCTTGTAAAAAGACCATCAGCAGGCGAGAAGCAACAAACTTATTCTTTGGACATGTTTAGGTGCACTTTGGGATACCAAGGAGCATCATTTCAGACAAGGATACAATATTTCCCAGTGCATTCTAGACTACATTTTCGGAGAAGATGGACACAAAGTTGAAGAGATCTACAACATTCCATCCACAGAGATATGGTCAGACATAAGTAGTCAACAAAACTTTGGTGCAACTTCTGAGGGGATAAACTAGAAGCATCTGAAGACCTGGGATGAAAATCTGGTATATATACATCATTCTTACAACAAAGCAGTCCACATTTCTACAGGAAAGTCTCCATTTGAGACTTGTTTTGGATATTTTCCACCTTCACCTTTGGATATTTCATATGGGCAACAAGGAGGAGTGAGAGAAGATGTTACTATAGATGCTTTGAGGGTCGAAAAAATTATAGAGAAGATTAGGCAGATCCGTCTACAAGTACACGAAACATTGCAGAAGTCACAAGAGAAGTATAAGGCCAAGCATGATCAACACAAAACAAGGAATTCATTCAAGGTGGGAGACAAAGTATGGTTATAGTTGAACAAGGAGAGGTTGCGGGGGCCTAGTAAGAAAATCAAGGCTCTGAGGTCTAGTCCCTTTGAGATATTGGAAAAGGTGGGTGATAATTCCTATCGACTCAATTTACCACCATATATGCGCATTTACCTTCCATGCTAGATCAGGAAGAGGAACATGTCCTAAATTCTATGGAGGATTTGGCACTGGATGCTCAGGCGGAGTTGACATAAGATATAGTTTTGCAGAAGAGGTCCAGAACTACAAGACAGGGGCAGCATGACCTTTGGCATATTGGATTGAAGGGACAACTTCTAGGCAAAGCTAAATGGTACACTAGAGGGAAGGTGGAGGAAAAATCTCCTCACCTTATTCAGTAGAAGCTTTTGGTGACCAAAATCCTACCAAAATGGGGAGGTGTGATTCGGATTGGATCATTATATTGTTTTTCATCCATCTCAATGCATTTGGAGTGGAAAAGTGAAGTAATCAACTTATGGGACCATTTTTACCAGCGGGAACCAGTTTGACAAAATGACGTCTAAAACCTTTTGAGAGCGTTTTGAGGCATCAAACAATGTTTTTTTGGGATAAAACTTTATCGCTTTAGCGTTGCACTATTTCATGTTATTCTACACAGAGATATTTTCAATGGTGCAAGAAGTGTGTCAATCAGAGTTTATAGCAAAAGTTATGCCACGTAAAAGTTGACTTTCATGTTTTCACACCTATAGTTTAGGAGGATGCCGCATCAACCCCCATTATTCATGGAAAAGAGGCTAGCCACGTGATTATGATGTAAAATACTCTAGAAGAGTCTATATTGTAACTCTAGTTAAGAGTTGATGTAGTCAAAATTAACCACTAGTAGGCTATCGGGCTGTGTTATAATTAAGCCACTAGGAGGAAGAGACATTCCATTCTTTTGAGAGCATTTTGTTCCATAAATGAGCAAAGATAGTCAGGACAGATAGGAGCTAGAGCACACAAAGAGGATTTGTGCATTGCAGCAGCCCACGAGCCACAAGCATTACTTCTTTGTATCTGCAGCCATATTTCCAGATAAAGAAAGAGAGCAAAGCGGCCTCACCTTCCAGTTGGGTTTTCACCCGAAAGGGTTTCCCAGAGAGCATGTCTTGTGTCTTATGTGTGTGTTTGAGATTATTTTTTCGTGCTCTACTTTTCTGCATAATTTCCATTCGCATGCATGCACTAATTACAGTGAAATCTACATATCTTAAAGTTTAATAAAACTGTAATAGTGCAGAATCTTAAATTTTTAATATAATATTATCAAATATGTTGTGACAAACTGTCCAGTGGAATATTCACGACAATTTATAGATCAAATAAAGTCATTGACATATATAGAACCAACAAGGTCAAGCAGGAACTCATTAAAAAATATTTTGTCTTCCTTGCTTTAGCATTATATTTTGATAAGAACACCACACAAGCTCTAATTACCATGATCCGTAAAGCATAAGACACCATAATCTGCAAACCGTTTTTTTAGGTATATTTTTGTGTCAATAATATAAAAAAACTAGCAAAGATTTATTGGAATTGCAAGTTTAAGCTATGTAATCTACACAATCTAAGTGCCCCAAGGGATTTTCAAAGCGTTGAATCCATTCATGCGTTCAAAAGGGCAATTTAAACAATAAAAAATCACAAATTACAAAGAATTGTATTGCCAAAACATCTTATTGGTGTGTTGCTCAAAATGAAGGAGATGTGTCATTCCTTCCACACTTTAGCATGGAGTTGATACATGGTGGGTGGCTCCATGTGTGTGTCTATATATATAAATATCCATCTTAACGCCAGATATATCAAGCATCGAGAGAGATCAAATCTCTTGACTTCAAGATTTGCACTGTCAAAAAAATTTGCACCTCAAAAAAATTGATCTCTCAACACTTAACAAATCTAAAATTAAAATAAAACTATATTAATATTTGTTAAAATTAGATAATATTTAACCAATAAATTAAATTTATGTAATTGATTCAAAAAAATTAACTAAAATAAAATAAAATTGAAATCTTTATCATTAAACATGGAATTGCAATTTTACTATTTATAACACAAACCTAATTGGGAATTTTAAGCTTTAAGTATGAAAATTGCAATTTTGATTTTAAAATGTTTGCAATTTTTATGAAAATTGCAATTTTGATTTAAAAATATTTGCAATTTTGATTTTAAAATGTTTGCAATTTTTATGAAAATTGCAATTTTGATTTAAAAATATTTGCAAATTTGATTTTAAAATATTTGCAATTTTGATTTTAAAATGTTTGGGCGTTTAACCCCGCGGTCGGGACGGATGGCTTTCCGCCTCCCCACCCGAGTTCAATCCCTCATTGCATGTTTCCAGCTGCTCCGCAGCTCATATGTTGACCAATCTTGCTTCGTTGCTCCGCAGCATATTGTACAATCACGCTTCTGTAAATATGTGTACATTACAAATTCAATCTCGCTTTTATAAATATATATAAATTGTAAATTTCGGGTTAATACAACTTCTTCTAAAAAGACTCACCCCCTCATTTAAAATAGTTTAAAAATAAATTTAATTTGATAAATTGAGGAGCCTAAAGCTCATTTATAATTTCTCTATACTTAATATATTATTAATCTGGTAAATTGAGGAGCCTAAAGCTACCTTTATAATTTATCCCTACTTAATTTTATCCATTTCAATAGAATTTTGTCCATATCAAAATAAATTTTAATATACATTATTAATTTTTTTCTCAAGCTGGTTATTAAAGAATCTAAATTGGAAATTGGGTTTGTTAGCGACTAAGGAATAATGGTAAAGTATATAGGAAAACAATAACACCTTTTATTGATTGGATTAATTGCTTAAAATTATGTGTATGGTTGTTGGTGTGAATTATGTGTATGGTTGTTGGTGTGAAATAAGTGATTAAGATGTGTACACGGTAAAACATGTTTAGATCTTACACTATTCGTTTATATTAGTCATATTGTAGGTTTATAAATTTACTTAATATTTAATTTAAAATGATATAAGGAGACATGGTAGTTTTAAGATATTTAATATTTTAGGTATATGTAATTAAACACAAAAATACTTGTATTTATTAATATGTATAAATTCAGATGTATATTTATAGAATTATAAATTTTTAGTAAGTTAAAATGATATTGGTAAGTTTTATATTTGTAAGAACTTAATAATAATATAGAGTTAGATGGTCTCGTTATGATTTTTGTTTGTTGAAGGACAAGAAGAGGCACAGTATACTTCTCTGTTGGATGAGGAAAGACGCTGCCGAGATCTAAGTTTTAGTTTATTGTTTTAAGGAGGTCGAGATCTGTTTGTGACTAGGACGATGGTTGAAGCCCTACAAACCTGTAAGGGCCAAAAAGGCCTTAGGACTAGGTCGCAGCCTGTCTGAGGTAGGCTGCAAGCAAAGAAGGTGGGCCAAAAGGCCTGAGAGGCTTGGGAGCAAAGTCAAGGTACCTCAGGGCTAAGGAAAGGCTAGCGAGAGGGTGAGACAAAGAACGGTAACATGAATAATAATAATAGTATGACACATATATCTTGTGTTGTCTCGGAAGAGGTTCTATAGCTGTAAAAATTCCTCCTCTCTTATCCCACATTCGTAGGAAGCACTAGTTCACAACATATATAAACCCCAATATACCATGAGCCTTGTACCAATTGTGGCACCACAAAAATAGTTGCCCCACTAACAACATAATTGTAGATTAATTGCAAAGTGATTATACTTGTTTGCTCAACCTCCCCCTCCATATGCAAGAGAGAGAATATGTCTATTTTTACCTATGTTAAAAGCTTCATTCTTCATACCAAGCTGTATGTAATTGATAGCAAGCTTTTTAAATGTTCGTTAATATCAACCTTTTCTAGAAAGCTCATGCCAGTCGTGGTGTCATTTTAGGTCGATTCTCCGATAATTTGTCTGGAATCATGCTACAATGTTCGTTAATATCAACCTTTTCTAGAAAGCTCATGCCAGTCGTGGTGTCATTTTAGGTCGATTCTCCGATAATTTGTCTGGAATCATGTCAGGTAGCAGATAACAAAAATAACACTTTCATCTCCTTGAACTTGTCCTAACTCTAGGTAACTAGATTTATAATCAAAAAGGCAATTCTGGTCAATGTCCTTGAGGTGTTGCTGTTTGAGATACTTCAAGTGAAAAACACAGACCTTTTCCTCTTCTCCTAACATTCTCTAACATGGCACGGGAGTAAATATTGTTATTGTTACTTCCACAACCAGATATATCACCAAACTGGAATTCTCTTGTGCCTCTAAAGCCTTGCTAAAAGGATTTTAATGGGTTGGTTTAATTTTGTTGTTATTAGAAAACATTAGAGATAACTTGTTAACCTCTGTTTGGACAGCCTTTGCCTCATGAATGGGTGCATCATTTTCATTTATGTCTTACCAAAGAGGCACGTCAATGGCATCCAAGAACGAGGCCCTGCTCATGCTCAGTATTATCTTTGGTCATGGACAAACAACACACACTACTGTCTCACTGGTTGAAGGAAAACTGGGTTGCGTCTTATGGGACTTATTTGAAACCACATTTCAATTGCCAAAGACAACGCTGGGCAGACGGCTCCCCTTCTTTTGGTTTCCAAAGCCACCTTTCCTCAATCCTCTTGCCCCTTGCAATCTGGTTCCCAAGATGCATGCTTGGATCCTTCAATTTTACTGACAGTCTTATTGTGGAGCCTTCCATGAAGACTCTGTCCTTGGTCTTGCGTCCTTGCTTTCCTGCATATTCAACATGTTGCCTTGTGTTCAGATATTATCCACAGCATTCACTCTGCAGCCGATTTGTACAGAGAAATTCTTGCAAAATTTGCAATAGAAGGTATAATGAAAGTGGACTTCCCTAAAAGGTAATGGAATTTCCTCAGGAACTGAAATAACTATGAGCTCCCTAAGTTCCATCGTTTAAACACTAAAGAGGTTCAATCTATCTGAAATCACTGGAAACAGGTCAATCTTCACCTTGGTCTCCTTCTAAATGGATTTTAACATTTTCCCTCTTGGATACCACTCGACACAGTGACATCAAGCATTGTTAGGAATAAAGTAGAGAAACGGAAGCTTTTGACACTTACTATTTGTATGTTTATTTTAGGGGTCCTCTTCCGAGGGATCTAAAATCTGCATGCTTCTTTAAATAAAAAAAGGTTTAGACTTGTCTTGCACGTTCTAAAAAGGATGCATGGAAATTCAGATTAGTTAAGGAACTCATTGATAGAAATTATCACTGAACACTACAGCAAATGAATTGAATGTGGTAATAAAACATCCTTGACTAAATTGACTCTACACTTTTACTCAGACCATAACTAAAGCCTGCTTTTGTGTCAGAAAATAGATTCAACGATCCTAAATGAAAAAAAATGGTCCATATTTAAGGTTCTTTGGTGTATGTTCATTGATTGAAAGTCAACAGGAGCAGAGTCAGCCCCATGACACCATTCCAATTGATGAATTAACACCTTCAATTTCAGCACCAATTCGCAGATAAATATGTAAGTTTTACAGAGACCGGTTAAAAACTACACTAGGAGATCTCCCCCTAGAAAACCTTCCAATATTTTGGCAGCTACTTCCACTGATGTCCCCATGAATAAACAAAATATCATGTGCAAATCTGATGGTTTTAGATATATTCTCAACTTCAAAAACTTGACGAGCAACCAACAGCCACCTCAACTGGACAAGCATGCACATCTGTTAGGGATAGTAGATCTTGGCCAGGATATTGGGATTTCCAGAGTTTACAGGGCCCCTATGACAGCTGCTTGACTGGGCAAGAGAAAACATTAGAAAAAACAGCAGGAAGCCATATCACAGCAATGAACTTTTAGCTCAGTTGTGTGACAATGCAGCCTGACAGCAGTTATGGATTGCAGATCATTATATTAAGATTTCTTGTCTCTGGTAGATGCTTGACCAAACCACAAAAGACGTGAGACAAATTAGAAGGACAGTCCATTAAAAACACAAACAAGTGTTCAGCAATGAATCACCAATGCTCAAATTTTCACCAACTGTAACTGATGTAATGTTAGAGCAGAAAGAGAACAGATCGAGGGAACTAAGCAACTAGGAATTCGTCATGATATGAATAAAATAATTACCAGCAGTTCAGGTATGAGCTTGAGGCACACCCATCGATTGATATTTCATTAACTCTTCAGCCAACGCTTTTTTGTTGTATTCTTTTGCCTGCAAAAGGGAAAGAAGGAAATTCCATAACAGAACCTTCACAGGCATTATGTGCAATGGAACATAAGATGAACTAATCATGAAAGAGATTCAGCTGCAAAACTAAATATCAACATTGAAATCATTTATTGACCAAGAATAAAGATTTTTGCAGGCTGAGGGATGCCACGAGATTAAGAAAAGGTCAAATTAGTAAAATAGAAGGAATGTGATAACAGAACAGCAATCATATAAATAACTTGTAGGGACAGATCAACTGACGACCACAAAGGACTATATATAAACGTTGCTAGGAATTACCATCCAAATTAGTTGCTCCACAAGATGTGCCTTATTCACAGGGAGATCGGGGGAAGACAATATATCAAAGAGCTGCAATTAAGAATTGTACATCTTGTTTTGTTAGATTTGGAATCAGTGAATCAAATTTCAAGCTCAAATGATTCAAATATGCAAAAGACAAACTTCCGAGGAACTTAACTCATTGGCTTGATTCGGTTTTACATTGCGTAGAACCCGTACTGTTGATATGAAAAAATCTGTTTGCTCCTTAGTGTCCAATCTTGTAACTAGAAAGGGTACTCTAGGTGAAGAATTATCTCCAGATAGAGTTTTTTTAGAATGATTCTCTCTACATTTCTCTTCAACCCTCTTCCTTTTGTTACATCCATCAGTGACACCATCAATCCTCTCTTCTAGTTCTTCCGCTGCCAATCCCCCCTGCTTGAAACAACAAGATGAAAAATACTCTTTAGATCTCGATTAAAACAATATTGTGAGAATCATTGAATTATATTGCAAATCAAGAAGTCGTTTTCTCAGTGACCCCTCAGGAGAATCCATCCATGGATGCACAAAATAATAAAAGCAAACTATTGAAGAATCGTCAAATTAACAAGTAGCTAACATAATGTTGATTTTCAAGTGCCAAGGAAACAAGTACATTTTTCTGCTACTGATAATTACTTCTAACAATATTTTTGCAAATCCCAGATTATCTTTAAGCGATAACACTAGAGAAAACTCAACTGTAAATGCAATAGAACAGTAAGACAGTAGAGACCAGAAAATTTCACCTGGGAAACCCAACCTTGGGAGAAAACCCAGCAATCTTTTCTAGGAGAAATATTGTTCAATTCAAGTGTACAATCTGACTTTTGCAGTAAAACTTGGTCCTGTGGATGTTTCTAGCCTGGATTTTAAAAGTGATAGTGGTCTTATGGCTTCAATTACTGTGAGTGACGTTATCGATCCCAAGGAGGGTTTTGTTCCAGACCTTGTGAGAAATGAGAATGAAAGATTTCTAGAAATTTGTGACGGTATGGTTGCTAATCAAAGTAATTTTCAGTTAAGCTGCTCGACGGTTAATGAAATTCTGGGTAAAGCTCTAACCCAGGGTGAATATATTTTTTCATTTTCGAGAAACTAAAATTTTGGATGATGACAATTTCCAGTATCCAAAGCATGAAGACAAGTGATGTCGTAAGGTTGAAGGATGCCATTTTCTCTGCCATGGGTTTGTGAATTTTTTGGACCCCAGTTGTGTTTCGAATCTCGATTCCCCCCCCCCTCCCCCCCCCCCCGAAATTTGACGACGAGGTCAACTTTGGCAAGGAATCAAATAGCACCAAACTGAGATTGTTCTTAAATAATTCTTTGACCGATCCAGAGCATAAAATGCAATTTGTAATAGATAGTTCACTTGGAAAGGATCACGCTGCTCTTGTAGGTGTGACTGGTCATTTGGGGTTCATTCTAGAGGAATTCGTCAAAGTTTACGATGATATCAATTATTACAATTTGCCAAGGGATGCCTGGGTGTAGTGCTAACCAAGCAGTGCCCATTTTTTGCCGAAAGGGTTGGGCCAAGTTGTGTGCTTAGGGCTTCTATAGCAACATTTTTGGTTAAGAGGCCAGCTAAGTCTGCTTGTAGGATAAGGTCTGCTCTATGTGATCTAGGAGAACAAAAAGCCCTAAGAGATAGTCGCAACTGCCTAGAAGAAGCTGGTTTGTGCATGAGACCTGTTCTAAAAAGGCAGAGAGGAGGATTTGACTAGCAACAGAAAGGACCGAGGTTTCATTCTTGATGTAAAGTTTGGATCAGCCTATCATGGAGAGTCTGTCTTGTACAACAAAGAAAGTTGAGGTTTGTCTATCAAATGAAAGGTGGGTTGCGTCCACTGGGAGAGGCGCGAGACCTTAGGAAGGAGAGCCGAGATAGGTAAGTGTTGGCCACAGTCAAGGAGAGACCTGGCCGAGGGTCTGCTCATGCAAAAGAGGGCTGACTGCAGAGCCTATTGAGGCTGGCTACAAGATGAGCTTGCCCTAGGAGCAGGGCCAAAGTATGAAAAGATAGACCGCGGGCCTCAACACTGAAGAACAGGTTGGTTCAGGATCATATGAACAGACAGAGTGTTCTTATGTCTATAATTCTAAGTCACCAGATTCGTCCTAAACCCCCTGCGAATCCCGAATCTGACACGATTCGGTCCGGATTCGTGCCCAAATCACAGGACACGTTGTGTCCAAGGGCGTGTCGTGATTTTCAGGGGCGTGTCGCGATTTTAGGACACGTGTCCAGTTTCCAGGACTCGCTAAGCTCAGCGCGGGAATGAAAAGGGCGTGTTTGCTCATAAAAATTGTCATTTGGCAAATGATTTGTGCTGTTGGCAAGTGATTTGTGCTGTTGGAGCAAGGAGTAAAGCATTCAGCAAGGAGAATCGACCAGGTAAGTTCTAATCTCCAGCTCCATTACCACTCCAATCACACTATTATTCAACGGTCAACCACTCCAATCACACTATTATTCAACGGTCAACCACTCCAATCGCAGCAAAGAAGGGTTATAACTTATGTTTCATTGTTTGGTTATGGCTTGAAGTGCCCTAGAGGCCTCTTTCTACACACGAATCTAACCTATACCACTTTTATATCAACTAACAGTCTAGGAGTAGTCTTGCACAATATGATTTTAGTAAGACACGTGCTTATAAGAAGAATGGAATCGGAATTCTATAAACAAGTTTAAACCTTTTTCCTGTTTAAACATTTCTCCCAGGTGCTTTGGCATTAATGCCTTCCAATTGAAAGAAATAAACAGTGGACAGTAAAAGCCTACGCAATGGCTGTGGGAAATTTTCAGAAAGGCAAACTGTAAATTTACATCAACACTGTATAATGTATATGGCTTCAATTTGAAACAAGTATGGAAATGCCCTCCATAAGCGTTTTGAGTTGCAGCCACGTACCAGTCAATCTCATAGACATCAGAAGATATTTCCTAGATCCTAAGTTTTGGCCACTAAACGACAGCCAAAGGGAGCTTTAAAAAGGGGGCTAATATTCCGAGCACATTAATTCACAGATAACATTTCCCTCGCCTAAGATATTTATGTTGCTGCTCGTCCTTAAGATTATGAAAGAATATTCAACTGAAGCAGAAACCGTGACCAGCCCATACCTGACTTTTTATTATATATCAAATTTATTTTACTTTTAATTTTATATAATTAAGAATGTCATATTCAATGTACAATACTAAGTTACTAACCTATGAGATAAATATTACAATCTCACCTGTAAAATACAGCTACCATCTCATATAATTATAATTTACAGTGCTGTTCAGTGTTGGATTGATTGAACATTGGAAACCTTGCATTGTAAACATTTTGATCACAGAGCTGAGAGAATCGATGTTTCAAATCTTGAATGCTGTGAGCGTGTGACACTTAAAAATTTAAAATTGATTAATGCACAGTCAGTGACCAGATTAACATTGTGTTAGGTGGTGTAATGTCCTGAGGGGATTTTTTTCCCTTAGGGTTTAAGAAAATAAGAGAATATTGCACCAAAATTCCAGCACTTTTTCAACTATCTTTAATGACCATAAAGATACAGTAATAGGCAGATAAATAACATCAACAGTCCCTTAATTTATATTTCTCACAGTTTTACAGCAGTTTGTATATGATTTTCATTTTTTATTTACAAATTTGTGCATGCTTTGTAATTGTAAGTTTGTTCATTTTTTTTTACAGGTAACAGTGTTCATGGCTCAATCAAAGGCAGCAGCAGTTAGGGGGCAAAGGAAGAGCAAGAATGTCATGGGTAGAGATGCCCTTCCTCCCCCAATATCATCAGAGTCTGCTGCAAGTAATGTTGAGGGAAGAGAACTTAAAGACAATGATAAATATCCATTGTGGAAATATGTCACAAGAGAGGATGGGCCAAACAACAAGGGAAAGGGAGGAGGCAATGTGCAATGGAAATGCAATTTTTGTAACATTTCTTTCAAAAGCACATATTACCGTGTGAAAGCACATTTGTTGGCTTTACCTGGTTGTGGGATTGGATCTTGTAGAGCTATTACTTCACAAAAGAGAAAAGAATTGCAAAATGAGGCCAATGTTGGCATGGAACATGTGGCACTGGCTTCAAAATAAAAAATAGCCAAGAATGAAGACCCCCTTCCATTTTTGAGGAAAGCCAACACCAAATTTCCATTTGAGAGTTCTACTTCTACTGGGGGACAAGCATCAAAAAGAAGATCACTTGGTCCAATGGACAAGATTTTCCAAAAAGAGAGACGGGAAGAGCTTGATCTCACCATTGCCTTCTTCTTCTATCAAAACTTCATATCATTTAATGTTGCACGTTCACCTTTATTTGTTGAGATGTGCCGAGCTCTAACTCATGGGGCTCCAACGGGGTATGTGCCTCTTGGGTCAGAGAAGCTGAGAACCACATTGTTGACGAAGGCAAAAAAAGAGGTGCAAAAAATGCTTGAGCCTATTGTGGCAACATGGCCAACATCTGGGGTTAGCATTGTTTCTGATGGATGGACAGATCCAGCACGACACCCAATCATCAACTTCATGGTGTCTTCCTTGAATGGTCCAGTTTTCATGAAAGCAGTGGATACACTTGGCGAATACAAGGATGCACAATTTATGGGTGAGTTATTTATTAAAGTTGTTGAAGATGTAGGTGTTGAATCTTGTGTGCAAATCATTACAGATAATGCACCTGTTTGCAAGGCTGCTGGCATGATTGTGGAAGCTAAATATCCACAAGTGTTTTGGACACCTTGCATTGTCCATTCATTGAACTTAGCACTGAAATCCATTGCTTCTAATGTGCTTTGGATTGGAAGCATTATTGAGGATGCAAGACATATCGTAACTTTGTGCAAAATCATACAAATGCCCTCACTATCTACAAGGAGTACAACAATCTATCATTGTTGAAGATTGCTGATACACGGTTTGCATCTTCATTCATGATGTTGAAGAGGTTGAGGGGGGTCAAGACCGCTCTTGGGTCCATGGTTATTTGTGAGTTTTGGTCTTTTTGGAGAAAGACAGATCAGGCAGCCTCTAAAAGAGTGAAGGACACAGTGCTAGATGATGCTTGGTGGGAGAGGACAGATCTAATTATTCGGATCATGGACCCTATCATTTCTTTGCTTCGAGTTGCAGATACAGACAAACCCATCCTAGGAGAGGTTTATGAGGGATGTGATTCCATGATTGAGTCTGTGAGGAGCATTATTCTACAGAGCGAGTGCCCCGTGTATGAGACATCAACCTCTACCTTCTGTGATACCATACAGGATATTCTTGTCAGCAAATGGGACAAGAATTGTACACCTTTACATTGTTTGGCTCACTCATTGGACCCCAAATACTACAGCCATGAGTGGTTGAATGGTGGACCTTCCCGCAGATTCCCTCCTCACATGGATGGTGAAATCTCACAGGGGAGGAAAGAGGCATTCAGGCGGATTTATCAGGATAGTGCATTGCTTGCTGAGGTGGAGGATGCCTTTGCAGAGTTTTCCACTGGCAGTGGTCGATTTGGAGGTTATGATGTGATTAGAGACAGGGGGGTTAAGAAGCCCTATTCTTGGTGGGCAAATCATGGGGCAACAAGCCCTCCTCTTCAGCAGTTAGCCATGAGGCTCCTCTCTCAAGTGACTTCATCCTATTGTTGCGAGAGGAATTGGAGCACATATGGGAATTTGCATAATGCGAAGAAGAGCAGGCTTTAGCAGTCCAGGGCAGAGACAATGGTGTATGTGCACACCAACCTTCGTCTTATTTACAGGCAAAGGGAAGAGTGGTTGAGGGGAAAGACAAAGATGTGTGATGTCTTTCCTGATGATATGGGTCTAGACACCACTGTTGAGTTGGCATTGGCCAACATGGATCTCAATGATCCAGTGCTAGACCCTGTTAGTTTTGATGACTTAGAGGGGTCAACCTCCATACTAGCAGATGCAGAGATGACTATGGATACAGGGGAGGAGGAGGATGCAAAGGAGAGCAGTGGGGACCATGATGACGGGGACAGTGATGTTGATTCTGACGCTAATTGATGCCTTGAGGCTTGTATACCTGTAGGCTGTAGTTGTTTTATATTTCTATTTCTATTTGCCATTGGCATTGCACCAACACTACCTATGTAACACATTTTGATTTGATGACTTAATGAGAAAACTACAGTTGTCAGTGTGTTTATCTTACTATCTTGTAGTTGTAAGTTGTCTTTCAGTTATGAATCATGATTTAAATTTTTAATAGATTTATCATTTATGTGACCAGTACCATTGACATTTATTTGAATTTTGTATGTACTATGCATGTTAATAGCTCTAGATGAAGATCTATGTTTGAAATCAATAAATTTGTATCATTAATTAAAATTTGTGTAAGAAATATGATAATATCTAATTTTTAATATATATATATATATATATATATATATATTTTAAATATATATCTATATATATATATATATTTAATAAAATAATATATAACGTGTCCTAATGTGTCCTGTTCCGGGGGGTCAGCGTGTCCGAATCCGACACCACGAATCCCGAATCCTACGTGTCCCGAATCCCCTTGTCAGGTGACTTAGGTCTATATAAAGGGGGCCAAGTTGAACAGGAAGCAGAAAAGGAGTTGATGTACAAACTAGGAGGCCTAGTTAGGGCCTCAGGAACCTATGTCAGGCAGGCCGGAGTGGAGAAGTGTCTCGCTGTAAAGGAGGAAGCAAGGTTGAGGGCTATAAGGGAAGGTTGTTAGCCAAAGTAAGGAGCTAACAGCAAGATAAGGCCTGCTAGGGAGGGCTGGCTAAGTCATATTAGGACTAAAGATTGTTATAGCTAAGAGTGTGTGGGCTGAAGGGATAAGCTCAGACCTGAGCATTTGATCAAGGAGTCTACCACGTGGGCATCAAGTTGACAGTGATCAAAAGGAATTGATCTCTATGTGAGCATTAGAGGCAAGAGACACCCTGGTACA
The DNA here is from genome assembly GCA_031772625.1 of Pinus tabuliformis. Classification (NCBI taxonomy): domain Eukaryota; kingdom Viridiplantae; phylum Streptophyta; class Pinopsida; order Pinales; family Pinaceae; genus Pinus; species Pinus tabuliformis. Next base: position 1,238,209,834 of record CM062805.1, on the reverse strand, counting down.
AGAGTTGAAAGTCGTAGGGTTTTTAGGAAGAAAACTTGGAGTACTGAATGCAAATGGAGTTGGATGAAGAAACAAAGGAATCTAAGCTTGATGAGATTTCATACGGGCTTCATTAAGTTGGAAAGGATCAAGAGGGAGTTAACAATTCCTTGCAACACTTAGCAATTTCTTCCTTAATCAAGAGATAAGTACTTCATATCTTTCGCCCTTGGTTATTGTTATTTTTCCTTGGTGAGCCTCTTGTCTTTCTATTTTTTGCTTGCTTATAATTGTTTCTTCCCTAGCCTCCTGAATTAGGTTTGCGGCTACAACTTGAAGGATGCCAAGGAAATTATTTTGGCAGTAGATGGTAGCATCAAGAAGAACAAAGCAAATTTTGTGGCAAGAGGGTTCTCCTAGTAAGAGGGAGTACAAGGATGGATTTTTCTTTTTGCAGTCTCCGATGGATGGGTTCTTGTATGACCTAAGGGCTCGAGCACAAACTCAATAGACTGATTGGTGTTCGAAAGGAAGAAATTGTACAGATTGTTAGGACATCTAGTATGGTGCTAGATGACAGGAAGAGCTTCTAGTTCCGAGAGAACAAACTGTCAAGGCAGAGTGTTAGGAGCAACCTTCTTAGAGGATGTCATGGGTTGAGAGTGTCAAAATGCTCAAAGACAGAAGGTCTCTAGGAGCAGTATGCCTTCTTTCAGGAGACAATGTCAAATAGCAAAATGACTTGCTTACATGACAAAGAAAAGCAGTGGAGTTGCAGTACATATCCATAGATGAGTAGATTGTTGACATTCTCACCAAGCCCTTGTCTAGAGTGAAATTTGTATACTTCAGAGAAAAAATTGACGCGATGTAGAATGTCTCCCTCATTGAGAGGGCGGGTTGATGTCTTTGCAAGATTAGGGCAAACCATCATTTGAAGCCATGGACTTTGGCTAGGTCATAAAGGACTTTGAATAGAGGAGATTAATACATTCACCTGAGAAGCCAGAAGGAATTGGGTGGGTCATAAAGGACTTTGACCAAAGGTTAATAGCCCAAGGCAATTACAGGATTGGACAAATCTTCTCCTAAAATCCAGAAGGACTTGGCTAGGTCATAAAGGACTTTGACCAAAGGAGATTAATACATTTACCTAAGGAGCCATAAAGGACTTTGGCCAAATGTAAAAAGCCCTAGATACTCACATTGCCCACTCCAAGACGAAGTGATCTATAGACATGCATCAACATAGCATGCTTATGAACTTTTCCTATGAAGGAGAAATTTCAGCTAAGGGGAAATTTGCTGCAGCTAAGGAGAATACCTCCCTCGCTAAGAGGTGGTGTTGATATTTTTATAGAATCTGGAGGTATTCCTGCATGCCAAGACACCTCCTAAGTCGGCCTAGAATATTTATGAAAATCAAAATTTAAATTCAATTTTTTATTGAGCTTCATGTAGGCACAAAATGGACAAGCCAGCTCAACTCGTGAAGGGACATGTCCCTTGTGGTAAATGGACCCATTTGACTTGTGTGTGTGTGTGTATACACAATGTGACATATTCATTTGACCAATTCATAGTATCATCTCTCCTCTAGAGAAGACACACGTGGGAGCAGATAGAGGACAAATTAATTGAAGTTTGGCTTGGTTTTTGGCACAGATCTCTAGAAAATGTAGACTTGTAAACCTTATTGAAGAATAATTTCTCCTAGAAGAAGAGTGGTTGATTTTTCTCCCATGTTTGGGTTTCCCAAGGAAAATTTGTTGTCTCTATTGTGCATGGTTATCTCTTTATGATCTTACTATTTTTGTTGCATTACTGTTGAGATTTTCTATGTATAATTGCTCAATGATATCAATAACATAAAGATAAATTGTTAAACATCATTAGGTAGTAATAATTAGATCAAAAGATTGGTTTCTATTGTGTATATTGTAGAAAATACAATAGTTGTCAGGAGCCAAGCGGTCAAAATCTAGAGCAGCTTTAGAAATAATAGGATTTCATATAAAGAAAAACATTGTGATTGAATTGTTTGCAAATGTAGAATCACTTTTAAATCAACACACAAACAGTGGTACTAAGTTAGGTCAAGTAGATAAGCAAATCAACACCATGCTCAAAGCACATGATGCAAAGGTGAAAACTCCCCGAGATCTAAAGAATAAAAATCAAAAAATTGGAGAGTTGATCAACACTATGTCGAAAGCACATGATGCAAAGATGAAATCTCCTCGGGATCTAAAGAATAAGAATCAAGAAATTGGACAGCTGATCAGAATTTTGAAGGAACATAGCACTACAGTACCAACAACGATAAATGTCTTGTGTTGATTTTCTAATGCAATTAGGGTTAGCACACGTTTTTTGAAATTTTGATAATTACTTTTGATGTAGATCTTTTAACTTATTTTGATATATCATTCAACAATTATACTTCAAAAATTCAACAATAAAGAACAGTAGAGATCACAATGCACAAAAGAGAGACAAGATTTACCCTAGGAAAACCCACTACGGGGAAAAACACAACAACCTTTTCAATAGAGAAATTCTTCTTGTTCAATGAGAGACACACATAGACCTGTGGTCAAACCTAGTCTTCTCCTCCAAATCAAGTCACCCAAACTGATCCTACACTTGCTATTAACCTCGCACTTCCAAAATTTCGACCCTCCTAAAATAGCAAGTTGCCCAGAATTTTGGCCCTACAACATTTTCCCCAATAACCTAGAAAATTTTGGCCCCCTGCAATAAATACCCAAGAAAAATGCAAACCACATAAAGATAGATTCCTTCACATGTGTGAGTTGCTAAAGAGAGAGAGCAGAGAGAAAATTTGGCCTTCTTCCTCATCCTTCTTTGCCCTTCTTGCCCTTTGCTCACTTGCCCAGAAATTGTCATAAGAGATGAATGTGAATTGCCCAAATGAGGAACTTGAGCTGCCTTTATATAGTAGTTTGTCTAGGGTGAATGGATGTGTCTCTTGGCCAGGGCCAACTTGACTTGGAGGGAAGCCGACTTGTCACTTTTGGAGCCAAAAATTTCATTTCAAAAATTCAAATTTACATCTTTTAAAAGTCGCAATGGGACTTTGACTCAAAATAAATTTTCTTTTGATTCAAGCATTTATAAATATGCTTTACAATGATAAATATAATTACATCAAGGGACGAAAAGTATATTATGAAGACCGGCCATAGTTACAAATTCAACATCTTGGAGGCTAAAGCTTTTCTAGAGACAAGGGCAAAGGATATGAAGATATGAAAACTTCGTATTTGAGGGAGAAACTTGAAAGTGGTGGCATGGATGATCCAGGACTTGTTGAAATTTGGGTAGCTCAGAAGGTATTTCCCAGTGGAGAAAAACCAATAAAGATCTGTTTGTTGGGTTACCCAAAGTTGGGTTTTTTTAGTCATGTAGGCTCAAGTCGGCCAGCTAGGCCAAGGGACATGACTGTTGGGGTTTACACCCTATGGTCAAGTATATTTAGGAGGCCAATGGAGTGGCCAAACCACATCATAGCAATATCATCCTTGTGAAGAATAACAAGCCAAGAGTGACCCACAGATCAACTAGGAGAAGGACGAATTAGATGGACTCGTTATGATTTTTGTTTGTTGAAGAAGGACAAGAAGAGGCCTAGTATACTTCTCTGTTGGATGAGGAAAGATGCTGCCAAGATCTAAGTTTTAGTTTATTGTTTTAAGGAGGTCGAGATATGTTTGTGACTAGGACGTTGAAGCCCTAGAAACCTGTTACAAGTAGGCCAAAAGGCCCCAGTCCGAGTTGCAAGAGGGCCAAAAAGACCTTCGGACTAGGTCGCAGCTTGTCTAAGGTAGGTTGCAAGCAAAGAAGTTGGGCCAAAAGGCCTCAAAGGCTTGGGAGCAAAGTCAAGGTACCTCAGGGCTAAGGAAAGGCTAGCGAAGGTGGATGAGAGGGTTGTTTCTCTGTTGTAGATGATTGTTGAGCATTTTGTGAAGTTTGCTTGGTAAAGGAGTTATGTATAGCAAGGTGATTTTATGCTAGAATACATTTGATTGAAAGGCAAACCCTAATGTGAGCAGTTGAGTGTACAAGGCTTTGATAGGAGTCATTCCCTATGAGACAAAGTGGCAGCAAGGAGTCTAAGGGCTGAAGAGATGAGCCCAGACTCAAGGCGTTAGTGGGAAGCAAGAGGACAATGACTAAAGGAGCTTATCACTATGCAATTTTGGAGGCAAAGGACAATCAAGTACATCAAGGGAAAAGAGGAAAGAAAGGGCTAGAAGCAAAGGACTACTACAGCAAGTCAAGCTATTTTGTCTTTGTTGTGATGCGCAGATTGAAGGTCTAAAGGATTATACCTCAAGCCCTAAATTTTGTATACTATGTATACTAGTTTGTATCATGGGTTATAAAGGGCCATGATCCTTAGTACGGGAACCCTAATATTTTCTTAATGATGAACTAGTGAGAAACGAGATTTGGGCCAATATAACTTGTCTACTTTATTGGTTTCGCTGTTGTTATATTTCCGCTGTGCAAAGTGAATTTGTCTTGGGCTTATTTAGTGTGTTGTGTTCCTAGTTAGAGCACATACCAAAGTCCAGACCAAGAGGGCATGGGAATTTCAACATGGTATCAGAGATACTTTGAAGAGCACATGGATTAGAGTGTGCACAGGAAGCAACTTAAGGGGGAGCTGTGAAACTGTTAGACATGGAGTAGAAGGTTCAGCAGAGAAGGTGCTTTGGTATGGATAAGATAGCTTCATGTGAATGGCAGGTTGATCGCAAGATTGTATCTTCATTGGGTTGCAGAGTTGTACATCTGGTAGACCGTAGAGGAGCCATGTGCACATGAGGTATTTGACCCAAGATGATGAGGACTCATGCAAAGTTGAGTTGTGGGGGTCTAGAGTGGATTAGACCCAATGTTCGATTGCAGCTTGGGACTGGCCTTGGAAAGACACAAGTTCAGTAGCAACACTTTCTGAGAGGGAAAGCAGAGTGAACCAATGGAGATTGTCTTGGCTCAGAGGGAGTCTAGCTTCAGAGGGAGACTGCAAAGGAACATTAACCGCCCAATGGAAGTCTGAATCTTCAGGTTCGAGGAAGAGAGAGGAGTTTTCAGCCCATGCAAGGACAGTAACGGACCATACGAGGTCATGGTGGTGCAAGGAAAAGTCATGCTGAATGCAAGGACAATCATGCACAATGCGAGATAAATCTTGGCCAAGTACAAAACAAGATGTGGCATATGTGAGGATAGTCATGGCCATGCAAGGGGAAGCCATGACTCATGTGAGGACAATCATGAGCATGCAAGGAAAGTCATGGAGCTAGAGATTTCAAGGTGTGATGAAAATACCTTCCTCACTAAGAGGGAGTGTTGAAATTTGGGTAGCTCAGAAGGTATTTCCGAGTGGAGAAAACTCAAAAAAGATATGTTTGTTGGGAAATTTACCCAAAGCTAGGGTTTGTTGATTTTTGGTAGCATCGGATGTGCTCTAGGCTCTAGCCATGAAAATTGGTGGAGAGAAAGGCACATGAGATCTCTAAGACCCAAAAATCGTTTGGGGAAATTCCACTTGGATGGAGAGAGATTAAGATAATTAATATTTTTAATGAGACCCTAAGTCTAAACTTAGGAAAATTAAAATATTAATGTGTATTAATATAATATGGGTGGGAAAGTTCTAAATAATGAGGATCAAGGCAGATCTAATCTTAGTCATTGATTAGGGATTTAATCTTGGCCGTTGAATCGTCAAGAGGAAAAGTATAAGAGGAGGTTTGAGGGTCAGTTGGAGATACACCAAGACACCAAGAGAGATCAGTCAGTTCAATTTTTTTGGGGATGTTTGCTGAGGAAATTGAATAAGTGATCAGTTGCAGTGAGTTGCAGTGAGGGGCAGCTCGACAAGAGGCCGAGGAATACATATCAGAGAGGCAGCAGAGTGCTGGAAGAGGCAGCGCAGAACCTAGGAAGGCTGATGCAAAGGCAACAAGGGTTGACACAGAGGCTAAGGAGGCCAGCGCAGAGCACGCAGAGAGCCAAAGAGCTGACACAAAGGCCATAGAGGCTGGCGCAATTGACGCAGAGAGCTTCAAAGACAGACTAAGAGTTGATTGGCTAACGCAGAGCCAGAGAGGGTGACACAGTCCCTAAGAGGGTGACGCAGTTCCAAAGAGTGCGTGGAGCAGCTTTCGCTGTCCAACACAAGGAATAGTCGGAGTCACTGTGGGATCGTTCATCCGGTAGCTAATCAGCCGGAATATCTGTCTCCGAATAGAGGTATTGTTGCCAAGGAAATTCTTTGAAGGGTGAGCCATTTTTGGCACCCTAGTTGTATTCAGAATCTACTTAATAATAAAACCCTCTATATGTTGCACCAGTTTTCCCGCATTGGGTTTTTCCAGGGACGATTGTCCAAAAATAATGGTGTCCCTTGTGTTGTCTCAGTTTATTTCACTTGTTGATCTGTATATTTGTGAAAGTTGCAATTGTATTTATTTCGATGTTTATATTATTAAATAACTTGTTAACACAAAGAACAAGTAGGAGATAGTAAACCAAAAAATGTAGTAATGGTTTCTGATGTGTTAGATTCAGAAATTTTCACAGGGTTTTGAACCCAAAGTGTGAGCTTAAAACCAAGAAAAATAATTTAAATTATTTTTTAGTCATGTAGGCTCAAGTCAGCCAACTAAGCTAAGGGACATCACTTTTGAGGTTTACACCCCATGATCAAGTATATATAGGAGGCTAATGGAGTGGCCAAACCACATCATAGCAATCTCATCCTTGTGAAGAATCGCAAGCCAAGAGTGAGCCGCAGATCAGCTAGGAGAAGGACAAATTGGATTGTCTGGTTCTGATTTCTTTCTGTTGAAGAAGGACAAGAACAGGCCGAGAGGCTGAGTATACTTCTCTGTTGGACGAGGAAAGAGGTTGCCAACATCGAAGTTTTTATCTGTTGTTTTAAGAAGGCCGAGATCTGTTTGTGATTTGGACGAGGGCTGAAACCCTAGAAACCCATTACAGGTAGGCTGAAGGGCCTCAGGTTGATTACAAGTAGGCCGAAAGGCCTCAGTCCGAGTTGCAAGAGGGCCGAAAAGGCCTTAGGACTAGGCCGCAGCATGTCTGAGGTAAGTCACAGGCAGAGAAGGGGGGCAAAAGGCCTCCAAGGCTTGGGAGCAGAGCCAAGGTACCTCAAGGCGAAAGAAAAGCCAATGAAGGTGGACAAGAGCGTTGATGTTCTGTTGTAGATGATTGTTGAACATTTTGTGAAGTCTATTTGGTAAAGCAGTTCTAAATAGCAAGGAGATTTGATGCTGGAATATAGTCGATTGAAGGACAAACCCTACTATGAGCAGCTGAGTGTATAGGGCTTTGATAGGAGTCATTCCTTGCGAGATAAATAGGTAGCAAGGAGTCTAAGGGCTAAAGAGATAAGCCCACACTCAAGGAGCTATTAAGAAGCCTTCCAAGAGGGAAGCAAGAGCACAATGACTAAAGGTGTTGATCACAGTGCGATTTTGGAGGCAAAGTACAGCCAAGTACATCAAGGGAAAAAAGAAAAGAAAGGGCTGCAAGCAAAGGACTGCTACGGCAAGTCAAGCTATTTTGTCTTTGTTGTGATGGGCAAATTGAAAGTATAAAGGATAAGACCTCAAGCCCTAGATTTTGTATACTATGTATACTAATTTGTATCAGGGGTTGTAAAGAGCCATGATCCCTGTTATGGGAGCCCTAATGTTTTCTTATTAATGGAATAATGAGAAATAAGATTTGGGCATTTCTTGTGTACTTTATTGGTTTCACTGTTGTTATATTTCTGTTGTGCAAAGTGCTTTTATGTTGGCCATCTCTAGTGTGTTGTGTTCCTAGTTAGGGCACATACAAACTTAGACGGCATTGGCCAGAACAGATCATATATGCTCCAAGTTAATACGTTGTGCTAGAACAAAGTAAAGAAGTGACTAGTTAGGGTGGAATCACCTCCACCAAAACTAGACAGGGGATTAGCTAGGGTGGGAACACCTCCATTGAAACTAGACAGGGGATTAGCTAGGGCGGGAATACCTCCACTGAAACTAATCAAAAAGAAGGGGACTTAAAACCCTGAGAGCCTTGGGCCCAAAAAAAACCAGAGACAAATCCAATCCAAATCAACGACAAAATGATTCCAACACTCCTTTATTTATAGATTTCCTCATGGGGTTTTCTCCTCCTTTAATGAAATGTGAGGGGTTCATGTGCAAACCCCAGTTTGGGATTTTTTCCCCAGCTACCCCAAAATTTACCTAATGTTGCCCTAAAACATTGGATAATGGATTTGCCCCTTTATCAAAGACTATAGCCTACAAGATTGGATAGGATATTTTGTCTTTCCTTAGACAATCAATCCATAGGGGACATTACATTCTGAGGAAAGAACAGAGCCTCGTACTCTCCAGGTGTTTGTTACAAACCATGGCCTATCAACAAGCACTGAGGAATTAATGTTTGATGAACTAAGAGTGTTACTCTTGCAAGAGGAAAAAATATATAGGCTTTATGGTGGAGATGGGAATTTTAAGCATGTTTTAACCTTTTACAACAAAGTAGAAGGCCAAAGGAAAACAAAGCTTTGGCTAGTAAGGGAATAGAAGCAAAAGTCAAAGAAAATGCTACAGCGGACATGAAGGCTCTAAGAAGAGGAATGCCAATTGAAATAAAGGTGAGTGTTTTTCCAATGGTAAACCTATTCAGTTTCAAGAAGTGGGATAACAATAAAGTATGATATATCATTAATCATAGTTAAAGAAGAAAGGATCTCAAATAATTAAGTTGAAGACAAACACGACAGAAGTTGTAAAGGAGTTAAAGAATAAAAATGCATCCCAACATGCACATATAGAAGTCAGAGGGCTCACCGTATCTCAGGTGGAAGTTTTAATTTAGCCACTTTTCAAATGCAAAATAATCCTTTCCGTTCCCCCATGGTGAGTTCATTGTCTAAGTCTTACCTCATGTTGATTGCCACACTCATATGCACTCATATGCTTTCTCCTCTTCTAATATTCTGGCACCTAATGTTCCACTCTCACCAGCACCATTAACACAATGACTCTAAGTCCCATCCATGTTCAAATCCCAACTCTAATCTTCCATTTTTTATAGTATATATGCTAAGTTGCAGGAAACGCAGGTACAGGGTCCGTTTCCGTACGGAAACGAAACGGAAACGCGTTTCCGCGTACCGTACGGCCTGGAAACGCGTTTCCGGCCGTACGGGCACGTTTCCCGAAATGGAAACGTGCCCGTACGGCCGGAAACGCGTTTCCAGGCCGTACGGGCCCCGTTTCCCCAAAAAAATTACTTGTTTTTTAAATTTTTTTTTTCTAATTAGTTTTTAAATTTTTTTAGGGTTTCTAAGCTGTTCTAGAAACCATTTCTAAAGTTATAAAAGAGCAGTGCCTCTCATTCTCTCATCACACTATTCAGCAAGGAGTTTCTCTTGGAGATTGGCAGTTGTTTCAGTAGCTGGTGTTTTGAGCAGTGAGCAAAGTAGATTTCAGCAGCGGGAGAAAGAGATTTCAGCAGCAAGAGAAGGAGATTTCAGCAGGAGATGGGACGTGGATGCAGAAAATCCTGATTTGGATCTCTCTCTTGCTGCCCTGAATATTGAGGAGGATTCTGGAAGTGGAATTGGTGCATCATCTTCTTCAGCACCACCATCCACTGTTGAGCATTCTGCTGCTTCTATTTTTGATGAGGATTGTTATGATGAGGATTAGTCTTTTGTGACTTGTCTCTATAGTTCTTGCAGCCTTATAGTCTTTATTGTACTTGCAGCCTCATATACTAATATAAATAAAGGCTGATTTTGGATTTTCCAGTTCCTATATTTTTATTTTCATTATGTGATGACTCATGAGTAAATGTGATCATTGTGATGTAAATTTAATCTTAATGTTAAAATGTTTAAGTAAATGTATCATTAATGCTTTATGATTGCACATATATATATTAATAATTTTTAAATGTTTTTAATATATATATATATATATATATATATATATATATATATATTATTATTATTATTATATATATTCGCGTTTCCCCGTTTCCAAAATTTGGGGAGGTCGCGTTTCGTTTCGCTTCCGCGTTTCGTTTCGCTTCCCCGTTTCCCCGTTTCGTGCAACTTAGTATATATGACATGATACATTTCCCTCCCAACATCCTACTCTGTGTGCCATCTATTCTTTTCTTTCCCAATGGTTGTCAAAGCTCTATAGATATGGTCTTTTCTATATATGATATATTTAGGGTTATTGTTTTAGATAGTATCAATTATAAAAAAAATTGAAAAATGCATCTTGTAGAGTCTCTGGCTTAGCTAACATGCACCTTATAGAGTCTCTTTGCACTCACTTGAGGGGCTTTGATCCTGGATATCCACACTAATACAAACCCAATCACTTCATTGCTTGTTGCTAGACCACATTCTTGTGGGCTTCTAGGTTATGAATTAGGGCAAAGGGAAACTTTAATTGAGATAATTTAGTTTTAATCAAATCATAAATATCTTAATATATATTATATATTTCAGCATATATCTTAGAATGTATCATTTCTAAATTTATAATTATAGTATATATAATATCTTAATATGTTGTCAAATATAATTTACCTTGAAATATGTATATGGACAAACCTAATGGTAAATCTAATCCAAATTTCATCAATAAAATCAAATTCGAACCTAATTTCATCATTATCAAACTAGAAACTTGAACCCAAACCATGTGACTTAATGTATTATGTCCACTAAAGTGCCACTTGACACATGACAAATAACTAATAGTGGTTTTCCACATTAGATGACAGTTAAAATTGTGGGGTAATGGTTGTTTTAGGAGATGACAGAGTGCACAGAGTGAAAGGTCAAGGTAATGCTCCTATGACAATACCTTATGGAAGAGTTTGAGAAGTGATGTGTTGTATATTCCACAAGTGAAGAAGAATCTACTTATAGTAAGCCAAATTGCAAAAACATGTCAAAATTGAGTTTGAAGAAGGCAAGTGCCTTGTAGAGGACAAGAAGAAACATTATAAGGTAAAAGTATTTAAGAAGGTTTGGTCCATTGAGCCATGCTACAGCAACAACGTGGGGAGTTGTTGTGACCAGTGTGGAAAAAGTCGCAATAATATCAGCAAAATCTGATTTTTTGGGCTAGCCAATTTTTTGGCAACTTTTTCAACAAATTTTAAAAAATAATAATAATAATAATACAAAAATAAAAAATAATAATAATAAATAAATAAATAAAATCGCGATTTTATCGAAAAAAACGGGATGTTATCAGGAGTCGATCGAAAAAAGTCATGAAACCCGCCCAAACCGTGGATAAGTGAGGGAAAAGGCCAAAAATCACACTCATTTTTCACTCTTCTTTCTGCCATTTGTCCCCGTGAAAAGAGGAGGTGTTTGCCATTGCCCAAGAGGAGGAGATTTACTAGTTTTGTGGTGTGGATTTGGAGATTTGTCCATTGCTCAAGGTGTCGATTTGTTGCTGCCAGGTATGTATTTTAATTTCTTTCTCAACCTTTGTTACACAAATATCTTCTTAAATCTTTCTACTAATTTGTTTTTAGCTTATTTTTGCCTAGATATTTGAATCAAAACATTGTTTAGGATCAAGATTGAATCAAAATTTCAAAATGTTTAGATTGTTTACAAGTTTCAAGAATAAAAAGTTCAAACCCTTCTTTAGTGAATCTAAGTGTGTTCAAGTGTGTGAGAAGAGGCATTTAAAATTTAAAATTAACAATTACACTTGTGTTTGTTTCTTATGCGATGGGCAATTTTTAATTGTTTTCTTTTTTTTTGTGCCCTAGGTTCAAATTCAAGTTCAAAGTTTCAAACAAAATAATGAGGAATTTGGACCTATGTGGGAATATGGTGAACCTTATCCTATACCCGACAGTGGGGGGTAAATATAAAATATTTGACTTGCCAGTTGTATGGAAAGCATATTTCAGGGAGTGTCAACAGATTAAAATTCCATCTAGGGAAAAGTGTGGGGCAAAATATAGAACTTTGCCAAAATCCAACTCCATAAATCATCTGGCTGTTGAACTAGGTTGTCATTGATGTCAATAGGGCAATATTCTGGATACTAGAGGATGACATGAAGCCAAGGGATGCAGAGCGGATTCATGAAGAGACAGGAGCAAAGGCCATCAGTATAGCCGAGCCATATATATATATATCATATATATATATGCGGAAACAGACTTATATGCAAGGAGGTCTTTGAAAGACACTGCCAAGCCAGAGGAGTAGATGGAGACGAGAAGCCAGAGGAGCCACATTGGACATGACTAAAAGGAGCTGCAGGAGGAGCCACATACATATATACATATGCCAAAACAGGCATATCAGAGAGGAGCAGATGGAACAAGAGGAGCCAAGAGGAGACGGACCGAGAAGAGCAGATGAACCAAGAGGAACCAAGAGGAGCCATATATATGTATATGTCACATATATGTGCCAAAGAAGAGGAGCACACAGAGACCGATCAAAAGAGCATAGAGAAAGAGCGGAGGACACAGCCATCGGAGCAACAGAGGAGTAAACAGAGCTATCGGAGCCATAGAGGAAGCAGACAGAGTTATCAGGAGCCTATCGGGAGCAGAACAACTATCGGAGAGCCATATCAGAGCAAGAGGAACGTTGCTTGTAACATAGCCATATATGCCACAGATAATAGATATCGGGAGCATACACATATATCGGAGCAAGACGAGACATATCGAAGGAGTGTCAGAGCAGAGAAGCCATATCGAAGACAATACTTCATATATATAGTTGTGTTTAAAGCCAAACTTTCATCAAAGCGGGAGAATACATAGGAGCCGTTTGATCTGCCAGATCAACGGTCCAGATGAAATCGCAGAGGAGCAGAGAATCCTTATCGCATCGGCGAAAGTCGCTTGGAGTTGTCGGAACTGTTTCAAGGTGCAAGCTCTGAAATCCGGAGCCGAAACTCTTATCAAGCAAAATAGAAAGCATATCGGGTCCGCGAAGGACTTGTATCATTTCGGAGGTAGCGATCAGCGAAATCGCCGAAGAACCCGGAGCCGAAATTAAGTTAGGAAGGAGTATAAGGAGGTGTCGAGTCCGCGTTCCTTGTCGGAGAACGAAGCAACAGTGCAGTGGACGCGATATGCGACTTAGCGCTGACCGTCTGATCTGAAGGAATAATGGACGGCGGAGATCTAATCGGCAATCGGCATATCGGAGCGATCGCGTCGGAAGGATCGGGGGAAGCGATATGTGACATCGCCGATAATTGGAGCCGAAATATTATAAAACAGAGCCTAAAGGTGCGTCGGGTCCGCAGACCCTTTGTATTACAAAACTGTCGATGCGAACCTGCCGAAAATCCGGACCCGAAATCATTAAGAATCAGAGTATAGAGGGTCATCGGGTCCGCAGAACTATCGCATCGCAAGAGGCCATGATAACCCCGACATCCCGGACCCGAAGTCATTTTAGGAAGGGATGTAATCGGCATATCGGGTCCGCAAGGGCGTCGGAGGTCGGAGTTAAGGGATTAATTGGGATCACCGAAATCCGGACCCGCCGATAATTATAAAGGCGGGCGGATAAGATTTGAAATCCGCGAATGTTCATATTGAGCAAAATTACATGGGTTCCCGTGTATTAAAATATATGTGACTGCGAGGTTTTATAGTGTTGGCCATATATTTGTATATGTGCATTTCCGTGGGGCTTTAAAGCTTAGCCCGATAGTTAACACGCGGTTGGGCGGTGGCTTCCGATGGGTGATTAAAAGCGCCGATAAAAAGGTGGCTCTGATTCTAAGTAAGTCCAAGGTTTATAGAAGGCACATAGCCTAAGGAAAGCTTTCGATAGACATAAAAGCGGTGATAAAAGGGTGGCTCCGATTCTTAAGTGTGGAGGCGAAAATACTGTGAGGAACAGTCCCGATAGTGCGGGAGACCAAATCATGGCGATTATGATTATGATAAGGACGTGGCTGTCCGTTAAAAAATGCCATCCCTGTGTATGCCCACAATCATTGGCAAAGCAGCGCTGTTACAAGTTTTTGAACTTGTGTTCTCTACGGATGACTCGATTCTTGCTCATTGATTCAACGTGTCCTGTGAAAACGAATGGACAGAGGAAGCTACAGCGACAAACAAGCCAACAAGTGAGGAAGTTGAAGCAGGTGAGAAGGAAGCCGAAGAGCCAGCAAGAAAGAGGAAACGAATGGACAAAGACAAGTATGCATAAAACAGTGAACAGAGGACTACATGGGGTGATGGTTGTTGCAAACAAACCAGAATATGAGGTAGCAGAAGCAGCAAAGGTGGTGGAGCATTGTTTGAATTTGCTAGTGAACACTGCTGCGGCTGTTGAACACTGTTGGAGCTGCTGTGGGGGTGAAGAACCAGAGTGTGAGGTAGTAAAAGCAGCGGAGGCTATAGACGCTGCAGAAGCAGCAGAGGTTATAGAGGCAGCAGCAGCAGAAAAGGCTATTGGAGACTATGCGTGGGCAGTGTGCAGAGCTGTGAAGACTCATCCATAAGAAGACATGGTTGTCATTGATACTGTAGTTTGGAGACTACAGTGAAGCTGTAAATAGACAGAACTCAGCAGAGAAGAGTTTTGAGAGCAGAAGGATTGGAGTCCTTGGGGTTGGAGCCTTAAAAGTGAGAAGGATGGGAGTCCTTGAGGCTGGTGCCTCAGAAGTGAGATTGGATTGGAGTCCTTGGGGTTAGTGCCTCAAAAGCAGGAAGGATTGAAGTCCTTGGGAGTTGGTGCTCTTAAGTCCAAGATTGGTGTCTTGGGAAAATAGAGTTGGTGCTCTGGAGGTTGGAGCCTCACCAAAGTCCAAGTTGGAGCTTGGCAACCGATTGTGACCATCTATATATTGTATTTATTTTACTGCACAGTTATATTAATAAAAGCATTTATTCTTGCTGTTCATATTGTGTTCTGAATATATATGTTTTAACTGGTAAAACAATAGTGGGAAAAAGAAATACTGATTCACCCCCCCTCTCAGTATTTCCAACAATTGGTATCAGAGCAGGTTCCTTCATTCAAAGCTTAACAGCTTGAAGGTTGACTCTTAGAACACAAATGGCGAGATCAAGGAAGAAAGTCTCCAATCCTCCTAAGGATGTGTCTCCCTCTACTACTAAAATAGAAGACAATGAATTTGAGGAGGCTCCAAGGCTCAATGGGAACTTTAATATATGGGAAGTAAGAATGAGGAATTTCTTACAGACTCAAGGCTTTGAAATCTGGAAATCTGTGATTGATGATAGCAGTATGGATGAAAAATCCAAGGAGTACAATGCAAAAGCAGTAAAGGCAATCTTGAATGGGCTACCTGATTCTGTAAAGAATAATCTAGGAAAATGTTCATTAGCAAAGGGTATATGGGACAAACTTCATGACCTTCACTCAAAAGGAGCATTGACCATGAACATCAATCAAGAAGATAATGGAAATCTAGAAGGAAATCCAGAACCCATCATAGAAGCTGAAAATAAGAATGATGACATCAAGACTGTAGCAGACCAAAAAGATGAAGAGAATGAAAAAGACTTCGTAGAAGAACTCCTTGCTCAACTTATGACTGTCATGAAAGAGAATAATAATTTGAAAAAAGAAAATGAGGCACTTAAGAAGATAGCTCCAGTTGGTGACCAAGATCAAACAAGGAAGAAAGTTGATCTCATCAAGCTTCAAGTACAAGAAAGGGATGAAGAGCTTGCCAAGCTTAAGAAGGAATATCATAAAGCAAAGAAGCGGGAAGATACCTTGTCAAGTCAACTTGAACTAAGGCACAAGAGCGTGAACAAACTTGAAGAAGAGATTGGTCAGTACAAGGTAGAGGTCTCCTCCCTTAAGTCTCAATTACAAGAAGCCAGGAAACAGGCACAAGGAGCTGAGAAGAGAATGGAGTGCAGTCAAGCAAAAAATGAAGAAATCTTCAAAATGAAGTCAGATATCATCTCCCTTAAAATAGTAGCAGCTGAAGCTACTCGTAGCAAGGAAGAAACTGAGGAACAACTTGCAAAGAAGAATAATGAGTGTGAAAGATTGGAAGAAGAGATTGTCCTCCTCAGGAAAAAGGTTGAAGGGATGAACAAAATCATGAAGAGCTCTCAAGCCTTGGATGACATGCTCAACTATCACAGATGTCCATCTGATAAATCAGGTCTCGGATATTTAGGTGAATCCTCAAACAAGAATGAACATGCTTTAAACAAAAGAGATGTGAAGAAGCCAGAAAGAAATGGTGATGCTCCCAGCTCCAACAAAGGCAAGGAGAAAAATCAAGGCTACAATAGAAGAAATCCTGCTCCAAGAAGAAAACCCGCTCCAAGAAGAAATATAGATGATGACAAAGATGCGAGAGGCAATGGTTATCATCAAAGGATCTCAAGGCAGCAAGGCTTCAGAAGTACATCAAAGAAACCTCCATCTCCCAGGTACCAAAGTTCATTTTTTGGTTATTGTTATTCCTGTTCAAACTTTGGTCATATGGCAAAAGACTGTAAAGTATATCATAAAGATAGATGTTATGGTCCCCAACCATCTCACAGAAATAGATGCTATAGTCTCCGACAACCTCCAAGAAATAAGTTTACAGGAAGAAATCATGAGTTCTTATTCATGAACAATGTAGAATGCTTCAAGTGTCATAACATTGGTCACATGGCACGTGATTGTAAATTAACATGGGCTCTTACACAAGCTAGAACCATGCAAAAGAAGAAAGTTACACAAGTATGGAGAAGGAAGGAAATACAGTCCGAAAGTCCCTTAAGCTCTCTAGCCAATCTAAGCATTTTATGAGAAGACTCTGCCCAAAAGAGGTGATGCATACAGTTAGGGGGAGCATGTAATTCTTGTTCATTATTGCTGAAGCTATTAGTGAAAGGGTCCCTATGAAATCCTTATTGAGCTATATTAACAGTCATTCTTTGATGAAGATCATGTCTCAGGAGCATTCCATTGAAGCATATGATCCTGTAACCATTCTTTGGATTGTTGTTAAAGAAATAGGGCAAACAACCATGGTGCTATTATCACGGAAGTTTATGTGTTAACTCAAGAATTTAATGTGAGAACAGATAAATTCTAGACACTGATAGAGGCAGTCTTCAAACAAATAGATACATCTGGAATGGAGTTTGAAGTAAGAGCAGCTAGCAGCATATAACAAACTGAAGCACTGTAAAAGGATGCAGATCAGCAATTGTATTCAAAAGGCAGTCACAGATTGGATAGTTGAATCTGCAGAGATATGTACAAGAACGCAAGGAAAAGATGGCTCATAGGAAGGAGAATGTTGTGTAGTCAAGCATAACTGAAACTGATACAGATCACTTAAGGAATATAGCAACAGCAAGGCACAACTCCTCACATTTTTGTCTAAATGCAATGATGATTGAATACTAGATGGCAGTAACTTAAGGGGAAGCACAAAGACACAAATAAACTCAGATCTGAAGAAAGACAATCTCAGGAGCAGTTTCTATCTTGATTCGAACTCTGAAGGTCTCTCAATTCTGCCTATGGAGACATCAATATGGATTGAGCATGAAAGCCTGGACTTGGACACCTGTGTATGGCCATTTGCAATCTGAATGAAAGCATTAAAGTAGAGCATCCTGAAGCATTGTTGAAGCCATGATAAAGCAGTTCTGAGACATGAAGATGATAAAGCATCAATCCTTCTATCTTCATGAAGAACAGAAGCAGTTTGATAGGGGGAGTCCCAGAGCACTCCTTTGCCATTGATGTCAAAGGGGGAGAGAAGAAGAATATTGCCATCAATAACAAAGGGGGATATTGTTGAACTAGGTTGTCATTGATGTCAATATGGCAATATTTTGGATACTAGAGGATGACATGAAGCCAAGGGGATGCAGAGAAGATTCATGAAGAGACAGGAGCAAAGGCCATCAGTATAGCCGAGCCATATATATATATATATATATATATATATATATATATGCGGAAACAGACTTATATGCAAGGAGGTCTTTGAAAGACACTGCCAAGCCAGAGGAGTAGATGGAGACGAGAAGCCAGAGGAGCCACATTGGACATGACTAAAAGGAGCTGCAGGAGGAGCCACATACATATATACATATGCCAAAACAGGCATATTAGAGAGGAGCAGATGGAACAAGAGGAGCCAAGAGGAGACGGACCGAGAAGAGCAGATGGACCAAGAGGAACCAAGAGGAGCTATATATATGTATATGTCACATATATATGCCAAAGAAGAGGAGCACACAGAGACCGATCAAAAGAGCATAGAGAAAGAGCGGAGGACACAGCCATCGGAGCAACAGAGGAGTAAACAGAGCTATCAGAGCCATAGAGGAAGCAGACAGAGTTATTAGGAGCCTATCGGGAGCAGAACAGCGATCGGAGAGCCATATCAGAGCAAGAGGAACGTTGCTTGTAACATAGCCATATCTGCCACAGATAATAGATATCGGGATCATACACATATATCGGAGCAAGAGGAGCCATATCGAAGGAGTGTCAGAGCAGAGGAGCCATATCGAAGACAATACTTCACATATATATAGTTGTGTTTAAAGCCAAACTTTCATCAAAGCGAGAGAATACATAGGAGCCGTTTGATCTGCCAGATCAACGGTCCAGATGAAATCGCAGAGGAGCAGAGAATCCTTATCGCATCGGCGAAAGTCGCTTGGAGTTGTCGGAACTGTTTCAAGGTGCAAGCTCCGAAATCCGGAGCCGAAACTCTTATCAAGCAAAATAGAAAGCATATCGGGTCCGCGAAGGACTTGTATCATTTCGGAGGTAGCGATCAGCGAAATCGCCGAAGAACCCGGAGCCGAAATTAAGTTAGGAAGGAGTATAAGGAGGTGTCAGGTCCGCGTTCCTTGTCGGAGAACGGAGCAACAGTGCAGTGGACGCGATATGCGACTTAGCGCTGACCATCTGATCTGAAGGAATAATGGACGGCGGAGATCTAATCGGCAATCGGCATATCGGAGCGATCGCGTCGGAAGGATCGGGGGAAGCGATATGTGACATCGCCGATAATTGGAGCCGAAATATTATAAAACAGAGCCTAAAGGTGCGTCGGGTCCGCAGACCCTTTGTATTACAAAACTGCCGATGCGAACCTGCCGAAAATCCGGACCCGAAATCATTAAGAAGCAGAGTATAGAGGGTCGTCGGGTCTGCAGAACTATCACATCGCAAGAGGCCGTGATAACCCCGACATCCCGGACCCGAAGTCATTTTAGGAAGGGATGTAATCGGCATATCGGGTCCGCAAGGGCGTCGGAGGTCAGAGTTAAGGGATTAATTGGGATCGCCGAAATCCGGACCCGCCGATAATTATAAAGGCGGGTGGATAAGATTTGAAATCCGCGAATGTTCATATTGAGCAAAATTACATGGGTTCCCGTGTATTAAAATATATGTGACCGCGGGGTTTTATAGTGTTGGCCATATATTTGTATATGTGCATTTCCGTGGGGCTTTAAAGCTTAGCCCGATAGTTAACACGCGGTTGGGCGGTGGCTTCCGATGGGTGATTAAAAGCGCCGATAAAAAGGTGGCTCTGATTCTAAGTAAGTCCAAGGTTTACAGAAGGCACATAGCCTAAGGAAAGCTTTCGATAGACATAAAAGCGGTGACAAAAGGGTGGCTCCGATTCTTAACTGTGGAGGCGAAAATACTGGGAGCAACAGTCCCGATAGTGCGGGAGACCAAATCATGGCGATTATGATTATGATAAGGACGTGGCTGTCTGTTAAAAAATGCCATCCCTGTGTATGCCCACAATCATTGGCAAAGCAGCGCTGTTACAAGTTTTTGAACTTGTGTTCTCTACGGATGACTCGATCCTTGCTCATTGATTCAACGTGTCCTGTGAAAACGAATGGACAGAGGAAGCTACAGCGACAAACAAGCCAACAAGTGAGGAAGCTGAAGCAGGCGAGAAGGAAGCCGAAGAGCCAGCAAGAAAGAGGAAACGAATGGACAAAGACAGGTATGCATAAAACAGTAAACAGAGGACTACATGGGGTGATGGTTGTTGCAAACAAACCAGAATATGAGGTAGCAGAAGCAGCAGAGGTGGTGGAGCATTGTTTGAATTTGCTAGTGAACACTGTTGCGGCTGTTGAACACTGTTGGAGCTGCTGTGGGGGTGAAGAACCAAAGTGTGAGGTAGTAAAAGCAGCGGAGGCTATAGAGGCTGCAGAAGCAGCGGAGGTTATAGAGGCAGCAGCAGCAGAAAAGGCTATTGGAGACTATGCGTGGGCAGTGTGCAGAGCTGTGAAGACTCATCCATAAGAAGACATGGTTGTCATTGATACTGTAGTTTGGAGACTACAGTGAAGCTATAAATAGACAGAACTCAGCAGAGAAGAGTTCTGAGAGCAGAAGGATTGGATTCCTTGGGGTTGGAGCCTTAAAAGTGAGAAGGATGGGAGTCCTTGAGGCTGGTGCCGCAGAAATGAGATTGGATTGGAGTCCTTGGGAGTTGGTGCTCTTAAGTCCAAGATTGGTGTCTTGGGAAAATAAAGTTGGTGCTCTGGAGGTTGGAGTCTTGGGAAAATAAAGTTGGTGCTCTGGAGGTTGGAGCCTCGCCAAAGTCCAAGTTGGAGCTTGGCAACCGATTGTGACCATCTATATATTGTATTTATTTTACTGCACAGTTATATTAATAAAAGCATTTATTCTTGTTGTTCATATTGTGTTCTGAATATATGTGTTTTAACTGGTAAAACAATAGTGGGAAAAAGAAATACTGATTCACCCCCCCCTCAGTATTTCCAACACTGGCAAGCCATTAAATCATTGATTGATAAAGAGAGGGGCAACGTCAATAGGGCATCGGTAAAAATCCAACTTGTAAGGGTCTCAGGAGTGGGGTGATGTGAGAGTGGTTCTTCAGCATCACATTCCACACCCACATGGCCCAACCCCTCAGCGTTCTCATCTTTTTTTTGTTCCTAGAACCACACCTGATGCACAACCTAGCATTAAATCGACACTTAAAAAAACGGAAAAGGTGGAAGCTTACAGGTTGGTCACTAAGTGTCTTCTATGGAGTGATGTTCCTTTCAACATTTCCAAGACCAACCCATTCTACCAACCTATGTTTGATGTTGTTGTTGTTGTTGGCCCGGGGTACAAAGCCCCTACCTTTGCAAAGTTGAGAGGGCCTCTTCTTCAAAATGAAAAGGTTGATTGCACTGCTAGATTGGAGGAGTTTAGGGCATCATGGGAACACACTGGATGCATAGTCATGTCAGATGGTTGAACTGACCAGAAAAGTAGGACCCTTATTAACTTTTTGGTTAGTTGTCCCAAGGGGACAATGTTTATGAAATTTGTTGATGCATCTGCACACATTAAAGATGCACGTTTATTATGTGACTTATTGGACACCATTCAGGAAGTAGACCCACAAAATGTTGTCCAAGTCATAATGGACAACGCTGCAAATTATGTTGTTGCTAGCAGGTTGCTTATGGAGAGGTATCCTAACTTGTTTTGGACAACTTGTGTTGCTCATTGTATTGACTCGATGTTGGAGGATATAGGTAAGATTCTTTTTGTGAGGGATATTGTCGAATCATCCATGAGCATAACAAAATTTATATATAATCATGCATCTGTGCTTAGATTGATGAGAAGATTCACCAACAACAAAGAATTGGTGCATCCTACCATTACACAATTTGCCACTACTTTCATATCTCTTTAGTCTCTGTTGAATTCTATGTGGGATGTGAAGAGCATGTTTCTTTCACAAGATTGGTGTGCTTTATCTATTAGCCACAAACCACAGGGAGAGGGCATATGCAGACTAGTTTCATATGATCATAGCTTTTGGGCAGGAGTAGAGGAGGTGTGTGCATTTCAAAACCTTTGGTAAGGGTTCTTCGGTTGGTTGATGGAGACAAGCCCACAATGGGCTACTTGTATGAGGCCATAGATAGGGCCAAAGAAGCTATCCGTGCCTATTATGAAGATAAGGGAGACGAGGGGTTAGAGAAACAACAGTTGGTATGGAGAGTGATTAATGAGCGATGGAACAATACCCTCCATCACCCCATTCATGCTGCAAGTATCTACCTCAACCCTGCATTTTCTTACTCCTGTGGTTTCAAATTTGATGTTGAGGTGATGGATGGATTCCTTACTTGTGTTGAGAGGATGGCGTCATCTGAGCAAGAACGTGAAGAAATTTCTAAAGAAATGGAGATATATAGAATGGCAGGTGACACATTTGGTTTTACCATGTTTATTAAGAATAGGATGACCAAAATGCCAGGTAAGCTTTAGTTTGTTTCAACTATCAAATTTCAGAATTCATTGTCTCTTCATAATTTGCTTCAAGTTTATTATTTCAATGTTTTAATTTTTTTTATGTTTCTCATTTTTCATTTAACTTGTAGAAGTACCCCATCTCCAAAAACTTGCCATTCGAGTGCTCATTGAAACATGCAGTTCCTATGGGTGTGAGCGCAACTGGAGTGTATTTGACAAAATACACAACAAAAAGTGCAACTAGTAAAAAAAATCGAATTAAATTTTTGAATTCATTTGATTATTTTTAATATTTAAATTTTCTAAGTACTAATTTACAATCTAAGATCCTAATACAGATTAGAGTCCCAATGCCTCAATGACATGGTCTACATCTACTATAATCTCTAATTGTGGGTGAGACAAATTCAAAAAACTCCTGATGTGGAAGCCATCTCAATAGACAACATTGATACCACTGTTGCATGGAGGGTTGATACTAAGAGGCCTACAATGTACTTGATCCCTAATTGGTTAGATGTGGATCCAGAGGCACTAGAGGAAGAGGAGGTAGCAGTTGTAGGGGAGGGAGAGCTAGAGGTAGAGGAGGAGGAGTAGGGTCAAGAGGCAAAGGAGGAGGAGGCGCTGACACCATCTAGGATGGGCAGCAACTGAGGAAAGAGGCCACCTCTTTTTTTTTGCTTCTAGAGGACGATAGACTCCATTTGTAGCCCCAAGGGCAGGGCCTTCTTCTTCTAGAGGAAAAGGCAAAGCCATTCCCTATTCTTGTAAAAGGAGTAGAGGATCTCAGTCACTAATTACTTTATTACATGTAGATGACTCATGATATACATTTATTATATTTTTTGTCGATATTTTGACTCCTGAGAGTTGAGACCGAGTCAGGCTTCAGGGTTCAGGACTTGATTCACTATTTTGATATGTGATGTAGCACTAGACCTCTTATAGTATTATATATTAGTTTTTTTTTCATGTTTACATAGAAATGCATTTATTTGATGTTGTGGATACTTTAGATGCTAAAAAATAAAAATGAATATTTTTGTATTTTTTAAATTTTGACTAGTTTTTGCCGATTTTTTTCAAAAACCTCCCGACTTTAAAGACTTTTTCAATTTCTAGACCCTTGTCGAATTATTCCTGAGGTCGACTTTTTCCACATTGGTTGTGACAATGATCCAACTGCAAATCATGGTGTGCATACTCCTTCCTTGGGTGGGGTTTGTCCGATGTGGCTAGATTATATTGAATATTATTGATGTAGCCTTCAAGAAAATTATTCTATGATGTTGGCAAGGTACCAACAAAACCTAGTCTTTACTAAGTGTGTGAGGGTGGGTGGAGCTTCTTTCCTGGTGTACAATTTGTAAAAACATGAGTTCACATTTTTCTTAAAGTATAGAAGGTGGCCTTTATAGGTTTATGGCAACAATGAGACAACAATACTTAGTGGTTTAAGACAACACCAATAGTCAACTTTGGAATCAATGGTTTATTTATATTAACTACCAAAGCCTTGACATCTAAAAGGTTGAGTATGGTTCATGGTTTACATCTTCATTGGCAAGAAACAAGTTGATGAAATCTCACATGTCAAATGCACAAAGAAAATTTTTGCAAAAGAACTAGAGATAAAGCATGCAGGTGGTTATAGTCAGTCCGCACTAATTTTTTCAGTCTTATGGGAACTTCAACAACATCATTCAAAGTGTTGGAGAAAAATTTGGCACACCACATCATGTAAAGTCCCAAGCATCAACAGATTAGTTTGTGCAACTTAGGAAGGCTATCCACTATCCCCTCACTAGCTCTTTCTCTCTCTCTTTAGGTTGGCTCTTCTCCAACTCAAGCGGGGGATTAAGGTTATAGAGTGGAGACTCAAGATCATCTTTGTGAAGAGTTGGACGAAGAAAAACAAATGGTCGTAGAAAAAGTGGAATAAATGAGTGATGTGGAAAAGGAAAATGAAAGTAGAAAGCCCAATACCAAGTGCCTAATCACTCCTTGGGCAAATGGGGTCCAGAGAATAGACATTAAAGAGGGCAAGTCCATGAAAATATAAGGAAATAGGGGCTGCTATGCATGCCACAGATCAGCTTTAACTTGATCTCTATTACAGAAATTTGTCCTTGGACAGCCAGGTGTGCTATTCAAGATGTCGGTATGAAGGTGATGTCATATCAATACTAACAGAAATTTGGATTTACTAGATGTAGCTAAATATGTTAATTTTAGATATGTTCTATGCTAGAGCAATTTATTTCAATTTCTTTTCCACATTAGCAATCACATCAGCATAAAGTAAATTGCAGATAGAACATAAATATGAATCGCATAAGACAAGCCAAGACAAGAGACACAAGATGTGGCGGCTAGCCAGGGACAAACCCCAATATGGGGAACCCTTTGATCAAATCTTCTTTTATCTTCAATAATTCAGCAGAGAGAAATAGTACATAAATCTAATTTACATCACCAGCAGCAAACCCTATATCAGCGGCATCACCGGCATCATCAACATCATCGGCATCACCGGCATCATCAGCTTCACCGACATCATCGGCATCACCGGCACCATCGGCTTCACAGGCATCATCATCAGCGGCATCACCGACATCATCGGCTTCACCGACATCATCGACATCACCAGCTTCACCGGCATCACCAGCATCATCGGCATCACCAACTTCACCAGCATCACCGGCATCATCGGCTTCACCGGCATCATCGACATCACTGGCATCACCGACATCATCGCCTTCACCGGCATCATCGGCTTCACCAACATCATCATCATCGACATCACCGGCATCATTGGCTTCAGTGACATCATCAGCGTCACCTTCGGATCTCTCCTCCTACTAAAACCCAAAGACAAGTAAAGAGAGGAAGAGATCCAAGCGTGTGTTGAAATGACTTGAAGGCCTCTTCTATTCATACTAAAACATAAAGGTTGAATAGACATGACGTTTGGGCTTCTTGAGCCTACATAAGTTGTAGGTCGGCTTGATAATAATTCCATAATCAAAATAAATTCATATCTCCATGAATACTTATCGGAATCAAATGATCTTTAGATCAATCCTACACCTCTCGACGAGAGGAATCCAATAAAAATATTATCAGCCATGAATAAGATGACCCACATGAAGTTCGGCCCTAGTTGCCAATTTTAACACTCCCTCTCAACTAGGGAGAACTTCATCTGCAATCTGCCTGTCGATCGCTACTATTCATCGATCAAATGCACTATACCCTGAACAGCCTAACCCTTGCCCTGCTCTGCTCTATTCTCCCTGTTCTGCTTTGTCTTGTTCTGCCCTGTATTGATCTATACTGCTCTGCTCTAATCTGCTCTGCTCTGCTTTGTTTTGTTCTGCTCTGCTTTTGTTCGAATTATGAAGAAGAAGAAATGATCGAGGATGTATCATACTGACTCAAAGTCAATCTCGAAGTATGTACCACTGGTCCCAGACCAGTCTCAACCAACCCAAAGTCAGCGTCATAGTGAGTACAACTCCTACCACTGGTCCCAGACCAGTATCATCCTCCACTGACTCAAAGTCAGTCTCAGAGTGCATACCACTGGTCCCAGACCAGTCTCAACCGACCCGAAGTCAACGTCATAGTAGGTACCACTCCTACCACTGGTCCCAGACCAGTATCGCAGTCTCAGAGAGTGTACCACTAGTCCCAGACCAGTACTGCACTGACCAGAGGTCAATCTTAGAGTATGTATCACTGGTCCCAGACCAGTCTCAACCGACCCAAAGTCAGCGTCATAGTAGGTACCACTCCTACCACTGGTCCCAGACCAGTCTCAACCGACCCGAACTCAGTGTCATAGTAGGTACCACTCCTACCACTGGTCCCAAACGAGTATCACAGTCTCAGAGAGTGTACCACTAGTTCTAGACCAGTCTCAACCGACCCGAAGTCAGCGTCATAATATGTACCACTCTCACTGGTCCCAAACCAGTACTGCACTGACCAGAGGTCAGTCTCAAAGTATGTACCACTGGTCCCAGAACAGTGTCAACCGACCCGAAGTCAGCGTCATAGTAGGTACCACTCCTACCACTGGTCCCAGACCAGTATCACAGTCTCAGAGAGTGTACCACTGGTCCCAGACCAGTCTCAACCGACCCGAAGTCAACGTCATAGTATGTACCACTCTCACTGGTCCCAGACCAGTACTGCACTGACCAGAGGTCAGTCTCAAAGTATGTACCACTAGTCCCAGACCAGTCTCAACCGAACCGAAGTCAGTGTCATAGTAGGTACCATTCCTACCACTGGTCCCAGACCAATGTCGCAGTCTCAGAGAGTGTACCACCAGTCCCAGACCAGTCTCAACCGACCCGAAGTCAACACCATAGTATGTACCACTCTCACTGGTCCCAGACCAGTACTGCACTGACCAGAGGTCAGTCTCAGAGTATGTACCACTAGTCCCAGACCAGTCTCAACCGACCCGAAGTCAACATCATAGTAGGTACAACTCCTACCACTGGTCCCAGACCAGTATCATTGATACCAGATCAATGAAGGTCATCCTAGCATAAGGAGTACGGTAGATACAACGATGCATCCATCGGTACTACTATGGTCCCTGTCATTGATCAAATGAGAGGTCCTTCCCATGAGTCCCAGACTGCATGGGTAGGATGCCTCGATAAGAGAACTTAATCAATCCTACCCTCACATGAGAACTAATCATCCTGCTACACAATCGCCATGGAGAACACATCATCCAGGTCTCACAAGAGAGCTAATCATCCTGCTACATAATCGTCATGGAGAACACATCATCCAGACCTCACAGGAGAACTAATCATCCTACTACATAGTCATCATGGAGAATGCATCATCCAGACCTCACAGGAGAACTAATCATCCTGCTACACAGGAAAGCGAATCATCCTGTCCCACAAGAGAGCGAATCATCTTGTTCACAATGCGCACCACCAGGGGAGGGTGAGTCACCCTGTGGTCGTATGTTGCTCCAGTAAGAACCGCAAGCCCCCAGAGCTCCCAGAGCTCAATGTATGCAACATGCAGGACCCTTTTACAAGGGTCTCTCAACGACTCCAAGTCGTTCGAGAAAAATCACAAATTTGATCTTTCCCCGGGGCTCTGACCTATACATCATCTCAGTGAGATGGAGCCTCCTTGCTCATTGACTTACCATATCCCAGATAAGGCAGTGTCTGATGTCTATCTGCTGGAGCAATCATTGAATACGGGATTCCTCAATAATCGAATCCCACCTCTGGTTGTCACAGAGAATCACAATGGTATTCATCATGTGTACTCACTGAAGAGTTTCCACAACCAGGCAACTTCATACGAGGTCATACTTGTAGTTATGTATCTGGTCTCGACGGTACTTATAACAACCGATTTCTGCTTCCTACTCATCCATGATATCGAAGCAGAATCCAAAGAGAACTAGCACTGAGAAGTGCTCTAGTGATCCTCCACAATGCCTACCCAGTCAGCGTTCGAATAATCATGCAGTTTTCATATTTCCGACAGTGTATCTCAATCCATGAGAGATTGTGCCCCGAAGATATCTCAGAGGATTCTTGGCACCAATCCAGTGAGGCTCAACCAAATATGAGCTCACCATGCTAACCACAAAACATATGTCCGAACGAAAGTTCACCAAGAACATCAATGTGATTGAGTTTATGAAACTCAGAGGCATTTCCCAAATCTGGTCCGACATCACTACCATATAACTTCTGAAAGTTAATATCCTTGAGGTAGTCACAAGCTTGCAATTTATCATTCCACATTCGGAATCCAACTCCCTCTTACTTCTGCAAATGAGAGGGTCTACACCTGTCAGAAATAAGTCATCCTTATGAGGTGCCAGTATGAGAGGTCTATCATCCACAACCTTCGGGTAATGGTTTGGATCGATTTCGCTCCTAGTGAATCTCAACTTCATCAAACAGCTATCAATCATCTCATACTATGCCTGAGGTGTTTTGCTTCAAGCCATAGAGGGCTTTCTTCCACCTGTATACATGAGATTCCCGTTCATGAATCTCAAACTCCACAGGTTGTTCCAAACCTGTGGACCTGCTACATGAGGGGAATGGTCCCCTTGTAAGATTTTCCTTCGATACATCTCAGACATGTACCTTCATGCTCTTTTTGAATTCAGGCATCCCTATCACCATCTAACTCACAGACCTCCGGTGTTGTGTCAATGGACATGGTCCCTAGTGGACTTCCTGCAACTTGATACAACCCTGAACTCAAAAACATCTTTGAAAAAATCTATTTTCAAACATGTACCTTTCCATCGATGAGTGCCACCCTGTAACCTTTGACTTCCATTGCTGAAATGGACACCAGGTTCTTCTTGCGATCAGGTACATAAAATAGATTCTATAAATGAATCGAGTTACCTTCATTCAATTGAGGGGTAACATTCCCTACACCCTTAGATCTGAACTTCCCAATAAAGTGATCTTTAAGTAGGCCATCAAACACTTCCGTTGCGCCATTCTGATAATATTCTTTGCTTCCACTTCACCCTCGGTGAATTTGAACCCATTGATCCTTTTGTCTTGTCCCAACTGTTTTTGGTGATTGCTCTTTCACTCTTGCTTGGGCATTGTCTTCACCTTAGCTCTGATACCATGTTAATTTTAGATATGTTCTATGCTAGAGCAATTTATTTCAATTTCTTTTCCACATTAGCAATCACATCAGCATAAAGTAAATTGCAGATAGAACATAAATATAAATCGCATAAGACAAGCCAAGACAAGAGACACAAGATTTGGCGGCTAGCCAAGGACAAACCCCAATATGGGGAAACCCTTTGATCAAATCTTCTTTTATCTTCAATAATTCAGCAGAGAGAAATAGTACATAAATCTGATTTACATCAGCAGCAGCAAACCCTAGATCAGCGGCATTAGCATCATCAACATCACTGGCATCATCGGCTTCACCGGCATGATTGACTTCACCGGCATCATCATCATCATCGGCATCACCGGCATCATCGACATCACTGGCATCATCGGCTTCACCGGCATCATCGGCATCATCGGCATCACCAGCATCATCGGCTTCACCGGCATCACGGCATCACCGGCATCATCGGCATCGGCATCATCGGTGTCACCGGCATCATCGGTGTCACCGGCATCACCAGCATCACCGGCATCATCAACTTCACCGGCATCATCGGCATCACGAGCATCATCGGCATCACCGCCATCATCGGCATCACCGCCATCATCGGCATCACCGGCATTATCATCATCGACATCACCGGCATCATCGGCTTCAGCGGCATTGTCAGCATCACCTTAGGATCTCTCCTCCTACTAAAACCCAAAGACAAGTAGAGAGAGGAAGAGATCCAAGTGTGTGTAGAAATGACTTGAAGTCCTCTTCTATTTATACTAAAACGTAGAGGTTGAATAGACATGACGTTTGGGCTTCTTGAGCCTACATAAGTTGTAGGTCGGCTTGATAATAATTCCATAATCAAAATAAATTCATATCTCCATGAATACTTATCGGAATCGGATGATCTTTAGATCAATCCTACACCTCTCGACGAGAGGAATCTAATAAAAATATTATCAGCCATGAATAAGATGACCCACATGAAGTTTGGCCCTAGTTGCCAATTTTAACAAAATACGACAACAATAAAAATAAGAGGGGTCAAATTTGTACATTACAGTATCCCAATGAGTTATGGTTCTTTACAAAGCATTCACATCAACAATACAAGGCTTACAATGGAAATCAACACATGAAAGTAACTTGCACAAACAAAAGCCTAACATTAACTAAAAAAAGATATACCTCCAATCTTTCAATTGGGCTCCAAGCATGTGAAGTATAAATCGCTGATTTTTGTAGCTCAGGTTGGTACTTTTGCATAAACCTTGTGTCTAGGCATGTATAAGTTGCCCACATTCTCCTTAGAACACTTGCTCTAGTTTGAACAAGTTGTTGATGTAACTTAGCCTAAGTCTAACTTAGGAAAAAACACATATTAATATGTTGGCTTATTGAGCTAAAAGAAACTTAGGAAAAGTAAAGTAATTTACTTTAGTAAGTTTTAATCTTAGTCGTTGATCTCAAGTGAGGCGAGATCTAATCTCAATCATTAATCACTTTGAGATTAGTGTTAGGGTTAGGGATTTAGCTCAATGTAAAGTTATAAAAGAAAACTTGAAGAGAGGAGAACGACACACTACAACATCACAAGATTGAGAGTGGCATCTCAATGAGTGGTGTGCTAGACCCAAAGGAGTGGAGAGAGGTTGGAGATCTAGATCTACAAGAAAAATTGAACACTTATCTAAGGTATATCCGTTGGATTAGATCAAGGTTAATTGTATTATGCATATTTTCTTAGGTGGGCCATTATCCCAGGATGGGAGTCCACATAAGTTTGGATTTTTTAATGAAAAGCTTGTTGGGAAGAGATCTATTTGTGTCATTATTTCATGTGATCAATTATTTAACTTTGTTTCCGTTGACTTTGTTAGGAACCTGACTGTGTATTTACTATTTATTTAGTAGATAAGTTTTCTACTAGGAATTAAATATTGAGTGCTAGGTTCACAAGAAAACTAATACGGCATCAAAGTTGTAAACTCTGAGAGTTGATCTTGTGTCAAGTTCATACTAAATCGACTAGGTCCGGTTTGGTCATGATTGTGAGACGGAATTTTTTTTAAGGGGTCTCGAATGACTGAAAAGAAATTTTGTTAAAGGCCTTGTTGACCACTACGTCTCAACTACCCATAGCAGTGCACCCCCTTTTTCACAAAAGGGATAGTGCCTAATCAATGTGTCTCTGCCATCCAACTATCATCATCACCCTGAGGATCATCTTATATTGTAAACCCTTTCTGCATGAGTAAATTGTAAATAATCTTAGCAGATCTGTGTCGTGTATGTAATTGGCTAGGTAAACCTAATTTTCTGGTGACGATCTACATTCTGGAAGGTTTTTTGTCTCAACGACCCCTGGTCTGCAGAGTTTTCCTTCAGCCTTACCCCAAAGCTGGAATAGATTTTGTCACTAGAATGTTAGGGGAGTCCTAGTGTGCTAGATCGAGTCTATGTAAAAGTAATTTGGGAATAATCCTAACTATTTGGTTAGGTTATTTTATTACAAGTTGTTTGATTTGCTAGATTATATTTGTGTCACAGAAATGGGTAACCTGTGAGGGTCTTGTTCACATGGATTTTCCCCCTTGAGATATAACAAATGTAAAAAAAAATCATGATGTAAAATGTCTTGAAGGTTAGAAAAATAATTTATCCCCTCATAGGTCCTAGGTCCTAGGTAAATTTAAATTTTCCAGAGGTAAAATTCGTGAATCCTTTAAAAAAATTAAATCTTAACTGGTCCAGGGACTAAGGTTAATTTATTATTTTGCTAAATTTTATGTCTTAGATCCCTGGGGTTAAGTCAAAGTCAAAGTTTTGAGGAAATAAATGCAAAATTTTAATTTTTGAATTTATTAAAATGCATTTAATTGAAAAAATTGAAATTTCCTCAATATTTAAAATTTCGACGGATGAGATTAAAATAAATTTTGATCCTCATCAACACAGTTGAGATCACTTTGACAAGGATCACTCGAACTAGCCGTTGGGAAATTTATCTTTAAATAAGAGATCATTTGTCAGTCAATGTCATTCGATCTTTGATCGTGTACTAAGCAAAAAGCTCTCTCTTGTAATCTTTTTATGAGCAATAAAGAAAGAATTTGGGGTTAGCCTTTATGAGCAATAAAGAAAGATTTTGGGGTTAACTTCTGCTGGTGTTACTCTTCATGGAAACGCTATAAGATGTATTATTTTCATGATTATATTTCTTTTTGGCCATTAATATAGTTTTCTGAAGAGCGATTTGAGTACAGGTATCTTGCTCAGTCGCTGGGGTTTGAATGGTAATTTAAGTTTTGAATATAATACCAGGTATCTGAATTTTATTATCATTTTCTCGCTCTATGTTGACGGCTGAATCGAGTTTTGCAGGAAAATCCTTGATTATTAGATCATCGGGCATTCAGGGAAGTTCTCGCCTGAACCAACCAACTCTCAATCCACGTTTTCTGAAGAGCCCAACTTGATTTTGATCCCGAGCTTATCAAAATATATTTTTATGGGTGATGCATAAAGGGTTTCAAGCTTAGTACCTCCTCCAAAATTCAAAAAAAAAAAATATGTGCTAAATTGTCAGATCTGGCTATTGGGAGCCGCAAATCATCAGATCTGGGAGTGGAGTCAGAGTCACACTCCCTAGATCTGATAGATCTACCATTTATGCACATAGATTTGTAATTTTTTTTTATTTTTCTGACTTAGGGTTTCTGAGGTTTCATTTTTTTGGGTATATCAGAATTCTGGGTGTTTGTTTTCAGGAACAGGTTACAGATCTAAAGGTGAAGTTTTATTTTGAAGCCAGATCTAGGCCCTGGAGGGTAGGATCTATCCTCGGAACTAGCTTTTGAGAGAGCATTCTTTCTATAGTTTGACGGTTTGAAAAAATTTTAAATCTGGAAATTCTGTGAAAGTTTTAAAGTCAAATCTGAACCAGGTGGATTAATTATTTATCTAAAGAATTCTCTGTAAGGGTTTCATTCCAATTTTTTTTAGTTTCCGACTATCTGTCTGCTGCCTGGGGTTTCATTCTGAAAAAAATTTCGAATTTTTTTTTAGTCTGGAATCCTCACTCGCTCATCTCTTCCACGCTACCCAACCAGCGTAATTCCTTAAACCTGCACGCTGCTATCATTCCCCTATCCTTGCATCGATCTCCCATTGCTCCCATCCAGCTCTACGTTTTCTCCTCTGCAGCCATCCGCACGTGTATCCCACGCACCTGCATTTGAAACGCTCTCCCCTCTTCACATTTCTCTTAAGCCGCAACCCCCTCGACTGCTGCCATTCACTGCTCCTTCACCTTTCGCTACCCACCATACCACGTTCCTTGACCTACAAGAACCCACGGCTATCCCACGCAAACCCTCAGCACCATCGTCATCCACTGGCCATTCCTTGTTGTCTGCTGCCCAAATTTGCAATCGAAACACGCAATTGTTCATCCACCCACATCTCTCAACCTCACCTTCAATTCGCATCCCTCTTCCTCCATCCCGTCATCTCCTTCTCCTTCATGCCATCGTTGCTCAGCTGATCTCCTTAAGCTTCTCCTTTCCGTTGTCGTCCCGCTCCCTCCGCCTTCCAAACCGACATTCCTTTCTTGCTACCACGCGTCCTTGTCCTTGCTTTTGCTGCTCCATGAACAGTGCTTCCATCCTCTAACTGCAAGCCCGCGTAGCCTTCCTTGCCATCGACCTCCTGTGAACTTGCAAAGCACAAGCGTAAAGTTTCATTTCGATTCGCCTTTTTATTTTTATTTTTTATTGTATAGCATATAGTTTAAGTTAGGGTTAGTTTATTTGATTTTCGATTTCATTTAAGCAAGTTGTTTTTGTTAGAATCATTAAAATAAAAATTCAAAAAATGATTTTTGTTTTGACTTTTATTTAGAGTTGATTTTATTTTTTTCTTTTGTATTGATTTATGATTTTAAATTTTGATTCAATTAAAAAAAAAAAAAAAACAAACAAACTTAGCACATTTAAAGAAATTCACCTAAGAAGTAATCAAGTTAAATTTATAATTCCTTCTTTGTGCTAAAGGTAAATTTTTGTCATCCCTCTACAGTTAAATGTGTTTAAATTGTTTTAGCTGAAGATTAACTATTTGAAAGTGGTGAATCAATTTTTTTAAAGCCGGTTAGCTTTTAAATTTCGTGGTTGATTAAGGCATTTGCATTTCTTGGAATTTAATTGCTAAGACAGTGTGCATCTGGTAAAACTGATCATCATTGCTTGAATTATTTATTGTTCATTACATGCTAGATACTTTGCAAATAAATTCAAGCAATTGTTAAAGACGTTTATCGTAGAATTATATCTATGTTTCCTAAGCAGCAGCAGCAAACCAATTACTTGGTTTTCATCTAGCGAGATCATTAACTCCATAAGGCACTGGTAGTAATCATTTAAAGTCTAATTAATATTAAGTATTGCTAAGCCTTAATCAAGTATTTGATTGCCTCACTGTGTCTCCCGAGCCGGTTGATTCCCAGCTGATTCTCTATCATCCCATTTATCCATAGGCTCTACCCCCCTTAGCTTGTTGTAGGGAGACAGCTTAAACATATAAGGGAGGGCTTCTTGTCTGAGATAAAACAAATGAAAAGAAATGGAGTCGCCACCCAAACAAAAAACGAACCGAGATGTCCAGGTGCTAAAGGTGCAGATGAAACGATTAACAAGATGACAAAAGATAGGGCAATGAAAAGATCAAATGACGCCCGGAAATGTTGTGCCGCTTGACAGGCTAATGAATGGCGGAAAAGATGGGATATTAAAACGATGTCAAAGAAACCAAAGAAAGAAAAACTCTATCCCAGGCAACGGTGCCAAAAAATGTTGTCACACAGAGTGTCTAGGCACCGTGACAACGCTCAGATCGGGGGTTGTCACCTTGATCCCCGATCATGGAATTCAATCATTCGAATCAAATGACTGCCATGGAAGCAAGTTATCAAGAGGAAATCAGTGCTATGAAGGTTGAATGCTCTAACCAGATGGATGCCATAACAATGAAAGTACAAAAATTTCAGCAACAATTAGAGGATGAGAGAAACAAGGAGACATCACTAGATCAGAAGCCTCCTTATCTGCTGCAACAAGCTCCATCTTATTATGAGGAGGTCATTTGTTCCATTGAAAAGTGGTTAATTTAAGGTGACCCGAACAAAACTGAAATTCATAAAAATCAGATGCAGAATGAAGAGAGACATGTCATGCATATCTTACATACTTCATCTTAGAGTTTTGAAGCAGAATGTTCCACATCGTCAGTGATACAGCCTGCCACAAAGAAAAAGCGCAAGAGAAAAAGAATGAGGAAGCGATTTGATGCATCAAATAGCCGTAAGCAACTTGATTTCCGGATAGGAAAAAATCCTACTGTATGCAGGTTGGACATGGCACATCCAAGAAACAACCAACAAATTTGCCTGAAAGCAGGGAAATGCTCAGTATGCACTATACTGAACGCATCTGATGCCATGGGGCATCTTTGTATTGTATTTCTAACCTTATGCCCTATTATTTTAGTGTTTCATTTTGTAGTTAGATTTGGTTTTTCATGTTGTTAAACTAGTTAATAAATGAAGAGCTTATATCTTTCCTGTGCTTAACATTATATGATGATTTTTTGATGGATGCTACTTATGTTTTGTTGTGTGTTGCGTGGATGCAAATTCTGGATTCTCACATTCCTTTAGTGCAGCAACGTGTCCCCAAGTAGAGCCAGATGTTGACCATTACGTGTCAACTACCCATAGTAGTACATCCCCTTTTTCACAAAAGGGATAGCGCCTAATCAATGTCTTCTTGCCATCCAGTTATCATCATCAGCCTAAGGATCATCTTATATTGTAAACCCTTTCTGCATGTGTAAACTGTAAATAATCTTAGCAGATCTATGTCGTGTATGTAATTGCCTAGATAAACCTAATTTTCTAGTGACGATCTACATTTCAGAAAGTTTTTTGTCTCACCGACCCATGGTCAGCATAGTTTTCCTTCAGCCTTACCCCAAAGCTGGAATGTATTTTGTCACTAAAATGTTAGGGGAGTCCTAGTGTGCTAGATCAAGTGTATGTAAAAGTAATTTGGGAATAATCCTAACTATTTGGTTAGGTTATTTTATTACAAATTGCTCGATTTGCTAGATTATATGTGTCGCAGAAATGGGTAATGTGTGAGGGTCTTGTTCAAATGGGTTTTCCCCCTTGAGATGTAAAAAATGTAAAAAAATCATGATGTAAAATGTCTTGAGGATTAGAAAAATAATTTATCCCCTCACAAGTCCTAGGTCCTAGGTAAATTTAAATTTTCCAGAGGTAAAATTCGTGGATCCTTTAAAAAAATTAAATCTTAACTGGTCCAGGGACTAAGGTTAATTGATTATTTTGCTAAATTTTATGTCTTAGGTCCTTGGGGTTAAGTCAAAGTCAAAGTTTTAAGGAAATAAATGCAAAATTTTAATTTTTGAATTTATTAAAATGCATTTAATTGAAAAATTCGAAATTTCCTCAATATTTAAAATTTCGACAGATGAGCCCCCGATCGGGGTGATGAAGTGGGCTGGCATAGGCATAATGACTGACAGGGGGAGAGGACGGCCAGGACCGCCGACCACTGCCCACATGCTTGTACAGCAGGGCGTGGTGGCATCCTGCATGACCGTGGGACAACCTAACGAGAGAAGTGGCATAAGGCAGGGGATTATAAGGAGAGAGGGTGGTGAGAACGACGGTGGCAGAAGGATGGGACATAAGGTAGCTGTGAAGGGATATGTGAGGGTGGTAAGAGTTGGGAGAAGGAATAGAACGCAGAGAAGGGAAGACGGGAGCAGGGCAGCGCAGACATTGGGGACTTCTTTCGCTGAGCATATTGAATCCGGGTATGTTTCCTCATGTTTCTTTCCTGTAATTCCCACTGAGAATTATAGTATGTCGAGAGAGGGAGGCGAGCTTGGGTACTTTGGGAAGGGGCTGCGAATGGGTAGGCCCGAGGACAGGGATGAGTGGCAGAGAGATAGCCTAAAACCGTTGCATATTAGGATCCAGGGCATAGGCACGACCAGGAAGTGCAAAATTATGATAAAGGGTTGGCCCGGGGAAACTAAGGATGGGAATCCGCGGGAGGAATGGAGGTTAGACTGCACAGCCTCTTTCCTCAGACTGCGGTGGGAGAGAGCCATGACTCTCCAGAGCGACGGGGAGGCGCTGAATTGGGTGGGAATTCTTAGAAAGAAAGAGCAGCTAAAGGAATGGACGTGTGAAGATTTTCTAGACCTAATGCTTTATATTGACAACTGTAAACAGGATTTTGATAACGACGCGATGGCTCGCCTAGGTAGAGGCAGGGGCCGTGGTTGTCGAGGGCGCTCGAGCCAGGCAGCAAAAGAACCTAGCACCTCGGAGACCACAGAGCCCAAAAAGGGTAGGAAACCCATCAAGGTGGCGATCAATGAGGCGGCCAGAGCATACAGAGTAGGAACAGATGTTGGCATCCGTAAGCTGATTCAGGAGATGGAAGGCAGCATAATGGAGGAAGACTCTGAACCAGAAATGGAAGAATGGGGGGACCTCGTCCCCGACCCAAGGAATACTAGGGGCAGGATGTCTCTATTTAAACAAACCTTGCAAATATACTGAGTCATGAAGCGACTGCGAGCCAGAGCTCTGGAACAGGTGGTGGGGGAGATGGCGAAAATTACCTGAGGCATGCCCAACCTCAAAAAAGATATGAAGAATATGCAAATTCTGTTGTTTATGCAGGACAGCAAGCTGGATAGGATCCAACATAGAATTATGGAGCTGTCTCCGGTGCCGGGTGACTCTGCTGCAGCACCGGCCATCCTGGATTCCGAGCAGGATGATAACAAGGATTAGTATTTTACACTCCAGGTTTTGCTGCACTTTTTAGCGGATAGCTTTTACTTTTCTTGTCTCAGTATGTCTGTTCAAACCTTAAACTATGTTTCTAGTTGTGAAGTGTATCTAGCTTGGGTGGAAAGACTTGTTAAATGGATGGCTTATAACAGATTCAGGTGGCCAACAAACTTGGTTTCCCATTTGGGTAAGTTGAGGCCACCCAGATTTTGTATATGGAACAACTTGCTTTTATAAATAGAAAAGAGGACCTACCGTAGCTTACAAAAAAAAAAATTCGACGGATGAGATTAAAAGAAATTTTAATCCTCATCAACTGTCGAAATCACTTTGACAAGGATCACTCGAACTAGCCGTTGGGAAATTTATCTTTAAATAGGAGGTCATTTGTCGGTCAGTGTCATTCAATCTTTGATCGTGTACTAAGCGAAAAGCTCTCTCTTGTAATCCTTTTATGAGCAATAAAGAAAAACTTTGGGGTTAACTTCTGCTAGTGTTACTCTTCATGGAAATGTTGTAAGATGTATTATTTTCATGCATATATTTCTTTTTGGCCATTGATATAGCTTTTTGAAGAGCGATTTGAGTACAGGTATCTTGCTTAGTCGCTGGGGTTTGAATGGTAATTTAAGTTTTGAATATAATAGCAGGTATTTCTATTAAATCTGAATTTTATTATCGTTTTCTTGCTCTATGTTGACGGCTGAATCGAGTTTTGCAGGAAAATCCTTGATTATTAGATCATCGGGCGTTCGAGGAAATTCTCCGCTGAACCAGCCAACTCCCGATCCGCGTTTTCTAAAGAGTCCAACTTGATTTTGATCCTGGGCTTATCATAAGATATTTTTATGGGTGATGCATGAAGGGTTTCAAGCTTAGTACCTCCTCCAAAATTCAAAAAAAAAAATTATGTGCTAAATTGTCAGATCTGGCTGTTGGGAGCCGCAGATCATTAAGAT
The DNA here is from genome assembly GCA_031772625.1 of Pinus tabuliformis. Classification (NCBI taxonomy): domain Eukaryota; kingdom Viridiplantae; phylum Streptophyta; class Pinopsida; order Pinales; family Pinaceae; genus Pinus; species Pinus tabuliformis. The sequence continues at coordinate 1,238,170,977 of CM062805.1, read as the reverse complement.
CTGGGAGCGGAGTCGGACTCACACTCCCTATATCTGATAGATCTGCCATTTATGTACATAGATTTGTAATTTTTTTTATTTTTCTGACTTAGGGTTTCTGGGGTTTCATTTTTTTGGGTATATCGGAATTCTGGGTGTTTGTTTTCAGGAACAGGTTGCAGATCTGAAGGTGAAGTTTTATTTTGAAGCCAGATCTAGGCCCTGGAGGGTAAGATCTGGCCTCAGAACTAGCTTTTGCAGGAGCATTCTTTCTACAGTTCGACGGTTTGAAAAAATTTTAAATCTGGAAATTCTGTGAAGGTTTTAAGGTCAAATCTGAACCAGGTGGATTAAATATTTATCTAAAGAATTTTTTGTAAGGGTTTCATTCCAATTTTTTTTTAGTTTTTGGCTATCTGTCTACTGCCTGGGGTTTCATTCTGAAGGAAAAAAAAAATCGAATTTTTTTTTAGTCTGGAATCCTCACTCGCTCATCTCTTCCATGCTACCCAACCAGCATAATTCCTTAAACCTGCACGTTGCTATCATTCCCCTGTCCTTGCATCGATCTCCCATTGCTCCCATCTAGCTCTACGTTTTCTCCTCTGCAACCATCAGCACGTGTATCCCATGCACCTGCGTTTGAAATGCTCTCCCCTCTTCGCATTTCTCTTATCCCGTAGCCCCCTCGACTGTTGCCATTCATCGCTCCTTCACCTTTCGCTGCCCACCATACCACGTTCCTTGACCTAAAGAACCCACGGCTATCCCATGCAAACCCTCAGCACCATCCTCATCCACTGGCCATTCCTTGATGTCTGCTGCCCAAATTTGCGATCGAAGCACGCAGCTGTTCATCCACCCACAACTCTCAACCTCAACTTTGATTCGCATCCCTCTTCCTCCATCCCATCATCTCCTTCTCCTTCATGCCATCGCTGCTCAGTTGATCTCCTTAAGCTTCTCCTTTCCGTCGTCGTCCTGCTCCCTCCGCCTTCCAAACCGGCACTCCTTTCTTGCTACCACGCATCCCTGTCCATGCTTTTGCTACTCCACGAACAATGCTTCCATCCTCTGACTACAAGCCCGCGTAGCCTTCCTTGCCATCGACCACCCGTGAACCTGCAAAGCACAAGCGTAAAGTTTCATTTCAATTCCCCTTTTTATTTTTATTTTTTATTGTATAGCATATAATTTAAGTTAGGGTTAGTTTATTTGATTTTCAATTTCATTTAAGCAAGTTGTTTTTGTTAAATTCATTAAAATAAAAATTCAAAAATCGATTTTTGTTTTGACTTTTATTTTGAGTTGATTTTTATTTTTTTTTATTTCTTTTGTATTGATTTATGATTTTAAATTTTGATTCAAAACAAAAATAAAATTAAAAAGAAAATAAAATAAAATAAACTTAGCACATTTAAAAGAAATTCACCTAAGAAGTAATCAAGTTAAATTTAAAATTTCTTCTTTGTGCTAAAGGTAAATTTTTGTCATCCCTCTACAGTTAAATGTGTTTAAACTTTAAATTGTTTTATCTAAAGATTAACTATTTGAAAGTGGTGAATCATTTTTCTTTTAAAGCCGGTTAGCTTTTAAATTCCGTGGTTGATTAAGGTATTTGCATTTCTTGGAATTTAATTGCTAAGACAATGTGCATCTGGTAAAACTGATCATCATTGCTTGAATTATTTATTGTTCATTAAATGCTAGAAACTTTGCAAATATTTTCAAGCGATTTTTAAAGAAGCTTATCGTAGAATTATATCTCTGTTTCCTAAGCAGCAGCAGCAGCAGTGAACCAATTACTTGGTTTTCATCTAGCGAGATCATTAACTCCATAAGGCACTGGTAGTAATCATTTAAAGTCTAATTAATCGTAAGTATTGCTAAGCCTTAATCAAGCATTTGATTGCCTCGTTGTGTCTCCCAAGCCGGTTGATTCCTAGTTGGTTCTCCATCATCCCATTTATCCATACGGTCTACCCCCCTTAGCTTGTTGTAGGGAGACAGCTTAAACGGAGAGATCGGGGATCAGGGTGACAGCCCCCGATCTGAGCATTGTCGCGGTGCCTAGACACTCTGTGCGACAACAGGCCCAAAATTTAACAAAAAACGAATTAGAAAAAAATGGTTGCATGGGGGGCAACCGGGTGGCCAACAGGACTAACGTCCCACCCACAGATGCAAGGAAGGGGCAAGCGCCAACAAATATGGTCGAGGTAGTAGCTAGTAGCAACAGAAGTGCATAAGAGATTCGACAGAGAAATTCCATAGCCAAAACAACTGACAAGCCTGAGTAGCAACACATAAACTAGAGGTCAGCCCGAGGCAAACGCAAGGAAAAGAAAGTTAGTTGGGAACAATTGTCGACAGGCAAACAACTCAATTGACTATGACGAGACTATGGGTTGGTGAGGACGTGTCACAGGGGCAGACAGGCGCAAGAGGCCAAAGCGTGCAGACTGCAACACGAATAGTTGCATGCAGATGTCCCGAGCCAAGGAGGAGCTTCGTAGTTGAAGAGTGATGTGACACAAGGGGGTGGTTGACTAGCAAAGTAAAAAGGTCGCAACGCAAACAAGGCTAGCCCAAACCAACCATGATTTTCGCAAACGCGACAATGTTTCAAGCAGTAGAGGGCAACACAGTATCGTGTAGCCAGTTGATAGATCTGCAAGACCAGTAAGAGGTGAAGGTCCTACCAAAAAACATCAACAATGCTAGTCAACAGTTGAGGACCAACCAAATGGTAAGCATCTACAGTTGCTAAACAAGTCGTGGGCAAAAATGAACAAGCCCAGAAGTGACCATAGCTAACAAAAAGGTATGCGTACCAGTAACCTAAGCAAATAAGGTCAAGCCCGAGCAACTTTAGACAACATGGGGTGAGCACTTGTTTTTGGTAGGGTTTGATCAGTTGGACAAAGATGGCTACCGATCTTAGGTTTGAAGATCACTTGGATGGTATGTCTAACTACAACATCTGGAAGGAGAGAATTGCATTAGAGTTAGAGGACAGCGAGATTTGGGAGTTTGTAGAACAGACTGAAATTCCTCCTACTGATGCAACACTTTTGGCCGTCCCTAAGAAGAAGGACGTCAAAGTCGGGAGGATTATACTAGACAAAGTGAAGGATCACATTATTCCTCATATATCTAAAAAGAAAACCACTAGAAAAATGTGGGAGGCATTGACCAAGCTATACCAAAGCGACAACTAGAATCGGAAAATGGTGCTAAGAGAGCAACTCGGGGGCACCAAGATGTCTGAGATTGAGACAGTTTCTTCTTATCTCACCCGAATATCTCAAATACGAGATGAGTTTGTTGCAGTAGGGGAGAAAGTGTCAGACCCAAAACTAGTAAAGACAGCTCTGAAAGGATTCACAGAGTTGTGGAGTACCTTTGTTAGGGGAGTCGTGGCATGGGAGAATCTCCCAACCTAGGATAGGTTATGTGACTTCACCCAGGAGGAGACTCGTGAGGAGGCTCTATATGGAAACCAGGTAAAAGGTGAAGGTGATGAGGAGAATGTTGCTCTTTTAGGTCATGCAAAAAAGGGTAAGGGGGCTACCAAACTGAAGAAAAGAGAGGAAGAGTCCTCTTACGATGGGAAGAAGAAAGACATGAGCAAATTCAATTGTTTAGCATGTCACAATCCATGACATTATGCGAGCCAGTTCCAAACAGCAAGAAAGACAAACAGAAAGCACGGGTTGCAAAATTAGAAGAGATTGAAGAGTTTGAAATAATTTGAGGAATTTTCATTAGTGGTCGCTTGTCAATCTGGCACTATTATTAGAAGTGCTTGGTTTGTGGACAGTGATGCATGATTTATGGATAGTGGAGCATCTTTCCATATGATGGGAATGAGGGAAGTGTTCCTTAGTGTTTCAAAGACAGATTCAGACATGCATGTGAAAGTTGGTATGAGTACCATACATGCAATGAAAGGGGTTAGAACAATGTTATTCCAGCTAAAATTGGGAGGATCTTTGGAGGTGGCAAAAGTGTTATATGCCCCAGAGCTGAAGACGAACCTGCTCTTAGTCTCAGCTCTAGAGGACAAAGGGTATGATGTGGTGTTCCGAAACAAACAAGTATTCATATATTCAAAAGAAGCTACCCAGAACATAGCAATAAGGCTTGGTGTCAGGAAGGGTAAGTTGTCCAGTTTGCAGGGCTAGCCTGTAGGTAGATCTGACAGGATTTTGGAACAAGGATCGATGTTAGTGATAGAGATTGAGCAGGAGGATCTAAAGATTGAGTTGAGACCGAGGACTCAATCTTCTAATCTGGAAGATGGGTAGGAGGCCTCCTCCAAATCTGTCAGAACCAATTGGTATGAGCTAACATTGTTGGATGCTCAACAGCGGGCTCCTAGGAGCTTGGTTGGGAGAAACAAGTCTTCAATGCAAATTCCAAAGCTGGTAACAAGGAAGTCTTTCAATTCAGAGGGAGTAGCTACAACAAAAAATGATGTGGTGGGATTGAAAACACATCTAGGTGGATGAGATTCTTCCAAAAGTACCTCCCTTGCTAAGAGGGAGTGTTGATTTTCGTAGCTCAGGCAGGTATTTCTACACGGGCCTTATGTTTAGGCGTGCAAAAGTCGCCCGCATTCTCCTTAAAACACTTGCTCTAGTGTGAGCTAGTTGTTGATGTAACTTAGCCTAAGTCTAACTTAAGAAAGAGAACATATTAATATGTTGGCTTATTGATCTAAAAGAAACTTAGGAAAACTAAAGTAATTTACTTTAGTATGTTTTACTCTTTGCCATTGATCTTAAGTGAGGCGAGATCTAATCTCGATTGTTAATCACTTTGAGATTAGGGTTAGGGTCAAGGATTTAGCTCAATGTAAACTTATAAAAGCAAGGTTGAGTAAAAGAGAAAGACACACTACAATAGCACAAGATTGAGAGGGGCATCTTAGCGAGTGGTGTGTTGGGCCCAAATGAGTGTAGATAGGCTAGAGATCTAGATCTACAAGAAAGATCGAGCACTCATCTAGGGCATATCTGCTAGATCAAATCTACGTTAATTGTATTTTATATTTTCTCAGGGGTGCCATTATCCCAAGACAGGAACCCACATAAGTTTGGAATTTTTTAATGAAAAACTTGTTGGGAAAAAATATATTTATGCCATTATTTCATGTGATCGGTTATTTAAACTTGCTTCCATTGAATTTGTTAGGAACCTAGATGTGTATTTATTCAATACATAAGTTTTCTGCTAGAAATTGAATGTCAGGTGCTAGGTTCACAGGAAAACTAACAGAAATGATGTCAAAGGGGAGAGATCTTCAATTCCCAAATTCCCAACAGCCTCTACAATAGATAGAGAGCTCCTCTTTACATATTGAGTCTCTTCTCTCATACAATAAAATATTACTATTTACTAACTCCATGACAAGTCAAACTATTTAAATTCGAAACTAGGGCCAAATTCCACCTTGGGACAGCTTATTTGATGGAGATGGCGATTGCATCAAATTCCTCTTTTCGAGAGGACCAAAATTGATATAAAGATCATCTCATTTGGACAAGCAGAACTGTGATTTTGAATTTATGCCCACACGTGTGCAAATTATCAAGGTCGGCCACATAATCATGTGGCTCAGAAAGCCCAATGGATGTGTCACTTCACCCTCAATGACTTGTATAAATACAAGTGACCTTTCACCTCATTTGGCATCTTCATCACTCACATTCTCTCTCCTTCACTCATTGGTTCGTACAACAATGGGCATTCTCTCTCTCACATGTGTGGAACAAGGAGGACGAATTTCAAAGCTAAATTGTAGGGCTGAAAATCTCAGAAAATTTTGCAGTTTGACCAGCGTTGACTGACCTTTCAAGGAGAGTTTGACTTCGATATTTTGGGAGATTATCTGTTTGGGTGGGCCACATGTTTTGGCATTGGAACCGAGGTAATCTGAGCACTTTGACCGCAGACCAAATTGTAGGTTGACCGTAGATTTTAGGACAGCAGTTTGACCATTGACTTTGACCTCCTGATCAGGTCGAGTTTGACTGGGGAAGACCGAGTTGTTTTGAGGACATCCTATTGCTGCTTTGACCATCTTTGACTTTCTAGTTAGGGCTGATTTGACTGCAGTTGACTGCAGATTTTGACAAGGCTGTTTTGACTTTGAATTTGGCAAGTCAATTTGACTTTTGTACTCTCTGTTGAACATTTGATATAATAATAAGAAGATTTGATCAAAGGGTTTTCTCCATCTTGGGGTTTTTCCCTGGCATCCGCAAAATCTGGTGTTCTCTTGTCTTGGCTTGTCTTCTGCATATTGTTTTATGTTCTATATACTTTCACTGTCAATGTGATTAATGTCAAATGGTTAATGTAACTGCTATTGGAAATCTAAATTGGATGTTGTCATTGGGTTGCTAAAGGAACATTGAAGTAATTGTGCTAAGCATAGAACATACCATTGTTAACTAAATTTAACATGGTATAAGAGCACAGTTGAAGACAAACCCCAAGCAAGAGAGAGAAAAGCAATCACTAAGAGAGATTTGTTTGATCTAGTTTTAATGGCTTCTACATCTTACTTCAAATCTAAGGATAAGCTCAAGGACAAATCTGACTATCATGAATGGAAGATGACTTTGGACTTGACTTTGGTAGAGTATGATGCCATGGACTATGTGAAGGGAAGAGTGGTGGATCCTCCTTTAAATACACCTGCTGCTGCTAAGACAAAATATAAGAAAGGTGAGGTCAAAGCTAAAAGAATCTTTATAGACTCTATTCAAAAGCATTTGGTTGCTTATATTTCTGATTTAGAAACATCTAAGGAGATGTATGATAAGTTGGTTGGGATGTTCAAAGTGAAGAATGCAAATCAAATCCTCTCTTTCTCAAAAACAAGTTGAAGGATATCAAGATAGACAAAGAGGAGTCTATCCAAACCTACTTCATGAGGATTACGGAAATCAAGAATGACCATCTATCTATTGGAGAAGTTGTTGCTACCAGGGAGCTCACTCTCATCGCTCTCGGAGGTCTTACAAGAGCATGGGATGTGTTTACCACCACCATTCTCAACAATGACATGATTCCTAGTTTCAATGAATTATTGGCTAGATGCACTCAAGAACAGACAAGGATGATGGGGAGAGACAAACCTTCAAATGGAAATGAACCTACTGCTTTCTCCGCTCATGCTAAGAGGAAGAACAATGTTGGTCCAAAGAGACAAGGTCAAGGATTCAAGCAGGGATTCAAAAAAGGAAGAAAAGGAAGGTGTGCTACAATTGCGATAGGTTTGGCCATTATGCTAGAGAGTGTCCTCACAAGAAGGATACTCCAAGGGATGATGACAACAACAATCACAACAACTACAAAGGCAATGGAAATCAAAGGAACAACATGTTCAACAACAAAGGAAAAAGGAATGCTCCTACTGCTCGATATGGAAATGGTCGACCTCCCAAAAGGACAAGAAATTCCAGGTATGAGGAAAGTAATGTTGTAGGAAAACAAAAAGAATTTTATCTTATTTCTGCTTTATCCATTGCCTCTCCTCCAAATACTTTGGATCATTGGTTGATTGATAGTGGAGCCTCAAGGCACTTCACTAGGTACAAGGAGGCCCTCTCAAATTTGGTTGAAAAGAAGACTAACTTGGAAATCATACTTGGAGATAATGCCACCTATCCCATGAAAGGAATAGGTATTGTCACTCTTCACTTGAATCAAGGTCAAACCATTCATCTACAAGAAGTGTTGTATGTGCCCAATTTGAAGAAGAACTTGGTGTCTATTTCTGCAATGGAAGACAAAGGCTTCAAGGTAGCATTCATTGATGGAAAGGTACGTATTTGGAAAAGAAACCCTAAAGATGCTTTTACACTTGGATTTAGGGTTGAAGGTCTCTATCAAGTTGGAGGAAGTCCTTTGGGAGCCTTGACTTGTGATACTTCTCTTCAATCTAAATTATGGCACCGAAGATTTTCTCACCTTCATTACAAAGCCTTACCTGGGGTAAGGAAGATGGTCACAGGTATGCCCAAGTTCAACATGAACCATGAAGGAGTTTGTCAGGGTTGTGCAGCTAGGAAACTTACAAGGGGACCATTCCCTTCAAGTGAAAGTCAAACTTCCAATATTCTTCAATTGGTCCATTCTGACCTATCTGGTATGTTGCCCGTAACATCATTGGGAGGATACTTATACTATGCAATTTTTGTGGATGACTTCTCTCGCAAAACATGGATCTACTTCTTGAAGAAGAAGGACGAAGTGTTCAAATGGTTTTGTTCTTTCAAAGCCTTGGTGGAAAATCAAACAAGGAAGAAGATCAAGATATTGAGGACCGACAATGGAACTGAATATGAATCAAATGAATTCAATGAATTTTGCAAAGAGGTTGGCATTAAGAGGGAGACAACTGTTCCATACACTCCTAAGAAAAATGGCCTTGCTGAATGGAAGAATCGAACAATCATGGAAGCCACCTCCATGATCAAAGTCTACCAAAATTCTTATGTGGAGAAGTTGCCAACATTGATGTGTGTGTTCAAAATAGGAGCCCACATCAAGCACTGGATTTCAAGACACTTGAAGAAGTTTTCACTGCTAAGAAACTTGATGTTTCTCATTTTAGAATATTTGGTTGTCCTATGTATTTTCATGTGCCTAAAGAGAAAAGAAACAAGTTGGAAGCATCTGGAAAGAAAGGTATATTTGTGGGCTATAGTGAAAATTCAAAGGCATATAGAATCTATGTGCCTAGACAAAGAGATGTGGAAGTTAGCCATGATGTCACCTTCGATGAAGATACTGCCCTTGGGAAGGCCCGAGATCTCCCCATTCCAAGGAAGGACAATAATAATGATGTTGCGGAAAAACAGGATGAACCTCCTTCAGATGAACCTATGCCTGATGTTGAAGGCCCGATGGATCCCATTGATCCACCACCTAGTGATCCCTCTACCTCAAGGAAAATACCGTTGTGGCTCAAAGATACTCTCGAAGATGTTGAGAGACATATTGCTCCAAGAGGGACATTCCGTGAAAGCAAGAAGCCAAACAGGTATCAAGGGTACTTAGTTGCTATGAGTACTATTGTTCAATTTGAGCCATGTACATTCGAAGAAGCCGTAAAACACCAAGTCTGGAAGGATGCAATGAATGAGGAATATGAATCTATCATGAAGAATGATGTCTGGGACGTGGTTCCTAGACCCAAGGACAAGTTTGTGGTTACTTATAAATGGCTATACAAAATTAAACATGGAGCTGATGGGAGTGTTGAAAAATATAAAGCCAAGTTCGTTGCTCGAGGCTTCTCTCAAAAAGAAGGAGGGAACTATGACGAGATATTTACATCGGTTGCCCGATATAACACTATCTAATCCATTATTGCTCTTGCTGCCTCTCCAGGATGGAGCCTACACAAAATGGATGTTAAGACTGTTTTCTTGCATGGCTCGCTTAAAGAGGAAGTCTACATAGAACAACTTGAGGGGTTCAAAGTACAAGATCGAAGGACATACGTGTGCAGGTTGAAGAAATCCCTCTATGGGTTGAAAAAAGCCCCTAGGGCTTAGTATGAGAGGATTGATAGCTATCTTATGAAGCTAGGATTTACAAGGAGTGATGTTGATCCTAACCTATACTTCAAGGTTGAAAAGGACATGCCTCTCATTTTGGTCCTTTATGTGGATGATCTCTTTCTGATAGGTGCAGACCCTCTCATTTATCAATGTAAGAGGGAGTTGGCTTCCGAGTTCGAGATGAAGGACATAGGTCCGATCACTACTTCCTAGGCCTGGATGTCTGGCAAAAGCCAGGTGTTATTTCCCTTTCTCAAGGAAAATACAGTGTGAAGTTGCTAGAGAGATATAGGATGGTGGATTGCAAGTCTGTTCTACTCCGATGGAACTCCACTTCAAGAAGCTATGTGGAAGTGTTGTTGGGCCCGAATTGGCAAACCCATCCGAATATAGACAACTTGTGGGGGCCCTGATGTTCTTAGTAAACTCTCATCCTGACATATGCTTCGTTGTGAATACGTTGAATCAATTTATGGTCAAGCCTCATCACATACATTGGATTACTGCTAAGAATCTCTTGAGATATCTTCGTGGCACAATCAACTATGGATTGAGATACACTGTCGGGGATTTGAGGCTATATGGATATATTGATGTTGACTAGGCTGGCGATGTGGTGGATCGTAAGAGCACGTTTGGATGTTGCTTCTCATTAGGGTTTGCCTCAATTTCTTGGATGAGTAGGAAGAAGAAATCAGTTGCTCTAAGCACCGCCGAGGCCAAATACATTGCAGCTAGTATGGCCTGTTGTGAAGTTGTTTGGTTGAGGAAGCTCTTTAGTGAGCTATTTGAGCACGTGTTAGATACCACCGTGATCTTCTGCAACAACCAAAGTGAGATTCCCCTTTCAAAGAATCTCTTGTTCCACGACTACTCCAAGCACAATGATATCAGGTACCACTTTATCCGGGGTATGTTACAGCGGGGAGCAATAAGACTCCAACACATCAGGACTGATGAGCAGGTCGCAGACATCCTCACGAAGCCCTTAGGGAAGGTCAAATTCTTAGCCTTTCGAGAGAGACTTGGAGTCATGGAAAGACCCTCCTATGAGGGTCCCGATTGAGTTGGACATTGAGCTCTGGGAGCTCTTGGGGGCTTGGGGTACTTCATGGAGCTATGAGCGACCATAGTGTGAGTGGTTCACCTACACCTATTGGTGAGCTGTGTACAAGGTGAGTGGTTCACCTTCCCCTGTGATACCCCATGATGGTTAACTGTGTGTAGGGTGAGTGGTTCACCTTCCCCTACGATTGACATATGCATAGGATGAGTGGTTCACCTTCTCCTATGGCCTATGAACAAGATGAGTGGTTCACCTTCTCCTATTGATACCCCAACAAACATCCTACCCATGTAGTCCGGGACTCATGGGAAGTACCTCTCATCTGGCCAATGAGTTGGGAAATGTGGATAGGGACCATAGCACTATCGATGGATGCATTGTGTACTGTCATACTCCCTATGTCGAGGATGCATGGTGTTCAACAACTTGATCTGGGATCAAGACTGGCATTTGTAGTGGTGAGGTCTTGTGACTCACTCTCGATCGATTCTTCTTTATTATTCATATTAGTGTTCAGCAGAGCAGAGATGAGATGAGACACGGAGATGGTACATGACGACAGGATGGCATGATGATTGATGAATGGTAGGTGGAATTCTCCCTAGTTGAGAGGGAGTGTTAAGATTGGCAACTAGGGCCAAATTCCATCTTGGGACATCTCATTTGATGGAGATGATGATTGCACTAAATTCCTCTTTTCGAGAGGACCAAAATTGATATAAAGATCATCTCATTTGGACAAGCATAAATGTGATTTTGAATTTATGCCCACACATGTGCAAATTATCAAGGTCGACAACATAATCATGTAGGCTCAGAAAGCTCAATGGATGTGTCACTTCACCCTCAATGACTTGTATAAATAAAAGTGACCTTTCACCTCATTTGGCATCTTCATCACTCACACATTCTCTCTTCTTCACTCATTGGTTCATACAACATTGGGCATTCTCTCTCTCACACGTGTGGAACAAGGAGGACGAATTTCAGAGCTAAATTGAAGGGCCGAAAATCTCAGAAAATTTTGCAGTTTGACCAGCGTTGACTTTGACCTTTCAAGGAGAGTTCGACTTCGATCTTTTGGGAGATTATCAGGCTGCATCTATTGGCACAGGAACCGAGGTAATATGAGCACTTTGACCGCAGACCAAATTGTAGGTTGACCGCAGATTTCAGGACAACAGTTCGACCAAGTTTGACCATTGACTTTGTCACTATTTTATGTTGACTCTGACCTCCTGATCAGGTCGAGTTTGACTAGGGAAGACCGAGTTGTTTTGAGAACATCCTATTGTTTCTTTGACCATCTTTGACTTTTTGGTTAGGGCTAATTTGACTGTAGTTGACTGTAGATTTTGGCAGGGTTGTTTTGACTTGGAATTTGGCAAGTCAATTAGACTTATGTATTCTCTCTCTCTGTTGAACATTTGATATAATAATAGGAAGATTTGATCAAAGGGTTCTCCCCATTTTGGGGTCTTTCCCTGGCATCCACCAAATCTGGAGTTCTCTTGTCTTGGCTTGTCTTCTGCATATTGTTTTATGTTCTATCTACCTTTACTGTCAATATGATCAATGGTTAATGTGATTGCTATTGGAAATCTAAATTGTTAGTTTTCATTGCGCTGCTAAAGGAACATTGAAGTAATTGTACTAAGCATAAAACATACCATTGTTAACTAAATTTAACACAAACAAATATTATAATAATGTAGTTAGATCTCTCCTCAATCCATGGTTGACCATGTCACAACATATGGACAAAAACCTCTCAAGGACAACTCAACCCATCCAAAAACACTAGAGAAATAACAATATAATGCTCATGAGAGGGGAAGATACCACTAAAAATAGGTACTAAACCAAGTCAAATGGCAAGTGTCCACAAGGAAAGAACCCTCCAAAAATGCATGCATGTAAGATATAATAAAATAAGTCTCCCCATGGGAGGATGTGCTACAAGGTCCACTTAGGAGAACTCACTAAGTGTGCCCTCCAAGATGCATGTGAGTGCTAGCTTTCTAATACCTAGTTGCTAATTTAATAAAAATTATAGGATGAGGAAACTAAAAACTAAACTCCAAACTTTTTTACTAAATATGTTGTCTTCTAACAAATAATAGTAGCAGAAAAATAAAATCATAAAGACACAAGCACACAATAAATAATACACCAGAATTTACCCAAGAAACCCCAACTAGGGAAAACCTGCCAACTTGTGTGTTTTATTATTATTCTACTCAACAAAAATCTCAGAAAATTGATTACAAACACTGGGAAAATTCCCCTTCAATTTGTTGTCCCTCAACACATTGTTCTACGTCTTTCTAACCAACCCAGCCTTTGCATACGCAGTTGTACAAACTCGTACAAGCTGTTCAGCCATCTTGCACAGGTGACTCGGCCTTAGAAAGTGAACACACTAGCTAAAGAAAATAATGAGGCTATTCGACCTTTGTCTCTCTACCCTAGCACGTTGAATCGAAACCTCTTCTTGTTGATCTAAAACACACAAGTCTCTAGTGTGTAATAATGATAGCCAAGTTTGCACCCTTCCCTTTTTATAAAATCGAACTGGCCCATCAACTCAAGTCGAACTATTGAGATCGATTTACTTTCTGACTATAGGAAAATTAGAATTTTCCTACGTCAAAATTAAGTGAAAATATAACTACACCTTAGCTTCACTCGTGGGTTCCACTACCAAATTTAGCACACTTCTAAATTTAGTAGAACCCTTCCATCTCTAACTTCAATTAACACTCCCTCTTAGAGAGGAAGGTGTTTTGTACTACACCCAGTTTATCTCTAAAGTAGAGAAATTTGCCAAAGTTTGACTTTACCCCTTTGAACACAATCTCTGATATGGTGGTCCCTGATCTCAATGTGCTTGGAGCGGTCATGAAACGTTGGATTTTCAAAGAGCTTGATGCAACTCTGATTATCACAACTTATGACTGTGGGCTCCAACCTCTAACTGAAGAACATGACAAGTAGCTTCCTCAACTGAATAGCCTCACAGCTTCCAAGTTGTTAGAAAATCAGAAAGGCAAAAAGATTTTCTTATACTTGATATATGCATGTGATGTTCTTGACTTCTTATTAGGTTTCTTTTATATCTTCTTTCATTTAGTTCATCAAGCAATTACCAAAGCAACAGCACATAAAACAATGGACACCAGATGTAGGCTCACAACCAGGGAAAAACCCCTCTAGGGGAAAACCCAGTCAGTAATTCTTCCTTCAATAGTTTTCCAAAGAAATTCCAAGACTCTTGACCTTGGCACAAACTTTCCTCCATGCCATGTCAGCCTTCTTCCTTACTCGCAGATTATCCTTCTTGACCTAGCAGCAGCGGCAGCAACGGGAACACTTTCTTCGACCCAGCAACTTCGACTTTGCCTTAGAGACTTTGATCTTAACTGAAAGACTTCGATCTTCACTCAAAACCTTCGATCTTGGTGCAATACAGCTTCTTGAGGTGGCAACATCACATGACAACTGGCTACGGCATCGACACAGCAACTAGCTACAGCATCAACATGGCAACTAGCTACAACATCATACGGCAACTGGCTACGGCATCCACAAAAGAACTTCAATCTTCCAAAATAGGGAACGAGAAAGAGAGAGATAGTTGCACCAAAGGTTCGATTTTCCCTTTCTCCTTCTCCTAGACCAAACTCACACTTCCTTCTCCTCCTTCTATTTCGCACTTCTTCCGACTTCAAGAGAGATCAAACTTGCTTGTGAGAGAGTGTGCTTCAAATGGAATTCGAATGGCTTCATTTATAGCCCTTTGGTGAGGTTGAATAGCCTCCTTTGAGGCCAACTTGATCATCTTAAGGCCGACTTGGTGTGGAGACAACATAATTCATATTTGACTCAATACTTAACCTTTTTACATGATTCAAAAGCCCAAGAAGGGTCTCTTTAAAAGTAAAATGACTCTATTGACTTAGAATAAATCCTCGAAGTCCTCGATGGGGATTTTTACCTAAAACACGGTGACCCAAGCATGAAACCCATCCTTTAATAAGTCACAATATTAACAATAAAAATTATTTTCTTTATTCTTTTGACAAGTAAATTACAAAATGACTCAAATACATTTAATGAAGACCGAACCTAGTTACATTTTCTAACACAAGATGGCAGCCATATACTCAACCTCAATTGAGCTCAGTGCCATTGATCTTCGCTTCCTACTGAACCAGGAAACAACTGCTGACCCAACATTGAAAGCACAACCTAAAGTGCTCTTCCCGTTGGTTTAACCCCCTACCCAATATGCATTTGTGAGTCCATGAAGACACACTCCATCAACTTGTCTGTACAATAAACCATAATCTATTGTGCCCCTAAGATACCTCAACACATGCTTAACAGCAACCCAATGCACTCTAGTCGGCTCAACCATGAATTGGCTCAACTAGTTAACTGCAAAGAAAACGTTTGGTTGTGTTCATAAGATACGTCAACGACCCTATGAGCTGCCTACAAAGAGTGGGATCCACTCACTCACCTCTAGTAGTGTTCACCTTCCTCTAGCTTGTGACTAGAGGCGTGGTCATAAGCCTACAATCCTGCATGTGGAATCTCTTGAGAATCTCCAACACATACCTACCCTCCCAAGAATATCTTCCCATCACCCTACCAAACCTCCAATCCAAGGAAATAATGAATAAGCCCTATATACTTCATCTCAAACTCTTCCACAAGATCTCTCTTGTAGTCATGATTGACCTCCTCGTCCCTGTCAATATCAAATCATCAACATATAACAAGAATGAGAGGTTGGCCCTCAACCACAATATAGTACAGGTTAGGGTCAACTTCACTCTTGGTGAAGCCCAAATCAAGAAGGTAGTTGTCTATCCGAGCATACCATGCCCTCAGTGCCTGCTTGAGCCCATAAAGAGCTCTCTTCAACCTGCACACATGTGTGTCTCTATTGAAAGTCTCAAACCCCTTAGGCTGCTCAACATCTATCTCTTCCTCAACAACTATGCTAAGGAAGGTGGTCTTCCCATCCATTTGGTGGATCTTCCACCCCATATGTGTTGCGATCGCCAGAATAGTCCTAATGGGTGAATATCGAGACACTTTTATGAACATCTCATCATAGTCTATCCCTTCAACCTGAGAGAACCCTTTGGCCACGAATCTAGCCTTACACTTTTCCACACTCCCATCAGTTGCATGCTTAATCTTGTACACCCAACGTGAACCAACCACTGACTTGTCAACTGGTCTTGGCATAATCTCCCAAATGCCATTCTGCATGATAGAGGAATATTCCTCCACCATGGCATCTCGCCATACCTGCTAAGAGGTTGCCTCTTTATAACAAGATGTCTCTAAGTCTATCACCTCTGTGATAAGTACCATGTACACAGTATATCTTTGTGGTTGCTTTACTTTGTTTGAATGTGGAACTAGGAGTTCCAACTCTCTCCAGAGCCTCCCTAATCAACTAATATACCCACCTGGCTCGTCCTCTCCCTGCACTGGGAGTCATTGGCTTAATGGGCCCTTCTAACTCTACTCTCTCCTCATGTTGATATGCTTTTTCCTCAACTATGTGTTGGTCAGCATACCCAAGAAGCCTAAGAAACTAGTTGAGCATCTTGCTTGGGAGCCTACTACTCTTGTGTTGCATCTTGCTCATGCTCCAAGGAATTCCTGAGAACCCTTTCTTCCTCAAACTTCACATCATTTATGATCATTGTCTTCCTAAGTGTTGGAATATACACCCTGTATGCCTTAGATGTCTCACTGTAGCCCACGAAAATGCCCTTCTCTATTGTGGGCTCCAACTTCTTCCAGTTATCTGAAGACACATGGTAGTAAACAAGATTGCCAAAGATCCAGAAGTGAGACACGTCAAGCTTCTTGCCTATGAAAGTCGCCTTTGGTGTAATTCTGCCTAATGGGTGAATACCTTGTGTGGACTCTTGTTCTACAAAAAGACTGCATTGTTGCATGCCTCTGCCCAAAGAAACATAGGTAGCCCCTGGTCATGCAACATAGCCCTAGCCGCTCCAATAATGCTCTGGTTCTTACGCTCAACCATCCCATTTTGTTGAGGGTTATGAAGTGCGATGAGCTCTCTCTTGATGCCCTCCTTGGCACACAAGTCCCTAAAAGAATTGGATATGTACTCCCCACCATTGTCTGACCTCAGTGCCTTGACCCTCCCACCAATCTGGCTTTCTACCAAGGCTTTGAACTCCACAAACTTCAGGAAGACCTAATCTTTCTTCTTCATAAAGAAGATCCATGTCTTTCTTCAGTGGTCATCAATAAAGGTGACATATTATTTGTATCCCATCAAGAATGGAGAGGAAAATGGTTCGCATACATCTGAATGTACCAACTCCAAGATGCTCTTGGCCCTGTTGTCTCTGCTGGAAAAGGATGTCTTGGCATACTTGCCAAGTGTGCAGCCCTTGCACACATCATGTTGATCTACACTATACTATGGCAACCTTGTGGCAATCTCCCTCAAAATCTTCAGCACTCCATGGTGTAAGTGACCCATATGCCTATGCCAAAGCTCTCCAAGGTCACATCTATGCGCACTAATCTCTTTGCTGCTCAAGGTCGCTTTTGTCTCAAACTGTAACCTGTAGAGGTTCTTCACCCTAACTCTAATCTGCTTCATGGCTCCAAATTTTAAGGGCTTGAGGAAAGTCTTTCCTCTGTTGAAGATGACCTCATAACCTTTGTTTTCTAAAGTTGAGACTGAAACAAGGTTTTCTTCAACCCTGGGATATAGATGACATCTTTAAGGTAGAGAGGATTCTTAGACTCCCTCTCAAACTTGACAATACCCACGCCCTGTGCTAGGTACCTGCCATCATCTCCCATCTCTATATGAAACTACATATCCTTCTCTGTCAACTAGCTGAAATAACTCTTATTCCTGGTCATATGACAAGATGCTCCATTGTCAATATACCACACATTGTTGACCACTGAGCTTGCCATGCAAGCTATGAGAGAAAACTCCTTCTCAAACTGAGAAGTGAACTCCTCCACCTTTGTTGATGTTGCCACATGATCCTTCTTGGATCCCTTCTTCTTATTTGGACACTTGGTGGAATAGTGCCCAAACTAATGACAAGAGAAGCACTTCACTTTGTTGAGATCTTTCTTCTTCTTGCCTCCTAAACTAGACTCAGCCCCTCCTACATTTTTCTTGCCCCCTTTGCCAGCTAGGGCAAAGTTTTCTTCTTCCTCAATCTTCACATGAGACCCAAATTTAGCTTGCTTCTGAATCTCCTCTTGCACACAATCACTCCATAGTCGCTCCCAATTTGGAAGCTTTTCTCTGCCACTCACTACATCAGTGAAGTTTTCCAATGACTTGGGAAAGCCCAATAGTGCAAAACTGACAAAATCTTGTTTGAGATTATCTCCCCAACCCCAGCTAACTCATCATTCACTTGGGTGAATCTAGTCAAATAAGAAATCACGAACTCAGACTTAGTCATCTTGATATTTCTGAGTTTATCTCTGAGTACCAGCTTCCTAGCCTCACTCATACCCTGGTACAACCCTAAGATAGTTGTCCACATGGCCTGAGTTGTCTTCTTTCCGAAAAGGTGAGGTATGATATGATCCTTGACTCCTTCAAGGATTATTCTTCTGGCCTTTGCATTTGTTTTATTATGTTGCCCAGTTGTTGAGGATCTGCTAGTGTGGCTGGTGGACTCTCCACAAATTCCCAAACTCCCTGCTCCTCTAAAACTATACCAATCCTCTCCTTCCAAGAACAGAAATTCAAGGCCCCATCAAGGCAGTCCTCAAATCTTAGCCCCAAATATGCTATTCTACAAGTTCAAACTGCTCAAAATCCCTTGCGCAGAGCCCACTTGAGAAACCCCTATGCAAATTATGCCTTGGTCACGTAGCTAGAACCCTAGCACAACCCTAAAGTGAATTGTGTCCCCTTTCTTGCGTCTTTCACCTACTCCTAAGGAAAATAACTCTCTTTTTCTATTCAATCAAAGACCCGCTTTAATACCATGTTAGCTTTCTAATACCTAGCTACTAATTTAATAAAAATTTTGAGAAGAGGAAACTGAAAGCTGAACTCCAATCTCTTTCACTAAACATGATGACTGTTCTGGCAAATAATAGTAGCGGAAAAATAAAATCACGAAGACACAAACACACAATAAATAATACAGCAGAATTTACCCAGGAAATCCAATTTGGGAAAACCTGCCAACTTGTGTATTTTATTATTATTCTACTCAGCAAAATCTCCTAAAATTGATCATGAACACTAGGAAAAATTCCCCTTCAATTCGTTCTCCCTCAACACATTGTTTTGTGTCTTTCTAACCAACTCGGCCTCTACATACGCAGTTGTACAAACTCATACAGGCTATTTGGCCCTCTTGCGCAAGTTGACTCAGCCTTAGAAAGTGAGCAAGCTAGTTGAAGAAAATATTGAGGCTATTTGGCCTTTATCTCTCTGCCCTAGCACATTGACTTGGAATGTCTTCTCATTGAGGTAAAACACACAAGTCTCTAGTGCGTGATAATGATAGCCCAGTCTATGCCCTTCCCTTTTTATAAAATCGAACTGGCCCATCAACTCAAGTCAAACTAGCCCACCAACTCAAGTTGAACTAGCCCATTAACTCAGGTCATTAACTCAAGTCGAACTGGCCCATTAACTCAAGTCAAACTATTGAGATCGATTTACTTTTTTACTATAGGAAAATTAGAATTTCCTAAGTCAAAATTAAGTGAAAGTATAATTGCGCCTTAGCTTCACTTATGGGTTCCACTGCTAAATTTAGTAGAACCCTTCCATCTCTAACTTCAATTTACAGTGAGAACAAACAACATAATAATCCTCCTTGGAGAATGCTCCACAATAGCCTTCTCCAAAAATAGCAAGAGGTCCACAAGAGGCATACAACCAATCCACATGTGTGAATCCTAAACAATCAATCCATGGATGAATGTGCAAGATGCCAAGTGCATGGAGTGCTCCACAAGAAATGTAGTCAAAACAATAAAATAGCAAGTGGACCATCTCCACAAGACAAATGTAAGCAGATATGGGTGAATTAGGGTTTTGATCATGCCAAAACTTCATGAAATAACAAAATATATATCTCAAAGAATAGCAAGAAGTGTCTTCACAAGTGTGCCCTCCATGGAGATGCTCAAAAATAGGAATAGGACCAAGTAAATGCATGCAAAAGCCACACATGTGGTCCTCCAAGCATGCCACATGTCCCTCCATAAGAACTACTCCATAACCCCTTGCAATAAAATAATATATAACACCAAGTCAAAGAGGTGAGGGTGTTCTCCAATGAAGATCAAATGATGACAATTGTAGCTGAAATATCCATGCAATAAAGATGAGAGAGCACCTAGGAAAGGTGCACCCTAGAAATTATGCCATGTAACTATCTCAACTACCCACAAATAATAAAATAGTCTTCAATAAAGTGCACCCTACAAGAATGTGCCAAGAGTGGTTAGACCTCGACAATAGAGTGTTACCCTAAGTCACATGACACGCCCCCCTAGTGTCACGAATCCTTTGTGTCAAACACGACACGATGATGACACGTGCCCAACACAAGTTTGACTCGTGTCAAGAACATGCCAAAATCATATCTTGGCTCTATGACATGTGTCACTAAAAGTCAACTTCACGCAGTGTTAAAAGTCGGGTTTGGCTTGATTTCTCTCACTTGCGTTTGCTATTTTGGAGTTGTAGGAGTGTGTGGGCGACCAACAAAGGAGGGAGACGAGTTTTAGAGGAGATTCAAGGTGCATGTTAGTGGATTTACCTTCCAATTTTTTTTACTTTTGCTACAGCAATCTGCCAGTTCCTTTTTGTTTACATGCATAGCCTTACAATAGTCCATTTTTCTTTATATTCACAGCAATCATGGCTCAATCAAGGGCAACAAGAAAGGGTCAAAAGAAGGGGAGGAATGCCCCATTGATAGCCCCCCTCTTTCAATTTCATCAGGGTCTACCAATATTCCATCTGTTGGAAGTGGGGTTGCAACAACAGCTTCAAATGTTGAGAGAAACATCATTTTAGCAAGACAACAAGCTCAAGAATTGAAATATCCCTTGTGGAAGTATGTTACAAGACATCAAGGGCCAGGGAGCAAGTTAAAGGGAGGAGGCAATGTTCTTTGGACATGCAGCTTTTGCAACCATCAATTCAAGAGCACCTATTTCTGTGTGAAAGGGCATTTGTTGGGCACATCTTGTGGAATTGGAGCATGTGTAGGAGTGAGTGCATCTAAGAGGAAAGAACTAGAAAGAGAGGCCAATGTTGGTGTGGCAATGGTGGCTGCAACATCTAAGAAAAACAAGAATGAGGATCCCCTTGCATTCTTGAAGAAAGCAATTATCCATTTGGGAGTTCCAGTGGGGGTGCAAGTCAAGCAACAAAAAGGAAGGCACTTGGATCAATGGACAAAAGAGGCGAGAAGAGACTAATCTTACCATTGGATTATTTTTCTATCTCAACTTCATATCATTTAATGTTGCACAATCACCTTTATTTATTGAGATTTGTCAATCTCTAGCTCAGGGGGCTCCATTGGGGTATGTCTCTCCTAGTTCATAGAAGCTTAGAACTACACTGTTGGTTAAGGCAAAGAAGGAAGTGGATAAAATGCTTGAACCTATTAAATCAGCATGGCCAACATCTGGGGTTAGTATTGCTTTTGATGGATGGACAGACGCAGCACGCCATCCACTCATCAACTTCAGAGTGTCTTCCTTGAATGGACCAGTTTTCTTGAAAGCAGTGGATGCTCTTGGAAATACAAGGATACACAATATATAGGTGAGTTGTTCATTAAATTTATTGAAGATGTTAGTGTTGATTCTTATGTGCAAATCATTATAGACAGTGCACCTGTTTGCAAGGTTGCTGGTATAATTGTCAAAGCTAAATATAAACAAAAAAAATGTAACACCTTGCATTGTCCATTCCTTGAATTTAACATTTAAATCTATTGCTTTTGATGTGTCATGGATTGGAAATACTATTGACCATGCATGGCATATCCACAACTTTGTACAAAATCATACAAGTGCCCTCACAATCTACAAAGAGACAAGGGGGCTAAGAAGCCCTATGCTTGATGAGTAACTCATGGAGCAACATGCCCTCCTCTGCAACCATTAGCCATGAGGCTCCTCTCTCAGGTTACTTCATCCTCTTGTTGCAAGAGGAATTGGAGCACATATGGGAATCTATATAGTTTGAAGAAGAGCAAGCTTGAGCAATCCAGGGCAGAGACAATGGTGTATGTGCACACCAACCTTCGCCTTATTTACAAGCAAAGGGAAGAGTGGTTGAAGGGAAAGACAAAGAAGTGAGATGTGTTTCCTAATGATATGGGTTTGGATGGTAGTGTCGAGTTGGCATTGGCCAACTTGGATCTTAATGAGCTAGTGCTAGAGCCTATCATTTTTTATGATGGTGATACTCTTGGGGGTCATTCTCCACACCAGCAAATGCAAAGATTACATTGGATATAGAGGAGGAGCATGCAGAAGAGAACAATGGTGGTCGTGATGTTGGTTTTGATGTTGATGAGCTACAGCCTATGAGATTCTTCCATCCTTCATTGTCTTGGGGTTCTTGGATCGAATATATACTTTACCCTCCTCAAAGGTCACAATGTAACCCTTGTCCTCCAAAATAGCAAGTGAGATCAAGTTCTTCATACTCATAACATACAACGCATCCTCAACCAACAGGGATTTGTCAGACTCCCTCTGAAACTTGACCGTGCCAATACTAGCTACTTGGTACTTGGCATTATCCCCAACCTCAATATAGAAGTCCATCTCCTTTTCCTTAAGGTTGGTGAAATACTTCTTGACTCGCGTCATGTGGCAAGAAGCCCCATTGTCAATATACCACACATTAGTGGCAACTAAGCTCGAGAGATATGCAATGAGTGAAAACTCATTCTCAAACCGTGCTACAAGCTTGCCCAACTTTGTGGTAGCAGCAACCTACTTCTTTTTCTTGCCCTTCATCTTATTCAAGCATTAGCTAGCATAATGTCCTAGTTGATGGCATGCAAAGCATTTAACCTTGCTTGGATCCCACTTCTTCTCACCTTGGGAAGTAGATCCATTACTCGGCCCTTTCTTGGCCTTATTGACCTTTCCTCGCTAGGGAAAGGTTCTCTTCCTCTTCAAATCTCTTCTTCTCATTTACATGTTGGGCTCCCTCTCAGGTCTCTTCTTGGATTAAATCATCCCACATCCTCTCTCAAGAGGGCAGGTGCCCTCAGCCAACAATACAATTTATGAACACTTCCCACTACTTCATAAAGTGATTTGAGGCAATACGCACCAACTCAGTCTCTGGAGTTGTGTCCCAACAACTGCCATCTGATCTCTCAACTGCGTTATCCTAGTCAAGTAAGATGTCACACTCTCCTCCCTGGACAATTTTATGGTATGCAACTTGTCCCTCAACACCCTTACAACTCTGGTAGTCGCTTTGCTAAAGCTTTGTGAGTGTATTCCACATCTTCTTCTCAGTATCCTTCTCTAACATATGGGGTATGAGATGATCTTTGACCCCATCGAGAATAATCCTCTGCGCCTAAGTCTCCTTGACTACCTGCAAATCAAGAGCAATTGGATTTGAGCTTGGCAGCACAACTATTCTATTAACGAAGTTCCATAGCTTGTCCTCCTTGAGAACAGTTGAGATTCAATCCTTCCACTACAGATAATTCAAAGAGCCTTCCAATTTGTCTTCATACCTAACGCTGGTGACCATGGTAGAAAACCCTTGAAGCTTGTGCACTTATCTCTGATTCTTTGTCCTAATACTTGAGGCAAATCGCTTGGCTTCATATTTAGAGGCTATCACTCTGATACCATGTTAATTTCTTTAAACCTAGTTCCAAATTTACTGTCTCAACAAATAATCACAAAAGAAAAATAACCAAGGTTTTCTAATCTAACATGTAATAATAAATATTTTGGGTTTTTAATGACATAAACAACACAAGCGAAAATATATGAAACCAATCACATGCAATCACATGCAAGAGAGAATAACACAAATATACCTTGGAAACTCCAATGTGGGGAAAACCAACAAATATTGGGCTTCTTATTTAGATTTAGGAGAATTATTTTTTATAGCAAACTTACAAGAAATTGCTCCGACAATTACACAGCAAAAGATCATGACCCTTTTCTCACACCGCCTTTTTACAATCCACATGTGTGGCCCAATAAAAGAACTTTTGCATACAAAGAAACTCAACCCCTTTATTGATCTCACTTGCCTTGGTCTTGCTCTAGCTAGCTCGATCTAGCTTCTTCTCGCTCTCACTGCCAAATATTGCGCTCCACTAAATCCCAACTCGTGCCAAATCTATATATTTCTCCTTTGGCTCGAACCTCCTATCAAAGAGATCAAACCCTAATCTCAAGTGAAATCCCTAATCTCAACAGTTGAGATTAGATCTCACTTCACCGAGACCACCGATCACGACTTAATAAGTTGTTGACTTCTTTTCCCTTTTACAGAAAGGTACGCAACAATTAAAGTAAGCTGCCATCTAAAGTCGCAACTTAGGAAATTCATTAATTAACTGCCGTAGAAGATAATTAAGGTGACTCGTTGCATGTCATGGCACCTGAATGTTCTATGCTAGAGCAATTTATTTAATTTCTTTTCCATATTAGCAATCACATCAACATAAAGTAAACTGCAGATAGAACATAAATATAAATCGCAGAAGACAAGCCAAGACAAGAGGACACAAGATGTGGCACAAGCCAGGGACAAACCCCACAATGTGTGGGGAAACCCTTGATCAATTCTTCTTTTATGTTCTTCAAAGTTCAACAGAGAACAAGAGAGAGAGAGAGAGAGATAGTACATTTACAACAGAAATCAACACTTTGACTTATCTAGATCTAGCATAGATCATTTCATATAATGATGAGATCAGTTGAAGACATTCTGCTTCAACTGATTCTCCAAGGTGACTCCTTCACCTATCATCGTTCTGCATCTCGTCCATTTGCTACACCTTACTGTGTAGCACCATCATGCTGCTCATGATCTCATACATCACGCTGCCCATGCATCATGCTGCCCTTACATCATGTCAATGGTACCCAATACTACATTGTAAGATCTGCACTGATGAAGGCTTACGATCACCCAATCAAGCCTCCAAATTTGCTCCCACAAGCTGCCCAACAATCTGATCCAAAACTGGTCAACTTCCTTGACCCAACACAAGGCACAAATTGTTGTTCCAATCTGTTTTCGTTGTTGTTCCTAATTGTGACTGGTTAGGGCATCCATATGCTGCAACAGCCCTTAACCAAGTCACCAAACAACCTTCAAAAACTGTGGCCTACCCTTGTATAAGTCCTCTGCCTCCACGTTGTTGATTAGGGCTCAATCTAGCCCCAAAACAGTTCCATGCAATGCCTTTTCTGTGGGGTTAGGGCCTGCGGCCTACCACAGGTGGCTTCCTATACCCACGGCCTGCTGAAACAAAGTTTCCAGCCCACACATAATATTCAAAACAGCCTAGAATTTGTCTCCTTTATTGTGGCCTTTCTGCTGGTTAATTTTCACTCCAAAACAGTCATAGGAGTGACCTAAACGTCCCTTCTTCCTTCACTGGAAATGCCCTTACTTTGACTGCAGCTAGGGTAAGGCTAGATCAACCTCTAGAACAACGTGTTCTCCTCTAGATCTCTCTGTCCACAAAACCAAAACACGTGGAGAGAGATCACAAAAGATGTGTCTGCAAATGACTTCAAGTCCTCTTCTATTATACTAACAATGAAGAGATTGAATAGACATGACGTTTGGGCTTCTAGAGCCTACATAAGATGTTGGTCGGATTGATAATAATTCCATAATCAAAATAAATTCATATCTCCATAACTACTTATCGGAATTAGATGATCTTTAGATCAATCCTACACCTCTCGACGAGAGGGATCCAATAAAAATATCAGTTGTCATAAATAAGATGACCCACATGGAGTTTGGCCCTAGTTGCCAATTTTAACACTCCCTCTCAACTAGGGAGAACTCCATCCGCTGATCCATATGCTCGGCTGTGTTATCTCTGCCATCAATGCCTTGCACTGCTCTACTCAGCTTTGCTCAGCTCTGCTGGTTCTGCTCAGCTCTGTTGGCTCTGCTCGGCACTGCTCAACTCTACTGGCTCTGCTCTGCTCTGCTCAAATCTATTGGCTCTGCTCTGCTTTGCTCTGCTCTGCTCTACTCTGCTCTGCTCAGCTCTGTTGGCTCTGCTTTGCCCTGCTCAACTTAGCTCTGCTGAACCATGAAGAAGAAGAATTCATCTAGAATGAGTCATACCATTCTCCACTGACCCGAAGTCAATCTCAGAGTGTGTACCACTGGTCCCAGACCAGTCTCCACGGACCCAAAGTCGGTGTCATAATGGGTGCCACTACTACCACTGGTCCCAGACCAGTCCTCCACTGACCCGAAGTCAGTCTCAGAGTATGTACCACTGGTCCCAGACCAGTCTTGTAGGCTCAGAGAGTGTACCACTGGTCCCAGACTAGTCTCAACCGACTCGAAGTCAGCGTCATAGTATGTACCACTCTCACTGGTCCCAGACCAGTCCTGCACTGACACAAAGTCAGTCTCAACCAACCCGAAGTCAGCGTCATAATAGGTACAACTCCTACCACTGGTCCCAAAGCAGTATCATTGATCCCAGATCAATTAAGGTCATCCTAGCATAGGGAGTACGGTAGATACAGCGATGCGTCCATCGGTACTACTATGGTCCCTATCTTCATTTCGCTGCTCATTGATCAGATGAGAGGTATTTCCCATGAGTCCCAAACTACATGGGTAGGATGCCTCAACAGGAGAACTTAATCAATCCCGTCCTCATAGGAGAACTAATCATCCTGCTACATTTGTCATGGAGAACACATCATCCAGACCTCACAGGAGAACTAATCATCCTGCTACACAGGAGAGAGAATCATCCTATTCCACAAGAGAGCAAATCATCCTGTCCCATAAGAGAGCGAATCATCCTGTCCCATAAGAGAGTGAATCATCTTGTCCCACAAGAGAGTGAATCATCTTGTCCACAAGAGAGCGAATCATCCTGTTCACAGGAGAGCGAATCATCTTGTCCCACAAGAGAGTGAATCGTCTTGTCCCAGTGTGCACCACCAGGGGAGGTTAAGTCACCCTGTGATCGTATGTTGCTCTAGTAAGAACCGCAAGACCCCAGAGCTCCCAGAGTTCAATATGTGCAACATGCAGGACTCTTGTACAAGGGTCTCTTGACGACTCCAAGTCATTCTGGAAAATCATAGATTTGATCTTTCCCCCTAGGCTTTAGCAACCTGTACATCATCTCAGTGCGATGGAGCCTCCTTGCTCATCGACTTACCATAGCCTGGGTAAGGTAGTATCTAATGTCTATCTGCTGGAGCAATCGTCGAATACGAGATTCCTCAATAATCGAATCCCACCTCTAGTTGTTACGGAGAATCACAGTGGTATTCATCATGTGTACAAACAGCTCACTGAGGAGTTTCCCCAACCAGGCAGCTTCATACGAGATCATACTCGTAGATATGTATTTGGTCTCGGCAGTGCTTATAACAACTGACTTCTACTTCCTGCTCATCCATTATATCGAAGCAAAATCCAAAGAGGAATAGCACTAAGAAGTGCTCCAGTGATCCTCCACACTACCTGCCCAATCAACATTCGAATAATCATGCAGTTTCATATTTCCGGTAGTGTATTTCAATCCATGAGAGATTGTGCCCTAAAGACATCTCAGAAGATTCTTGGCACCAATCCAATGAGGCTCAACCAAATATGAGCTCACCATGCTAACTGCAAACATATCTCCGGAATCCAACTCCCTCTTACTTCTGCAAGTGAGAGGGTCTGTAAGGTGCTGGTATGAGAGGTCTATCATCCACAACCTTTGGATGGTTTGGATTCATTTCATTCCTAGTGAATCTCAGCTTTATCAGACAGTTATCGATCCTCTCATACTATGCCCAGAGTGTTTAGCTTCAAGCCATAGAGGGCTTTCTTCCACCTGCATATGTGAGATTCCTAATTCTCAATCTCAAACTCCTCAGGTTGTTCCATAATTGTGGACTTGCTACATGAGGGGAATGGTCCCCTTGTAAGATTTTCCTTCGATACGTCTCAAACATGTACTTTCATGCTCCTTTTGAATTCAGGCTTCCCTGTCACCATCTGACTCACAGACCTCCGGTGCTATGTGTCAATGGACATGGTCCCCAGTGGACTTCCTGTAACTTAATACAACCCTGAACTCAAAAACATCTTTGAAAATTCTATTTTCAAACACGTACCTTTCCATCGACGAATGCCACCTTAAAACCTTCGACTTCCATTCCTGGGGTTCCTTGCTTCCTTGAAGAGTCGGTCGTGTCCTTGATGACCTGCATCTCTGCCATTCGGACACTCCTTCGCATAAGAGCCGAACTTATAACCAAGACATCTGCCTTTCCTTCCACCCTTAGATCCGAACTTCCCAATGAGGTGATCTTAAGGTAGGCCATCAGAAGTTCTGTTGCACCATTTTGATAATATGCTCTGCTTTGATTTCACCATTTGTGAATTATGAGGAACCCATCGATCCTTCTGTCTTGTCCCAACTGTCTTTGGTGATTGCTCTTTCACTCTTGCTTGGGCATTGTCTTCGCCTCAACTCTGATACCATGTTAAGTTTAGGTATGTTCTATGCTAGAGCAATTTATTTAATTTCTTTTCCATATTAGCAATCACATCAGCATAAAGTAAACTGCAGATAGAACATAAATATAAATCGTAGAAGACAAGCCAAGACAAGAGAACACAAGATGTGGCACAAGCCAAGGACAAACTCCACAATGTGTGGGGAAACCCTTGATCAATTCTTCCTTTATGTTCTTCAAAGTTTAGTAGAGAGAGACACAGAGATAGTACATTTACAACAGAAGTCAACACTTTGACTTATCTAGATCTAGCATAGATCATTTCGTATAATGATGAGATCAGTTGAAGACATTCTGCTTCAACTGATTCTCCAAGGTGACTTCTTCACCTATCATCGTTTTGCATCTCGTCCATTTGCTTCACCTTACTGTGTAACACCATCAGGCTGCATCATGCATCATCATGCTGCTCATGATCTCATACATCACGCTGCCCATGATCTCATCTATCATGCTGCCCTTACATCATGTCAATGGTACCCAATAGTACATTGTAAGATCTGCACTAATGAAGGCTTACGATCACCCAATCAAGCCTCCAAATTTGCTCCCACAGGCTGCCCAACAATCTGATCCAAAACTGGTCAACTTCCTTGACCCAACACAAGGCACAAATTGTTGTTCCAATCTGTTTTCGCTGCTGTTCCTAACTGTGACTGGTTAGGGCATCCATATGCTGCAACAGCCCTTAACCAAGTCACCAAACAGCCTTCAAAAACTGCGGCCTACCCTTGTATAAGTCCTCTGCCTCCACGCTGTTGATTAGGGCTCAATCTAGCCCCAAAACAGTTCCACGCAATGCCTTTTCTGTGGGGTTAGGGCCTGCAGCCTACCACAGGTGGCTTCCTGTACCCACGGCCTGCTGAAACAGAGTTTCCAGCCCACACATAATATTCAAAACAGCCCAGAATTTGTCTCCTTTATTGTGGCCTTTCTGCTGGTTAATTTTCACTCCAAAACAGTCATAGGAGTGACCTAAACGTCCCTTCTTCCTTCACTGGAAATGCCCTTACTTTGACTGCAGCTAGGGTAAGGCTAGATCAGCCTCTAGAACAACGTATTCTCCTCTAGATCTCTCTGTCCACAAAACCCAAACACATGGAGAGAGATCACAAGAGATGTGTCTGCAAATGTCTTCAAGTCCTCTTCTATTTATACTAAAAACGAAGAGGTTGAATAGACATGACGTTTGGGCTTCTAGAGCCTACATAAGATGCTGGTCGGCTTGATAATAATTCCATAATCAAAATAAATTCATATCTCCATAAATACTTATCGGAATCAGATGATCTTTAGATCAATCCTACACCTCTCGACGAGAGGGATCCAATAAAAATATCAGCTGTCATAAATAAGATTTTAACAAGATTAGATCTCACTTCACCGAGACCACTGATCACGACTTAATAAGTCGTTGACTTCTTTTCCCTTTTACAGAAAGGTACACAACAATTAAATTAAACTACCATCTAAAGTCGCAACTTAGGAAATTCAGTAATTAACTGCCGTAGGAGATAATTAAGGTGACTCGTTGCATGTCATGGCACCTGATCCATGCAAAATCACCTTCCAAGCTACAATCTCATTACGAACAGCCTACAAAGCCACAAGTAATTCACACGAGTGAAGCGCCACACTCCAAGGGTACACATGTCCAGCTCCAAGGTGATGTTATACACAAGCAAGGATCCGATACAAGGATGTTTCATGAGATGTGTCCAACACTCCTCTTAAAAGCTTCCAATGATTCTAACACTCCTACAAGCCTCCAAGGACTTCAACACTCTGAAGCCATGTGCTCCACTGAGTCCATTCCCCCTACATCTCTTAACAAAGGGAATGATATGATGGGGCCAATAACGGGGAAATCCCAAACAAATAACCTCATTAAAAAGAACAAGCAAGCGGATGGAAGGGTCCCATATAATATTTGAGAAATTATCAATGAACGCCTTCAAAGTTGGTAGACTTACTCATGCAAATCTTAGGATGGATGTTTGAATAAAGGTCATGAGTGAGCAAACAAAGAGGAAGTGGGCAAACACACATGAATGAAGAGATGATCTACAACACGGTAGAGAGAGGAAGCGTTAGTCAACCATGTTTGAGCATCAATATGACAATATCAACTAGTGGTTGGTTTCAAGGAAGGAGGTTGTGCCAAAAGGTCTCAAGAGACATACAAAGGAGAAAAGGGAGCTCCTTTCTCCTAATAGTCAAGAGCATGCATGTCTTTCATCTAAGAAGGTGTCGGTAATTCATATGAGTGGTTGTGTCTATCTCATATTCAAACTTTCTACACATAATTTTCCAATCATTGTCATATTAATGTAACTTCCTAGAAGTTATGTAACGAGACTTCTTCAGGTTATGTAGGTACTAGAACATGTGAAAAACACTTATGATGGTGATGATTAATGGCATAATATAATATTATGAGCAAGCAAGTAGGAGATCAGAGTATTGTCATTCTCATTAAAGGAGTGGTTCAATTTACTTCAAAACCAGTTGATGGCAATATAAACTTTAAAGTATACGATTCATTCCTTAATAGTTTTACAATAAGTAGCAGCCTTGTTAAATGAGTTTTCTATTAGCGAAATTCTTGAGTATGGATGTGCCCAATTTGCTCTTGCCAGTAATTGCAAACAAAAGAAGCAAAAAGATAATGTCAAGAATATTGTATTGCAAAGCAATGACTCAGTATCACAATTCAATTTAATTGGTAGTTGTCAATATAGAGAACACAGCATCATAAAATCCTAAAACAAATATTACGAAAGTATGACACAAACCTTTTTTGTTGGAATTGATTCTCGCAACTCTTCTTGTGTGCTTGCTAAGCGAGATTCCAGAATACTAATTAGAGGTGTTTTCATCTTCCTCATCCTTTGGCCTGTGGCCTGTTTACAACGATTCTCTAATGCTGTTGCCACTCGAACAGGTAAGTACATAAGGTTCCTGGTTTGAGCAAGTGAATCCAACAAAGGATAGTTAACACAACCAATTTGTAAAGGACCAGTCACTGTTTTAACAAACACAACTTTGTAATTTCATGACCTCCTATTGAGGTTGAATAGATCTGCTATCTGATTTCTATCTTGAAAGACAAGTTTCTTTTGCAATTAATCTTCTTCTGTGATTCTGCATAGTAAAGCTTTGCTCAAGAAGAAATTTTGAAAAAGAAAGCAACTGCGTTTAACAAGGAAACTGGGGACAAAGAATCAGAAACGTTAGAATGACTAGAACCAAAACTGTGGAAATGAAGGTGGAAAATCAGGGGGTGAGAAAGAAATAGAAAACCAATGAATAAGGAAATAAGATAAAAGTACATAAAATAATTTTATTAATGTCCACAAATAACCAAAAAAGTAGGCCTGACGGGCTTTAAAATTTTACATCAGAAATAATAAGCAGTGGGAGTGCAAATGCAACTCCTAAAAGCAAGCAGCTACTAAAGAAAATCAAATTTGTATATCACAGCCTCGGTGCATATCAGGCCTTGGTCACATTGCATTACTCTTCATGGTGTTAAGATCCAAAAATATCCAATAGACACCTTAATACTTATGTGATCCATATCTCAAATCTTGCCTTTAGATGCATTTGACTGAACTAAACACACTGCCAAAAATATATAACAGACACTTATCTGGTCCATATCTCAAATCTTGCCTGGAGAGACATTTGACAGAAATAATCACACTGACATCACTTCAGCTATGAAGATGCCTCAAGATATGCAGGAACAAATGAATATGACAAGATATATATTGGGCATATAATATGCTCATGGTTTGAGATGTTAAAAGTTGTAAATATCGTTGAAATTTTGAAGTTTCACTTTTAAGTTTTAATTCAAATTTAAAATTTCACCTGATTTACATGAGGTTTCTCTGATTTATTTCCTGTGACCTTTTAGCCCTAGGGCTGAATCTGAAATATTATTTTACAATGGCAATATTTCACTTCTTTTCTGCTCTCTGATCTTCTAAATATGTGTTAAATCACTTCACCAATTTTATTTTTTGTTATATCAAATCAGTATATATTATCAAGCCTGGAATCTAATTGATCATGAAGATAACATAAACTGAAAATCAAATCTGCAAGTACACAAAATTTGGATATATATATATATATATATATATAGATAGATAGATAGATAGATATAGATATATCACAAATCTGGTAGTAGGTACAAGTCAAGCTCTCCAAACCAATGTTTTCAAACTCGGAATTGATCGTGGTTCAACTCTGACTCAATTTGTCTTGGACCAATCTGATTTCAATGACTTGGTTTAATAAAAAATACATAAAATATTTAAATGAAAATGAAAATATTATATTTTAAAGATTCCAAACCATGATTCCAAAAAGATATTGAAATCTTGAAAGCAAGCATTATGAATAAATGAGCAAGAACATTTAAATGATAAGCAATGTTCCATCACTTATATCCGAATCCTTATCATTAGTATCACTGTTTGCCTCTTCTCTAGCCTTTGCCTCTACCTCAATCCTTTAGGGACATTGGTCAACACCACCCTATTTTGATAAAATTGTCTAATCCAAGCCTTATAACATGGTAGAAAAAGCTTAACATGCCTAACCAATAATTGTGAAGGGTGCATTTTCGTTAAGACCATGACAAAGGACTTCAACAATCAATACTAGCAACATCAAGGTACATAAAAGGCTTGGTGCTCTCAATTAAATGCCAATCCTATACCCCCATACGTGATATTATCCAATGACAATGTTGCAATTCTACTGATCTTGAAATCCTGAAAAATTTTAGGCCTGCTAAATTTTGAATGAGATATGAAATTGTACTTTATCCAAATTAAGTCTAATAAGATTGGAACCACTTTCAAACATCCTAAAACAATTAATAGTAAAGTTAAAAAATTAAGTAAAAGGTGAAGAAAATATAAAGGAAATTGTCAATTTTTACTTTAAAAGTTTAACATTGCCATTAATTGCCAGCATCGATACGGTTTACGAGTCTTTTCTTTTTGGCTTGTTGAATCAGGTATAGTGGAATCCAAACTTACACATCATAAAAAATTTTTAAGTTGCTTGTTGAGTCAGCCATAGTGGGGTCCAGACTTACACATCATAATTCGTATGGAGTTATGAGGCAGCAGTTTAACCATATCGAGCAACACCTTTGTGCCTAGACATATGGGCTTGTTTCACTTCATGTAAGACAATGTCCGATTATGAATTTGATGAGCCTAATCTCTCTGTAGTATATATGGATTTATATTCCCCTTTTACAGACCCCAAAGCTACCTCCTTGTCAATTGGAGCATTACAATATAATTCACAAATCATGCATTATACTATCCGCTTGGAGACAAGTTCTTGAGCATCGGGTAGCACTGAAAATCTGCTATCTTCATTGTTACACAAATTCTGGTGTGCATTGCACATCCTGGAATAGTTATTTTAACAGTATCCACTAGAACTCATGACAAAACCCTATATCTATGAGGTCTGTAAAATAGTATCTTTTCTTTTAGCAAAAACAAAACATTAAATTTCTACCATGCAAAGAAAAGTGAATTCATCCCGAGTGAGGGTGGAAGTGATCCATCGACTCTTAATGACCTGCGTTCGATATGCACCTCAAGGTTAGGAAACTCGATAAGCATGTCTTGAATTCAAATACTGAGACTCAAAATATGCCGCATCGAGCTTCCTAACCTTGCGGCGTATATCAGACCTGAGTCTAGATGGGCTAGTAATAATATACATTGTAATCATCTCCCTTAAACGTAACCTATACTAGATTTGGGTTATTTTTGATCAATTGTCATGACAAAACCCTGTGGTTGGCTCCTTTGCCATAGGAAGTGGAAAGATGTAAATTGCAAGACTCCGTTACTTTGCCATAGGAAGTGGAAAGATGTAAATTGCAAGACTCCGTTAAATTGAGTAGGTGCCACGTAGGTGCTAGAGAAAACCCAAACCCGTCATCAGGAGTAAGAGGGAAGTTATAATGAAAATAGAGAGAGCACCTGAGAAGCTTATCTCGTGGAATATCGAAAGGGTTTGTGAAAATCTCCAAGCCCGTTGAATCTCCGTTCTCCATCTCTCCAATTTGCAAGAAATTATCTGCAAACGAAAATTTAAATTTATAGTCATATCAATAAGCTGTGCATACATATGTATATATATATAAATCTTAATCTGTAGTCCCTTACGTTTAATTCGTTTAGCAAAAGACTAAACACCTTCGCGCGTTAAATATGGAAGTGTATTTTTATTATTAAGTGAGAAATTGGATTTCTCAACCATATCAAGAAATAAGAGCTGAAATTTTATTGGTAAATTTTCAAAATCCGAATAAAATATATTATGATGCGAGGTTGGTATGAAATATATTTACGCCGTAAAGCGTTTCCCTCTGAAATCAACTCCCCTCCCTGTACACCTGTCATCTTGTGCACCACAAGATTGTACACCTGTCATCTTGTGCACCACAAGATTGTATGTTAGACGATTGCAAAAATTTCAATCGTTGGATCAAAGTGGTTACCCATTCGTTGCAGAAACGGTTTGCTGCAGGATCTGTTTGTTAGATTCTTCCATCTGGGTTTGCGACTTGGCGCAACAGTGCAGGACTGGTGTCTGTTCGCCTGCATATCGGTTTTTCAAACTGTAGTGGTTTTCAAGGTGTTGGATTCTTGCACCTTCAGGTGGCAAGAATTCTGGACCCCAGTCATCTGCTCCTCCTATTGCGAGGACAAACTCTGGTAATTTGCTTCCGGCAACAGGGCTTATAACATCGGGACCTATATCATCGGGTCCTTTATCGTCCTCCGGAGCATTGAAGAAGGTTACCTCTGGTCCCCTGGATTCTTCAGGCGCGCCTGTGAAGATCGTTAGTATGAATCAGAATCAAGCAGTGAGCAACCTTAGCAATGCCGAAGAATATTCCTTCCAGAAGGGATTCCCCAAGATCATATTTTGGATGGTCATCCTCGTGTTTATAATGGGGTTTATAGCAGGAGGGTTTCTCGTGGCTACTGTTCACAACGCAATCTTTTTGATTATCATCGGATCGTTGTTTAGTGTCATTTGCTTTCTGTTCACGTGGAACATTTGCTGGGGGAAGAGGGCTCTGCTTAATTTCTTAGCCTCGAACAGGGATGCAGACTTGAGTAATGCTCGGGACGGACAATATGTGAAAGTTACTGGGGTAAGTCTTTTGGTTACAAGGCTTTACTTGAGAAATTTGTAAAGAGGATTGTTGTATCTATTCCAACACCTTAAATTGCTAAAATATCAAAGAAATGCAAATATCATATCTTTTGCAGGGTCCCATGCTATTAACTCTTATTTGTTTTCCCTCCAGGCTGAGGTAGGTGTGCTATTAGTTTCGATCAACAG
Organism: Pinus tabuliformis; assembly: GCA_031772625.1. Lineage (NCBI taxonomy): Eukaryota > Viridiplantae > Streptophyta > Pinopsida > Pinales > Pinaceae > Pinus > Pinus tabuliformis. The sequence goes on along the minus strand of CM062805.1, from coordinate 1,238,135,130 downwards.
CCTGATTATTAAATTAGGTGGACGTTAATATAATTTTGCATTTAAAGGTCGAGAATAATATTTCCGATTACATGATATTAGAATTTAAACTTACGCTTAGTAAGGGTGAAGGTTTGTACACATGCTACACTTCCTATGACACGGGAAGATTTAAGCAAAATTCATGAATGTTGTTTTATCACAGTTCAGTGTTTTAGGTTGTTATATAGAAGTAATTTAATCATAAAATTCAGGCTGTTATGAAGGGCTGCATAAAGATTGATATCACTGAACATTGGATTTATAGGGCATTCTGCATAGATCATGTAATAGAAAAATTCACTACTACAAGGCAGCTGAGAGACGAGAATATCATAATGTGCTTTATATACTATGTCAACCTTGATAATACATTGTCTTTTTGATATACTGACTAATACTTTTATGTTTTGTTTTTGAAAATATTGCTGACATTTTATTGTTTTTCCTTGAAAAAATAACACAGAATTGAATACGTTTAAAACTGTATTTTTTATTTAACAGCTCCTTAAAAGCACATTCTTAGCCCTCTGGTGTTTTATTTTTGTTTTTCAGCTTTTTCTGCTGTTGTACTTCTTTTATTTTTATTTTTTATATTTTTATTCGTGTTTTTTTGGAAGTACTGTTAAATAGATTATTTTTTTATTGTTTTTCCTCGACAACATATTAATGATATTACTTAGAATCCAATTTGCTTAAAACTGTTGACGGCTCTTTAAAAGTACATTCTTAGCCCTGCAGTGTTTTTCTTTCTGCTGTTTTTTTGGTGACTTAGTTTTTCTATTATACTAGCATTTCAGAACAGAGTACAGCATAGCATGGTTACATACTATTCAAAAAAACCCTCAGAGAATCCTTCCTGATAACAGTAATTGGAGGAGCAGGAGATTCTTGAGTAGATTGGCTGAATCTGATCAAAAGAACTTAGAATCCTGGCCATATAGGGAAACAAGGCTAGAGCTAGATGTACCTGGACCTGCCCTAAAGGGGGAACCAGGCCATTAGACCCCTGGAGGCAGGAGCCGCCTTCTCCATTTCCTACACCCTGAAATGTTGCTCTGACAAGGTCAAGGTGTGTAAAGTGATTGCTGCTGCAGCATGCACTCCCCTAACTTTGTTGCATTGCAAAGGTCCTGAGCATGGAGCTTTGTTCTTGGCATCTTGCAGTGCTGGCATGGGGCCATTTTGACATGCAAATAATGGAGAGAATGCAAGAGCAGGAGGATAGAAGACCAGAAAACAATCTGAGAGAGTGGCTGAACGATCAGAGGAATGGGAGAGAGGAAAAGGAAATTACCTTGTGGTATGTAGGTTTGAATTCATCCCATCCCGTCTAGGGTTTCTGAGCTTTACAAGCATCTCACGTACACTTTTGTAATGAATCATTACTTTAAGCCTTGGAAATTTAGTCTTAATTCATGTTTAGATGCAGCTCACGGTGAATTTCACAAATATATGATGCTTTATTGTCAGTTATTCTCATGCACGACTGCATCGATTAATGGGTCTCCTTCACATATCCACCATGCTCTGTAGTGACGCTGTAAAGTTCCCAAGTCTGACATTCTCTGTGCTCAGCAGCCCTGTTATTATGTTATTCTGGTTTTAGTTAGATTCAGCAGAGAATAAATTTCGTATTGATTTGTGTAAAATAAACCTTTTATTGCAGGCATTATATTGTTTGTTATTTCAGGATGTGGTTACTCTAGACTTATGAATTTTCTGAATGTATGGCAATGAGGCCTTCCCATATATATAGCTTATAGGTATGTCATTCTTGTGTTTACTACTTCCAAGAGAACAATAGATCACGCTTGTGCTCAAATGAATGAAGCTTCCACATCTGTTAATGAGTTAAACATAAACGGTTCAGCTCCCCTAGGGCATTCTCAAATTGCAAATTCTATGTTCTATGGGCTTCCTGCAGAAAGTGCTACTAGTCATGATGGCATCCACAGTCTTTCTCTTGCCACAATGCTGGCAGATCAGAGAGCTCTATATGGCAATGATTCTGAGTTTCTAAGGACATTCTTTGATCCCCGTAGCTGCAACCTATCCCCTCTCAATGGGATTTCCTCACTGAACGCCCTCAGCTCTTTTAAACCCACTTTTCCATGTCTCAATTTTAATTCTAAACCTAATAGAACAGAGGCCCTAACTAGAGCGGTCAGAGATATAGATGCCAACTTCTTTGAAAGTCTCCCCATACAAATCTCAGAAGTACCGTTACCAGTGCTGAATTCCACTAATTGTGATGATTTGTCTCCGTATTCTCTATCTCTGCAGGAAGGGATCAATAATGGAAATACCAACAGGTATTCTGAGGCCAATCAGTGGAGAGCAATTGCGCAACAGAATTTTTGGTGCATCCGGTCTTTTGTGATTAGACCCATCTCCATTCTGCATGCACCATTGAAAGAAGCTTCTGGATGTAGGGAATTGGTGATGCTTTATTGTCAGTTATTCTCATGCAGGACTGCATCGATTAATGGGTCTCCTTCACATATCCACCATGCTCTGTAGTGACTGTAATTCGCTGTAAAGTTCCCAAGTCTGACATTCTCTGTCCTCAACAACCCTGTTATTCTGGTTTTAGTTACATTCAGCAGAGAATAAATTTCGTATTGATTTGTGTAAAATAAACCTTTTATTGCAGGCATTATATTGTTTGTTATTTCAGGATGTCGTTACCCTAGACTCATGAATTTTCTGAATGTATGGCAATGAGGCCTTCCCCTATAGCTTATAGGTATGTGGTATGTCATTCTTCTATTTACTACTTCCAAGAGAACAATAGATCACGATTGTGCTCAAATGAACGAAGCTTCCACATCTGTTAATGAGTTAAATATAAACGGTTCAGCTCCCCTAGGGCATTCTCAAATTGCAAATTCTATGTTCTATGGGCTTCCTGCAGAAAGTGCTACTACTCATGATGGCATCCACAGTCTTTCTCTTGCCACAATGCTGGCATATCAAAGAGCTCTATATGGCAATGATTCTGAGTTTCTAAGGACATTCTTTGATCCCCGTAGCTGCAACCTATCCCCTCTCAATTTTGTGTCATTTTATATTAGTGATCGGTGTTTATCAATTTTTTTGGGTGTTTTTTTGAAATTTTATATCATATGGAAATAATGTTTTAGCTGCTGACATTCTGCCTAGAAATCTTCACTTTGTTAACTGACTGCTCGTGAAAACTCATTTATCCACTCAAATTTAGATTAATTTCCAACTTTCTGATTTTTGACTTGGATATTTGAAATTGTTGTCTCATCCCTAAGTACATTCGAATCTGAAACAAATTGCATAGTTTAAGCCCTCTATATTGGGCTAAGTTTGACTGATGATATTTAATTACATCTTTAATTACTAAAAAGAAGAACTATGCCATCTGTATCAACCAGCTCATCTTTGGTCTAATTTTGGAAAATAATATTTCTTATGCAATTTTACAAAACCTCTATTCATCAAATTGAGGCTAGATGTTTGGATAAAACCTCATTATAACAGTGTTGAAATAAGTCAAATTGTTTTTTAAGACAAATATTCTGCAAGTTGAGCCTTTACGCCTTTCAAAAGTCTAGCATCTATATCCATGAATGCTGAAAACTTTTCTGTAAGTCAAATTGTTTTTTAAGACAAAGATTCTGCAAGTTGAGCCTTTACGCCTTTCAAAATTCTAGCATCTATATCCATGAATGCTGAAAACTTTTCTGAGGATGTTCTTTAGGAATAATCCTCAATCTACTCATTTTTCTCCTTGAAATATGAGACATTTTCTCTTGCATCATCTTATAAATTTGATTTGTTCGGTGAACCATCTGGAGTAGCATTGGAGAGTTTTTTTTATGATGCCTCTTTTGTCTTCACCTACACATTATCTCGGGTAACAATTTTATTTATTTTATATTAGTGATCGGTGTTTATCAATTTTTTTTAGTTGCTGACATTCTGCCTAGAAATCTTCACTTTGTTAACTGACTGCTCGTGAAAACTCATTTATCCACTCAAATTTAGATTAATTTCCAACTTTCTGATTTTTGACTTGGATATTTGAAATTGTTGTCTCATCCCTAAGTACATTCGAATCTGAAACAAATTGCATAGTTTAAGCCCTCTATATTGGGCTAAGTTTGACTGATGATATTTAATTACATCTTTAATTACTAAAAAGAACTATGCCATCTGTATCTACCAGCTCATCTTTGGTCTAATTTTGGAAAATAATATTTCTTATGCAATTTTACAAAACCTCTATTCATCAAATTGAGGCTAGATGTTTGGATAAAACCTCATGCCAAGACCGATGGATGAAAAATGAGACATCCCGTTTAGGCCAGGTGATAAGAAAAGACCTGAGAATAGCATCTGGTCCTGACACCATAAAAAACCTCTGTGAGATCGATGATGTTTATGATCAAATAATTTTTGCGGCATTCAAGACTGAAATGATCGAAACATTTGAAAATGATAGAAGTAATAGAACTCAGCTCATACTGAATCCCCAACCACTAAAGAGAGGGAAGATATGGGAGAAACTGACAACCGTGCTTCGGATAGGGGTTGGAAAATTAAATTATGGAAAGGCAGGTAAAAAATGATATTTATGCAGAAAACTATATATGTATATGTAATCCACTTCCCCTGGAAAGGCAAGTGCAATAAAAAAAAGCAACTTAGAACCAATAAAAATTGATATTTATGCAGTAAATTAGTTCTATTTCATGAGTCCCCAACTGGCCAACCCATGAAATGTTTGGGGGTGTGCTCTGGTCGTTCTAAACACCCCTCCTCCCATCTCCCCAGTTCAGCTGTCCTGGAAACTTGTACACATAGTTCAAATTCAATTGGGGTGCCCAGAAAGTTTGTTTTCCAATCCAAAAAATGGACTTATGCAAATGGGGAGATGTGCTTCCTTTAAATTCCAGAAGGATTACATTTGGGCTAGACTATGTTAGGCATTGCAAGTGGCCCAGTTTTGGGGTCTTCTAAGATGAACCATGCATCACAATCACTTTTGTTTTGCCAAGCTGCGGCAACAGGGATTTTCTCTTTCCATAAAAATAAGACAGTGCTTAAATTTTGTCCCAACCGTTTATTGGTGTTGTGGAAGACTAGATCTTTGGTGCGTCGCCTGACACACCATTGCATTCACCATTGAACAATGATCTCATTGGTTGCTCAGCTGAAATTTCTATTTTTTGAAATTGCTTACTTTATAACATGTTTTTAAAGGCAACACAACATGTTGCAACTTGCATGACAAGTAATGTCCAACTGTGGGACATGCAAGGACAATGGGTTTAAATTTCTATTTACAATTGTGCATCAATTACATATAAATAATGACTTAAATTAAGCCCAAATATGTTATAGCCAAAATATAACAAGGGAGTCTTACTAAGATTATGTTGGATATGTTACAGTTGGAGAGTCTTCCTGCAATGGTAGCAGGGGTCTGGTCTGATGATCCTACCATGCAGTTAGAAGAACCAACTCAATTCAGGAAGCTTCTCTCTGTTGGTAATAGTCTTGAGTATATGTATCTTTATTACCATTTTTTTTTGTCTTTAGGAAATGGCCATCTGAAAAAATATATGTGACAGAAGGCAGTCCTCCAATTGAGGAAGTTATCGCTGCGGGTGTGGTCCCTCGACTTGTAGAGTTTCTTGCAAGGGATGATTTCCCTCAGCTTCAGGTATGATCTGTTTTTCAAATGAGATTCTAAGTATTGAATTGAAATTATATTGTGGTAATCTAATATCGTTTTAATTTGGTCATATTATAGTTTGAGGCAGCCTGGGCTTTAACAAATATTGCATCTGGAACCTCAGAGCATACCAGAGTTGTGATTGATCATGGAGCTATGCCCAAGTTTGTGCAACTTCTTAGTGTTGCCAGTGATGCTGTCAGAGAACAGGTTGCATTTTGGACCTTTCCATCCATTTATGTTACTTATAAATATTTTTGAAATTTGCCATCTCTATGTTCAATGTGCTTTCTTTACAGGTCTAAGGGTTCTTTTGAACTAATTGAGATAGTAATGTTCGTTTCATTGTAAGGACCATGTATTACAAAACGTAATGTCGGTGATGTACATTTATTAAGCTCCATGGTGTGGTTTGCCTCTCACAATTTTAATCTGTTTGATGGACAGTAGGTTTTAGGTTTTGAAGATCTATTGAGTGGTATTTGCAGTCTCTGCTCTAGCCAGGGAACGGACTATTCAATCAACATGGGTGTTTAGAGGGGAAAAAAAAGTTATGGCTGAACTGGAGCATTTGCTGCTAGAAGCAGCTGGTCGAACATCTACCAATGATGGAAAGCAGTCCTCCAATTGAGGAAGTTATCGCTGCGGGTGTGGTCCCTCGACTTGTAGAGTTTCTTGCAAGGGATGATTTCCCTCAGCTTCAGGTATGATCTGTTTTTCAAATGAGATTCTAAGTATTGAATTGACATTATATTGTGGTAATCTAATATCGTTTTAATTTGGTCATATTATAGTTTGAGGCAGCCTGGGCTTTAACAAATATTGCATCTGGAACCTCAGAGCATACCAGAGTTGTGATTTATCATGGAGCTATGCCCAAGTTTGTGCAACTTCTTAGTGTTGCCAGTGATGCTGTCAGAGAACAGGTTGCATTTTGGACCTTTCCATCCATTTATGTTACTTATAAATATTTTTGAAATTTGCCATCTCTATGTTCAATGTGCTTTCTTTACAGGTCTAAGGGTTCTTTTGAACTAATTGAGATAGTAATGTTCCTTTCATTGTAGGGACCATGTATTACAAAACGTAATGTCGGTGATGTACATTTATTAAGCTCCATGGTGTGGTTTGCCTCTCACAATTTCAATCTGTTTGATGGACAGTAGGTTTTAGGTTTTGAAGATCTATTGAGTGGTATTTGCAGTCTCTGCTCTAGCCAGGGAACGGACTATTCAATCGACGTGGGTGTGTAGAGGGGAAAAAAAAAGTTATGGCTGAACTGGAGCATTTGCTGCTAGAAGCAGCTGGTCGAACATCTACCAATGATGGAAAGCAAAACCGAAATCCTGCGAAAGGGAGACTGGAAGATTCTGATTCAGATGATGGCAGTGACTCGAAATACATTGATGACGATGATTCAGATGATGCTGGGACAGCAAATAGGAAGGCTTCTGGGTCAAGAATGCCCCTGAAAAAGAGATTTGATTCTGGTGACAAGGATGATGATGACAGGGGTTGCTGTGATGATTCCGATAGCGAATTATCCATAGGAAGTGATTTATACAAAGATGATGAAGATAGGGAGCAGCTTTGAAGATATTAGAAGCATAACAATAAGGAGATAAAAACTTTCCAAGTGGTTTATGGAACCATTCTTTGAGAATATCATTGTGGGCTGCTTTATAAGAATTGGGATAGGAATGTCCAGGTCAGGACAGAGTACTTACCGTCTTTGCATGGTAAAAAATGTTGATGTGACAGACCCTGATAAAAAATACAAGTTTGAGAACCGCACCACATACAAGTATTTGAATTGTTTCTAGGGTAGCAAGAGCAATGCAACAAGATGGCAGATGGCCAGGGTGTCTGATTCACCTCCACTTGAGAAAGAGTTTTCAGATTGGGAACGGGAAGTAGAACGCAGTGGTGGTCAGATGATTAGTCGAGCAGAAGTTGAGGAAAAAATAAATGCGCTAAAAAAGATAAATCAATTTGTGTATTCTGCAGAAACTGTAAAACAAATGTTGCAGGAAAAGAAGTTGGCTTCCAAAAGGCCATCGAATGTCGCTGCTGAAAAGGACAGGGTTAGAAGAGAGATGGAGCTAGCGGATAGCAGGCATGATTATTCAGAAGTTGAGAGAATTAAAGTGAGATTGAAGGAACTAGAAGTCCTTTCTCTTCAAAGCAAAAGCAAGGATGCAAAAGCCTTGATGCTAGTAGAAATGAATAAGAAAAACAAGGCTGAAAATTTCAAGAACGCTTCTGAGATCAAGCCTCTAAACCTTAATCTTAAAGCAGGTGAAGCAGGGTATGATCCTTTCACTCGGCGTTGGACTCAATCTCAAAATTATTATGATACAAAGGTGAAGGTTGCTGAAAACAACACTGATGCGAACAAAGAGGCAGATGCAGCCAAAGTAGAGGAAGCCATAGCAATAGAAACTGTTGAGGATGATGGAAAGCTTGTCGACACTGATGCTCCTGTATCAGAAGATGCAAGGGTGTATTCTTTGCATGATTTTGAACTTCCAATTTCACTTGCTGGACTGCAGAAGTATGGGGGTGCTCAAGGGGCCCCTTTAGTTTTTATGGCTAGAAAGCAGAAGATTGAGTCAACTTGTGGAGTGCAAGTTCCTAGCAATGATGGAAGGAGGCATAACCTGACATTAACTGTGAATGATTACAAGCGTAGAAGAGGCCTGCTGTTAAAATAAATAATGATATTTTCTCTGCTTGTTGGTTTCCCCATTTAATTTTTATATGAAAGATTCGGAAATTTCCTTTTGGGATTGCCAGACACATATACAGAAAAGCCTTAAAGTGAACATTTTGTAAATTGTTTCAAATTCTATATGTAGTGTGCCATTATAGGCACTTTAAAACACAACTGCAATAACCTAGTCAACCAAGGATTGTCTTTTAACAGTAGCAACATCATGGATTGTTGGCAGGCATGAAATCAACAATGTGTTAGAAATATAGGCTGTATTTTCTTGACATCTAAAGTTCAAGGGTGTTTTTTTGTCTCAACCATTATGCTAAAAAATGGTATATAATGTTCCAAAAGGATTCCTTTCCTCTAAGTAACACTATTCCACTGTAAGTTATCATGCAGTTGGTGAAACATGGCATTTTATGTTGTTTGAGATTGATCTTGAGTGATGCCTTTTTCTAAATTATTGTTGAAATATGTATTGTTTTTCATATTCATGTAATAAATGCTATGTTTTATTAATTTCTTTTGTTGTAGTATAGTTTGCTTAAATGCTTTTAGAGTTGTGGTTGTTTTGTTGTGCCTAGTTGTTTATTCTTGCTTTCGATTGATTGCAATTCTATCTAATAAGCAACTATCTTTTACATGGTAAAAAAGTTTGGCTGAATCGAGGAAAACATTCGAAAATCTAGAAGAACTTTGGTTCAGCCAAATAATTCAATCTATTGTTTGTCCAAAACTGAACCAAACCAAATCCAATTTTAACCCAAAAAAATCATCTTCCCAAGAAACCCTAAAGAATTCTTAAGAAAATGCATTTTAGCTTTCAAGCCACCAATGAATATGATATTTGCCCATTTCTTCTCCCTGTCCTGCCAATGCTTGTCACTACTCCCTCGTTTAGGAGATAGCCATGGGAGATTTCAGGAGACTATGCTGCTGCTGATGCCTAGAGAGGTTTGTCTATTCTGTTCATGTGTGAAGTCTCGAGGAGACTGCATTTGTAGTTGGGAAACTGTTGCCTGCACCTTAAAGGCCTGCTTAGACCTTCATAAACAAAGTTACACTCAAATGAAGCATGCCAACCGAGCCAACACACTAAATAAGTAGATTCCACTAGGTATTTAGTCATATATTCTCTGTTTGCTATGTTCTTATTTAATTTTTATTTTTCAACTTGAAAGGGTGTACCTAATGTCTGTGCATATCCTTCTTACTTCCAGAACACCTAGAACAGGTTACATGACCTGCATTATCAAAAGTAGAATCACAACACACACAAACAAATACATACGCCCACCAAGCACAAGAAAATAGTGTGATGGCTATCAACTTTTTAAAATCAAACTTGTAATAATCTCAATAATAAATCTAATGTTCTTTAGAGAAGACCTGCTACATTTTGCTGGGTTTCGTACAGTTTATTGTGTATGATAAGGAAATACATTTTCTTGAAGGCATTGCATCAGAAGGCTCAACGGCCTTTGAGCATTTTTGTAGGGGTTTATGTTATCCAATCATTAAATTTTTGATAAAATTAGTCTGGACTATCTACATACCTATTTTTTTTCAATAAATTTGAAGAAGTGCATGTTTTTGCTTTAATAATATGTATACTCCTGAATTTTCTGAACTGTAGTTTTGTGGGCCAATTGTTTTCTGTATTGTATGGTATTGTATGGTATCCACATTTGAATTTAGATTCTATCTTGATAACTATCATTTCTTAGTATGTTTTTATGAATATATTGCATTGTAAGTGTTCTTTCTCTTCTTACATTGGACAAGAGAATACGGCTGTCTTTGACAATGTGAAGTTGTTGAAGATGCAAAAATTCCCTTTGCTTTACATGAGCCAACTTGACCTTCAATAGAAACGTTGCTAAACACAATGAGAAGTTTCATGTTTCTTTAGAGAGCATCCCGATAGGCTTGTGTAATTCCTGCATTGCATTGTTTTGGTTGATGCCTTGCTGAGGAATCATTGAGACTCATCATGGTTTTGTGGTCCAATCAGAACCTATTCAATACTCACCTTCATTGACTATATTAGTTGGACACAAGCCCTGTCAAAACTCTCAAGCCAGTAGGGCTCGGGCACAATGTTAGTTCCTCAATACGGTGATCAAAGTCTGTCTTCAACATTACAATTGTCTTCACGCATCCTTTTTCTAAATAAATCTATATTGCATGCGCTTGAAGGACTAGCTTTGAAGTCTCTATTCTCCAGCAATGTTCAGGTCTAAGTTCATGTAGGCAATTCTATGTTGAAATTATACTTGCATACCGGAATCTGATATTGGCGGAAGACCGTTACTCAAATGTCTGCCAAAAAGAGCACCCATTCTGACACACCACCTATGCAAAGGAAGAAGCCTCACAAGTGTTTGGGCTCCTTTTCTCTATCATGGCTGGGGAAGTAGCCAAGAGTAAATATCTCTGCAGGTATGAAGTCCAATAAAAATAATGTATAAGACATATTTGACAACCAACAATTGCATCTAAAATGCAAAATATGTTCCCGGCCTTTCAGAAAATGTGGAGTCCAGCAGAATGTGAGGCCACCACTATCATCGAAATTCCAACCAGATATGAATCTTTCAACCAGATATGAATCTTTCAGTCTTACGGTATTATGGGACAATAACATCACTGATATATGAACTATATATCAAGCTTTCAATCCTAAAATATAAGTGTTGGATGCTTCATTGCAAAGCCTAGAAGCCTTCTTTCAAATGTAACAACTGGATGATGCACAGAAGTTGATGCTAATAGAAGTCCGTATGGAGCGACCAACCCTTAACATGGTGGTGGGCTCTTGTACGAGAAGCCTTCTTTCAAATTTAACAACTGAATGATGCACAAAAGTTGATGCTAAAAGAAGTCAGTATGGAGCGACCAACCCTTAACATGGCGGTGGGCTCTTGTACGAGACTTAGTCAACTCAAATTCACCTCCTACACAAACTTTGATATGGTTCAAGCAAGAAATGCAAGATAGGTTATATACCTGAAGGGGAAAGCAGAGGAAATCATGAAGCAATGGATTCACGTAAGGCAAGTACCTGGTCAAAGGCATCAAACAATATTTTTGATGGCTTCAAGTCCATGGTGATGAACTTGGAAGTTCCTCGACTCACTTCGCAGAGGACTCTCAACCAAAATATCCAAAGAAAAATGGACCTGCTTAGTATAAATGCTTTGGAGAATTCTTTACAAGTAGCTTTCGAGTTTGAGGCCAAAGCTTCAGAAGAAAATGTACTAAGCCTCCACCAACTAAAGCAAGGTTCTCGAAGCCTTATCTTTTAGAAATGTCTCTATTAGTAACTCAGAGCAGCCTTTAAATCAGGGAAATGATTACACAATAGATAAAATTGGCCAGCACTTATCAAAAATTCCATCCAGCCAGATAGTCGATGCTCAATCCTACTTTATATTTTCTAAGGACAACCAATAACTCCACGAGGATAACATGATCCCTATTTAGCAAATACACCAGCTGCCCGCTCAAATGGCTGGTACCTTAAATCATAGCCCTGTATGGATAAAAACTGATGACTACGAGTTACATTGGCTCTATATATTGATGACAGTTTCTTTAGCTTTGCCAACAATCATTGTACTCTAGTATAGACTAAATGGACACTGGAATTTCCATTATCCAGAAGATGGAATCTTACCCAAGGCATTCACAAAAGTTGTTGCCAACCCACAACTGGTTGAAAATAATCTCCATCATCATAATAAACTTTATGCCCATAATATGCACAAATGGTAACACATGATACATCTCCCAAACCAATGGAGTCCAACTAAAGTCTAATCCGAGATCCTCCATTCTCAACACCTTATACATAAAAAAACTTGTTTGTAATCGGCCTCTCTTTGCACTTTTGGGGCAATCACTAGTTATATTAAGTTACTTGAAAAATCGGTCTCCTACAATGTATTTTAGGTATCAGAGGAGGGAAATGGTTATTTCTATTGATTGAGGAATCATTTAGGCAATTTCCATTGATTGAGGAATCATTTAGGCAATTTCAGTCTTGTAGAAAAGATTTGTGTTGGTTCAGCTTGGGCTCGAAACTTTTTCGTTGTCATCTAATTAATGAATGCATTAGGTTGACCATAACAAAATATCCATTTTCAGAATACACATTATCGTCCACCCTTGCTTTCAACAATGCCCATTCACATGTCGCTATTCTTCCCCACTCTATGCCTTACGGCGTTTCCTTTGCAACATAAGGTGCAAATGCTAGTATTACATTATCTACTTTAAATTTTGTTAGGTTTTTGTTATTTGTAATTTGTTTTTTTAATAATGAAAATGTTTAATAAATTTTGAAGTTTACCAGAAGTGCAAATTAGGGTTTACTTTTTAGGTTTTTGGTCAGTGAAGCATTGAATTTGAGTTGAGTCATTGAGGTATGAATGGTGATAATGGAGTGACTAATATGGTTGATCTTATAAAGGGTTAATTAGTCTAGACAACACTAAGATTTGGTCAATCTAGCATTGTAGTTATGTCATGTGGGAGGTGTTTAAAGGGTTTGTTCTCATTGGAGGAGGACATGCTAGATATTTTAAGCAAGTTGGCTCAAGGCTTAGCCACCAATGGGAGTAGACATTTGAAAGGATTGATTCCATTGGAGGAGGACATGCTAAACATTTTGAGTGAGTTGGCTTAAGGCTTAGCCACCATTGACACTCGAGGTGGATTACAATGAAGGGCAAAGGCAAAAGAATGAAATGGAGAGCATTTTGAGGGCCTTAATGGTGCATTTGATATTCCACCAATGGATGTGATGATGTTGATATCAAAGAGCTCAAACAAGGTTTCTCTACCCTTGACAAAGATGGAGCCATTAAGCATGTTAGTGATGGTGACATAATATTTATTTGTAATGTCCCCTTCTCTGAATGTTCACTAGCTTAGTAGCCTATTTGGTTCTTGTAGGCTATGAAAGGAAAAAGGGGATCAATTAATTTAATTATTTGACTATTATTCGTGTGAAAGAGCAACATTTGGAAGTGATAGTAAATAATTAAATTAGAAGGGTGTTATTAAGTGACAATGGGAAAAATAATAAAAACTTTATAAAGTCGCTTTATATTATTGAGCTAGAAAAATGTAAAAAGGGGATATCCATGGTATTGGAATGACTCGCGGTATTATGATGACCCATGGTATTCTAATGATAAAAGTTATAAAAGGAGAACTGGAGCTCACTTTTGAGCATGCATTGATTATTTGTCTAAATTAATTTGGTGAGCTTTTGGACCTTATGAGAAAAGAGTGAGTGCCCTCGTGAGGATTAGTTTTGGTGGTGAGACATATCCACCTGTTAACGGTGTTAGACCCGCCAACATGTCAAGGGGATATCCCCGGTAATAAGTCCCAATTAGACCTCTGACCGTTTGGTGTAGGAGTCCCAGCAGTGGGTCGTAAGGTAATTCCTTGACCGTGATGTCGCACAGAACCAAGTGAGATAACTCTGTCAGTAGCAAGGGTGTGACTGTTGCAGTGAATCAAGGAAGGTGAATGAGAGGTTCTAACACATGAGGGGTGAGATGAGTGCCCCCTTGGCAACCTGTAGTAATACTCAGTTGAGAAGGGAACACACGAGCGAAGATGCATCACAAGCTAGAAAGCAGGTCATCTGACAATCCAAAGTGATCGTTAAACCAACAACACATTTGCAACAAGATTCATATAATTGCATACGAAGCATTTCATACACAAATATGTAAGTTAGACAACATACATTGCTAAGCAACCGGAACAGTCCAACTACAATAACAACATATGCATGAAAATGTGTTGGCTCTTATTATATAAAGAAGTGTAAGTCCCAATCATAGAATACATCCATGTAAACCTGCTAGCCCCAACAGTGGAACATTACAGCCACATCCACCTGCTCCTCCAAAGAGATGAACTAGCTCCGTACAGTGGAGAAGCCAAGGCGTTTTACAATATTGTCTAAGCTTTCTCAAAGATAGTCTTATCAGAAGCTTGGCTGACCAAAACCTATATAATGAGTTATGAGGGACTATTAATAGCAAAAGGTGGGGTGACCCTTGACATTCCCTTTTGTGACAATTCAACTACCCTCATGACTCTTCACCTACTCTATGACTATTACATCCAACTATTGACACTTGACTTACACTTGACATGACTCGACATTACAATGCACATGTGCTCATGTGAGACAACATGGCTTGAGAAAGCCATGCAAGACATCACTGACACTCAGTCCACTGTGATGAGACCAACTCTTTGACATGCTTATGATGGTGAAGGTGGTGAGCTGATGCCAAGCTTGGTTGCCCGTGATGGTGTGCATGCACCTCATGGTGACATCTTACTGAAGCAAACTCTTGCCTCCGTTGCAACCGGTGCATTGGTTCGGCTCCTTCATCCAACTCGTCTGCTAACATGTGCATGGTCTTCTTGGGTGCAGTTGAACCGGTAACACACTGATGCATAGTGTCTGTGTTGATCTTCAAGTGTGTGTTGGTGGTCATGTGCATCAACTTGTCGACGTACATGTTCAACTCCAGTTGGAATTGCTTCTTGTCTTCGCCTTGGTGAGTGTGTTGAATGTGTTGGATTACATGCGTGCGCACAATGATATGCATGTTGTTGAATCTCTTGCATGCAATCAACAACATTGCTCACCATGTATGCTCCGTGTTTGCTGCTAGGATGGATCTTTAACTTGTACAGGCGCAGTTTCATCTGTGAGTGCATGTTGCGCCCACTGTTGTTCCTGTTCTTGTTGCAACTCATTCGTCTGTCTGTGCAGCTTCATGTTCTTCTTGAGTTGTTTCTTCAGCACATGCAACTCCTTCTTTGTTCCATTCTTTGTCTTTGCGTGATCTTCATGTCGCGTCATCACCTCATAGCCCAAGTCTCCAAAGTTTCTTTCATTATCAGTGGATCTGCTTGACCTTGCAACTTTGTTCCGCCTCTGTGTTGTCAACAACCTTCCTCTTGCATTCATTACATTCGTTGCATTTGTTGCATTCATTGTATTCACTGCGTTCGGTATGTTGCCTTCAACTATTATTCATGATGTTGCTTGTTGTGATATCTTGATGTTCTTGTCTATGAACAACTTGATATCTTCATGAGTAGGCAAGCTCATAGACATTTGATCGACTGCATCTACAGGCGTGCTCTGAACGGTGTCTTCAACTCTGCCCTCTTAGAAACCATTGTACCTTCACTGTTGAGAGGCAGATGGACACCTGCAATACCTAGATACATGGCAACACTCATGGCAAGCAATTTGTTAGTTGAAAACCAAACTAAACTTGAGAATTGACTTGCAACATCCCTGTGTGACTGCTCATGAAGGTTGCACAATTTCGGCCAGGAGGTCAGGAGACTAACTGCCAAGACTGCACGAGGCACATTTGGGCTGCTGGGAGACTGGCTGACTGTTGGAACTGCGTAATGCATAGTCCAGTCTGGTTGTTGACTGCTGGAATTGTGCGATGTGCAATCTCAGCTGGCAATGGTTGTAGGCTCAGTGACTGCATTGCGCAATTTTCTTGGCCAGCAGTCATTGTCCCTCAGGATTGCGCAAAGCAGGCCTGGGGAACAGCTGCTGGGAAGAAATGCACATTTCTAGAGAGGAAGGCAACACCTTCCCTCTCAGGATTGCACAATGTTGTCTAGTAAGGCAGAGTCTGGGTCAAGGTTGGCCAGACTCGTCGACGGGCAACTGAACGCGAATGTGAATGTGAATGCATGCTGATACTGAGTGTAAGAATAAGTGAATGATCATTCATGCAAATGGTGAATGATAGATTTAGAACATGGATCAACATGCATGTGGGTGAGGCGAGTCGTCGAATCGTGGCTGTTCGCGAAAAACAGTTTCATGCATGCAACAACAACGAGATGTTGACGAAACCGAAACGATGTTAAGACAAACTAATATACATGTAAACGATAGCAATCATTCAAAGAAATCAAGCAAACAGTACTCATACAAGCGAAACACAAAAAGTGACAGAAATGCAACACAAGGCATGGGAAGGGGGCTTACCCCAACAAAACTGAGTTAAATGTGCCGACTGTTCCTAGATGTGATGTGGGATGTCAGAATGTAAGGTTGATGTGAGGAATGAGCTTTGCAGCATCCAACTGATGAGTTTCGATAACATAGAGGTTGTGGCGTGCATGCCACAAATCTAGGGAAAATGACACATGGTGGGAGGTTTCTGAAATGATCCTTGCATGTAACCTCCACTTGCTAAACATAGATCCCTGAAACAAGGGATGCTTTTGCATGCTGCCTTGGGAGAAGCAGCCCATGCATGCAACTCTGTTTTGCTCGGTCCTAGAGGGAGTCAGTCAACTCAGCTGCACATGCAATAGGTTGTTCGACTACTTGAAGGAAATGCGCATTTATGGCTGGGAGCTGGGCTAACTACCCAGGAGATTTGTGCAATTTCTGGGCAAAGCAGTTGACTGCTGCCCAGATTTGCACAAACTTTGGGTTGAGCAGCCCTGCTGGGGAAAATTGCGCAATTCTTGTTGGGAGTGTTGACGAGAAGAATTGCGCAATTCTGGAGCCCAGCATGCTGCTAGTCAGGATTGCGCAATTTCTGGAGGGAAGGCTAGTTTCCCTCCAGAATTGTGCAATTTCTTGGGCGAGCTGCTTAGCCTATAGCTGGACCAAGTCTATGTGATCAGCCTGTGAGGGGAATGCATCCAGTTGTGATCGACAGGTTGCCTTTGTGCAAGAGAAACACTGAAGCTTTTGTACTTGATGAAGCAAGACAAGATGTTGTGCAAGGTTGGTAGGGAGGCTCCAAAACGAAGCTAAGGCAAAATTTTAGAGGGTGGTTGTAGCCGCTACAACACCACCCTAATCAATAAAGGAGGGGGAATCATCTAGATTTCTCACAGGTGTTTAGTGACAAGAATTTTGCCAATGAATGTGGAGCTTCAATAGGAATCGACTTATCCATTTGCAATAGTTCCATATTTTTCATAGGGAGGTTGTGGCCTTTTTACGAGATCAAAATTCTTTTAGACAGGTCGCAATTTATTGGAGAAGCATTATTCAACCAGCCAAATCATGCCATTTGTGGGAGTTATCTACAAGTTCCATAAATCAAATTTATGCATCTTAAATAAATTGTCCAACATATAATATTTTTATTAATATTATTAATTGATTAGCTAAGTTGTTACTATTTATTTGCCTATGGTATGAAGGTGAATTAATGCATTAGCAAAAATATTTTGTTGTGGCATTTTTTTTAGTTTTTGTAGCATCGAATGGTGTTTTAGTCACAAAGCTTTGTGGAGAGGCTAAAACACAAGCGTTCTCCAAAACCCATAAATAGTTTCAGGAAAATCCACATAGAAATGCCTTAATTAAGTTAATTAATTTGTAATTTTCTTAAGTCTAACTAATGGAAAATGATTAATTAATAACAACTAGTTGACGAATGTGAGATTTCTCTAGAAACTCACACGGATCAACTTGGAGATGATCTCAACCATCGTTTAAGTTTTAATCGTGGTCGTTGGAGTCCCAAATGGATATTATAAGAAGAGATCCATGGGTAGGTGGAGAAATAAACTTGGAGAGCGAGTTTCTTTGGGCAAGTTGATTTTCTCGAGAGCAACACTTTGTTAGAAGAGTTCGAGTCAAAGAGGAGACATAAAGACAGAGAGGAGCAAAGACACTGAGTCTGGAGGAAGTCTTCTAGTTTCAGAGACTCGGTTACAAGAGGGTCGAATTTCCTCAGTGGGGTTGCGCAGGGCCTGCATAGAAGATTCAGAGGCAGAGTTCAATTTGTCCAGTCGAAGGGTCAATTCAGTTGTTGGAGGCCGGGATAATTTCCGGAAGAGGCCATCGAGTCATTCTTAGGGGCCAAGTTGGGTGGACGGCTTGATAGTTTGCAGTTCCAGGCAAAGCATACAAGAGCCTACACATGTGTGAGGCAAAGGTTGACGCAGGGGTTTTGTGGAGCCCAGTTAGTGTCAGTTTTGGAGTTGGATCAGTGTTAGGTGAGACAAAATTTGTCTCACTAATTTTTGTTGTCAGTTTCTCTTGTAGAGGATTGTTAGTTTTAGGCATCCAGTTATACTCAGCATTTCTCACTATTGCATAATAATAAAACCCTCATTTGCTGCACCAATTTTCCCATAATGGGTTTTTTCGGGAACAATAGTCCAAAAATAATTGTGTCATTTTTATGTGTATGTGCTAGCATTTCTCAGTTCCTATTTATTTTCTTACGCATTATTTTCTTTGGTGAAGAAATTGTAGTGTGAATAATTCATTATTTTGTTGTAGACAAAATAAACTGCATAATTAATTTATCAGTTAGAAGAAATATTTCCAGTTGTTGCATTTCAAGGAACTTTCACATGGGATCAGAGCAAATTTGATCAGACAAGAAGCACATAAGCGGAATGAAGAAATTTTCCAGATTCAAAGGGAGTCTAGCAACTCGATTTCCATATTTGTGTTGAGGGTGGCCAGGCAACTCAAATTGTTGGGCAGAGGGTTCAATTTTTTCTATTTCAATGAAGCAGATAAATATTTCGCTGAGCAGATTTCTTGTCTGGGCGCAAAAGGGTTTTGCAGCAGTTGCTAAAGCAGAATCAATGTTAGGTGGAAGAGAAAGTGCACACACAAAGGTAATTTCTCTCAAAGGGTTTCTGGCTTCAAAAATCCAAATTTCCAATTGCAGCGGACATATTTTCTCACTCCATAATTGAGTGTGAATAGTAGAGCTAGCAGTTGAGCAAGAGAAAGAGGGAGATTTCAACCTCAAGTAGATTTTTTATAGAAATGGCCATATTCGGGCTCAGTGATCAAGACAGATTGGACGGTTCCTTCAACTATGTCATTTGGAAGGACAGAATGTCCTTTCTCCTTGATGAGCATAGTCTGAAAACTTATGTAGATAACATTGTGGTAGAACCTACTGATCAACAACAACTAGCAAACTTTAGAAAAGAAATGGTCAAGGCGAAATGGATGATTCTTGATGGGGTCCAGGACCATATAGTCTCGCATATTTCTGGAAAGAACACTGCAAAGAGATATGGGATGCTCTCGTAGGGCTATATCAGAATCCTTCCAAGCAGTGGAAGACGTTTCTGAAGGAGAAGATGTGAAATATCATGATGCAGGAGGGTGAAGGCGTAGATCCCTTTCTCACCTGAATTCAGGATATCCGAGATCAACTTACAGTTGTAGGAGAAGCGCCTCAAGATACAAAGCTTGTGTGTTTAGCCCTAAGCAGTGTCTCCGAGGATTTTGACATCTTTTTCTAAGGTATTGTGGGACGAGATACATTACCAAGTTGGGACAAGATGTGGTCAGATCTGTAGTAGGAGGAGAAGAGGCGAGTACTAGTGAAGAACTGCATAAGGGGAAGCAACAGCAAGGGATCGGAAGGTGTGAAGGAGGATGATAATGTGGCCCTTGTATAAAAGGTTCTTAGTCAAGGACAAGGTTCACAAGGGGAGAAGAAGGAAAAGAAGGATCTATCTAAGGTCAAGTACTTCACGTGTGGTGAGTTTGACCACTAATATCCTCAGTGTCTTCAAAGGAATAAGGACAAGTAGGAGAAGCAGGATCAGGTGGCAACATCCACAGAGATAGACAAGTTATCCTCCAGGCTAGAGGAATATTTTGCTATGGTTGCAGTTATACCTCCAAAAGTGAGGTGAAGCAATATGGAGCTTTAGTCCCAGAGCAACACAAAGATTTGGGCAGGGTCCATTGAGGATTGCATCAGATGGTGTTTCCTCATGGATCATTACCTTGCTATAGGGCCCACATTATTCAGTAGCAGGAGGATCAATGTCAATAGTTGTAGTCAGATTCCAAAGTGACAATTGCAAACTAGTTGTAGTCAGGTGTTGAGGAGCAAAGAGAAGGAGGCTCAGTGCTGAGTCAACAACAGCTCAAATTTCTCAATTGACAGTGCAAAGGCTAGTAATATTCAGATGCAGCACAGAGGCACATTTGATTGAGTATTTTGGATGCTTCTCAATTGAAATAGTTGCAGTAACAACAATAATTGAGAGGGAGATGCAGTGCAGATGTAGTGTTGGAATTAGTACATGATGTATAGTGCAATGTCAGCAACAACACAAATGCAGTAGGTTGGTTCAGCTATAGTCAGTAGTAGACGAATTAGAGTTAGCGTAGTAGTTGGTGGATAGTGGCAGGAAGCTACAGTTGTCAGACATCAGTAGCATGGTTGGAGGATGTTGCAAAGATAGGGTGTTATGACAGTTGTGCAGTACTAATTGGAGAGAACACCTTCCTCGCTAAGAGGGAGTGTTAGTTTTTGTAGTATCGTATGTCGTTCTAGTATTGAAACTTTGTGGAGAGGCTAAAACACATGAGCCCTCCAAAATCTAGAAATAGTTTCAGGAAAATCCACCTAGAAATGCCTTAATTAAGTTAATTAATACGTAATTAAATTTTTCTTAAGTCTAACTTCGGGAAAATGATTAAATAACAACAATTAATTGAGGAAGGTGGGATTTCTCTAGAAACTCACATAGATCAACTTGGATATGATCTCAACCATCGATTAAGTTTTATTCGTGGTCGTTGGAGTCCCAATTGGAGATTATAAGAAGAGGTCGATGCGTAGATGGAGAAATACACTTGGAGAGTGAGTTTCCTTGGGCAGATCGATTTTCCATAGAGAAAAATTTTGCCGGAAGAGTTCGAGTCAGAGAGGGGACGCAAAGATAGTGGGTCCGGAAGAAGTCTTCCAGTTCTATAGAATCAACTACAGGAGGGTCGAGTTCTTCAATGGGGTTGTGCAAGGCCTATGCAGAAGATTCAAAGGCAAAGACTGATTTGGCCAGTCAAAGGGTCGATTCATTTGTTGATGGTTGGGAGAATTTCTAGAAGAGGCCAATGAGTCATTCTCAGAGGTTGAGTTAGGTAGACGACTTTATCAATTGCAGTTTGAGGCAGAGTGTACAAGAGCCTGGCATGTGTGACTCAGAGGTTGATGCAGGGGTTTCGTGGAGCCCAGTTACTACCAGTTTTGGAGCTAGGTTAGTGTCAAGTGAGACAAAATTTGTCTCACAAATTTTTGTGGCCAGTTTCTCTTGTAGAGGATTGCCATTTTTGGGCTCCAGTTGTACTCAAAATTTCTCACCATTGCATAATAATAAAATCCTCAGTTGTTGCATTGGTTTTCCCACATTCGGTTTTTACAAGGACAATTGTCCAAAAATAATTGTGTCATTTTAATGTGTGTGTGATAGAATTTCTCAACTCCTATTTTTTTCTTCTGCAAAATTTTATTTGGTGAATAAATTGTAATGTGAATAATTCATTGTTTTGTCATAGACAAAATAAACTACAAAATTAATTTATCAATTAGAAGAAATATTTCCAGTTGTTGCATTTCAAGGAATTTTCACAATTTTGTTTTGTATACTAGCCGAGTTGGCTTCACTAGAACATGGATGTCTCTTACAAGTTAATATTGTAATATTGTTGGTTTATTTGTTGTATGGTCTTCATGTTTATTTATCAACAAAGTGTTTGACGAAATGTTTGCTTACATAGTGTTTGACATAATGTTTAAATGGTCAAAAAAAAAATTACAACTTTATTTCAGTAGGGGACATTATAGTGGTATCGGAGTTGGTTTTCTTGCCAAGAAGAGGGTTTCTAATTTCCTCCCAGTCAGGTTCAATGGCAATAAGTTCTCTCAGAGAAAAAGATGAACATAGTTATCTTGCAGAAGCACTTGCCGGAATTCTTACAAATATTTGAAGACTATAACAAGAACTTGAAAAAAAGTGTTTGAATACTATAATAATAACCTAACAAAAGTGATAGAGCGGGTTGGAGCATTGGCACTCCAATTGTTAGTTGACGAAAATAAGACACATTTATAGCTCAATAAAGATGATGTTCTAGATCAAGAGGAAATTAAAGGGGTGAGGCTTCAAATTATGTGGATGTTGTTGAGGTAATGAACAAAGTTTTGTATTTAGATTTTGAAGAGGAAAGCACTACAAGTTTTCAGCAAGATCCTTGAAGCTAATGAGAATATTTTTGAAGTAGAAGTAGATGAAAGCACTATTGGAAGAGACATGGTGTTGGATAAAGGAATTCATGTGTGTAAAGTTTTTTTACCTTTGAATCTAAGGTCATATATTATGCATTTCAAGGGTAGTTCCTTCTATGAATGAATTATTTTTTAACGTCCACGACACTGAAAATAGTCTATGGGACCACCAACATCCTTGCTTTTCACCTTTTTCAATTCAATCCATTTCTTATTCAAATTGATGATAAGTTGACCCAACTTTCTAACAGTCCCCTTGCTGAAAAGACAATGCCAAGGGACCGATGCTAAGATATTGCCACAATTATCTATGATTTCTCTGAAAGCATCAAATTCCAAAATGAAGTGTTTTTCTGATTCCACTGCCATAAGTGGAAAAATTATACACGCTTTCTTCCCAAGCTCCTTAACGTCTTTTCCATTGTCCCGTTTCACACCGAAGTTTATGTAAGTTAGTCTTAATTGACCAATAAGAATCTTTTCTCTCCACAAAATGCTAGCTCCAATGTACTCTTTTTGTTTGAGATCAAAGGTAGGGTTGAATTCCTCGACATAGCACTTCTTCTTTCTAACCAACTCTTTTCCCCATATACACTTATGGAAATTCTCCATAAAAAGAATCTTTAACTCCTTGTTATTTTTGGAAAAGGCATTGAGGTAGATATTCCATTTTTGCATCCATTTGTTGTTTTTTCTCATCCATGTTTTCTTTCTTTCACTCATTCCTTTATTAAAGATAAATTTAGGCCATCTACCCGCTCCCATTCGCTCAATTCTTTTTAGATATCTTATGAGACGCAACATAGAAATTGCTTTGATGGGAGCTTCTCCTGTTTCACTCAACATAATCTCATAAGGAACTAAAATTTTTATTTTGAACTTGCTCATGATCAAGTGTTTTTGGATTTTCTCAATTTGTTTCCATTTTGAGATGGGGGTGTTGTTAGCCCATAATTCACACCCATATAGCATCATTGGACGAACTAGGAGTCCAAAAAGCACTTTAATTATTTTCCAATCCCATAACTTTGCCTTTGTACATCTGTTTGGAAGAGAATATAATGCTTTCCACCCTCCTAAAATTCTCTTCATTCTGCAATCCTCCCTATTAAGCTTGTTGTTGAAATCAATCCCAAGGTACTTGTACTCATTTACTTATTCAAGAATGTTGCCTTCAAAGAAGATCATATGTTGGATTTGCTTCCTTTTATTAGAGAAAATCATTATTTTGGTCTTGTTGGTATTGACTTACATCCCCATTGCTCTACAAAAATGCTCAAGGGCATATAGGTGCATCTGCAATCCATGGGTTAATTTAGCAATCAATACAAGGTCATCAACATATAAAAGAAGCTTTATCACAAACTCCCCCAACCGAACACCATCTCCACCTTGCATATTTAACCACTCCTCCAATTTATCAACATATAAACCAAAAAGAGTAGGGGATAAAGGGTGGCCTTGCTTGACTCCAATGTCACTTCTAAAGCTTTCTGAAAGGCTTGTTGAAGCTCTAATTTTGACTTTCACCTCTTCATAGAGCCTATAAACAACTACTCTATAACACAAAGGAATTTCAAGTTCTTTCATTCTACGCTAAAACTCATCTCTAGGGACCATGTCAAATCCCTTTTTAAAGTCAATAAAGTAGAAAAATACTTCTTCTTTTTCCGCCAAACCTTTTCAACAATATGTCTCAGTGTGATACCATGATCCACTATAGAATACTTCAGCCTAAAACTTGTTTTCCCTTTTTCCCTAGTTTCTTTTACTTTTGCCCACTTACTGATTATATTTTCTACCATGCAACTGAAAAGATTTCCAAACAAAGGATTGATCATAATGGTTCTATACTTGGAAGGATTATTAATGCCTCCACTTTTAAAAAAGGGTATTGCTAGGCTAGTTATCCAATCTCTTGGGAATCCTTGTCGAATGATGTTGTTGAATATTTCCATGATGTGAGGTGCAAGGGTGTTCATTCCCCACTTTATATATTTTGCTTGAAGTTTAACCAAGTCCTTTGCCTTTTTTGTTTTCAACTTCTTGATTCCAATATCCACCTCCTATAATGTGAAAATATTTGTAGTTGTGTTGATCTTGTGGGGAGGATCAACCTCTGATTATTTCTCATAGAGTTGTATTGCATAGTCAAACCATTGATTAGTTGTAATATTATTTTCAGATTGCTTCTTCCTTGGCTGAAGTTCCTACCAAAAAAGCTTTGGTTTATTCTTTCCTAGATATATTAACGCTTCTCGACTTGTTTGCATGAACTCATCATTTTTTCTTTTTAAAATCTTCTTATATAACTTTACATTCATCTTCTCCTTGCCTACCTTTTTCAAGGTTTTCCTTGCCATTTTTCATTCCTCATCAAACCAAACATTTACAGGAAAACAATTTGATTATGATTTCCTATTTTTTGCTCTTTTGCACTTCTCAAGTGCACCTTGAATTATATTTTCAACTCATGACTATTGAGGCTCTGGAAATCAATTTTCTCCTTCCGAATTGATCTCTCTTGCATTGTCTTCAAGATAGTACAATTTTTTTGTGTTAGAAGAATTTCTCCCCTTAATAGTGATTCTCAAGAACATTGGGTTTTCCTCCTATGATGCCTTTCTTCTAACCAAGATAACTTTATATAAATTGGGTTATGGTGTGATTTTAAGTCCCAAATATGCTCTGCAATATTAATTTAGTCTATCTTTTCTATTAAGCTTTGTGAGTGAATGAGATAGTCAACGACACTTAGCCCATTGTATGTGTTGCAAGTGAAGTTCCTAGACCTTTTCCATCTATCTAGACCATCACAAATAATTAAGTTGAAATCACAACACAACGTAAGAAACTCCTCTCCAAAATGATAGCTAACTTTGTCATATTCTAAACACCTCGACCATTGGGGATTCTCCTCTTCAGTATATTAAAAATTCCAAAGAAGTGGACACAATGGTGCACAAGGTTGGGACTAATCTCGACGAAGCATTTCTACACCAATTTTTTTTATTGGTAATTTTTTTTTATTGCAACCTTGAAATTATGGAAGATGAGCAAAGACTTACACAACATCAAGGACGACCTAGCACCACGGTAGGAGCAAGAGTACAATCTAGACTCCATGAATATCTTAAATTACAATGGCAGGGAGCATATATCCAAAAATACTAGCAATTCTGGTCTAATAAATCAAACTCTTTCTCACAACAATCAGGCATGTTGGGTCAATGTTCATGTTCAATCATGGATGCACACACCCTGTAGAAATGTTGGTAAGCAATATGAAATGGTTGAAAAGGGGATAATCAAATTTATTTTCATACCAACAACATAGAAGGCCTCAACATGCAACTATCATGATTTTAATGTACAACTGTTTTTTATGGCAATAAAGCATAGGGGTAAAGGGCATTTCCCATTATGGCAATTAAACATAGGGGTAAAGGGAATTTTACAATAGATATGATGAATATGGATGAGGAGGATTATATGGGGTGTGCAAAGGAAATGGAGATTGAAGAACTACTAAATACCAAGTAGAAGGACAAGCTTGAACCTTCATATAAGGATTTATCCCATGAAGTGTTTACACAATCTTGTGTGGTTTATATGCTACCAAAGTAACACAGCCAAGGAAGTTTCACAATAGTCAAGATGGTTATGTAGTCAGAGCATCACGTAAGGCTGAAGATGGAATCTTACATCCATTGAAAAATATAATTTTCTTCTTTCCTAAACCACCAATGCTTGTTCTTCATGACGAGATTGAATATATTGAATCAAAGAGGTGTGGCACTAGTGGTGCTAGTAGTATATCTTCTCACTATTTTGATTTTATCATAAGATTGAAAGATGATCAAGAACACCAGTTCGCACATAGACTTATAGTAGTACTCAACAATGTAGATTTTTGTCCCAATTAGACTCCTTTCTATTGAAATGTCAATCCTAACTGGTTCAATGGGTCTCCAATTACTCGTTTCCTAAGATTAGCCTATACTAGGGTTAGCCTGTACTAACTATTATGTACAATATGCACAAGGATGCCCTTGAGTTTGTTTATGAGTGATGATTATTGAGATTAACAAATTGAAGGGAAAGGAATCCTTTGTATGTAAATACTTTAGAAAATGATGATTCCTTTAGAGTGACTAAAATCGAGGCTTAATATGGCCACAATGGGATTTTCTCCTATGCAAGGAGACTTAAATAATGAAAGAATCAAATGCAACTAATCCTATGATGCAAATGGACAAATATCTTCAAGGAGAAGGATAGCCTTACTCCAAGCCAAGAGATAAACATCTAATACTAAATGAGAATGGAGATAATTAACATGAATTAGTTGGAGCTTAAGATAAACAAATAGAGTTGACCAATCAAATAAGTGGTTCTAAGTTTTGGTCACTTAATGTAACAAATATGAGTAAACAATTGTTTAATCACCAAACCATCGCTTGCACATACACCTAAATTCAAAGAAGATTGTGCTCGAAGCAAAAGATTATGTCACAATTGTTGGAATAACCCTAACAGAAGAAAACAAGTGAAACCAAATTCTTATTTCACTAAGTTAGTAGTTAGTTATTTAGCTTAGTTAATAAGAGTACGCTCAAACGCAAAATGAAGATTCAAATCCATTTTTTGCCAACCTGCAAGTTAGCTTGATAAGATGTGAAATAAGCATTACTAATCCATCTCAGAAATAGTCCTAAATGGAAAAGCCACACTTATAAAATAGAAATGAATAAGTATAACCATAGATTATATTTATGGACAGAAAGAAAAAATACAACAGTGCTTAAACACTGTACATAAACGAAATTCTCCATTAGTTGGTTCAATTAAAAAAAACCAAAACCCATGTACATAAAAATCAATTCTCCTGTCCTCATGAATTTTTTATTTTGAAAGTTGAAAATAGAGAACCTCTCCGCATATTTCTTTACTATATGGTTAGTTAAAAATAGCTTATAACAATTCGATTTAACTTCTTAATATATGCAAAGTTGATTCTATTCGATGTGATTTGTGTTCCATGGGCTTGCCATAACACTGCAATTTAGGTAATCTCGATGGTGACTCCACAATCAATGAATTCATGTTAGAGTCCTTTATTAAATAATTCAATTTTAGGTGAAATTGTAGGGCTCTCTCTGCCATTGCATTACTATGGAATAAATGGAACTCCTTGACCAATGTGTTTGATTATAACTAATGAGGATGTTCATTATTAAGGAGAAATGGCCAAATGGACCATGAAACTCGGGATTCTCCCTAGATTATATGCAACTGAGTTGGTTTGTCGAAGATCCTTTCAATTTGCAGAAAGTGCCATAAACAACCTGGAATATACATTCAACACCGAGATGACTTCAATATCGTGACGAGATTCGCAATGGGGTTAGTTGCTTGAAATCAAATTAATTTTGTTGAGCCCCATTAACCAAATCATCGCTTACCTGCAACACGTGTAAAATTCAAAAATTAATTATAGGGGCAGTTGAAATAAATAAAAAACAACAATTAAAATATTTGCATCTAAATTGTGACAGACTCTTGTATTAAGAAGCTAGATGATAGGTTGAATATAACATATTTATTTATTTATTTATTTATTTTCAGTGGGGGAGAAGCATCTTCGCTGAAGAATCATCATACAACATATATCGTCAAAGCGAGCAGATTTCATCATACAACATTTATCGCCGAAGCGAGCAGAATTACATCATCATCCAAACACATACGTCATCATCGAAACAAATATGCTACAACATCGCGCAGCTCCCACAAGAATCGAACATGGCTGAAAGGTGCGAAAGCCAACCGCCCCAACCAACACATCATACACTGATACTGAGGACATCACAGGTATCAACCACCTTAATGCGGCTTCAGAGGGATGATAAGAGAATCGAGAAAATCATGGTAGGATTTAAACAATAATGTATAAATCACATAAAGCACACGACAGCTCTCAACTGCGACGCGGGGAATCGACTTGTATATTTCTCACTTTAATAATTGTAACCCTCGTATTTGTGTGAAACCTTATGAAATCAATGGTAATTAAGCTTTTAATGAGATTTAATTTGAATGGCGATTAAATTGTAAACTGAAATCTCTTTATTGTGATCAAACCAAGGAATGTAAATGTAATGTAAAGGTGAGAAAGACAATGTGGATGTCGTCATAATGATGTTGTAAGAATACACGAGATCATGAGTTTTGACTTATTTTACAATGTGATTAGCATGCATAATTAGTTTATGCTCGTTCGATAAATTTGTGTATCATGCCATGGCAATTTCACCTTAAGAGTTTGCGATAAGTTACCAAAATATTGTTATCGCAATATTTCATAATGAAACTGCAATGTAGGCTCAAATGCTTCACCAATGCACTTTCCATAGAACATTTGTGATATTATTTATGTCTAGATATCATCGCAATTTTGACCTCGGAGAATGTGACAGAATCACGGAAGACCTTTTCAAGGATTTAACTTTTCAAACCGAGATATTCTGAACACAGTTTAAATTCTTAGGGGCTTCACGAGACATTAAAAGAAAAAGCAATGGAGTCAGTGGAGACTTATAAACAAACCAAAAGAAGCCAAAAAGATATGAAAACGAATTATTAGATGTTAAAGCGAAATATGCTAGAATTTATAAGAAGGACTCCTTAAATTCGAGAAACTTTAAGAGATGCCATGGCCATAACAACTGGCAACACATGGGGATGAAGCAGTTATCTTTGGTTAAGATGATAGACTTAGGTAGAAGTTTCTAAAGATATTTGTACCTTATGCCACTTCCAAGGGTCCCACATGAGATGGAAATGAAGAAAGGGGAGTGCCTAAAAGATGAGAGTACTTGAATGTTTAGTGCTAAATCATTGAATCCAATCAAAAGGGAATATTCATTAACATTAAATCACATCTCTACTAGTGGATAGTGAAAACAACTAGGAGGATATTAAATATTAGTATCTATCAGTTACAAAATTACCTCATTACCTGACATTACTTTGCTATTAGCAGGCCTGTTCAATACCCCAATGAAGTTTGCATGGTACCATGTATGCATGAACCCGAAGCAAGCGGGCATGTTCAATACCCCGACAGGTTTGCATACATTTCCCGCACATGTGTGTTTCCAACTCCCTTTGATGTTACATTTATATTAGTATATTTTAAAATTGATATTTGAATTTTAGATGCAGGGAGCGGGGTGGTACGAGAGGTTATGAATAAAAGATACACATGTGATACTTAAAGATATACCTCGCTAGGATTATCCTCTTCAACTAGAGTAGAGAATTGTATGTGGAGGGTTTGGGAGGGATTCAAAATTTCAGCTTGGTATTTACTCATTCCTCTATATTGATGGAATCACAAACTTAGTTCATGACCCAATGTTCCCCATGACAAATGGTTAAGTGATAAGAAACAGGAAACTTGATAAGGAAATCCAATTGAAAATACAGAGAGTAAAAATTTCCCGGTGAGGACCAATTGAGGTTGCTTGATAACATAGTCCTTTCAAACAAAAAAAATGATAATTACATAAAAAATAAATAAACCCAAGCAAGCAGAAAAACTCAAAATTACAGTAAAAGAAATCAAACCATTGAGCCTTGAATGTTTTTAACAAGATAACACAAAATAATGCAATCTTAACTCATGGTTAATAAACATGTTTTGATAGATGGAGATGGTGATAAAGATGTCTTGTAGAGTTATGATTAATAAGGTCTTCCTACAAAACCTAACTAATATGCAATCATGTTTAACATTTGCTTATGATATCATAACCAAGATACTTGGGTTCTTGTAACAAGCCTTTTTAAAGTAAGTATTTGAGGATTGGAGCTAAATTTTAAACAAGCATTACCTTGATAATAACCATCTCTTAGTTCAAAAGTTACCATGATTACTCTATTCAAGAATGAAACAAAGCAAAACACAATATTCTAAACTAATTCTAATCCTACTATATACAATATGTACAAAAATTTGTATAAGTAAAATCGATCAAGTGTACGCATATTTCCAGTGAAGCCATTCCATAAGTTCAATTCCTACAATCAAAGATATGACATGCATCAATAAATGCAATAGAACAAAGCAATAAGAAATAAAATAAAAACACAACTATGTACATCTACCCTTACAAAATGAAAATAAATTAACTTATATACAAGAGTCTTTCCTTGGAATGAATCCTCCAAATATATTTCAAAAGGATCAATGAAATAAGGATGAATATTTGACATTACTTGGAGAATATCCCAAGGGGATGAATATGATAGGATTTGTAGGGATGTTGTACCTTTGATGATGAAGCATGTGGACACACAATGTTAGTATTGAAATTATCTATTTTATGTTAACTGAAGTTAGAAGGATAACTCCAAGACCAAGCTTTGTTTACATGGATAGATTTAATGCTAGGTAGAGGAGATGAAACCTTTTGGAAATATGCTTCCATTAGACTATCAAGGTAGATATTGTTGAAAATTTGGTGATCTAATTCATTAGTGCATACATAATTGTGCTTATATACAGGAGGAAAGGGAAAAATACATGAAGAATCCATTGAGAGGTCCAAACTTAGGTCATTTTGTGATGAAGGTAGCTCTATGACATTATCATCAAATTTTTTATCATAGATAACCTCCATTTCTTGAAAATGATGTGATTTATTTGAGTCGAGAGAATCAATAAAAGTACAGAAAGGCGGTTAAAAATTATTAGGGATGGGTAAAGAGTCATTCTCACAAAAAGTATGATCCTCAAAGAAATTTAAACTTGTTGAAGGCAAGTTTCATCAGAAAGATTTATAGGATCACTATTGGCTGTACTCTGATTTGCGAAGAGGTCTAGGTATAACAAATAGTGAACACCAGAGTGTTTCATATTAAGAACATCCATATGATTTTCTTCATCATGGATGTGGAAGGCGGTCTAATTTGATGGTAGATGTTTTGTTAAAGGAATAGGAATTAGTACTAAGTCTGCTTTCGAAGAAGGACTAATGCTCATTAATCATAGTTTGAGATATAGTTATTCCTACTAAACTTGCTCGAGGTTGATCGCAAACATTCGAAGATAAGACATATATATCCTCAAATTCCATGAATGGACTTCAATTATCATTTTGAAATTTGAGGATTTACAAAGGAAACTCCAAGTGTTTGAGAGTTTGTAAAAATTTCCAATTTGTTTGTGGGTTCAACAGGATTAAGAAAAATGTCAAGACTATTTTGTTTGCCCTTGTTAGATTTATTATGTTTACAAGAAGAAGAAACAATAAATTGAAAACATTGTAACAAATCATCTTCTGAAGGAATATCTTTGAGGTGAAATCTAAAACAAAGAGATTTAAATATATCATAAAATTCTTCGATTGATTCATCTTCTTGCATTGAAAGAGTTCTTATTTCTAAACATAACTTCTCATAATCATAACACCGATGAGTTGAAATAAAAATATCAATGAAATGTTCCCAAGATTAAACAGATATATCTGGAAGTGTTTTATACCATCCTCGAATCCGTCCTTTAAATGTGAGAGCAAACAACCTACATATCTCATTTTCATTAGTGATATTAAAATAATTACATTTAATAATAAATTGTAGAACATGATATACACCGGAAACTACATTCTCATTATCATATGTTGGTCTGATCAAGGACAAGATTGGTTTCCTGAGAAAACATCTAGTAGGTTCAAGAGAACTAAAAGCATGACCCAAAGTGCAATCCATACTTAGTAAAAATAAACATTCTACACATATAGGAATTTGTGGCCCTCCTTCTAGCACCAACTATGTTGAGGCCTAGAAATGTCATAGCTCAAACATGGGAGGAATTGCCTAGTCAGAGTCCCAATTAGCCTTGTTTCCGTTGAAATGACAATCATGACTAGTTCAATGGGTCTCCAATTACATGTGTCCTAAGATTAGCCTATACTAAATAGTATGTACAATATGCATAAGGATGACCTTCAATTTTTTTACGAGTGATGATTATCGAGATTAACAAACTAAAGGGAAAAGAATCATTTGTATGTAAATACTTTAGAAAATTATGATTCCTTTTGAGTGACTTAAACCAGGGCTTAGTCTGACCATGTGAGATTTTCTCCTATGCAAGGAAACTTAAAGAATGAAATAATCAAATACATCCTATGATGCAAATGGACAAATCTCATCATGAAGAAGGATAGCCTTACTCCAAGCCAAGAGCTAAACATATAATACTAATCGAGAGTGGAGATTATTAAGATGAATCGATTTGAACTTAGGATAAACAAATAAAGTTGACCAATCAAAGAAGTAGTTCTAAGTTTTGGTCACTTAATCTAACAAATATGAGCAAACAACTGTTTAATGAATTGTCACCAAACCACCACTTCACATATACCTAAATTCAGAGGATACTGCACTTGAAGCAAAAGATTATGTCACAATCTTTGGAATAGTCATAGCAGAATAAAACAAGTGAAACCAAACTGTTATTTCACTAAGTTAATAGTTAAATATTTAGCTTAGTTAATAAGAGCATGCTCAAATGCAAAATCAAGATTCAAATCCATTTATGCCCAACCTGTAAATTAGCTTGATAAGATGTGAAATAAGCGTAAATAATCCATATAAGAAATAGTGTTAAAAGGAAAAGCCACACTTATAAAACATAAATGAATAAGTATAACAAAAGATTCTATTTATAGACAAAAAAGAAAAAATACAACAATGCTTAAATCTTGTAAATAAACAAAATTCTCCATTCGCTGATTCAATTAAAAAAGATCAAAACCTCTGAAATACAAAGAAATTACAGTAGTGTTTTTTTCTCCATCTCCCCTAGATTTCAACTCCCCTCCTACAGACTACGGGCCAACTAATATACAAAAATGTTATTTACTATTCTGCAGTCCCTCTTTGTTAGATTCGAAAACCCCAATTACAGACTGCAAAAATGGCAATAATACCAAAACTCTCTTACAACAACCCACAATGTTGGATTCCCCAACCCCCAATCCTCATGAAGTTTTTTCCTTTTATAAATTTTGGAGTAGTTGAAGATAGAGATCATCTTCACAGCTTTCTTTACCAGATCCAACCAACTACTTAAAAATAGCTTATAATCTAGAACTTCTTTATAACTACGTTTGATTATAACCAATGAGGATGTTCGTTGTTGAGCAGAAGTGGCCAAATAGGCGATGAAATTCGGGATTTTCCCTATATTAGTATGCAACCAAGTTGGTTTGTTGAAGATCCTTTCAATTTGCAGAAAGTTCCATGAACAACCTGGAATACATGTTCATCACCGCAATGACATCAGTATCATAACGATATTTGCAAGGGGGTTTGTTGCTTGAACTCAAATTAATTTTGCTGAGCGCCATTAACCGATTTAGAGCTCACCTGCAACACCTGTAAAATTTGAAAATTAATTACGGGGTTGTTGAAAGAAATAAGAAACAACAATTAAAATATTTGCATCTAAATTGTGACATACTCTTGTATCAAGAATCTCGATTATATGATGAATATGAACACTTTAGTGATAACAAGTACATCGCAAGTATCAACCAACTTAATACGACTTTAAAGTGATGATAAGAGACACGATAAAATCATGGAAGGATTTAAACAATAATGTATAAATAATATTGCATGTGTAAGGATATTTTTATTATGAGTAAGAGAGTGATTTCTTATTATTGTATTTTTTCCATCAAAGCTGCGAGGAATATTGCTATAGTATTGTGTTAACTGAGGGTTGTGCTGATTGCGTTGAAAGTTGAAACTCTTTCATAGAACCTTAGTCAAATGTGGAAGCGATGAGTCTTCCCATACTACCTCAATGTATTGCCGCTACAATTAATTGTAAAACCTTCCTCTCACAATCTTCCATATGGAAGTTGTGAGGAATTTGAATGAGATATCCTAATCATGTGATAAACGATGACTCAAGCACGGTAGATACAATATAAAGTAATATTAATTTGTGTTATTAAATCATGTGGCTATTATTACAATTACTACTTCTTTTTCTTTTTTCTCTTTTTAAGAACGAAAAAGCATAATATTATATCATATGTTCAAATATACAGGATATGATCTTCATCATACTGTCTATTACAACATTCAGGGCATTTGGGTGAGCATATCATGCATCCCCACCAAAAAATAACAGGTTTAATAAACTAAACTAAACATATAATTCATCAGCCCAGTATTATCCATGAAAATAAATAGTAGGCAAGGATATAATCATCAGTAGAGGGTCCAATAATGGATCCATACCTTCTATCCAGGCAAGTGAGTAATCAGCATGTCTATTCATCCATACTAGTTGGAAAGCTGATGTGGATAAACAAATTCATCATACAAAAATTTACAAAAAAAAGAGTGGAGAAAAAAAGAAGTTACCCTAGAAATGGAAATTCTCCAACTTCAAAAACATTTTCTTCCCATGTTACCTCCATATGCATATTATCGATCTTATTGTGCAGTTCCTTTTTTGATAGGCCATCAGCTTCCTTGTTCTATTCTCTGCCTATATGGTATAATGTGGAGTCGCTGTGTTGTTGCCATAGAAGATCTATTCTCCCCAGCCAACCGACTAGCAAGGGATTGTTGATGGTTGCTTTGCCTTTGACATGTTCAATGATGATCTTGGAATCACCATAAATATGAATGTGAGGAATGCCAAGGAAATTATGGAACCAAAGGAGACCCCATAGTGCCATGGCTTCAACCCTGGTGTTGGTGCCCCTACCCCCATTCCAGTAAACCGTGTAGGACATATGAGTTGAAATTGCTATCCAAAAACCACAGCCACAGGTGTTCCTTTCTGCAGCCCCATCAAAGAAGCCCATTGGATATTCCATCTGTAGGTTGATTTGCTCGTGTTATCTGATTCTGGAGCATGTGGGTTGTGTGGAGTGTATGGAAAGATTGGTGATGATTCTTTCAAAAACCATAGAAAATTCTTCTATGGAATTCTGGAAAATGTACTTATTTCTCCAATTCCAAATCACCCAAAAAAGGAAAAGTGGGATGATTCTCCATATAGATTTCTGAGTGCTCCACCATTTCAAAGATTCCACAATGCAGTCATGTTGAATATAAGGAAAACCAATGTGTGATGAAAGTTTTTTCCATACCTGTACTGTATACGGACATTGGAGAAATATGTGGTTATTGTTCTCCACATCCCTTTTGCATATGGAGCATATGCCAGGTCCATGCCACTGCCTCTTCTGCAAATTTTCCCATATTAGATTTTTGTTGTGGTAGACCAACCATGTGAAGATGATGATTTTGTTTGGGATTTTGGTTTTCCAAAAGGCATATAAGACATGATGCTCTCCCTATCTAGCATCCATGTTGCATAGAGTTAAGTATGTATCAGCAACGATAATATTATCTGATACCATCTTCCTAGTCCATATGAATTTATCATGTGATCCCGTACGACAAATGCCGAGTTGCTTCATGCCAGCAGTGATCTGGTTCCACTCCAGGTCCATCTGCCCAAACAAACCTATATCCTGTGCACTTTTCCATATGGGGCGTGGGCCCTGCTAATGAGTAATGACTTGGCACCAGAAGTATATGCCACGACCATTTAAGAAATGTATAAGCCCCTCAAAAATATTACAGTCAATGCCAACACCCAGAATCTGATCAACACCGATGAGGATTATGTTGCCAAATTCCATCTTCCATGCAAGATGTTGGATAAAATTTTTAGCAATCTTAAAAAAACTAAGCTAGATAGTCGTTTCATGAGTGGTTCCAATGGTACCTTTACGATACCATAACAAGAAGTCTTGATCCTTAAGGTATTTAGGCTAGATGACCCTACTACAAGTGCCAGACCCAAATATACCCCTCCAAAGAGATTTGATCAATAGTGACCCTCCAAAACGACACAGGTCCATGACTCCCCATCCACCCATCCCCTTTGGATAAGAGATGTTGGATAGCTTGACCAAATGATATATTTTTTTTACCATGACTCCCCCCCAGATGAAATTAGCCATGGTACGGTTTAGACTGTTGATAATAGAGACATGGATATGAAAAAAATGTGCCCAGTAAACCCCCAATTGAATAAGGACAACTTGGGTAAGTATGACTCGACCCCCTAGAGACGGACACCTAAATTCTCACGTAGAATCCTTTTGAAAAAATGATCTACAAGCCATTGCCAATCAACAACTCTGTAACTATAAGGTTTAATATGATATCCAAGGTATTTCATACCATTTTGGATCATCACCGCCTCGATGCCAAAAGGATTTTTGATATATGCAATAGAATCCATGTCACATTGTCCATGATACAAAATAGATTTATGAACATTCATATGCAGGCCAGTGGCATTTGCAAATCTTTTGAAAATATGAAAAAGACATAACCATGCAAGTCGACATAACATACCCATGATGAGTACATCGTCGACGAAGAAACCATGCGATATGTTGATGTTGTTTCCCATCTGTAGAGCCTGGAATTGTTCTTGTGCGACCGCCTTTTTTATGTGCAAGATCAGCCCATCCATCGCCAAAATGAAAAGCAGAGGTGAGAGGGAGCATCCCTGGCGAAGTCCCCGACCAGCCCAGAAGAATTTAGATGGATATCCATTTATGATAACAACATAATTGACATTAATAACACATGCCATGATCCAATCGACACATCTGGGTTGTAGGCCAAGTTTGATGAGAACCGGTCTGAGGAAACCCCAATCTAGATAGTCATAGGCCTTTTGTAAGTCGACTTGCATAATTGCAACATTTAATTATTTGGAATGTATCGTATGCATGCATTCTTGAGCATTTGCAACAGTATCATGTATTAGCCTGTCCTGGAGGCAACCGTGCTATTAAGGTGAAATATGGTGTGATAGAGTGCATCGCATATGACCAGCAATGGTTTTTGAAATGATTTTGTAAATGAGGTTGCAGAGTGATATGGGTCTGAAGTCTGCAAAGCTTGTTGATGGAAAACGCTTCGGAATGAGTGCAATATAAGTGGAGGTGATATGGTTATGAATATTACTAGTGATCCTCGACTCCTCCACCATGCCCAATAAGTCATTTTTGAACAGATCAAAGAAGTGGGTGAAGAGTTCTACCATCCATCCGTCCGGTCCCAGAATTTTATCACCCTTGGAAGGATTTTTGAACGCTAAGTAATTCCTCTTACGTGACCTCCTTAAAAAGTTCTTTATTTGAACCCTCATCATACATAGTCAGGTATGGTTCAATCCCGCATATGAGTTCCTCCGCAACATTATCTTCATTACGACCATTTGCATTTTGGAAATGGGTGACAACGGCATTACTAATCTCCTCCTATGTTTGGATGTATTGTCCATCAATGTTTTTGATCCCCCATATAGTGTTAATGTTGCATTGGTGATTTGCAAAGCGGTGAAAAAATTTAGTGTTGCGATCACCTTCCTTGATCCATAAAGCCTGACTTTTCAACCGCCATGTGGGTTCCTGTATAGAGAGGAGTTGTTTCTTATTTAGCTCAAGGGCATGAATACGGGACCGAGTAGTTGCAGATAGACAGTTGGAGGTCATCATAGGGAGTAAAGAATCTAGTTCCCGCTGAATGTCAAAGAGATCCTTTTGCAGGGCCCTATACTTTTGTTTCTGCCAAGATTTGACCTCCCCGCGAAGGATGTCTAGATTGTCAAGTATGTTAACCATAGGGGAAGGACCATTTGCAAAAACACAACCCCATGTATCCATCACCAATTTATTAAAGTCTAGATCCTCAAGCCAAGTCCTATTAAATTTGAAGGGTATGCCCATGCGGATGTCCATTCTCCTCCATTGCAAAGTAATGGGTTTGTGGTCAGATATAAAATTGCTGATGATTTTCGCGTGGACATCACCAAGACGGCCCAGCAGCTGTTCATGAACCAAAAAACGGTCTAGTCACTTAGCAACATATGCCTCGCCAGTGCGACCATTGTCCCATGTGGGAGCCATTTTCGCAGGGCAGATATCCACAAAGTTGTGCATCAGAATGGCATCTCGAATCATCCCAGCCAGGGGATCAATCTTCCTGGTGCGACCCCAAACTTCATCCAGTCTGATAGTGCAGTTGAGGTCCCCAACGATGATGAGTGAGGCCAACTCCATCATACCAGAAGTTATCAACCTGTCCCAAA
Source organism: Pinus tabuliformis (assembly GCA_031772625.1). Lineage (NCBI taxonomy): Eukaryota > Viridiplantae > Streptophyta > Pinopsida > Pinales > Pinaceae > Pinus > Pinus tabuliformis. The sequence goes on along the minus strand of CM062805.1, from coordinate 1,238,096,362 downwards.
ATACAAAACTATCCTTATATGGAGCATAAATGTTCATGATATGAACAAGACCATCAAGGTTGTGGATGTTTCCCCCAACCAAAATGACAGCAAAGCACTTGTAATCTTTAATCTTGACCCACTGAGGGTCCCATATGGCCACCAGACCGCCAGAGAGGCTTGCAGTAGCAATAGCAGTAATATACTAATTCAGAAACATTTTTCGAAAATATTGTACAACTTGTGGAACATAATGCACGGTTTCTTGTATAAGGATGATGTAAGGATGCAGAGTGGAAAGGAGACGCTTGAGAGCAAGGTATTTCGAGGCAACCCCTAGACCCCTGATGTTAAGGGAAACGATAAAAGTCATGAGAATTCGTTTTCAGGCATCCATGCTCTAAGGGCCTGTGAGGGAGGGATGTCAGCGATAGGTACATCGACCAAAAAGTGATCCATGGGAGAGGTATGCGGGTTAGGCCTGGGTCGTCCCCAAAAATGACGGCTACCACAATTTTGTTTCCGTTGGACAGTAATGTTCCTAGCCGAGGATGGGCTGATGTGAGGTGATGTGGATCCAGAAGGTTTATGAATAGTGAGAGTGCATAAATCCAACGTTTTCCTTTGTAAAAAGAAGTCCAGGTCACTTCCAACAAAGTTAGAGGGAGAGGCTAGTGGTGAATTAGGTGGAGTGACACTGTTCCTAGGACCCTTAGCCCTATTAGGGAAGCGGGAGGGTGACAGTGTTGGAATGTACGAAATATGTGAGGTGGATGGAACGTACAAAATATGTGAGGTGGATGGAATGTCGTGGTATAAATGGGGTGCTGAAAATGGAGCAGGGATTTCCTGACAGGGGTAAGGTCCCGGAGAAGGTTGACGGATGTGTGGGACAGGACTAACAGGAACCAAAAAATCAGATTTGGCAGAGGATATCAGGGAAGACAGAACTGTAATGGGCGAAGAGCCATATATGGAAGAACCAAATGCATGAGTTCTGTTTGAATTAGAGCCACATAAAATACCTCTATGTTGCCGATGTGGAGCACCATGTTTCCCGTTCGAACCAGGATGACCCCTTCCAGAGTGTGACATCGATGATCCGCCGAAACAATTCCATCCATGCAATCGACCTCCTGGTCGACGTGGGCAATGGGCCATCAGATGCCCAGTATGGTGGTAGAACGAGCACCTGAAGGGTACCCCCCAGTAATCCAGCCTCTGAGATAATTGGGTCTCTCCCTAGTGTAGTTCAATATGGTCTGGAAAACCCCCCCAATACCCCTTCTCAATAAGTATCGAGGCAACTCGTTTTTTTGGAGCCCCCAGACAGCGCGGGTCAACATAAACAAACTTTCCAATTGCATTGCCAATCCATTAGATCCTGCTTAGTCCATAATTCAATTGGCAAGCCAGGAAATTTCACCTAGATCAACTTGTTTTGCAGCGTGTTGTGAAGTGGATTATACTCGATATACCATGAGTGAAGAGCCAGGAAGCTCTTGCCATTTATCCACAGGATAACTTTGATTTTCTCCAAGTCCTCCTGACTGAGAAAATGAAATTTATAACAACCTTTCAACAAGCATACAACAGTAAGAAAGTACCTAAGCATAGATTTCCATTTCCTTTCGACCCAAACTTGCATCTCAGTCACTCATTTCAGAAAAGTACCACCTGCCGACAAGAGTCTGTTTCTGGAGGTTGGTTATACGATCAAATAGAACAACATTATCCAAAGCCAGAGCTGGAGGTGGGGTGGTGGTTTTGATAGATCGATGCCTCTGCTTAGAACGTCGACCATGAATTGCATGTGCGCCACCCTGTGGAATAGGAACCGCATGAGCACCATCTGGCACCCGGTCATCCCCTAGGATAGTGTGCCATGCATCGAGGGAGTGTGGGCCACTACGACATTCATAGCCATAAGTGTTTTTTCGAAGAGACTCAGCATCCAAGGTGGCTCAGATGAGAGCCTCATTGGCAGACACGTCGGATGCATGACCCTCCATAATCCAAATATGGAAAGAGAAACACACAAGGATACCCGTAGGCCCCTCTGACAGAGTAAATGAGAAGTACAGGGAAGTAGATGGGAAAATAAGGAAGGAATGTCCCGAATTAATCACTCCGTACCTCGGGATCAGGTAGGCAGCATTCACGAGGGAGAGAGAGCATGCAGGGAGTAAAGCATACAGCCCGCGAAGGATCAGGACACTGCCAGAAGGTCATCCAAAATGGGAAAATGCCAAGGATACTGACACAAGGAATAATCTGCTAGATTTGGTGTGATGAGCAAGGCCTGAGATCACATGGGGAAGCGTCCGGATGATGTGTGGCCATAAATGTGATGTGTTGTAAGGTGGTACATGCCACCTACCCACCGTGGATTAAGAAAATCGCCAGAAAAGGCAATATTCCAGCAATCGGAAAATAACCAGAGGGAGCCCAACACCGATGACTCGTTGAAACCAGTATCAAACTAGAGAGAAGGCAAGGTAATAATAGTAAAATGGAAGGCCTACAGTCCCTCACAGCAACAACAACAATAACACCCAACGCAGGTCATCCAATAGTTACAAATGCAAAAACCAAAATGCTTACAGGGCCTAGAAATAATGATGGAGTTGGTCCACTGGTGCCAATGCAGAATGAAAATGTTTGAATTCAAACAAGAGCACAGCCCAGAAGAAAATGTAGATAAAAATTCCCAAATAGTATCAAAATCGGACGACATATGGGAAAAAATGAGAGGATATAAGTGGGTAGTGAAGATGCAGCATAGAATGTAACTTGCAAGTGCAAATATCAGTAGAATGTGACAGAGTTCCGACAACAATAGATTGAGAATTAACATGCTAATACCTCTATAAGCCCATAGAAGTATAGACCTAAACAGAGTTAAGCAGGCAAAGAAGAGGTCAAAAATCCCAAACAATACGTCCAGATGCCAATAAACCCAACTATTATGGCCGATAGAAGAGCCTATTAACACTAGATAGAGGAATTCGACCCATGAACCAATGTTGCATACCTGGAATTTAATGAATGTAGAAGATAGTAACACAGTTGCAGTTTGTAATGACGTTGGTGCAGTATCAAGAGCAATACAATAGCCTTTTGGTGCTTAAACCCTAGTTCTTCAGCTCCTCCACACCCCACCTCGTCTCACAAACACGTTCTCAAATATCCTTTGCAGTTTGCCCACCACTCAAGTTGTTGTGTTGCAGATGTCTACACACCAAGAGAGGATCTAAATTGTTGCAGTTTTCTTTGTTTCAGGAAATCCCAATGCTTCAGGCAGTTCCTCTATTTCCTTCCAACCCTTCCTTAGCTTACCTACCTCTAGGGAAAGGAAATTTTGGGACCAGATTGAGAATTGTTAGAGGAGAAGACAACCAACACTCTAACATAGCGATAAAGTACCTCAATTGTATGAATTTTAGTGAAAATTTGGTTGATGGCATCAACTCTTATCAAAATCATGAATGTGTGGATCAAATAAAGCACAAGAGATCTCTCAATTGCGACATGGGAAATTGACTTGCATATATCTCACTTTAATAATTGTAACCCTCGTATTTGTGTTGAACATTAGGAAATCAATGGTGAAAAGATTTTATGAGATTTAATTTGAATGGCAATTAAATTGTAAACTGAAATCTCTTTATTGTGATCAAACCGAGGAATGTTATGTCAATGTGAGAAAGCCAATGTGGATGTTGTCTTAATGATGTTGTAAGAATACACAAGATCATGACTTTTGACTTTTTTTACAATGTGATTACCACATATAAATAATGTACGATTGTTCAATAAATTTGTGGTATCATGCAAAGGCAATTTCACCTTAAGAATTTGCTATAAGTTACCAAAATATTATCATTGCAATATTTCATAATGAAACTGCGATGTAGGTTCAAATGCTTCACCATCGCACTTTCCATAAAACAATTGCGATATTATTTATGTTTGGATATCTTCACAATTTTGACCTCGAAGAATGCGACAAAATTACTGAAGACCTTTTCAAGGATTCAACTTTTCAAAGCGAGATATTCTGAGAAGAGTTTAAATTCTTAGGGAGTTAAAGAGAAATTAAAAAAAGCAATGAAGTCAGTAAAGACTTTTAAACAAATGAAAAGAAGCCAAAAAAATATGAAAATGAATCATTATATGCTAAAGTGAACTATGTTAGAATTTACAAGGATTCCTTAAATTTGAGAAAATTTAAGAGATGTTGTGGCCACAACACTTCCTTAGAGCCAAAAACATATTTGATATTATCCTCTTAAGGCCTGTATTTTTACCCCTTTATTCATTCATAACTAGCCCTCTCACCATGCCCCCTTCACAATCCATCACCTATCATTTTCTAGGAAAAAGGGAGTTTCTTGACTCCCCTCTAATTTTAGAATCATTGTCACCTAAGGGGCCATAAATGAACTTCCATTTACTGGAGGATAATTGCATTGTCACTCTTTGCCTAACCCCAACCATAAACCAAGCCCAAAAAATAAAAGATCATAGAATATCAATTCCCCTAAAGGGACCCTCATAGAACCCACTTATAACACCTCGGAAATGACCCATATGTTGCATTTTACACATCTCTATCAGGCTTGTGAGAAAAGCTGAGTTGGGCCTACATGTCCATTCGTAGATACTTATTTTAGGGCTTGTGTGCGAATATATATTTCGTGACTAGAATTCCTATGTGATTAAATCCAATGATCCTAACAATACAATATGTCAATAACACCCATGTTAATAAAATACACCACTACTATAGACTAAGGACATGAGAGATGGGGGGCCTAAGACTCCACAAGAGGGAAAGTTGAGGTATGGAACCATGGCCTAGTTCCTAAACCATGAAAATAATATAATATTCATACTAGTCACTTCATGAATATAACCCAAGTCATTAAACATGGTCTAAGCCCAAGTCACCACTTGACATTATAAATCGAGTCTAAAAAGTGAAAATGGACAAGGTGGCTATGTGAATTCTTCATGCAACACTTCGTGGAAATATCACATGCATACATAATTTAGATATCCCATAATTCTTACATCATTACATGCTCATTTGACCATCGTTGTTGGTTGGTCCATTGATGGTTCATCCCTAGTTCATTATTGATATGTTGTTAGTGAATTGTTGGTTTATGCTACAGACGTTAGGGTAAGTGAATCAAGGAAAACTATTGAACCCTATGACCTAGTAAATTGTTGTGAATCCCTTAGTGGAGTTATGTGTCCAATTCTCCTTTCTCATCTTGAGTAAGGTTGGAGTTTGTAGGGGGAATTGGTTGGGTATAATTGTCCAGTGTGGAGCTTGAGGGGTGCCTGGAAGACTCATTAGGGTAGCTAGAACTCCTAAAATTAACAAATTTTAGACTTTTTGTCTACTTTGTGTTGGAATCCCAATGAGAATAGTGGCACAACCCATTGAACTACAAAAGTAGAGAAGGAGGTTCACTACCTTGTGTTTCACAAGTTGGAGGATCCAGGATTGTACGTAGGGAGACTAATAGAATTGGTGTCTATCCTAATACTTGTTTTAGTATCGTTTGTATGGTCGTAGTTGGATCTAGGTGAGCCTTTTCCCATGTGGAGTTCTAGCCTTGACTCAGGGGTGACCCACTACTGAGATATTTGGAGTGGTGTGGTATATGGTTGGGTGGAAGGTCCGAGGTCTATGACCAACGAGTGAAACTTTAGGAAAATAAGTGTTCTTGCATCTCATGTGCTATTTAATAAGTGTAATTATTTTATTAATTAATGTTTTTAATTTATGAAGTTGCACTTAATTTATATGTGCCTAAGTCATTTGCATGATAATGGATATAGTTCGACTTGCACATTTACGTCATTAATAGGACATGATTACCTACAAAATTTCAGTGTACGTAGTCAATGGATAATATAACAATTATGCAATTGATTGGAGGTTAACAATAAGAAAAATCCATGTATATTGTTGAAAAGTAGTTTACAGGTGGTAGATCCATTGGTACAACCAATGGGAAGTTGATCATGACTTTAGTTGGTGAATGGTCTACTTGAATAATAGTCAATGGGTGATAGATGAGATATGGATTCTCATGTAAACTCTAGGCATAAAATCAATTGAAAATTCAATATCTCTTTTAGGTGGAAACATTGGAATACCCTCAAAAATATCCTTACATTCCTTTAGCACCAGATAATCTTCAATGACGGGTACCTTATCGTTGGCTTCCTCCTCCATATGGGCCACATAAATCTAACATCCTTTCCAAAAAAATTCTTCATTTGCATTGTTAATATTTCCCTTTATGGAAATAGGTCGTGGAATTTCATGTGCCTCCCGTTGCTTCCCTTTTCCATCAAGACAAATAAATTCCTTGTGATAGAAATCTAAGATAGTATGATGCTTGTTCAAACCAATCCATGTGGTAGCTAAATGACCCCAAAGGAATGATATTAAAATATACTTAGTACTTACACCATTCATGTCTATCGTGTCAAGCTAATTTAAGTGCATAAAGTAGGACAAAATATTGGTATCAATCCGGGTGTTAGTAAACTTAGAAGCACAATACAAACAATAAAGAGATAGGCTATATTGGTTGTGACATTTTAGAACTAAGTACTAGAGCTAGTTTATCAATGTCAAAGCTTAGAGTTATAGCAAAAGTTGAAGAGCTAAGTTAAGAAAGCATGAAACAAAACTTAAACTAATCACACTACTTGGAAAATAAAGCACACATGTATGAAATATAAACACTTAGGATTTGGCATGCACAAAGGCCTCCCACACATGTCATAGTCTTCTACACAATCATTTTCAAAGGATTTGCAAGTTTTCACACTGACATCAAATGTTTATAAATGAAAAAATTGAACACGGATCAAGAGGTTTAATTTGATGGATTAAAAATGTACTAGGGCTTTTTCCACCAGTAAAAGCAGATGGAAACTCCAATAGTTGATTATCCAATCTATTAAACTCAACCTAACACCCCTTAAAGAGCCAAGAATGCACTATGTCATTTTCTACTTGTGAGAGAGAAAGTGGATGGATACTCAAGTAGTTGTTACTCAACTCATTAATTGGTGTATATTTAAGTCATTGGTTTAATCTAAAAAATTAATGAATGATAACGAATCTAAATAAATAGGGAACTATGATGTTTGTTGATGCAACACCAAGTGAAAATCTACGAGAGAGTTAGGGCCTTTTCCACCAAGAAAGGTAGTGGACTGCACTCTCGATCCTCTACTTAGCTTGTCAATTAGGATGTCTTCGCATGCGACAACTATTCTATGATAATTGTAGTCCATGAAAAGTACTTTAAACCACAAAATATGACCAATACATAATAAAATATAAACGATAATATGTAATCAATTATGGCAACAGGCTCACATGTAAACTACGAGCATAATAACATAAAATAACTAGTATGAATAAGATAATTGAAAACACATAAAAATATAAAGTTAAAGAGTATGAACATGAAAGAAACACATATTAACAAGATAACCAGTATGTGTGTTGTACCTCAGGAGACAGTTCCTGGCTGTGGGGGAACCAGTGCCTAAGACATTTTGAGATTGGATAAAAAGATAATTTGAAATCAATGGAAGGAAGGACAAGCCATGAGGGCTTGCAAGCAAAACTTCTATGTTTGAAAACCTAGCCTTCTAAAACAGAATGGCCAGAGACTATGAGAGCTGCAGGGTGGAGATGTAAAGAAGAAAATGAAGGAGATAAAGTTTTGGCACAGGAAATTAAGAATCTATGCTTCAACTTTGTAGAAAGAATGATGGATGAAGAAGAAAAGTATGAATGAGATTCCTGGATGTGGAGCACTTCATTAAGGGCTTCAAGATTAATTTTAATGATTACAACGCAATTTTAATGAGTACAATGAAGTAAATTCATTAAAAAATAAACTAAAGCACCAACTGCATCTTACACTGTCCAAGAGAGGAAAAACATATATGAATGCTGGAACACATGAGAAAAACAATCACTGCAACACCAATGTTGGAATCAAACTGCAATATCATGTTCAGATTTCAGAATGAATTTTGTCTACATTGTTAGTCATGGGTGACTATGCCCTTCCATCACTAAACCTTTCTTGCATCCTCTGCCTCTCCCGTACATAAATGGTCTCGAGAGTGATGTATATAATTTTCACAAAGTCATATAGGACATCTCCTAGAATGAGGGAAATTCACACAAAAATCTTGTAGCAATTTTTTTTAAAGATTTTTAATATTCTAGTTGTGCCAGATTGGTCTACAACATCTAGCTCCAACTGGGGACAACACGTTGGGCGCAAAGTGCTAATAACTATAGATCATTAGCCTTAGTTGGGCATGGAGTCATAAAACTAAATTTGCTCCCAATTAGCTCCAAACATGTAAAATACGAAAATCTCCCTAAACTTTGTTTTATCTGGACATCTGATCCTTATTCACCCTTTGAAACAAAAACTTTTGCAACCTAAAATGAAATGCTCAGTAGCAGAGCTTATTTATGTACAAATATCTACCTATTTACAAAACTGATTTTGCTTGAGTATAATCAATTTTCTAATGATACCACTCCATCATTTGAGCTTTGGAGCTCATACCACTTTGTACTTGGACTTTGAAAATGATAGCACACATGAGCAACAACAATGTTTCAAAATAAAAATGTAATACATACCCCCACATAGATATTCGTTGTTGATCGAAGAAAGCTACCATATAATCTGCTACATGATCATAAAATCCTTGGTGAACAACTCCAAAATCTTGCTTTAATTCAATAGAAATTTGCTTACATATATTAGAAGAACTTCGCCAACTAGGGGTGCAGTTTTCTCTACCATCATAGCGATTTAGGGAATTTATACCATCCCTACTTTTAAAATCTTCAATTTTGAGCTCTTCATGAAAATATTGTTGGGTAATTCTCATAACATTTTCAAATGGCAGTCCCATCTTTTCTCTTGGAAGAATATACTTATCATTAAATTTTTTTAGAACCTCTTGTCAATCATATCTTTCCCATTTGTTTGCAAACAAATTTGCATGGGAACTAGTATCCAACCCTCCCTTAGAACCATATGAATAAAAAATAGGGGCTTCTTTAAAATTGACAAAATAAGTTTTATTTGAGAAAACTTGCAGCTGAATGCTTTTTTTCAGTGACAAAGCCATGTGAGTCATGAGATTTGCAATAGTCTTCAAATAATTCAAAGGGCAGTTCTATGAGCTCTTTTGAAGAGAAAAGCATGCAATTAGAACCTAGGAGAAAATCCATATTTCTACTTGCATCAAAACCATCATCTTTGTTAATAAATTCTTTTTCAGCCAACTCTTTAATCTGGAAAGAGTCAATAAAAGTTTGCTTTGATAGACACTTACACCTATGCTTCATGACATCTTCTTGAACAATGATTTTTTTACTAGCATCTTCTTTACATATGGCAATCCATGACTTGAGATGTTGTTGTTCAAAAATACCCTATGGTTTATCATTACATTTGTTCGTAGATAAGGATACTGGAAAACATGTCTTTAATTCTTCCTCTGAATCGTTTGTATTATAAATAGGAGCATGCTTGAAATTTACAAAATAAGACTTGGAATAATTAATTTGAAATTGAATTTCTCTTTCGTTGACAAGGCCATATGAGTTACAAAAGGTGTGAGTTCTTTCAAGAGACTCAAGGGGTTGATCCACATATTCACCATATTCCATAACAATTTTTTGAACCAAAACTTCCTCACTTTCCTCATCATAAAGCGGTGGTCCTTTCCATAGGTATGGAATTTGATCATTGTCAAGAACTTCTTCTTTATTCCCAATAGAAATAAACACGTTGCCCTCTTTCCAATTGGTTGTCAACAATACTTCATTAACTTCTCCCAGATGATCTTGGATAGATTCTTTTTTAGAAAAATTATCAGTCTCTTAAAAAAAAATTGGTTGTCATTTTTAGAACTTTCTTTTGAAAAAAGAAAATTGGATGGTACTTTAGGCTCATGAGGGTTTGGCAAAGCTGCTTGAATATTTTCACATGCAACTTCAACCTTAATTTTTTGAAAGGTATTTTCATCATTTTTAAGAACATCTTCCTCATTTTCAGCAAAATTATTTCTTTATCAGGTTTGTCAACATCAATTCTCATCAACTTCATAGCCACAATATTGTTTAGTGGAGAAATATTCACAACAACCCTCAAAAATAAATTGTGATGGATATAGAGTTTTGCGAAAGAAATTAAATGCTGCATGAAAATCCTTCAAAGAGGAAATATTGGATTGAGGCAAGGCTCTATACCAAATTTGAGCATCTCCATCTAATGAATAGAAAAATAGCTTCATTAATGTGCCTTCATGTGTGATCCCCTGCTGGTCCATGCATACATGAAACTCCCTGAGGTGCTGAGATGGATCTTCATATTCATCTTCTTTGAATCTTGGAAGAAAAGAATTCCAATCATGAAAAGAAGGCACAAGATTTGGGAAGCTGGATATTGAAGAGAAATTTAAGGGAGCAAACATATTTGCCAAGAACACCAATATTGCCATTTTTGTAACTTCAAAAGAAAAAAAAAACCCCAAGTGAAGGCCACAGATGAGAATATACAACCAACTGCTGAATCTTGTCACCCTCAAGAATAACCTTCAAAATTTATAAACCCAAGGAAAAATAATTTCGTGTCTCTGCTCCCCGACAACGATGACAAAAAATGTTGTACCTCAGGAGACAGTTCCTGGCTGTGGGGGAACCAGTGCTTGAGAAATTTTGAGACTGGATAAAAAGATAATTTGAAATCAATGGAGGGAAGGACAAGCCATGAGGGCTTGTAAGCAAAACTTCTATGTCTGAAAACCTAGCCTTCTAAAACGGAATGGCTAGAGACTATGACAACTGCAGGGTGGATGTTATGAAACCAGCTCAAGAAAAGATAGAAAAGACAGATCAACGCCTTAGAATTCAACCTCTTCGAGGGGGCAACCTCCTTTACATTACATAAATGAACAATTCTTGGATGATTCAAATGACAAAACCTCCTTTCTATATATAGGAGTCTAAGGAGTCACAATATAATCCAGCCGACCTAACAATAATAATATAAAGCCACAAAAATAACAATAGAGGGATTCTATGGGGCACAGAAATAACAATATGGGGGTAATAGGGGCACAACAATATAAATAAGGGGTATAACTACAATAGTAATGGGGTAATCACTAGTATTATAGGGACCCAACATGCCCCTCTCCTTCAAAAAGTGTTGTCCTCAACGCTTGAGTAGTTCTGGATACTTTTGCATAAAATTCTCATCCTCCCATGTGGAATCTTCAACGGATAAGTTCTTCCACTTGATAAGATACTCTGAAATTGATCGATTTCGTAGCTGTCGAGTTCTTGTTTCTATGACTGCTTCCGGTTCCAATATAATTTTTCCTTCCTCATCAAGTTCTGGCAATATTGTTTGAACTGGGAGCTTGTCGCCTATAACCTTCTTTAAACATGAAACATGGAAAACTGGGTGCAATCGAGAAGCTGCAGGAAGCTCCAATTTGTATGCCATAGTACCAATCTTTTGCAACACCTTGTACGGACCATAATACTTTGGTGATAATTTATTATCCTTCTTAGCTTGCTTTAGGGACATTTGCTTATATGGTTGTAGCCGTAGGAATACCCAATCACCTACATCAAAACTTCTTTCACTGCGATGTTGATCTGCCTGTTGTTTCATTCTATTTTGTGCCAACACGAGGTTATCCTTTAAGAGTTGGAGGACTTGTTGTTGATGTTCGATGTGATGTTCCACTGCCTGAACCTTAGAATTTTCTCTTAAATATGATGTGATGGATGGTGGTTGATACCCATAAAGTGCCATAAATGGGGTCATTTTTGTTGCTGTATGGAAGGAAGTGTTATACCACCATTCAGCCAGAGGCAACCATTTGACCCATTGTGTCTGTTTATCAGATACAAAGCAACGAAGATATCCTTCCAAACATTTGTTTACTATCTCAGTTTGCCCATCAGATTGAGGATGATAAGATGAGCTATGAGCTAACTGAGTACCAAGACAAGAAAATAATTCTGTCCAAAAATTTCCAGTGAAAATGGGATCTCTGTCACTTACAATAATCTTTGGGTTTCCATGTAGCTTTTGAATTGTTTCCATAAATGCAGTAGAAACTGTACTGGCTTTAAATGGATGTGATAATGCACAAAAGTGTGCATACTTGGTAAGTCTGTCAACTACCACCATGATGACACTCTTTCCCTCAGACTTGGGTAAACCTGTGATAAAATCCATTGAAACCTCCTCCCAACGTTGGCTTGGAATGGATAAAGGTTGTAATAGACCCGGTGTCTTAATTGTTTCAACTTTATTTTGTTGGCAAACCAAACATTCCGCCACAAACTTTTGAATATCTGATTTAAGGCCATCCCAAAAAATTCCTTCTTAACCCTGTGGTAAGTTTTTAAAAATCCTGAGTGCCCTCCTAAGGGAGAAGTGTGCAATTCCATAAGAATCTTTTGTTTTAGCTGGGAATTCTTACAGAGGTATAAGCGATCTTTGTACCATAACGAATCATTTTTCCAGCTAAATGTATCAGACGTACTGGAATCTTGTTGTAGCTTTCGAATAAGTGCCCACACTTCTTCGTCATTCTTCCATTCCTCCCTTGCTTCATTTATCCAATCTGGTTGGATAATAGAAATGGCGCACAACAATGCTTCCACATCCTCATCCTTTCTTGAGAGTGCATCTGCCACCACATTTTGCTTCCCTTTTTTGTAGATGATTTCAAAGTCATAACCCAACATCTTTGTGACCCACTTTTGTTGCTCTTCAGAGGATAATCTTTGTTCTAAAAAGTATTTAAGGCTATCATGATCCGTTTTTACCTTGAAGTGTCTTCCCATTAGGTAGGGTCGCCATTTCTTAAGTGCATGGAGTATTGCCAACATTTCCTTCTCATAAATAGCTTTGCTTAAAAACTTTCCCTTGATTGGACGACTTTCAAAAGCAATGGGTCTTTCATCTTGCATTAGAACAACACCAATTCCATTTCCTGAAGCATCACATTCCACAATAAAGGTTTTTGTGAAGTCCGGTGCTTGGCACATTGCCTCTTTAAGATGTTCAAAGGCCTTTGTTGCTTCCGGAGTCCATGAAAATGCATCTTTCTTCAATAATGTTGTTAGAGGTGCTGCTATTCTCCCATAATTCTTAACAAACTTGCGATAATACCCTGTCAACCCAAGAAATCCTCGCAGATGCTTTATGGATGTGGGGATTTTCCATTCCTTAATGGCTTTAATTTTGCTAGGGTCTACCTTAACTCCTTCATGAGATACAATATGACCCAAATATTCCACCTCCTGGACTCCAAAGAAACATTTGGATCTTTTTGCATATAATTGTTTCTCCTCCAATAGTTGTAGCACCCTGTCAACATGTTCAACATGATCCTTCCAAGACTTGCTGTAGATTAGTATATCATCAAAAAATACTAACACAAATTTTCTAAGGAATGGTTTGAAAATTGAATTCATCAAACCTTGAAATGTTGAAGGTGCATTGGTAAGGCCAAAAGGCATGACCAAAAATTCATAATGACCCTCATGAGTTCTAAATGCTGTTTTCGGAATGTCTTCAATCTTCATTCTGATTTGATGATATCCCGAACGAAGATCCAACTTGGTGAAGTAAATTGATCCATGCAATTCATCCAGTAATTCATCAATGACAGGAATGGGGAACTTATCTTTAATAGTGAGCTTGTTGAGCTCCCTATAATCTGGACACATGCGCCATGATCCATCCTTCTTGTGCACCAATACTACTGGAGCAGAGAAAGAACTTTGACTCGGTTGAATTATACCAGCCTCTAGCATTTCTGCAACCATACGTTCAATTTCACTTTTTTGGACATAGGGATATCTGTACGGCCTGATGTTTGGAGGAACACTTCCTGGAATCAGATGAATAGCATGATCATGATCACGCATAGGTGGGAGACCTTTGGGAGTCTCAAATACCTTGGAATGATTGTCCAGGACTTTTGGAGATCTGGAGAAATAGATGATTCCGATGTGGAAACATCTAGCGAACATAATTGTGCAATTACACCTCTTTGCTCCTTTTTTAGAAGCTTTGTCATACCATTAGAGCTGATTATCTTTCCTGGTTTCCCTGCAATACCCCTTAATTCAACTTCCTTTCCTTCCGTAGAAAATTTGATGAAAAGTTCTTGAAAATTAAAAGCTATTGTACCCAAGGATTGTAGCCATTGGACTCCTAGTACAACATCAGCACCTCCCATTGGAATGGAAAGCATTGGGCTAGTCAATACATATTCTCCCATGGATAGCTTGATATTATGGCACTTTCCAAGCAATTTATTGTTCCTCCATTTGCAATCATCACTTGACACTCTGGTGCTGGATATAGGAAGCAATTCAATTCTTTTGCTACCCTACAATGAATAAAATTGTGGGTGCTTCCTGAATCAATCAACACTATTACCTTTTTCTTCTTGATTTGTCCTTCTATCTTGATGGTTTGAGGAGTGGTAATTCCCGCCAATGCATTACAAGATATGGTCGGATTTATTTGTTCTTCATCTAGGCTTTGTTCCTGGAGTATATCCTCTTCTTTTGACCTTTCTTGCTCCTTTTCTTCTTCCTCTTCACAATCTATGTAGAATAATTTCTTCTCAGCACACTTATGACCTTTAGTGTATTTGCTATCACAACTGTAACAAAGCCCTTTTGCTCTTTTTTCTTCCAATTGTTGTGGTGTCAACCTTATAGGTTGTGGAAGACTAGGGGCAAAAACACTTCCATCTTTATAGTTGTGAGTGGTATGCTTCCTGGTTGCCATAATTTTGCTTTCCATTTTTCTTGCTAACCTGAATGCCTTCTCTAATGAATCAGGTTCCCAAAGGCGAACATCATGTTGGATATTATCCTTTAAAGACCCTATGAACACATCAATCCTATGCTCCTCTGGAATATCTTTTACCCTTATGTTCAATTTTTGGAACTCCTCAATGTGCTCCATTACTGAACCCTTTTGTTTGAGACTTATCAATTGGCTAAAAAAAGTGTTGCTTTTTGTATCCTCATAATGTGCTTCTTTCGTAAAAATTGCCCAAGTGATAAATTGTTTACGAGAGCAAAGCCATTGATACCATACAAACTGATTTGGTTCCAAATATACAGTTGCCATACGTACCTTTTGTGTGTTTTGCACATTATTGAGATCGAAGAATTGCTCCATCTGTAATATCCATGTGGCAGGATCCTTGCCATCAAACTTCCTCATATCGATTTTTGGAATATGGTGAGTCTTCGATCCAACATTAGCATCTATGGAATCATGATTAACATTTCTTTTATTCTCATCATGAGTTTCCTTTAGTACCCTTTCATCCTTAGTGCCCATTTCTTATAGCAACTTATTCATATTTATCTTCTATTCGTCCATGTCTGTCTTCAAATCTACCATGTCTCTCTTCAAATCTGTGTTCGAATCATGCATCTTAGCTTCCATGCCCTTTATCTTAGATTCCACGCCATTTATCTTAGCTTCTGTTAGCTTTTGTGAGCGTGACATTTGTTGCACTTGTTCTTGTAATTTTGATATATCATGTAGCATTTCTTCCTCTTCTTCATGAGTCATGCTAGAGCTTTCAGGTTCCTTACTAGGTGTTTGCATTTTCTTTCCTCGGGGCATCAGTTACCGATAATAATGCTTTACTATGCCCTTTGAATTCCTTCAAACCAAGCTTATGCAAAAATTTAAAAAAAAAAACTACACACCTTTTTTCACTTTGTAGAAGCCTGATATTGAATCTGATGTATCTCTGTAATTTCAGATCATTCAGTTCTAAAATTGTGACCTGTAGTAGCCTTCTGAGTCCTCTTTCCAATGCCACAAGTCTGACCCAAATTGGTTTCTCCAAGGAAGAGTTATGCGAAATCTCCCACAGTGACTTGCTTATAGACTAGTTCAGTAGAGCAAACTTGTACGACGTGCCACGAGTCATTGTTTCGACCTATGGATCTAAAAAATGCATAAAAGAAACTACAGTCCGTCCTCTTTCTGTACCTTCTTACGAAATTTCAATCCGATCCTCAGAGAGAAAGTTATGAAAATTTTCCCCAGGTCACCTGTTTTGAATGTAATTCAGGAGTCTGCAAAAAGACCAACTTCCTCAGATCATATCTCTGCGAATATCACGCAAAAAGCTCTAAACTTCGGACCCAAGGTTCAGCACAATTTCTTCTCAAATGGATTTTTTTTGCGACTTCTGAAATGTCACAGAAAAAAAGTTATAGTGAAAATTCCACGATGACCTGTTTGGAGCAGCGAAACCCTAGAATCCAAAGCTCTGATACCAAATGTTATGAAACTAGCTCAAGAAAAGATAGAAAAGATAGATCAACGCCTTAGAATTCAGCCTCTTCGAGGGGGCAACCTCCTTTACATTACATAAATGAACAATCTTGGATGATTCAAATGACAAAACCTCCTTTCTATATATAGGAGTCTAAGGAGTCACAATATAATCCAGCCGACCTAACAATAATAATATAAAGCCACAAAAATAACAATAGAGGGATTCTATGGGGCACAGAAATAACAATATGGGGGTAATAGGGGCACAACAATATAAATAAGGGGTATAACTACAATAGTAATGGGGTAATCACTAGTATTATAGGGACCCAACAGTGGATATGTAAAGCAAAAAATGAGGGACACAGAGTTTTGGCACAGGTAATAAAGAATCTATGCTTCAACTTTATAGAAAGAATGATGAATGAAGAAGAAAAGTATGAATGAGATTCCCGGATTTGGAGCGCTTTATTCAGGGCTTCATGATTAATTTTAATGATTACAACGCATTTTTAATGAGTACAGTGAAGTAAATTCATTAAAAACTAAACTAAAGCACCAACTGCATCTTACACTATCCAAGACGGGAAAAATATGAGAAAAAAAATCACTGCAACACCAATGTTGGAATCAAATTGCAATATCATGTTCAGATTTCAAAATGAATTTTGTCTACATTGTTAGTCATGGGTGATTGTGCCCTTCCATTACTAAACCTTTCCTACATCCTCTGGCTCTGCTGTACATACATGGTCTCGAGAGTGATGTATATAATTTTCACACAAAGTCATACAGAACATCTCCTAGAATGAGGGCAATGCACACAAAAACCTTGTAGCAATTTTTTTTTTATAGATTTTTAATATTCTAGTTGTGCCAGATTGAGCTACAACAATGTGCAAGTTGAACAACAAATGAAATGGTGAGCATAGGCTAGGTTGTGGGGGGCCTCCATTCCTTAACAAGCAGACCAACAGGTTACCAACACTTGGGAATCAAGAGAGAAACATATCTTATATGAAATAGAGTTGAATAAAATCTTCAAAGTTTAAGTCTAAGCTCACAAAGTATTGCTTCAATGTCTTCAAATTACAAACTTACTTAGCAAGCACTATTTGTTTGCTTTTATAAGTATAAATGAAACTAAAAGTATAAATATTCTCCTTGCTAATTATTATGGGCTATATTGAGATTGTAAATAGATCAAATTGACCTTATGACGGGCTTAGATCACAGGGAGAATAAAAAAATTCAAATATGAGCGAGAACACAAAACTGCCCTGTGTTTTTGCTGCTAGATTGGGCGCGTTAACCAGAAATCCCAGGGTCGATTCAATCAAACGAATATGTGTTTATCCATCTTGGGACACTTTTCAACAAAACCCATGTCTCATATTTCACCCATGCAACTTGCATGTATGAGAATGAATGACCAATTATGAGAGATGTTTTTGTTGAATTAAAAAGTACCAACAAAAAACCCCAGGGAATGTATTTATTAGACAAAATATTACAAAAATATATCATAAGCAACTTGAAATGGATTTCCCAAGGCCAAATGGAGTGATAAACTATAAAAAATAAGTCATAAATGAAGGACTCACATATTGGATACTATTATACCAACTCATTAATCCTTGCTTTTCCCTTAGATCTAGTTGAACGAACCAAGTCCCACGATGCTTGGTCTTTTTCAAACTAAATTTTTCAACAAACTTTGGGTCCTTATAGCTATGGATAGCTCCAAAGAAATTTAGATTGTTGGTTTGGTCAGTAATCTTACCTCCAACTTCTCTAAGGTGCACTTGATGATCAGATTGTCGACTATCCAAGGCTACAAATATCTTGGGCATGCTTCTACTCATGTCTCCCATTGTATCAACTCCTTGAACATTATGCATAGTTTTGATTTTTGCGCCCTTATGAGGGTGTTCCTTAAATAGACGGTCTTCCAGATAACACGAACATTTAATCCGTGGATATCTTGACCTCTTTTCTAACGGGTCTAATTTATTTCACTAACTAGGTGTGGATTTTCCTTGCTAATTTGGCTGAGAGTTATTATTAAAAAATTAGGGCTTGTACACTTTCATCCTTTGCTCTGTCTTATCCTTCTTACAATTGGTTTACCATGAAATTGGTTTAAGTGAATTTGTTTACCATGAAATATGTCTAGAGGCTTACAAGTTGAATTAGTATCTCAGATGTTACTGCAACAAGCGAAATTAATGGTTTTTACTATGAATTTTTCTATGGTTTTGAAGCGTTGAACTTCTGGGGTATTTTTTAGGCCTTAAATGATGTATTTTGGTGGTGAAATCCAATGAAATTGTGTGGTACACACAATACGTATAACCCAAATGAAAAAGAGTGGAGAGGTATTTCTAATGAGATATAAAAAAATGTAAAACAAAGTTTGGATGAGAAAGTTACACCTGAAATTGTGAAGGGTATAATTTAGGCACCAATCTACTTATGGGAGGCATAACCCCCTACCTAGAGCTTAAATTCATGGATAGCTCGTGGATGGTAGAATTCATCCTTTGAACTGAATTTGAAATATGGGCATCCTAATTCTTAAGGAATCAGCCTAAAAATGCCTAATCGAATTAGGGAAAATGGATTAGACTAACAAAACTTCAAACAATCATAACTCTATGCTCCTTTGAATTTTGAGAAAATTAATAGTCGATGGAAAGCTAATCACTATTAGAATTTGAATTTCCACCTAGAATTTTGAATTGAGTAGTATAATTTCTTAGAAAACTAAAAAGAAAGCTCCTAATGACTATAGGGGTAGATTACATTTTTGGTGTTATGTGTGTGTGTGTAGTCAATTAGGGTTATCTTAGTTAGTTGGGAGGAAGAAATATAATCCTCCCTACCCAAGTTCTATTCCCACAAGTGACATGATGGATGTTGACAATATTGATAGTATATATATATATTCCTTGTGTGGAATATACAATATTTCACTTGTGAAAATAAATAAATAAATCTCTATCGCTCTATATATATATGTGTGTGTGTGTGTGCAGAGTTATGTTTGAATGATGTATAGTTCTACTTGAATCTAATTGTTATTGTTGACTAGCATAATTCTTTTATACAAATTATAGATTTGAAGTACCAATAAATTAAGTAGATCATATGAAGCCATTTTTTTTTTCCAAATGAGGACTAGAGATATGATAAATGTGCAAGCGTCCTATATCTATGAAGAGGGAGAAGTGAGTGGAATGAGACCTAGAAATGTTGTGACATAATCAAATGGTCATTACTAGAACAAAACAAAGAACCAACAATTGGCTAATACCACGCGAAGTCTAAAGGTGGCAGAACTCATTTATAAATCTGACAATGAATGGTTTGTTAGAGCCAAAGAATAGAAACAACTCATTAACACTTAGATTTGCAAAATTTAAATCATTTTTATCGAAAGATAGATCATAATTCTAAATTTTAGCAATTTATAAAACACCAAGCATATAGTAGAAGGGAGGGTATTGATGACTCAAGGCACTCTAGAACTATAAATAAGCTTCGGTCTCACTCTTTATTGCTATAAGTGTTAAGTGGAACTATGTCACACACACTAAATATGCTATAAATATATTTATATATAATTAAATTAAATAATATTTTTTATTGTGAATTTTATTTTAATTAATAAATTTAATTAATTAATTAATTTCATATATATATATATATATATATATATATATATATATATATATATATATATATATATATATATATAAAGTATTAAATAAAAATAAAACTTTAGTATACAAAGATTTGTATAGTTTAAAAAAGGGAAGTATATATTTATATATTTTGAGGCTTATATGGAAAAAAAATAGTATGTTTGACGCTGTGGAAGGAAGGTCAGGAAAAATTGGTCTACCTCCAATGAGGATTTGGGGAAAATGTAACCAGTGAAAGGATTTATTAGCCGAGTCGGAATCAATTCTTACGCCATGGATAGTTAGCTCTCTGCTAGAAAAGGGCCAGTACATGGTTGCTACTAGTGAGCAAACTTTTGAGTTTTTTTAGGCATAGCGAAATCAGAAAAAACATGCTTGAATTTCAAAGGGCCACGATTTTCAGCTCGTAAATTAGATTTTGACATATGACAAATCAAAAGAAACAAATTTTCAAGCAAATTGCAATTATCTACCCAAAATTTCAATATGAGGTTAGGAATTCTGAGAAAATCAGAGAGAAAGTTACAAGTATGTTAAACAGGCAAAAATGGGCCTAAAAGGTTGTAGCAATCTACAGGGCTTAACTTTTTGCCCCAGTGTCAAAATAATGCAAATAAGTAGTTAATAGAGAGCTATTGATGAGGACAATATTTTAGAAAAGCCATAATTTAGAAACAAATGAGATTGATGAGGGAAAATGTGATGAGAATTTATAGGTATTGGAAAATGGGTAGTTCACTTAGGACTTCTAGATGGCATATCTTTCAACCCAGGAATCAGAAATCGACAAGTGAGTAGTCAATAGAAAGTTATTAACTAGCAAAAAATGATGGTGAACCCATAAATGGAATTTAACACGAAATATCAAAGAAAACATCTCGAGAAGTTACAAGGCCATGATAGCCTGTAATAGTAACACGGGAATGGTGCAGGAAAGATTGGATAAATAGCTACCAGTATGACATATCAATGAATACAAATATAACTGTGATAGTAACAACTATGAGGAAAACAGGTGGCTGGTAAATTTGATCCATGCTATAGAATTCTTTCTTAGAGAGAAATTCAACAGGGCATTGCCATAAGTGTCAAGTGAACTTGCAATTAAGCCATGTCAAAGGGCTGTGAACTATAGACCGTAGAGGAGATAAAAAAAATTAGGTCGAGGCATGATCGACAAATTATTATTAAACACTGCTATATATATATATATAGATGATATGTGAAATGTCTAATTGGTGAATGCGTTGTGTATAAAGAGGAAATGAGTTTTAGTGCCACATATATATATATATAATATTTTATGTAAGGTTTATATAAAACATTGAATATATATGTGTGTGGGGCACTAAAACTCATTCCCTCCATATACACAATGCATTCACCAATTAGAGATTTCACATATTATAGTATTATATGTGTATATGTGAAATGTCTAATTAGTGAATGCATTGTGTATAGGTAGGGAATGAGTTTAAATGTTTTATATAAGATTTATATAAAACACGTTATAATAAAATATATACATGAAATATATACATGAAGTGTTATATAAGATTTATATAAAACACGTTATAATAAAATATATACATGAAATATATACATGAAGTGTTATATAGTCTTAAAATGAAATATATATATATATGGGGTCTTATGTCTTAAATAAGAGTTTCACATGTGGACTATGCATTGTGTATATGCCTACAAAAATTTATAATCACATTCCCTCCCCGCTGAATATGGAATGCAATATCTAGTCGAGTTCGAAAGTGGTACCGTGATCGATGGTATGAGCATTGAAGGGTGAGAGAAAAATTGTGGGCACTCTTTGTCGAGAAAGTTGAAATGCGTTGTGTAGACATGCATATTTTACTTATAATGTAAATTAAAATATATACATCTATATGGTTTGTGTATAATGGATTTCAGGGCGTGGTTACAGGGCATCACCCTTACCTGCCGCCAAGCATAATATGACTATACTGTGGTTCAGGGCCGCGGATGTGTTGTGGCATGGTGGCAGAGAGCCACGAGCTTTATAAAAACATGGTTTGGCGGTAGATCAAGTCAGACACCGCCATGGATCCAGGGAGGTGGAACCTCGATGAATCAATGGAATCAAGATTGGGTTGGAGGAGGCACATTAATGGGCGAGCAGGTTGGCAACCGAAAATGATCTCCACCATTGGATTGATGCAATCTCGGTTGTTACATATTTTCAAGCACCAACTTTACTGTTGATGTTTGTGCTAGTTATTGTTTGAAATTTTTTGAGTCATTCGATTGACAAGATCTAACCATCAAGTGATCGCTCATTTGAGGGTGGGGTCATTGCTTTGTTTTAGGTGTTAGCTATTTAATTCAACATTATATTAAATATTCCTTAGGTATAACGTGTTGTGGAGGAATTGAGGAGGGAGGCAATATTTTTTTAACACACCCATAACTAAACTAATTTGCATTTTCATATATATATATATATATATATATCGTATGGTGGTTTATGATCCATAAATATAATAAAATAATATTTTGTATTTTGTATTTTATTTAATTAATGAATACACTAACTAATTAATTTAACATGTATATATATTTAATTGAATATATATGTATATATATATATATATATTTAATTAATTTAAATTGAATTGTTATATATATATATATATATATATATATATATATATATATATATATATATATATATATATATATCATAATAATAATAATAATAAAGTGAATATTAAATAAAAACAAAACTTTAATATATAGATATTTGTATAGTTAAAAAAGGGGATATATCTATATGTATGTGTGGAGGCTTATGGAGAAAAGAAGATATCATGTTTGACCCTGTGGAAGGAAGACCAGTAAAAATCCCTCTATCCTCAATGAGGAGTTGGGGAAAATGTAAGCACCACAAGGATTTATTAGTCGAGTTGCAATCAATTCTTATGCCATGGGTAGTTAGCTCTCTGCTGGAAAAAAGGCCATTACAAGGTTGCTAACAGTGAGCAAATTTTTGAGTTTTTTTAGGCATAGCGAAATCATAAAAACATGCTTGAATTTCAGAGGGCCACAATTTTCAGTTCGTAAATTAGGTTTTGACATATGCCCAGTCAAAATAAACATTTTTTGTGCAGATTGCAATTATCTACCCAAAAATTTAGTGTGAGGTTAGGAATTCTGAGAAAATCCGAGGGAAAGTTACAAGTATGTTAAATGGGAAAAAATGGGCATAACAAGTTGTAGCGATCTACAGGGCTTAACTTTTTGCCCCGATGTCGAAATAATGCAAACAAATAATCAATAGAGAGGTATTGATGAGGAAAACCTTCTAGAAAAACCATAATTTGGAATGAGATGAGATTCATGACGAAAAATCTTATGGGAAGTTATAGGTATTGGAAAATGGGTAATTCACCTAGGACTTCTAGAGGGCGTATCTTTCAGCCCAGGAATAAAAAATTGGAAATTGAGTAGTCAATAGTAAGCTATTGACTAGAAAAAAATGATGGTGAACCCATAAATGGAATTTAAAAAGAAATATCAAAGAAAACATCTCGACAAGTTACAAGGCCATGATGGCTTGTAGTAGTAACAGGGGAATGGTGCATGAAAGATTGGCTAAATAAATGCCAGTATGACATGGCAATGAATACAAATATAACCATGATAACAAAAATTATGAGAAGAATAGGTGGATGGTAAATTTGAGCAGACAACGATGCTATAGAATTCTTCCTTAAATATAAATTCAACAGGGCAATTTCTTTAACCTCCTCATTATTGTTGTATTTATGATATTAAAATGATATGGAAGTTTATGCATTGTATATGCACGGATATATGTGAAGCATGAGCATGTGTGTGTTGAATACATGTTGTTTAACTACATTAGGGTGAGGTATTTATGCGATAGCTCATATAAAATCTGACCAATGTTATTTTATTGTTGATATTGCAGTCGTCATCATTGTTATCAAGATAAAACCACATGTAACACATGCCCTGCAAACATGTGCTCTCAACTTACGTGAAGGACTTGGTAAGATGGATCATCCAAAAATTGTTAGTCAGAGAAGGGGATGCCTGAGCCTGGAAGACCAAGTGAAAATGGACAGTGCGAAACATGCATTTTCATATGAAGTTAATGATTTAGTGGTTAAATCAGTTAGTGAGACTAGTATTGGACTCTGAAATTGACAGGAGTATGATTGTTCGACTCTTCACCCTTGATTCGATGCATCATATTTTGAGAGCCTAGGTAGCTATGAGAGCTTGATGAATCCAATTTATTTCTCGAATATCCATGAATTTAACATTCCATCGACACTTAGAAGATAAGTATCGATTCAACTACATAGTTTATTTTTGTATATTTGGATATATGATATGTGAATTGAATTTATATGAATAGAATATGTGTGGATCAATTATTGGTTTATGGAAAGGAAATTATTATTCTTCATAGAACTCATGTTTGGTTCTAGTAAATATACCAGTTAAAATGTTGTTAGGTGGTGCACAATGAAATAATATAGATATGCAAAGACATAGGTTAAGTGTTGGAAAAGCAACACAATGGCTACAAAGCAGGTATAAAATCCTGATAAGATTTGACAGTCTGATAACAAGAATTATCTATAAGTATGACAATTAGTGAGTTTTCCATGGATCAAATGCATGTACCTTATGCAGGGTTTGTGCACATGTTTTATTACAAGGATATGAGACGTAAGTGGTTAAACTAGGAAGTAGGCGATATAATATGTTTCCTACAAGAAATAACATATAGCAGGAGGAATTTCTTACATGAAAGAGAGAGCAACAATGGTAGAAGGACTTACTTACATGTTAAAGAGAGAATAAGTGTTAGAAAGACTCGCTTACGTGATATAGGGAGCAATAGTAGTAAGAGGATCTGCTTTAGTGTTAGAGGTAATTGACCTCTAAGGTTGAAATGAAGGATTATGGCCAGATACACTATTTCTTGGGATTGAAGATTCGAATTGGGTGGATCTCACTATGTACATGTATTTTATTAGATCATTAATGTACCTGGTTAACGCCAAGCCTGATATTTTATTTATATTGAACACCCTAAATATGGTCGAATTAAGGCAGATACATTGGGTTGCAGCAAAGCATGGTTGAGGCATCTGTGTGGTATATTGGATATGGTTTGAGTTATGTATTAGGCGTTGAAGTGAGGTTACATGATATAAAAATTTAGATTGGGATAAGTGCATATTAATTGAAAGAGCACCGTGGGGGTGCTGCTTAAGCTTAGGATTAGCTATGATATCTTCATCTAGCAGGAAGCAAACTTCTATTGAACTCTATATAACAAAGGTAGAATATATCGCAACCTGTGTCACAAGTTGTGAAGAAATATAACTTTGGAAGCTTCTTACATAACTCTTTGATTAGGTCACTCCATATGAGAAATGGTGCAAAGAGGATTAGTGGTGCTCCAGTACATATACATAAATGAGCAGATTGCAGACATTCTCACCAAGCCTCTGTCTAGAGTGAATTTTATATACTTTAGAGACAAGCTTGGAATGACGCAGAATGTATCCCTCATTGAGAGGGAGGGTTGATTTCTTTGTTGGATTAGTGCGGACCATCTCCTAAATCCATAAAAGACTTTGGCTAGTTAATAAAGGACTTTGACCAAGGGAGATGGATACATTCACCTGTGAAGCCAAAAGGACTTGGCTAGGTCATAAATGAATTTGAACAGAAAGGTGAATGGCCTAAGGCAATTACAGGGGCAAATTACAGGATTGAATAGATCTTCTCCTAAGAATCCAGAAGGACTTAACTAGCTCATAAAGGATTTTTACCAAAGGAGATAGATGTAATTCACCTGAAAATCCATAAAGAAATTTCATTGGGTGAATGTTCCAAGGCCATATTCTCTCCTGAGAAGCAAAAAAGACTTGGTTGGGTCATAAATGGCTTTGATTGGAGGAGATTAATACATTTTCCTAAGGAGACATAAATGATTTTGGATAGAGGTAAAAGGCCCCAGATACTCACATTTCTCAATCTATGATCAAATTATCTATAGACATGCATCAAATTAGCAAGCTCATGAACTTTTCTTATGAAGGAGAGATTTTAGCTAAGGGGAAATTTGTTGTGGCCAAGGAGAATTATAGTTAGGTTTCTCAAGATAGGTAGAAAATTTGTATATGTTAGGGTTGGATAAATGAGGAACTTAGATGAGACAACATTTATTTATGAAAATGAAATCCATAAAGAGTTAATTAAAATTGGGAAGTTGTTCAAAGTTGGTAGCTAGATTTGTGGGCCATTTGAAATACTGGAAAGGATTGACCCAATCGCATATCATATTGCATTGATACATCCATGCATATTCATGATATGTTCCATGTATATTTACTTAAAAAGTATGTATCTGATACTAATGATGTAAATGATTGGAATATGATTCATGTGGATCCCAAAGGGGACTTTCAAGTAGAAGCGATATCCATTTTGGACCAGAGAATTGAGGAACTCTCAAACAAGGCCATAGGGTTGGTAAAGGTCTAATAAAAATGTTACAACCTTGAGAACACTATGTGGGCGTTGGAGGAGGCTATATAAGAGGCATATCCACACCTATTTTGATTGTAGATATGTATATGATGGACTAAGGACAATTTATAAATATGGGGGAGGGAAATGTAACACATACAAAATGACCTCAATGTTGTATTGTGCATATCTTTATTAGGTTGGTGGGCTAGGTTGAGTTTGGCCTACATGCCAATGTGTTTATACTTGGTTTAGGACCTGTGTTCCTATATTTATATATTTTGAGGCTAGAATGCCTATGTGATTAAGGCCAGTGGGCCTAAAAATGTAATATGTAAATCACATACATGTTAATAAAATATGCCACTATTGCAAACCAAGTAAGATATTTGGAGGGGGGGGTTAGGAATCCACAAGAAGAAAATGTGAGGGGGTGGAATTATGGCATGGTTCCCAAGCCATGAAAACAATATAATATTCATAAAATCAATTTATGGTTATAATCCAAAGTCATGAAACATGGTATAATCCTAAGTCTCCACTTGATGTTATAAACAATGTCTAAGGGGTTGAAAGGAACAAGGCAGGGTATGTGAGTTCCCAAGTGGTGGGGGTGATTTCCTCATGTGGCACTTTGTGAAAATATCACACACCTACATAAGTTGTGTCCGCCATCATACATTCCACCATTCCATGCTCATTTAACCATCATTATTCATTCATCCCTTGTTCATTGTTGATCCATTGCTAGTGCGTCTTTGTTATGCGCTACACACTTGAGGGCAAGTGAGCATGGATAACTACCAAGCTCCGTGACTTGGTAAACTATTGTCAAAACATTGATGGAATTTTGTTTCCAATTCTCCTTACTCATATTAGGTAATATTGGATCTTGTAGGGGTTTAGTTTGTAGAATTTCCCAATGTGAGGCATAAAGGGTGCCCTAAAGAATACTGAGAATAGTTCAAACCCCTGGATCTATACTATTTTGTGACTTCCTAGCTCGTATGTGATGGAAGCCAAAGGACATTAGTGGAATGACTCGATGGAATCTAGAGATAGAGAATGGGATGCACTATTTTGGATTATATAGGCTAGGGGATGCAAGGGTGTAGTTAGGGAGGATGTTTGAGTTGGAACTTGACCTAATACTCATTTGGTACTATATATATGATCATAGTTGGGTCTAGATAAGCCTTTTCCTATGTGGATTTATAGTTGCAACTTGGGGTAACCAATTCTTGAGAGATTTGGAGTAGTGTGGTCTATGGTTGGGTGGAAAATTTGAGGTCTACAACCATTCAATGGATAATTACAAAAACAAGTATTCTTCTATCTCATGTGTTATTTAATTGGTATAGTTATCTTGTTAAATATTGTTGTTAATTTATGAACATGTTGCACTTAATTTATCTTTTCCTTAGTCATTTGCATGATTTTTCATATTGTTATACTTGCACATTTATATCATTTATAAGGCATGATTTCCTACAACATTTACATTTATGAAGTCAATGGATAATATATCAATTATGTAGTTGACAGGGAGGTTGATTGTAAGACAAATATATGTATACTATTGATAACTAGTCGACGGTTGGAAGATCCCTTTGTACAATTTATGGCAAATCTGTTGGAAAATTATATATTACGGAGCAATGGAACACATAAAATATTGCAGAAATATAAACAAAAAAAACGCATAAAACAAGAGAGACACAGATATACTTGGTTCACCCAGTTTGGGCTACGTCCACCCCGAACAGCCAGTCCTTCCTTTTTATTATCCAGCAAAATGAAGAGACACAACCTACAACAGATTCGTTGTAATATCGTTTTCTCTCACAGTCTCACCTCTCTACTTCTTGCTCAGAGAATACACATATATTACACAGACTCAATACAATACCCTCATACAAAGAAAGGGGTTGCCTTCTAGGGCAAAAAACCCTAAACTAAACATAAGTTCTAGTGTCAGATCATTCGCTTAATGAACGGCCCAGATTGAATAGAAATTACTATACTTTTACAAAGCAATTTTACATCTGTTTTTAGCTTCGGGGGCGCTGCCCCCGAAACCCCCCGCCAAGGGGGGGCTCCCCAAAGGTCGCAGCCGCCCCCCTGGACCCCCGCCTGCAACGAATATTTTACAGGCGGCGTTGCCGCCCCATTTCGAACTGGGGTCCAATGTGGCAATACCTTTGAATACAGAAGATAATCAGGCTCCACACCCAACAAAATCAACCATGTATTTGTTTGTTGGATGGTCAATTCAACTAATAGTCGGTGGGTCATCAACATACGATGGATTCTCATGTCTATTCAATGGGTTTGTTAAACTTATCAATCAATGGATTAAGTTGACCTCCAAAGATAGATAATGGAAGAAAACCTTAGTATTAAAATGCAAAAATTCAGATAATGATGGTTTTTTAGGTGCCTTGTATTTCTGGATTTAGGTGCTGCAAAAATTTTAGAAGTAAATATTGTATTTTCCCCTCACCCTTGAAAAACATGAGAAGGATTCAATAAAGGAGATAGGTATTAAATTGAAACACCTTCAAGCCTAGCACCAAATCCCAAGTTAATTACTGGAGCTTCAAAAAATACCTTGTGTATTGTTCCTTCAACAATGAAGAATTGGAATATTTTTCTCCTCAAAAGGATTCCTGAGGCCCTCATGCATTGGATTCACTAGATCCACTAAATAACATAAGTGAGGATTGGGTCAAATTGCATAGAATCCACCACCACCGTATCACTAATCACATAAGTTTTTTAACAACCCCATTTTGTGTCAAGTCTCCTTTTTTCTTCTAAAATCAAGGATGAAAAGGCATATAATAATCATTTACCACACACCCATAAGAAAAGAAACGAACACATTTAAATAAGACCACACAATTTCCCACAGTACGAGTAAAGGAAAAAGATCCCATAGCAAAATAAACTATGGAGCTAACCTCATGAATATCGATCCCCATAAGGATCTTACCTGTCAACATCAAACTCTAGATTTCATCCAATTTTAGCTTCATAAAATATGCTATGTTCATTCTCAATAGGTTTGGATACTTCAGAGGACCAAAACTTTGCAACTAGGGGAAAAATATTTACCCAAGTTTGCATGATTGCCAATCTTTATATTTCATAACTAAAAAATGGGGTCCAAGGTTTTACGAAAAACATAAACAAGACTCGCCTTCAAATAGAATCCAATATTTCTTTATTTTATGCACTTCTTACCTTTTTGATTATTTGAATCCCTTTGGTCACTAGATTTCCTTTCCCTTTTGTGCAACCCACACCACCCCTAGAACTAATGGAAACAACCTCATAAGTTGAGACTCCAAGGAAATGAAGATCCCTTGAAGGAAAAGAGAAATCCCCTCAAATTACAATAGATGAACTCCCATTAACACCACCTTCATGTGTCTCCAAATCCATAATAGTAAACAACATAGATGAAACCACATTGAACTAACTCCATTAACATATGGCACCAACCAAAGGAGAAGCTATAACCCCAGTTAAATGACCAACATTAGGTCTAGCCAACTCTTGTTGTGAGAGCACATTCCCATATCCCTAAAGGCATAATACTCCTATAAACCCAAAATCTAGAGGAAATGCATAGTTATCATTATTTGAATAGTCACGATTGAAAATGTATGTTGTACTTACCTAATTCAAATATTGTGTGCCCAATGGGTGAATTGAGATATTGATTGGAGATGTAAAGGGCTTTTGCTAGACGATCTTGTAGCTTGCAAAATTTCATTAACCAACATTGTTTCCTCCACACGTGTTTTGGCATAGTCATAAATCCCATCCCTTGTCATTTAAGATACTCCCATGCCCTATCAACCTTAGCTTTATAGATAGATAGTACAAAAGTTGATGGAATGGACACCGAGTTGCAACTAGATTCAAAACCTAAAATATGAGCCAATGAAACCCCTCACATAAGGGATGTAACCCAAATAGCTAGAACTTCAAGATGATTTGGTGTCAAATCAACCTCATCCATCTTCATTGTCCACCATTTATAAGGTCAACAAATCCCTAAAACCCTTTATTAAGCTTCTATATATCAATTTCAAGGTGATATGAGGTGAACATGTTTGTAATACTATCAATGAGACCTCAATAATTCCAATCCATATCTTATGCATGCTTGAACATTATTTAAAGCCTAAAAAGTCTAATGATTTATTCCACATACACTAAAAAATAACCCCCTCTTCATATGAAGGAGTTGTCAAGATAGTGAATGTACATGAAAAAGAGGGCATGGAAAGATTATGAGAGTGCATCAAAACAATTTATTATTATTTTTTTAAACCATAATTATTAGTGTTTATATATATATATATATATATATATATATATATATAAATTGCGTTCGTTCGCATGCAAAATCAGGATTTTACATCGTATTTTCGAGCCTACTGAGGGCTTCTGATACATAAATTTTACCCCATCCATTCCCTGATATTTTTCCCCATGTTTCTTACAAAAAATTCTCATTTCTTGTAGCCTATTACTATACAATCGACATAATTGAAATAATAAATATATATAAAGTGTGCCATTCAAAAAAAAATTTCAAAACCAGAGTGAGAGAACAGACTATTCTTCCATTAGCGTTGGACTGTTCAGATCCAGTCCAGTGAATTCTTCTTCATTTCTCTTGCTGCTCTCCTCCATCTTGAGCTTCAATTATTCAATTTTATGACGCAACACATCCACCTCATCTTCCAATTGGCAAATTCATTCCTTCTTTTCTAATTGTCGCTCCTGCATGGCTAGAGTCTCAATTTGCTGTTGATGGATACATCATTGCAAAATTTCCAAACCTTCTTAAATCTCCAAGTGTTCCTACACACAGTCATTATAGGTCTGCCTGTTGCTGTCACAAACCAGAGCTTCACCCTCCCTCGACCCCCATGTCCTAGGCCTGCGACAACCCCATGAGCCGGAAAAAGAGCTATTCTCTGTAGAATTGTTGTGCACGCTCATGATTTTGTCCAGAATTCCACTGATGCCCCACTCCAAAATGCCACAGACCCACAAATCCAATATACCATAGACCCCCAACTCTAGAATGCCTGCGACCCACAACTCCAAAATACCACTGACCCCCAACTCTAGAATGCACACGAGGTTCTGCTCCAAATCCCCCACCCAACTCTGTTTATCCTGACAATTTGTGGCCTCACTCAGACTACTAGCCCTCTATAATTTGACACTCAAGCTCCCTTTGCAGCAGCTAAATCCTCCAGTGACCCCCATGAAGGTTGGCGCTATGACCCAAAACTCAGAACAGATGCTCAAAGACCCCAGCTTCAGCTACCAAGCCTTCGCAGAGGCCACCTGAGCAAAGATTAACCTTAAACCATAATAGCATATCAAACCGTTACTCCTTAAATAAAAGGTGCAGGCCTGGATAATGATGTTGTACTGAAGAATGGTACTAATGGAGCTATGAACCCAATGTTCCTCCTTAATTTCCCAACTATCAACCATGATTTCCTAGCTCTTCTGCTGGTGCTTCATCCTCACCCAAGCCTTCCTCCAATAAGCGGACAAAGTAATTATGGGTAGAGGAAATAAATGTTTCTCCTAATTTCCCATTAACTTGCCTTCGCCTGTGATGGAACGCCGACCTTTGCAACAGAATCCAAGTCCTGGGGGTTGCATTATCACGCTGTGTGGTTTCCCAAGCACAAGTGCAGTACCAATATGAAGGACATGGACATGTTGCTGCAACAGACTAATATAACGC
Organism: Pinus tabuliformis; assembly: GCA_031772625.1. Taxonomy (NCBI): domain Eukaryota; kingdom Viridiplantae; phylum Streptophyta; class Pinopsida; order Pinales; family Pinaceae; genus Pinus; species Pinus tabuliformis. The sequence continues at coordinate 1,238,063,894 of CM062805.1, read as the reverse complement.
TTGACAGAAGGCACAAGGATAGGTCGGGCTATGCATGGGACGATGCAACAAGGATCAAAGAGCAGGAGGCTGAAAGAAATGGGGGAGGGGACTGTTGAGCCTCAAACCTGCACCTTCCTATACACCCTCTCAGCCTTCTTTTTCCACTTACTTCATCCACCCAGTTGTTAAATCATTTCATTATAGTCTAAAAGGAGTTTTTTATATGGTTTTCTGACTATGCTTATGACTGTTGTTTGGTTTAGTTTTTTGTTCATGCAGCTGCAGAAACTTGTCAGTTTCCGCAGCCAGCACAGGATTCCGCAGCTATTTTGTTAAAAGCTATGCTACAGGTGTCCTATGAAGAAACGAGCCACATGGGCAAGCTCCAGGTGATGGATACATGGAACGTGTCCCTTCAAATCAGCCAAATCATCCATGGAAGGTCACGGTCAACGAGGGTCAAAGGCAAAGCCAACCAAGGAGTTCAGCGGTGACACGTCTCTGTTTTGAGCACGTGAACGTTTACGTGGCACAGTCCTCAGCTCACGAAGACATCGACACACCTGGAGATCATCCCCGTAACCTGAATCCAATAGCTACCACTCCGAAGATTTAATAGACATGATGACAGTTACGCTAGATCTCGGCTGAAGGGATCTACGTGTCTTTGGCAACGCAGTTAATAGCGTAGGATTCAGTTAGTTAGTTCAACACTTTTTCATTATAAATAACGCGTCGATGAATGCTGTAGAAAGGCTTTTGGATATGTAATTTCTGAACTGTTATTGTTATCACCCCACTGTTTTATATATGTTGCTGCTTTAATATATGAGAAGACTTTTCTGAGTTCATTTGTGTGACTACTCGTTGACTGGCTGAAGTGGCAGAGGGCCCCTGCACGCTGAAGCCTTGTAAATTTTTCATTTGGTTTTATTATGTTTCTGCTTTCATAATCTTTAGCTTGTACATAACACGCTGTTTTAATGTTTCTTAACTCACTACTGTTTATATTTTCACCTCTGTTTTCTTATAGCTGTCAGCTGATCAGTGCTTTTCTGCAGGTTTTCTTAGGCAGCCCGGGCAAATTTTCATCTTTTTGATAACTATTGACATATGAGATCATCTTGTCCTTCCTGCTAACTTTCATTTTCTGAAGTTTAATTCCAGCACTGTCTTTTTCAAGTTGTGATTTGCTTATTTGTTTTTTCTATTATTTAGATATCATACTGCTCATCAGTTTATGGTTTCTTTCTATAGTCAAGTCACTCTATTAGCAAGAAATCAGAATATTACTAACTGTAGTGTGATTTAGTTATCATATTGCTTAAACTTATTCATGATTGCTTCCCACAAGGTAGATTGAGCTGAAGGGTAAAGGATCAGAAGAGTTGAAGTAGTGTGATTAGTTTCCTTTCTGCAATTTAATTTCTTGCAATTTAGTTATCATATTGCTTAAACTTATTCATGGTTGCTTCCCACAAGGTAGATTGAGCTGAAGGGTAAAGGACTAGAAGAGTTAAAGTAGTGTGACTAGTTTCTTTTATGTAATTTAATTTCTTGCCATTTAGATATCATATTGCTTGACTTGTTCATGATTGCTTCCCACAAGGTAGATTGGGCTGAAGGGTAAAGGATCTGAAGAGTTTAAGTAGTGTGAATTAGTTGCTTTGCTTTTAGTTTGAGTTGCTTTAAGTTCAGTTTTTACTTTCTTTTCATTCAACAGCAAGGATACTGGGCCATTGTCATTAGTTCACTGTTTGATGCATTTACTTCCTCTTAAGAATTGATTTCAGTTTAGTTGTTTTAAAGCTTTCTTCTTGAGCACTTTCAAGTTTGAGAAAATCACTGTAGAAACCACCATCACCATCCATACTACATACTTCACTTTCATTTTCGCAATCGCACATTAGGGAAAGATAAATCCAAAAACAAACTAAAAAAAACTCAAAAACGACAAAAGACTAAGGAAATGGTTATCTAGTACATATAGTACACTTCACTTCGTCAGTTTACGAATCTCGGATTGAAATTTTAAATAGCAATTTAGATCACACTAAATTGACCAAACATTTTGGCGCCGTTACCGGGGAAGTGAAATTAGGTAGCCAATTTCTTAAAAAAAAAAAACAAGAAAATTTCAAGGAAGCAAAATTGATAACCTCTCAAAGTATGCTCTCCTCTTGCACTTAGTGTGATCTCGAGGATCAGAAAAGAGAAAGTTATTGGTTTAATAGTTTCTTGAGTATGCTCTCTTCTTGCACCTAGAGTGACTTGGAAGATCAGAAAGAGAATTATTAGCCCGACTTGAAGAAAAATAAAAAAATGACATGCATAAAGCAAGAGATTCTAGGGGAAGGTTTTTAGCTAGAGCCAAGAGTTCGATTTTTACAACTCCATCTACTCCAAGGAATAAACAAGAGACACCTCTATCATCTCCAACATACACTCCTAGCCCTAGGATTCCTGGTATTCAAGAGGCAGTAGTTGACTCTCCCACACCATCCATCGAATCTGAATTAGGAAGAGATCCTTTCCTTCCTTCTATAGGGAGACAATTGTAATTGAAGAAGTAGAATCACCTGAAGAAGAAGAGGGAGAAATTCCTTCTCGTTCGCCCTTAATAGAGGAACCAGAGGACTCTGAAGTCTTTGGGGAAACTACCATGACAGAGGAAGGAGCAAACGGATTCGATAGAGGTAGAGGTAGAGGAGGAGGAGGAGGAAATAATGGAGGAGGTAGAGGTAACATTGAGGGAAATAGGGATGGAGATAACTCATTCGGATTTCCTATAGTCGATGAGGACTCTCGAGCAACAATGAAAAACATCTCACCATCTGTCCTCCCAAACTTTCATGGGTTAAGAAATGAGGATCCTGAAACTTTTCTATCTGAGTTTGAGGTCGTGTGTCGAACTTATGATATCTGGAAGACTCTCAAAAACTCAAACTGTTTCCTTCAACATTGAAAGGAGCAGCTTTGAAATGGTTCATGGGATTACTCACTCAATCCATTAGGACTTGGAATGATATGAAACAAACATTTTTGGATAGGTACCTGGACTATTGTATGCCCACCAATCACAAGGATGAGGTATTCAAAATGGTGCAACGAGAAGATGAAAATTTGGAGGATTTACTTGAAAGATTTCAATACAACCTGAAAAGAGCAAAAATGAGTAACTTAGATGAGGAGACCTTGAAAGCCCTTCTATTAAAAGCCATTAGAGATGAATGGATAGATATTTTGAACATGATGGGGAAAGGAGACATATCTCAACTTCCACTTCATGATATAGCAGAGCTATGTGTCCATCTCTCAAGGGGGGAATCTAAAACTCAAAAAGGGCCTAGAGATCCTTCTCTCATCAGAGCCAACAAATCTGCAACTGGATCAGTAAGTAGGGCTGAGATTGGCAACATGCTTGATGAATTCAAAACTGACATCTTAGGGAGTCTTAGTGAGCAACTAGACACTCTTACGATTCACAATAAGCAGAAAGCAGAAGTTGAAGCTTTGGCTATCTTTTGCCCAAAATGTAGAAAGAAACATGCTCTAAGGGAATGTCCCTTAGATGCAAAAGTTGTAGAAACATGTGTAATATGTTCAGAGAATCATGAGACCAAGGATTGTCCTTCAATTCCTGGGCTCAAAGCTGTCTTTCAAGAAGATCCAAATACAATCGAGTCTCTCTGTTTTGTTGCAAGGAGACCTTGGCAAGGGCAACAAAATCAAGGGTTTAACAACTCTATGAACTTTCAACCCCCACCAAATTGGAATCCTTGGCAACAACCTTGGTCCCAACCTCAAAATCCTTTTCAATCATGGGTACAAGGTATGCAAGATCCTTATGGGAGATTTGCTCAATTTTATCAATATCCTCCATCTTTTCAAAACCAACAAGCTCCAAAACTTCCAAATCAAAATCCACAATTATCATTGCCATTTCCACAACAACAACAACCTTCTCAATAGAATCCAAATTCTCAACTCTTGCTTCCATTCCAACAGAAGTCAAATCAACTTCCTTCTCAGCCATTGCCAAACCCCAATAATAAAAACCCTCAAAATGCTTACATGATGGAAGGTCAACAATTTCCTGCCTATATGATTGTTCCTCTCAATGATGTACAACTCAGATCAGGTAGAGTCTTAGATAAGCCTTCTATAGATGCTCAAAATCAAATCATTTCTAAGGAAGATTCTCTTGAAGCCAATAAGGATTCTGAAGCATCTCTTCAAAACCCAAGCACTCAAAAAGGAAAAGAAAAAGAGTTAACCCCCACAACTCCTATAGTTGAGCAACCTGCATCTTCATCCACACCTCCTTTTCCTGAAATATTACAAATTGACAAAGGGGTGGAAAAACAAATCTTGTTGCCTGACTATGATTTTCTAGATGAATTGAAGAATGTCTGTATCAAGATTCCCTTGTTACAAGCCATTAAAGAGATTCCTATTCTAGCGAAAACAATAAAGGAGTTGAGTCTTAAAAGACCAGGAAGGAAACCAAGAGATACAAGAAGAATCCACCTGGTAGGAAAAATTGCAGATATCATGATGGGAAAAATTACTATGCAGAAGTATGTAGATCTCGGTAGTCCAATTGTCAAAACACATATCAATGGGGTAGAAATTCCAAATACTTTGATTGATTTGGGGGCTGCTATCAACATCATGAGTAGACAGACTATGGAACAGCTGAAACTTCCTAATCTTCTTTTTACACCTACTTTATTGCAACTTGCAGATCGATCAATTATCAAACCAGATGGTGTATTAGAAGACATTTCAGTCTCCTTAGACTCTTGGGAATATCCAGTAGATTTCATGATTTTAACTCCCAAGAGTAATTTAGGAGGACATCCTCTCATTTTAGGAAGACCTTGGCTAGCCACAGCTGATGCTTTTATCAGTTGTAGGTCTGGGGATATGTATATTTCTGATGGTAATTCGACAAAGAAATTCAATCTGTATCCTCCAGCAAAAGCAATTACAGAAATAGGAGATAATGAGTGGATTGATGATGAAGATACTATACAACCTGTCTTTACCATTTCTGAGATCAGTGAAGATAGTCAAATTCTGAACACATTAGAAAACTTTGAAACATCTTCAGAATATGACCACACACAATTTCAGTTGGATTCTGACATTGAGTATCTATCATCTAGACAAATGTCTCTTTTCTCTATGGAAGAGTTTGGTAGTTCCGCCATTGAGATCTTTCCAGGAAAAACATTGAATATCAACAAAAACTTGGAAAAATCACAACAGGAAGAGCTAACCAAAATCTTGCAAAAACATTCTACTGCATTTGCATGGGAGTATACCGATATGAAAGGTATTGACCCTAAGACTTTTATTCATCACATCTACATTGAGGAAAACAGTTGACCAATCAGACAACCTCAAAGAAGGATGAATCCAAGCCTTAGGGAGATAGTGAAAGAAGAGCTCCAAAAGTTACTTAATGTGAACTTCATTTATCCCATATCAGATAGCCGATGGGTTTCTCCTTTGGTTATAGTACCTAAAAAGAATGGTAAATGGAGGGTTTGCATTGATTATAGGGAATTGAACAAAGCAACTTTGAAGGATCACTTTCCTTTACCCTTTATTGATCAGGTATTAGATACTTTAGCAGGCAAAAAGTATTTCTCATTTTTTGGATGGTTTTAGTGGTTACAATCAGATTCAGGTAGCACCTGAAGATCAGGAAAAGACCACATTTACCTGTCCATGGGGAACTTTTGCTTACCGAGTACTTCCTTTTGGATTATATAATGCACCCGCAACATTTCAAAGGGAAGTACTAGGAATCTTTTCTGATCTAATTCATGATTGTGTGGAGGTTTATATGGATGATTTTACAGTTTATGGTAATTCATTTGAAGAGGCATTAGAGAATTTGGAAAAAGTCCTTATAAGATGTAAAGAAACAAACCTTTCATTAAGTCATGAGAAATGCTTTATGATGTTTACTGAAGGGATTGTTTTAGGACATCATATTTCAGAGGATGGGATTAAAGTTGATAGATCAAAAGTTGAAGTCATCTCCAAGTTGCCTATTCCAAATTGTCAAAAAGATGTTAGAAGTTTTCTTGGATATACTGGATATTATAGAAGATTTATTGAAAACTTCACCAAAATAGCATCTCCACTCTTCAAATTACTTACAAAAGACTGTGAATTCAAATGGGATCCTGATTTTCAATCTGCATTTGAAACTTTGAAAACAAGAATATCTGAAGCACCCATTTTAAGAGGGCCAAATTGGAAACTTCCTTTCCATATTTCTACAGATGCTTCAAATACAGCTCTAGGAGCTGTGTTGGGTGAAAAGGATTTAGTTCCTTATGCCATTTACTACACTAGTAAAAATTTGACTCCCACTGAGTTAAACTATACTGTGACTGAGAAAGAGTTCTTAGTTGTTTTTCATGCAATCAACAAGTTTAGACATTATATAACAGGCTATGAAACTTTTGTCCATACTGATCATTCTGCAATTAGATATCTCATGAACAAACCTGTTACTAATGGCAGAGTTATGAGATGGCTTTTACTTTTACAAGAATTCAATATTACTGTGTTAGATAGACCAGGGAAACAAAATACAGTAGCTGATTTCTTGTCTAGAATCCAAAATACTAACAAAGATTCTCCTGTAGAGGATAAGTTTCCAGATGAATATTTGTTTGCAGTAACTACTAAGACTCCTTGGTATGCATATATTGCTAACTATTTGGTTACAGGGAAGCTACCTCCACACTTATTTCCTAATGAGAAAAGGAAAATTATTCAGGAGAGTTCAAATTATTCATGGATTTCTAATGAATTGTTTAAGACAGGGCTAGATTGTGTGATCAGAAGATGTGTTCGGGAAGATGAAATGCCTGACATCCTCAAGGCATGTCATGATGAACCATGCGGTGGGAACTTTGCTGACAAGAGGACGGCCTATAAAATCCTTTCTTTAGGATATTATTGGCCTTCTCTCTTCAAAGATGCAAAACAATATGTCAGAAGGTGTGATAGCTGCCAAAGAGTTGGGAGACCGACTCTCTCAAATGAAATGCCATTACAACCACAGGTACTCATCGAACCCTTTGAAAAATGGGCTTTAGATTTCATTGGACCCATTAATCCACCATCTAGACAAAAGAAGTATATATTGGTTTGCACTTATTATGTCACTAAATGGGTAGAAGCCAAAGCATTGTCTTCTGCCACTGAAAATTCAGTTATTCAATTTCTTTTTGAGGATATTTTTATTCGTTTTGGTGTCCCAAGAGAAATTATGACAGATCAGTGAAGTCAATTTACATCTAACTTGATGGAGAAGCTGATGGAAGAATACAAAATCAAGCACAGAAAATCTACTCCTTACCATCCGCAAGCAAATGGCCAAGTGGAATCTACAAACAAAGTTCTTGAGAGCATCATCACCAAAAATGTTCATCTCCATAGAAGAGATTGGGCAGAAAGGCTTCCTGAAGCCTTAGGGGCCTACAGAACTACATGGAGGAACACAACAGGACATTCTCCCTATGAACTTGTTTATGGGAAAGAAGTCCTGCTCCCCATTGAGTTTCAAGTCAAGACCTTCAAGATGGCAGTCCAGTTGGGGATGAATCTATCAGAAGCCCAAAAGCACAGAATGGAGCAGCTGAATGAGCTAGATGAGATCAGACAAGATGCAATTTTAAGGACTGATCTAGTTCAACACCAAAGAGCTAAGTGGCATGACAGATACATCAAAGAGAGAAAGTTTCAAGAGGGAGATTGGGCTTTACTGTTTGATTCCAAGTTTAAAGACTTCAAAGAAAAATTTCAGACTCATTGGCTTGGGCCATATGAGATTGACAAAGTCTTTAACAATGGAGCGGTAAGAATCAAGACCATTGATGAATTTCAGACTCCTCTTATTGTGAATGGCCACCGATTGAAAATTTATCATAAGCCACTTTCAAAAGAGGAGTTTGTCAAAATGTTCCAAGAGAATTCTGCAATAAGGCTGGTGGAGAAGAATCCTTCTCCCCCATCAGCCTAATCTTTGTTTCTTTCAGTTTTTGAAAAATAAAAAATAAAAAAAATATGTATAAGCCTAAAAACCAATCACAGATTGGCGGTCTTATGCAGAAAATGTAGAGTGAAAATCAGGGACACCTGACACTCTATATTTTCCAAAAAAATATCCTCTCCTTCTTTTCCATCTTCACTCCACCTCATTTGCCATCTCACTCCATCTCCATCTCATTCTCATTTCCATTTCACTTCATTCCACTTCATTTTCACTTCATTCCACTCATTCCATTTCATTTCATTAATAAAAGTCCCTTTCAGGACTATTTTCATTCAGTTAGTTCTTTTCTAACTATCTTTGTGCAGTCAAGGGGATGCTGTCTCAGTTTCCGCAGCTGGGAAACCGTTTCCGCAGCCAGAAGCAGTTTCCGCAGCCAGAAATGATTTCCGCAGCCAGCATCACTCTGTTTTCAAAATTTACAGTCAACTGTTAGTGCAATCATCATGAAATGCAGGAGTAATTGAGCTAAAGACATGGGGCATCTTCAAGACATCAAAGAAGAGCAACTGGTTAGAAGCCTTGAGCAAGAATTGACAAAGTTTCCAAAGGTATGATCAAAAATCTTTATCAAATAACAATTCAAGTCGTAATTACGCATAGTTATTAAACCATAACAAGTTCTACTATGTGCAATGATTTGATACGATAGCTCCACTACCACTCCCATTCCACGATATCACTCCACACACCTCGCATTCATTTCTCTAACGGTCTTATGATTATTCCGAGTTTAAACTCAAGTATGACTGCACTTCCATTTATTACCCGTACTCTTGAGACGTGACCTATTGTGTTACGGCTCTTCCCAGCCGTAATTTCCGCAGCCGTCTGTTGAGACGTGTAAAATCTCATACACAGTCATCCGACTCGAAAGAATCCCGCCGTTACTCCACTCGCTTATCACTCCACTCACACTCCACTTATACCATACTCCTCGCATGCATTCGCATTTTATCTTGAACTTGTTTACTGCTGCTCACCCTCTGTTCCTCCGGTAATACTTCCATTCCCTGTTCTCCATTTCCGACTGCAGTCACTACAGTCATCCTAAACCCTGACTGTAGTCACTACAGTCTATCCTAAACCCTGTAACAGAGCTATTTTTTCCTTAAACCCTCACACGCAGAAGAACTCTCAGTGGAATTTAAAACAGAGGATGGGAAAATCACTGAGAGCTGAGCCGGAAGGACCGAAATACTTGGAGGGTTATCCTCAAGTTAAGGAATTGCTGAAGAAATTCAGATGGCTACGATTTATCCAGAAGTTTAAAGGCTATAACAAGGAGGTGACCAAATCTTTTGCACGATCTTTTAATGGACAAACAGTGGAGGTTGGAGACTTAAAATTCACAGTGACCGAGGCCACAATAGCAGCTGCCACAAGCCTACCTCAAGAAGGTGAAAGGTGGTTTAAAAATAGAAGTGTGGACGATCAAATATGGAGAACCATGCTACAAAACCAAGGTATGGATACCACCGTATTTACAAGAGGCATCCCTGTTCATGTACTAAAAGAGGAATGGTCTAGTCTACTGTTAGTCATCCAGAAATTTATCACGTGTGAAGGTCGTTTTGGCTCTATGTATATGTATCATGTTAGACTGATGATGAATTTCATAGACGGTCACACTCTTAATTTGCCTCATTTTCTGCTATCAAGTTTGAAAAAGATGAGTTTTACAGTTCAAAAACACGTAGGCAACATTGAACCTCATCTCTACCATCATGGGCTCATAAAAATTCTTATTGAGGATCAGTTGAAGAAAACTAAGGATACTTGGGAGCAATTCTTGACAAGAAACTACTTCCAAGAGCCGTCTGAGGCCTCTGGAAGCAGTCCACCAAAGATTCCAAGGAAAAGTAGGAGGAAAGAAAAGAACATTACAATCCAAGACTCCCCTACAATAGAAATTCAAGAAACTGTCCACAAAGAAGAAGAAGACAGAGCTAAAAGTAAGAAACAGAAGAAAGAAAAAGGCAAAAGAACCATTCAAGAAGTCTATCCATCCCCTAAGCAATCCATAGAAGAGGATTATCAACCTCTGTCAGAAAGATTAATAGATCTTCAGGCTGCTGCTATAGCCAAGAAAAAGCAAAAAGGAAAACAGAGTGCACAAAAGAAGAGTACTAGTTCATACTTAAGAAGGAGCACTAGGCTAAAAGGGAAGGGGAATAAAACCAAAGAAAAACAGTCTCACTTTATTGATTTAGGTGAAGAGACACTTGAGAAATCTCCAGCCCAGCCAAGCATTGAGTCAAGTCCTCCACGTGAGGAAAGCCCTTTTCGGCCGGAAAGAGAGAGCAGTCCTCCTCCACCAGATTTTGAGTTTAGGCCGAGAAAGACACCTGAGGTAGATCCTAATCAGCAAGAGGTATATAACTACCTGGAATCCTTAGAACAATCAGCTGCAGGACCAAGTACCTCTCTGCCACTTGATGCACAAGTTCAGTCTTTGAAACAGGAAGTATTTGAGTTAGAAGTCCTAAATAGGCATATCATACAGGAAAATGAAGCACTCAAAGAGCAGAGTAAAGTAGACAAGATTGTCCATGATAACACTATGCTCCATTTAGGACTGTGGCAAAAGAAAAACAAAAAACTGAAGAAGAAGTGCAAAAAGTTAAGCAGAGCATTGATTAACCTCAAGTTCAAATGTCTAGTCAGGAAGCCAAGGATGATGTTAGCATCAAGGAAGAAGAAAAGAGGGCTAGATGTCCTTGCAGAAGCATCAGAACATATGGATTAGAGGGAAATAACTCAATTTTGGTTGCATGAGGACATGCAACACCTTCACAGTGGGGGTATGTTGAGCCTCAAACCTGCACCTTCCTATACACCCTCTCAGCCTTCTTTTTCCACTTACTTCATCCACCCAGTTGTTAAATCATTGCATTATAGTCTAAAAAGGGGTTTTTATATGGTTTTCTGACTATGCTTATGACTGTTGTTTGGTTTAGTTTTTTGTTCATGCAGCTGCAGAAACTTGTCAGTTTCCGCAGCCAGCACAAGTTTCCGCAGCCAGCACAGGATTCTGTAGCTATTTTGTTAAAAGCTATACTATAGGTGTCCTATGAAGAAACGAGCCACATGGGCAAGCTCCAGGTGACGGATACATGGAACGTGTCCCTTCAAATCAGCTAAATCATCCATGGAAGGTCACGGTCAACGAGGGTCAAAGGCAAAGCCAACCAAGGAGTTTAGCGGTGGCACGTCTCTGTTTTGAGCACGTGAACGTTTACGTGGCACAGTCCTCAGCTCACGAAGACACCGGCACACCTGGAGATCTTCCCCGTAACCTGAATCCAACAGCTACCACTCCGAATATTTAATAGACATGATGACAGTTACGCTAGATCTTGGCTGAAGGGATCTACGTGTCTTTGGCAACGCAGTTAATAGTGTAGGATTCAGTTAGTTAGTTCAGCACTTTTTCATTATAAATAACGCGTCGATGAACGCTGTAGAAAGGCTTTTGGATATGTAATTTCTGAACTGTTATTGTTATCACCCCACTGTTTTATATATGTTGTTGCTTTAATATATGAGAAGACTTTTATGAGTTCATTCGTGTGACTACTCGTTGACTGGCTGAAGTGGCAGAGGGCCCCTGCACGCTGAAGCCTTGTAAAGTTTTCATTTGGTTTTATTATGTTTATGCTTTCATAATCTTTAGCTTGTACATAACACACTATTTTAATGTTTCTTAACTCACTACTGTTTATATTTTCACCTCTGTTTTCTTATAGCTGTCAGCTGATCAGTGCTTTTCTGCAGGTTTTCTTAGGCAGCCCGGGCAAATTTTCATCTTTTTGATAACTATTGACATATGAGATCATCTTGTCCTTCCTGCTAACTTTCATTTTCTGAAGTTTAATTCCAGCACTGTCTTTTTCAAGTTGTGATTTGCTTATTTATTTTTTCTGTTGTTTAGATATCATACCGCTCATCAGTTTATGGTTTCTTTCTATAGTCAAGTGACTCTATTAGCAAGAAATCAGAATATTACTAATTGTAGTGTGATTTAGTTATCATATTGCTTAAAATTATTCATGATTGCTTCCCACAAGGTAGATTGAGCTGAAGGGTAAAGGATCAGAAGAGTTGAAGTAGTGTGATTAGTTTCCTTTCTGCAATTTAATTTCTTGCAATTTAGTTATCATATTGCTTAAACTTATTCATGGTTGCTTCTCACAAGGTAGATTGAGCTGAAGGGTAAAGGACCAGAAGAGTTAAAGTAGTGTGACTAGTTTCTTTTATGCAATTTAATTTCTTGCCATTTAGATATCATATTGCTTGACTTGTTCATGATTGCTTCCCACAAGGTAGATTGAGCTGAAGGGTAAAGGATCTGAAGAGTTTAAGTAGTGTGAATTAGTTGCTTTGCTTTTAGTTTGAGTTGCTTTAAGTTCAATTTTTACTTTCTTTTCATTCAGCAGCAAGGATATTGGGCCATTGTCATTAGTTCACTGTTTGATGCATTTACTTCCTCTTAAGAATTGATTTTAGTTTAGTTGTTTTAAAGCTTTCTTCTTGAGCACTTTCAAGTTTGAGAAAATCACTGTAGAAACCACCATCACCATCCATACTTCATACTTCACTTTGATTTTCGCCATCACACATTAGGGAAAGATAAATCCAAAAACAAACTCAAAAAAACTCAAAAACGACAAAAGACTAAGGAAATGGTTATCTAGTACATATAGTACACTTCACTTCGTCAGTTTATGAATCCCGGATTGACATTTTAAATAGCAATTTAGATCACACTAAATTGACCAAACAGGGACCATAATAAAATGGAGAAGAGGAGGGACGAGAAGAATGAGAGGATTAATGAGATGAGAGGAAGAAGGGTGAAAAAGGTTAGGGAGGAGAGGGGTTAAAGGAGAAGAGGGGAGGGGGAGGGAAAAAAGAGAGAGAATGAAGCTCGAGGGGGGGGGGGGTTAATGAAAGCTTATGTGAGACTAACCTTGCATAATCCTAAGTTGTTGATACTTTATAACCTCTTGGTTAAGCCAAGAATGCCATCCTCAAACCAATAATTCAAGCCTATGAATAATATTAGGGAATTCCTATCATTTCCTCGACCTCATTCACAATTCTTTTTTCTTCATTCAACTGGCAAGCCAAATTTACTTTCTTATCTGCTTCCTGGTTATTCCCTCTTAGGATATGAAAAAAGGACACAAAATCAAAGAAGGGAATCATCCCTTGGGATCTCTTAATAATTTGATTTAGGTTCATGTTTTTTGCTGATGAAATATAGTTCATATGCTTTATGATCAACATTGAGTCACCTAAGACTTGGATCTTTCTGATGCCCTTTTTTTGAGCCAATGTTAGACCGAGAAACAAACCATAAGCTTCAGCTTGATTGTTAGTCTTCCTACCCAGGCCCCAAGCATATCTATCTTCAATGATTCCTTCGGGATTAATGAGAATCCCTCCCCCTTCTGCCACCCCACATCAAAACAAGTTATTACTATGGGTTATATTTAAAATGATTTACAACTTCATTTATTTTGTCATAATCAGTGGCAATCTAAATTAAGTTTTGACATATAATAATATATTCTAATTAAGAAAAATGGAAAAGAGGCGGGAGGACATTGTCCCTATATTACTAATGATACTCCTACACATTTAAGCTAAAATATAGTACATAATTGGTGGAATGGAAAAAAATTAATAACCATATTCTTAAGTGTATAAGTAGGGAAGGCACATGACCAGACAATAGTGCATGGTGTGCATGTGCCAAATGAAGAAGAAAATGTAATCTTGGACTTCCTGTAATAAGGTGTTACTCTATGTTTCCATTTAAATGTCAATGACATAAAGGTTTGCATGCTCTCTATACTAAAAGGAAATTCCAATCTTTGGAGAAGTTTGCTTTCCCTTTTTTCTATACAAAAATGGTTTATTTCATTTGAAGCTCTCAATGGTTCTATTTATAAAGAGGAAAGAAGGGTTGTCTTTGTTGGGAATGGGGTTTCTTTCGCAATGTCCTAAAAATATATGTTATAAAAATATATGAAATATATGTTATAAATGTAGTCATGTTCATTGAATATTACAATCCCAAGGACATCATACTTTTATGTATGTGGAATAATGGAATCAATGCTATCAATAAAACTATCTTCATTGCATTATACGTTATCCACGATATTTTGGTGGTTTAATACAAGTCACACAGAAAACAAGAAATACATTATTTTTACTTGTAAGAAATAGGAAGATATGACATGTATATGTTCATTCTTTCTAAATGTGCTAAGATAAGTGTTCTCCATGCAATAAATCTCTCATATGGAAAGTGATGAGGGTGGATACTCATTTAATGCAAAAAAAGGTCGAAGACTCCAACTCTACACTTTACATTTTGTTGTTGCCATGATTTTTTATAAATGCAGAGATTAGAAAATGGTAAATACTCCTTGTCTCCTATTATGTCTATGCAATTGATGATAGTGTTTGAATGATGTTTAAATGGTGTTTGAATGTACACTTCATTGTTCCCATATTTTATACAAAATTCAAAGAATAGAGAATATCAAATAGTCTTTATCACCTCTTTTACATATGCAAATGGTAAAAACTAGTTATTTTTACGATTGCTAGAATTTTTACCTCTTGATTTTCTATCAAATGCTGGAGCTTTTGGTTAGCATTGTCAAGGAATTTAGTTTTAATAACAATGAAAGAAAGTAAGTTGTGTATTTTTTTATTGATAATATATGACATATAATGATGGTCTCCCACTAATCTTGTCATGAAATTTATTTAATATAGTGCAAAGGCCTAATTCATGGAACATGTTTAGATTGCTTTATTACAACATCTTTTGCATAATTTGGAAATAATGATAAACATAAAAAAATATGATGTGTTGTTTCCTTAATAATCTAAGATAAAAAAGAGATGTCAATGAACTAAAGTAGAAAATCTTTTAAGGACAATTATGGTTTGAATTAAGTGTTAATATAGTAAATTCAAGAATATAAATAAGCTTTGGTCTCCATATCTAAGCAATGTCAATAAAACGAGATGGAACATATATTACATTAAATCTAGAAAGTGCTTTCTTTAAGTTTATAAAGTGGTTTCTTTGGGATTTTATTCATCTAATACTTTTTTTTAATACAAAAATGAGTAGTATTAAGTAAAATATGTTCCTGGTCGCAGCAAAGGAACTCAGAGGTTACATCTTCTGAATTCAAATCCGACTGAGTATCATAAGCATCACTGACCATCTACTCATAAGGAAAAACTAACCCATCAAGAGAAACTGAGAACAAACTTTGAAGATAGCTACATGTTTACATATAGAAATCCAAACGACAACATAAGACTATCTATAATCTTATCAACATAATCACAATATACCTATGACCACTACATTCTACAGACCAGAGCGATTCAATTCTTCACTTCACAAAAGACAAAACGCAAAAAATCGCAACAAAGCTTACGAGAGTAGTTAATTGATGATTGAAGTTGACTTATTCAGATCAATTTCACGACCTCCCATATTATCCTCATGCTTGACTAGTTCTTCTGGTGCATCGTTTCTCAATTTGAGATCCATCACAATGCCTCTGAGGGCATCTACTTCATTCAACAGACAAGAGAACTCCTGAATATGACGAATTTATGAGCTTAGAATGAGAACGCCCAAGAATTCTTGTATTTTACTTTGAGCCAACAATCCCAAAGCGTCAGGTTATGCACGAACAAGGATGTTTAAGCCACCTTGTCAGCAAACCAGAGAGTTGCAGAAGACTAGATTGGAGCTCTTTGCAGAGCTTGCAGGGAGGAATCTGCCTTAACACCACAGCGAAGACGAAGAGCCAAACCAAAGTCAAAATCGAAGCCAATTGAGAAGATAACTATTTTGAGGAAAGGAACACATGGTTGAATGGGCCTGAAAGGATGCATCTCATCAATTTAACTCTCCAATTCCTGTCAATCCACACGAGTTCAACCAAACATTAAATTTTCCTACACGTCGACTAGATATGTCCATCCTTGTTCAGTGTGAAGCGTAATTCTAGTGCTCGGGCATATAAGCTTTGATAGTTCGAGCATGCAAGATCAGGCATAAGGACCTTGCATGACAATAATTGAAATAAATTGACATGTTCCTCTTGGAGAACAAGCCAACAATCGATCACATATGAATCAAACTTAAATCAAGATCATCATTACCAAGGATTGTGTATGATAAGAAAGGGAGGATCATATGACAAGGGGAATGAATACAATTTTTAAGGGTTGCTGACAAAATCCACGAAGCCAAATCCAAAAGGAATTCCACACATTAAATATCATTTGATCCATTAGGGAATTAAGCACTTGGTTTTATACCCATTTATTTCGAGATCAAATTCACCCATATAGCAAGCATGGTTTCCCTTCGCATCAACCTCCATATTTTTGTTTTTTGAGAATATGAAAAGAGTTCTTAGAACGAAATGCAATCAAAATACTTTTGATTCTTTGAGTAACCTACCTAGGGTGTTGTATTTCAGATTCCTCCCAATATTGAGATACTAGATCAAGATTAAGGAGTCACCTAAGATAACGATATCTTCCACGCCTTTATTTTTGGCGATGAGTAAACCATGGAGGAGTCCATACATTTCAACTTGATTGTTTGATCTTCTCCCTAATCCCCAAGAAAACCTAACTTCAATCATTCCTTTGAGATTGATTAAAATCCCTCCCCCTCTTGCCACCCATGGGTTTCCTTTTGAAGCCTCATTAAAATGAGGAATCAATTTTTTTATGTAATTACCATTCTTCCAATTCCTATTGAGGAAAACACAACTTCTAGTTGGGACTCAAAGGGTTTGAGGGAGGAGACTTAACAAAATAGAATTCAAAGGAGAGGAAACATACCCAATTGTCTTTCAGAGGATCTAAATAAGCATCTCTAGTAAGTGGATTGGCCTTAAGGCAGAAGGAGAGGGCCTTCAAAGGAACAAACATAGGTGACCAGGGGGCACCTTTGAAGATTACAAAATTTCTAGCTTGCCAGATTTTCTAGCATAGGTATTTGGGGATAGAAGTCCAGAAAGATTTGAAAGAGGTTTTGGATCTAAGGGAGCTCAAATAGAGTTTGTTCCATGTAGAAAAAAAATTCCTGAATCCCATTAGGCCACCTAATTTTTGAGAAAAGAGGTTCAAGGGAAAAAATACTAAACTAATTTAATGAAGGAGAAATCGAGAAAGAGGTGAGGGATAGATTCTTCCCAAACTTTGCACAAAGGGCACCTCGATGGGCCCAAAACTCCCCTCTTTCTTAAGTTTTCCAAATTAAGGATATTATTATGAGACAAAAACCAACAAAAGATATTAACTTTAGGAAGAGCATTAGGACTCCACACTTTGTTTCAAAGGGAATATTTTGGAGGGATTCTTGATTCATAGAGAAGTTCATAATATCCTTCTTTAACTGTGTATGTTGAGGATTTCTACCCTATCTTGTCCTGAAGGTGGCAATTGATCATAGTTCTTCCCAACCATTTATTTTCCAGAATTTCTACAATAGCATTGATATGCTCAAGAAGATCTCCCATATTCCATCTGGTCCATAATCCTTCCTCATTCCACTAGGATATTTGGGTAAGAGTTGATATTCCATTTTCCTTCATGTATTCTCTTAATGACCTCAATTCCTTGCATTTATCTAATGAAGATTGTTGTAGAATTGAGTCCTCCCATAGTCTGATAAAATATCCATTCCCTCAGATCCAATTGAAGTGTGTAATTATTAGGGAAAACGTCGAAGAAATAAGTTTCCAAATGGGGGAGCTTTGTCGGATCGAACCAATTTCTGACGGCCAATAATATTTTTCCCTAAGAGTTTAGGCCCACTAGGCATCAAGGTGAGCTCTAAGATTCCAATCTAGCTTTGCACCAAAGGCAATATTTTTCAGGGAAGGATCCATTATGCCCAAGCCTACATGTTGTTTGGGAGCTCTAATAGTGTCCCATTCAATGAGGTGGAACTCTTTTGTAGAGGATTTGCCTCCTTCCCATAAAAATTTCCTCATGAGGCTTCCTAGCCGTAAAAGAATTTGCTTGGGAGACAAAAAAGATGAAAATTGAATTTGCTTGGGAGACGCCCTAATGTCTTACTCACTTCTTGTCCCATTTTCCTTTGTTCTTTGCATTACCTTTCTAGTCTGGTTTAGTCTCATATCTGCGCTTCGATTCTTCATAGCAATGCTTTAGCTTTCGAATGGCCTCCTCCAGTGATCTAGGCTCATCGAACTCAATTCTGTCTTTGAATTCCATCAGTAACTCACTAGTGAAACTCTGAATCTTGGCCTTCTCCTCCTTGAGGTAAGGAACATACCTCAATAGCTCCAAGAAATTTTTGTGTACTCTTCATCTGTCATAGATCCCATATTTAGCTCATAGAATTCTTTTTCCCTGTCATCAAAGTATCTCTCTGATAGATACTTCTTCTTGAATAGCTACTCAAACTCACTCTAAGTCAAGTCTTTCTCATGTATACCTCTAACATTCTTCACATCTTCCCACCAAATGTATGCTTTACCTTTGAGAATGAATGTAGATACTATGGCTTTCATGTTATATGAATAGTCATCCAACTTGGAGAACTTCCTCATGCCAAGCAACCATGCCTCTGCATGCTGCGATTTATTCACCTCTCCATTGAATGTAGGTGGCTTTGCTTTCTTAAAATAATTCAAAAAATACCCCTTATCGCTCCTCCTATAAGGATGATAATGATATCGATCATCATGCTTTTCAGAACAAGAACTAGCGGACAAGTATCTTCGCTCCTTACTTTTTCTTTTCTAAATACCTGCCCAAGACCTAGTACCCTATACTTGGATGAATGAGGGGCTTAGGAGGTACCACTATAGACCCGGCATGGGATGGTATTTCACTACCTTACTCTTACCTTTACACCTTCAACCTAGGAGATAGAGTGATGGATGCGGATGCCCAATGGTACCTGTGTTTATCCCCTCTTATATCCGGAGTGTCCAATAATTTGCCATCTCTGACGTTGTCATATCTATCTGACCTGTGACCACCATGCGACCTACTTCCATATGCCCCATTAGTTTTTTCCTCCTTCTCACGGTTGATCTGCAATGTTCCATGTCACTACAAATCTAACAAACTCTAAAATATCATTGCATTTACCTGTGCTAGCTTCTCCCGTGCCTGTATGATTACGTCATTATCTGCCTTACAACTCTTTGTAGTCTACCATCTTGCTAGTCATTTGATATTACTTCCTGCAAGGTATCTCAAGTCAGCGAAACCAAATCACAATAAACCAACGTACCTTAGTATAGTTCAGGGAGGATACCTTGTCTACAAGATCAACAAATCAGCATGATACATGTATAACATAAACATGATAGCATATAGAAACATAACACATAAGCATATAACCATGCAACAATCATTCTAGCTAGAGTCCAATCACTAATGCATGACCATGTCAATCACACATACTATGACCTCATGCATGACGAAATCAACCGTATCAATGTACGTGGACAATGCACAACCATAAATGTAGACGATACACCAACATACATTCGGACAACACACAAGCATAACCATGGTCTACACACACTCATTAACACATATAATCAAGCATAAACAAACAATACTTGTAACAACAGGCAGCAACATGTAACCAATCATACAAGGACAATACATGTAAGCAACATGTAAAAAAATTTAACCAATCGTATACTAATAACGATGCATTCCACAACAACACCATCAACTTCCACATGGTCACATTGCTACAACCATGATCAACACCATGCAAATGCAACAAGCACATAGAATAAAAGCACAAGAGACACACAAGCAACCAACATGCATGCATGACCAACACGCAACCCATCCAGTTCGAGGGGTGAACCATGCTCTGATACCACTTTTTGGTATCAGTTATGACCCAACGAGAGTGCAGTCCGCTGTGATACCACTCAGTAACACCCTCCTCCCACATCTACCCAAGTAACTGGCCAACTAGAGTAAACATGCGACGAGAGGCCACTATGATATGATTTGACCTCCTAAGTTACGTTAAGGAAGTGGAACCGATGAAAACACACCATACAGACCTTCAACATCAGCATTAGGACCCTCAGGAACCATCCCAACCTTTCTGCCAACCAACCCTTGGGTCCCACTGAGATTTTGGACCACTTGACCCCCGGACGCTCCCATGCTATAGGCTTGCCAACGTCCAAGAGGCTCTGGATGCTCTCATGATAGGCATGCCAACATCCAGGGACTATTTTGCTCAGTGTTGTGCCAGCGTCCCCAGGATTTGAGCCACTTTTTCAGGCCTAGAGCCCAAGTCACTGCCCAAAATTGAATGACACCTTCAGAACAGTAAGATAACAGGGAAATGACAATACAAATACAATTACTTGAACAAGACCTTGACTGGACCCCTACTAGCCATGACAGGAATTTCATCAAACATATCACGAATATGTAATCTACAGGAGTAAATAATATATCTAAGCATAGGGGTCTCATACTTAGTTGAGAATTGCTAAGAAGCATTGATGCCTCAACACATTAACTGCCATTTCATCCATTAGGTCATAGATACATTTTTCATTCATTTACAAGTAGAAACATGATGAGATCCATACATAGCTACTGTCATAAAACATATACATAACCAGCATGATAGCAACAGAAATACGAAGGAAATCACAACCATATAATCCACACATAAACCAGTATAATACTCATAGAAATACAAGGATAAATAACCTCATATTGATGATACAAAATCCAAACCCGGGATGGGACTTCCACGTTCCACCCAACCATAGAATGGCTGAGCCAAATCTCTCTTTAGCCATTCACCTTTGTGCCATATTCCAAGCATGAATGTGGGATCTCATAGAACACATCAATCCAAAACCATCAAGGGCTTCCAAAGGCCATCCACCTTAACCCATAAAATAGTGATTCCACCTCACGGTCGGACATCACAAAACCATCATCAGATTGGTCTCTATCCAAGCCTTCCAGGGCTCCAGAGTGTTTGTCCAACCAAGGCTTCCAGGACTAGTAACTCAACCCACAACTTATTCTGAGCTTCTAGAGCGTTTGTCCAACCAGGGCTTCAAGGACTAACAACTCAACCCACCAAGGACTTCCAAAGTGTTTGTCCAACCAAGGCTTCCAGGACCAGTAACTCAACCCAAGGTAAGGAAACATGCGAACCAACCAAAACAAAACAAGGAAATAAATCCACAAGCACCATGGCTATCCAGGAAATAGCAAGGCTAGGAAATCCACTGTCAATCTCGGCCATCCTCCATGCCAATGAAATATCATGACCAATAAACCACATGCATATGCCATGCATGCCAAAACTAGTGAGGAAACATACATGCAACTCGGTACCTACAGGAAAAACCCGATGTAGATGCTGATCTCGATGTCCTCTTGTGCTTTCCTGCGCTTTCTTTGCCTTCTTGCTCCAAAAATCCAACTGTGCCACACCCTCCACGAGTGTTCCAAGAAAACTCTAAGTATCCAAGAGTATGAGAGAGAGAAAATAATGAGAGAGCTCCAAAACTAAACTGACAAAAGTTTGTGTACTGATCCTCATATGCCTTTTTAAGAATGAGGCCTCTATTTTATTCATTTTCCTCCTCACATGCAACTTGTGACCTTTCGCCTCCCTTTTCTCCTAAATTCCATTATTTTCATAAATAAATGTGCCAAAAAAGTCTTTTTGCCTTTCCAAATCCTTAGCCATTTCCTTTGCCAATTTCCTTAGCCATTAATAACCAAATGAACACCCACATTAGGATGTCTTAACAAACATTCATCTTGGAATAAGTGTGTCATCCACCATGGTTATTATTTTTCCTTTATTAACTTTTATTACATGGAATTTTCACTAGGGTTGTTACAAGATTTTCTAGGGCATCAAATTTATTGCTTGAGCCCTTTTGGGCACCGAATTGACTTGAGTTTTCCTTACTCGCACTAATCATGTTATTGTTTTTTTATGTTTTAGGTTGTTGATTTTTTTTTTCCTTATTGAGGGGCTTGTTGCTTGTTGGATCATATTCTTCTCTTTGATTGATGCCATTGATCCCTTGTTCTCCTTGATTTTCATTTGTTGTAGTGGCCTTAGAGAAAATCATGGCAAAGTGACCATATTCGTGGCATATCCTGCAGTTAAATGGTGGTTGATCATAATCAATTTCCTGAATATGAGCCCAATCGTCCATACAAAGGTTAATAGCCGCAGGGACACCTTTCTCCATATCAATCTCCATGGAGATTCTGGCACAAGCGAATAAACCCTCTCTAGGCTCTACACAATCAATATTTTCCCCCAAAGAGTTTCCTATTAATCTGAAGGTGGCGTCGTTCTAGAAGTGCAGAGGAATATGTGGAAGTTTAACCCATACTGGAACAACAGTGGGGATATCATAGTTAGGATTAAAATTAGGGTTCCATTGATCCAAATATAACCCTTGAGGGCGCATGAAATATGGTCCACTGCTAAAGATCATATCTCGATCCTCCTTGAATTCAAAGTAGAAAGTGAAGAAATGCTTTCCAACAAAAGAAGAAACAACATCCCCCTTCATCTTAGGTTTCCAATTGTCTCGATCCATGTTTTGATAGATCTAGGGGAAGGCCAAAGGCTTGTAAATTTCCCAATCAAACATTGATCTGCAAGCTGCAAAGCCTTAGTCTGAGCTTGAGGAACCCAAATCAAGATCTTTAGGATTTCATCAATCTTTTTTGTAAAACTTAGAAGGAGGGGGCTTCTAGAACTTAGGGCCATTAGCCACCAAGTTGTTGCAACCGTCTTGGAGAGCTAAGAATCATGCGCCATTCTGGCTTCCTGGCAAAAAGAACCCCAACATCAGAGTAAATAATAAAAAGAAACAAGGGCTAACTCCTCAACAAATGGTGGCTTTTATTTTGCTTCAAGGCCATAACCTGCAATGAAAACACTCCACCTGAGATATTTAGGCCCAAATCGATACTGTGAACCCAAAACATAAACGAAAATAGAAAAATCACAGCCAACACTGCAGGACAAGGCTTCAAACCCTAGAGAGACCGCAAACAAAACTTCACTATTATGAATCACATAGCTTTTGTAATGTCAAATTTATATTTTACTTAATTCAATAGTACATTTTTTTTTGGTTACAATGTCTTTAGAATTATAAATTCTTATATATTAGATAAATAAAAAATAACTAGCAAGTTCCCCTAAAGGTGCAAAAGTACACCGAATGAATAGAATATTTGGGAAGATCATCTCACCACAAACAAAGCCATTGTTGAATGCATTCAGATGAGGTTTGTCAAACTCTCCAATGAAATCAAAAATTAAAATATAAATTATTAGTTATTAAATATTTGTGATTAATTTTTTCGAGATTAGTCACAATTAAACATTATCACACTAATTCTTAACCACTTAAATTATAATTAATTTATAAAATATTGTTTTCCATATAGAAAATTAAATCATTCATTAAATTATTATAATGAAAATTTAATAGTTTGATATTTTTATAGTAATAAAAATTTCAAAAAATTAATAATATTTTCTTTCAAATTTATTGAAATTATATAGTTAATCATCAACTTTATTAAACTTAATTACACAATAAAAAGGTCAAATAACTTTATATTTGTATTGAAAAAAACCCTTCCAAAAAGTCTCATTTCCACCTAGATATTTCTTTTACATAAATATGGCTTGTTTCTTTATGGTGACATATGTTCAAGTCTGATTTTTTTTAACATTATAATTTTGTAACTAAATATATATTTTAAAAATTACACAAGCACAATTTATACATAATGCAGTGTATTCTAAACATATCCGTATATATTATTTCCCTTCAGAAAATTGTATCTTTTATTATTTGTAGAACTTATTTGAATTTCATTTTTGTACATCTTTGTGTTTGTAATAAATGCTTTTTTCATATTTGTAAAAAACAGAAATATATTTTGAAAAATACCATATCTCTTTGCACATTTTCTATATAATGAAAAAACACATATATATCAAAAATCTGTTTTGAAAAATACCATATCTCTTTGCACATTTTATGAAAAAACAAAATGTCGTTAGGAGATCCTAACACAGAATGTCCGTCCTCTTGGAGACACTGCAGTGGATGAATATAGATATAATTTTATAATTATTTACTACAACATAAATGAACAAACCATATTAGATTGCATTAATTAGACTACTTGTAATTGAGATGGTGGGACCACAACAATGATTTATTGTATTGATAAGAAAGTAGAAAGGTTGTAAAGAAAAGTTTACATATTGAATAAGGTCATTTGGCAAATTAGAAAATTAATTAATTTGCATATATAATTTGGTACTCTGTAAAATGGGATAGTTTATAACTCATAAAAGCTAGCGAGAATTTTATAAAATTCATTAAATATTAAAACTATTTTACATATAAAATTTACTAAATATTTTATTTCGAAATAAAATCACAGAATTATCCCATGTATTAAAAATATTTATTAAATATTTAACGTGTTTTATATATAAAAATATTATTTAAAAAAAAAATAACGTGATTTCAACTTTGAGATCATTAAAGTCTATTTTAATATATAGTAATTGTTTTTAAAGACGAATGAGCAATTATTATTATAGCTGCGGTAGATATGGTATTTAATTTTTGTTTTGATTGTATATTAGTTTTTCTTCCACCAAACATTTATGACATTATTCATAGTTTAACATTGATAATTTAATTTTTGTTGTTATTAAATTTATTTGTTTGTAAGGGAATTGGTTGAAGTTTTATTATGGGTTGTTTAGTAACTCTATTTCTATTAGTTACTAATTTTTTGTTTTTTGTTTTATTTCTTTTTATTTTTTCATGAATTATAATTTTTTCATGACTTTTTTTTTGTATAAGCTTGTTAGGACCCTTTTTCTATTTATATTTCATGAAAATAAGTATGATTTCTACAAAATTGCAAGTGGCCTCAACCTGCCCGTAGGAAACCAGGTCTGTTGGCCACCTGTCTGCATCGAACGCTATCCAAAATTTAAAAAGAGTTTTTCTTACCATCCATGCTACATTGGCAACTTTATCAATTATATAATTCTTGCTAAAAAAGTAAATTCTAGTCGTCATATAGACAAAATTATACTGACTGATCTGCTTCATTCATCTGAAGAATCCACAGGCGCTGGGGCTTTCACGCTTGAACCTGGAACTTCACTTCTCATCATATTCTAAAGGCTCTGTTCAATCCTGTTCACAGTGAGGTTGTTGTTATACAATTGCATTTGGACAGATTGTATCTCCCTTTGCAGGTCCTTCATACTTGGCTCAACTGGTCTATCCTCCTTCGGGTCTTCTCTTTCGTTATAGGTTGTCATAGCGTGCGCCAGAATGTTTTTCATGACCCAATATTGTTGGATAGTTTGGCGAAACAATATTTGGCGTCCTCTGTTATTCCCAGGGTCTTTCACGATTGTTTCCCATTCCTCTGCCTCGATCTCTTGATTTTCAATGTTAGTGTTTAGTTCTCTTTCCTAGGTTGTCATAGCGCGGACCAGAATGTTTTTCATGACCCAATATTGTTGGATAGTTTGGTGTCCTCTGTTATTCCCGAGGTCTTTAATGATTGTTTCCCATTCCTCTGCCTCGATCTCTTGATTTTCAATGTTAGTGTTTAGTTCTCTGTCCCATTCAGAGATTACATCTTTCACCTTAGGCAGGGTTCCTACGTAGTATGCATTGATCATGTTCTGCATACTCTCCTTCTCTGTTTTCCTGCCTCTTTTGCTCGGAACTTTGCTTGAAGTCAGTTCCAATTCTTTCATCTTTTTTCCAGCCTTTCCCAGTCTTCTGTTTCCTTTCCTTCTCGGTTGGTTAACTTCGTTCACCATCCAATTTTCCTTTCTTCTTTTTTCTTCCCTTTCCAAGCGGCGCACCTGTACCAGGGCTGGATCACGGTTTATGTGCCGAGTCTCTGAAGTTCTTTGCACTCTGATTTTTAAGCTACCTACAACAGAAACCAGGACTACAACATTGTAAGTCATCATCAAATTAACCATAATGAACAAATAGAAATTTGTTCTATGTGAGTTGGTAACGAAATTGAATTATTTCTTTCTGTTCCTGTTTGGATACTTGGCTTGATAATTGGCCTCTCTCATTTTGGGATTCCCCAAAAACTTCCCTCATTCCAGGAGGGACTTCTCTGGCACGAGCGTTTTCATCTGCTCCATGCCCTGAGAACTGTGATAAACCCCATTTACAACCTTATTCCTTGCTCCCTCCACTGAGATTTGAAGGATATTGACCTCCCCAACATCCTGGTTGCTTCCCATAAGAATTTGAAGAGCCCGACTAATCGACTCCCATAAGGATTCCCTACACCTCCACCCTATTATAATTGCAACCCTGTCCCCCGAATTCCCAATATTCTTTCTGCCCTGGTTATTGCCACCCCAACAAGCAAGACATTGCTTCTTAATCTCGCACTAGACTACAATTATTATTCTGGTCCATGAGAGAGCTATCCTTCGCCATTGGGTCCCCTCAAGGGAGCTAAGAAAAAACCTACTTAGATTAGTTTCTCTCCCCTAGTTGTGTCCCCAGTTACTGCACCTATTCCAGTGAACCTTATCTAGGTCCAGCGTTGGCTCTGGATTGAGGAATATCAACCCTATCAATAAGTCAAAGGAAACTTCTAACCTTCCGCCCATTTCTGAGACACTTTCCTTCTCGAGCCCCATTCTCAACCATAACAACTTATAAAAATTGTTTCGACAGATGCAGTGGAAATCCCTTTGGATGACCCAGCTGGTCGTTGAACGAATCAACTTTCTACCCATACCCCAGGACCTATCTACCCTGAGGCCAAGATCAGGGTTCCCAAACCCCCTTCCCCGGATGACAAGCCTGTTGATCTCTCCCTAAGATAGCAGGCCAAAACCCAAGAAGATCAGGAGACCTCAACAGTGAAAACAATTGGGGGCACCATTAGAAATATCCAGTGATCCGCTACCATATTCATATTTTCCAGACAATGATGAGTGAGAGTAGAGATGACATACCAGTTCTTGCAAACGATAACCGAACGTTACTCAACATCCTCCAACCCTCGGCTTTCACCACCTTCAGCTACATGTCTTATCTTGTCTTGCTGCATGCGAATGCCTCTCAACCTATCCTTCTTAACATTTTGTTTTTCTATCCACCTGCCCCGCATGTTGCCTGAAGGACTTGCCACGTGATTTCTTCCTTTGTCCGCTGCCCTTTCTCCCGCATGTCGCCCGAAGGACTTGCCACGTGATTTCTTCCTCTGTCCGCTGCCCTTTCTCCCGCATGATAGTCTTGGGATGGGGTTCCACTGACTTTCCCATTATTGCAAATCATTAATTCTCTACTACCGTCGGCTACTCTTGCCATGAGTTTTCTCCAACCGCCTCTCCACTTGTTGACTATGGTTGCATCTTTCCTTGCCCTCTTCCCTCTGCCATTCTTGAAACCTGACCATCCTCTCTTACCTCTGCCCTCTTAAGCGACTGCCCCCACCCTGTATTACCCATTACCCCATTGTAATTTACTAGCTCTCTTGGCCCCTGACCAACCTCTTCTCCCTTTGCTCATCGTGCCGACTAGCTGGCTAGTCCACCCTCGGCCCACCATGGCCGCTGACCGTCCTCTCCCTCCTCTAATCCGCAAGGCCTGTCACACGCTGATCGAGAGTTTCATGACTTATTATTATATTAAAAACATCTTTCAATAAACTAAATTATAAATAATTATATATTAACAAATGCTACGTAGTAGCTGGTACCTGCTGCTCAATTTAAATATGAAACTATTATAAAACTATATAACTTTATTTAGTGATAGGTTTAAGTTAGGGAATATGATTTTTACCAACAACTAAATTAATATATCCATTGACCCAATTTTTGGGAAAAAATAATATATCTATTGACGCTGAAATTATGGCAATCTAAATGAATTTGTTTTGTGCTCACTATTGTAATTAATAGAAATGGAGCAAAAATCAAAGTCTTTATAAATTTTGTTGAGATTCTAAATTTATTAATTCTCTATCATTTCAAAAAAATAAGTTAGTAATAATAATATATATATTTTAGTAATAATGTGTAAAAAAAAATTAATAACAATGTTTATTGAATAGTTTAAATTTTAATTTTAAATTAAAATCATTATTATTTAAATAAATATATTCAATCTATTTAAAAATCTCAAAACAATTAACTTATACCATTTAAACAATTAAAAACTTATTTTAATATTTTATTATTAAATTTAAAATTAATAAAAATCTTCAGATACAATCTTTATATTCACACTTTAAATATATATATATATATATATTGTAAACTATAAACAAAATATAATGTAATAAGATAATCAAATGTAATTGGGCTAAGATAAATAAAAGATATTTGAATTTAATAAGGCATGTGAATAAAGAATATGTGGAATTACTTCAATTGGATGAAAAAAGTTTATAAAATTAGGTAAATATATAAATTTTCAAAAAATTTACAAACGAGTTATTTGTTGTGAACCTCAAAGGTTTAAGTTGTCTAAAACCAATTTGCATTCCAAATAACAAAACTCTCCTTTAAAATTATCTTTGGTAAAAAAAGGAAAAAAATACCAATTTGTATTCCAAATAACAAAACTCCCCTTTAAAATTATCCTTCGAAAAAAAACAAGAAAAAAAAATCTTTGGAAAAGAAATTATCTCTGAATTAAAGGCCAGAGAGGGGGGAATTAAGTTGATCCCTGGATCCTCTGATCTTGAACACAACACAGTCACATGCGAGAGAGAAGGGCATCTTTGGCTGTGTTAAAAGTGCCTAACACAGTCACATGCGAGAGAGAAGGGCATCTTTGGCAGTGCTAAAAGTGCCTAGCCAAACTTGAGAGCTTTCACTGGAATGGACGAATCAATAAGTGATAACTCTTCTTTTCCCATGAATTCCCCAGAAAAGAGAATATTTGCATCTATTTGTAGTGCAACAATTAGTACAAGAGTAATTGCACATTTTATATATCTCATATTCAACTTCAGAGTTCCTAAATTACATCAAAGTATAGCCTATAGATACATGTTGAAAATAATTAAATTCTAAGAATAGAAAATGTTGTAATACTTGACTCCAGATATAGGTGCAGGCTAATGGATGAGGAAGTCCAATTCAGAATTTAAAGCCAGTTCTTTTGGACACCTAGCGTTGCTTGAGTGAAGGCAAAAATCGGGAACATAACAAATGTATGGATTCAGTTACGTTTCTTGAAATTGATTTTAGTCGGAGCAACATGACAGTACCACAATTTATTCCACGGAAGTAAGTGATTCTTTATCAATTGTCTCCTAAGTTCTTTTGAAAAATCCTTCTGTGGATAGAATGTTCTAGACATACCACCTTAGAAACACCATTCTGAGTATAAATGAAAATAAAAAAATCCAAAACGATTAGAAATGAAATATAAATTGCATCTACAAAATTCCGGTGCAATTCAAAGCTTGCTGTGAAAAAACAAAACATACCATTTTTCAGATTAAGTCTCTAACAAGGTGTTCAAGTATATCATTCTTCAATCGACAAAAAGTAATTCAAATTGATCTGAGCTTCCCCTCTTTTTCTCCTTTTTCACTTCATTTATTCCTGTATTACCATTTCTATGGTACTGCGTTACAGTACATTTTGACATTACATATTTGTTAGATACTTTTTTTCAGAAAGAAAAGCATTATATTTATATTAAGGCAATATATACATCATAATTCTTATGGGTCTCATGAAACAAGACCGCCACTGAAAGGTCAAATATTTTAGGAGAAAACAACATAGCATCTAGAAAAGGAAGAGTTGTAGCATCACATAGGAACATATTGAAAACTTGAGGAAAAAGTCATCACCACCATTGACTCATTGTACTTCAGGAATGGGAAAAGAAACCCACAATATTTCTGATTACAACCTTCAGGATCAAAAATATAAACTCAATACCCTCCAAGACGTGCTGCAGTCATGAGATAGGAGGATAGAGTGCTGAGATAGAAGACAACACATATTTGAAGGAAATGTTTGAATCCTCAAAAAATTTTAAATTCCTCCATTTCCAAAGGCACCAGATTGTTGTGGGAAGGATTGGGCGTTTGATAGCATCTTGTCTTCCCCACCAGGCAAAAGCTGCATCAACAGAAGTGAAGTTAGGGTGCTGAAAAGAAAAATACGAAGCAAGATCATACCAAATTTGTTGGGAGGCCATGCAATTGAAGAACATATGGAAGTTCGTTTCCTCCTCCGTTTTGCATAACACACATCTGCTGGGACCATGCCAAGATCGCTTCCTCAAGTTTTCCCAAGTTAAATTCTTGTTGTAAAAGACTAGCCAAGAGAAAATGATCACTTTGAGGGGGCAGGCGAGCTTCCACCATAACACTGGGAAAATCTTTCTAGCCGGCTTAATTTTCTTGGAAATGAGATTCGAGTAGATGTCCTTGACAGTTGCTCGTGAGTTTGAGAGAGATAACGACCATACCATATGGTCAACAACCCCGGCCCGCTTCAGACCTGCTTGATCAATGAATAATTTGAGGTTATCCCAGAGGAAAGACAATGCAGAGGGATACCAAGATCAGCTGCATTCTTAAGTAGAGGATAGGGTCCTCTCCATTTATCAATAATCCTGTTCCAAGTGAAAATACCAGACCTGTGGAGATGAAAAAGAAGAGGATCTGGAACCTGTAGATTTCCTTTGAAACCAACAAAAGAGTCGAGACCAATGAAGATCTTCCTACCAGAAAAAATTCTCCATTTAAGATTGTCAAGAAAGTAATGCTCAATTCTCCTGAAACTAAGCCAAATAGCAGACCCCTGTTTGATACCAATAGAGCCAAACCTAAACCAGAACTCCAAGCTCCTTCCTTTTGATATTTATGGCGAATAATTGCACTCCATGGATTTGTGTCAAAAATGCCTCTCCATAAGGATTTATAGACAAGGGCTTTTCCAAAAATCCTTATATCCTTCAGACCCCAACCACCCAATTTTTTTGGCAGAGATAAGAAGTCCAATTTTGAAAGATGGATTTTGCCTCTTTCCGCTTTTGCCCCCCAGATAAAATTGGCAGAGATTCTGTTCATGGCCTGAATAATGCTAGCCGGAAGAAGAAAGAGGTGGGCCCAGTAGACCGACAGCTGCATCAATACTGCTTGGGCAAGAACTACCCTTCCACCCAGAGATAAGGACCTGAATTCCCATAACGATATCTTGCTATGAAAACGTTCAATAAGCCACCTCCAATCATCCTTTGAATATGCCTTAGGTTTAAGGCGAAAACCCAGATACTTGATTCCATCAGACAACGGCCTGGAGATAATCCCAAAGAGCTAGGAAATCCAATTTATGAAGACCTCATTTGTATCATTGTGGAAGAGGACCGATTTTGACTTGTTGATGGTAAGCCCAGAGGCCTTCTGAAACCGGTCAAGAATAGACTTGATGCATATCCAAGAGACTTTAGAAAGCATAGCAAATAACAGAACGTCGTCTACGAAGAGGTTATGAGATATATGGATATGCTTGCAGATTTTGACCAGAACATAATCTTTTACCTCCACTGCGCGGTTGATATGCAAGCTCAGAGGATTGATGGCCGAAATGAAAAGAAGAGGCGACAGTGGGCATCCCTGTCACAGGCCCCTTTCCGCCCGAAAGAAAGGAGAGGGAAAACCGTTAACCAAAACAGCATAGTTAACATTTTCAAAACAAGCCATAATCCATCGAATCGGGCCCTGCTCCAAGCCGATTTTTGCAAGGAGACTTTGCAGATATCCCCAGTCCAGTACATCGTATGCTTTCTGAAGGTCAATTTTCATGATAGCTGCATTTGTTTTGTGCATAGACATAGAATGTATGCATTCTTTTGTACTGGAAACTACATCAAGAATATTACGGCCCTTTAAAAAAGCATGTTGGTTAGGAGAGAGAGAAGATGCCAGAGTCCCTTTAATTCTCTCTGCAATAATCTTAGAAATAATCTTGAAAGTTATGTTGCAAAGGGATATGGGCCTAAAGTCCAGAAAAGATTGAGGCTCTTCCTTCTTAGGAATAAGAGCAATGAAAGTGGATGAGGTGTGCGAATGAATGCTGCCTGAAAGTCTGGATGCTTCCACCATGCTGAGCAGGTCCTTTTGAATAGGTCAAAGAAATGAATAAATAAGTCAATTGACCATCCATCAAGGCCAGGGGATTTATGCTTCTTAAATGATTTCATAACATCAAGGAGTTCCTTTTCAGAAACTGGGCAGAACAGGGCTTCATTTTTCGCTTGGTCAAACATCTCTGGCATCAAATTTATGCCCCATCTTATGTCGTTGAAAGCAATCTCACCATTCCTGCTGTATTGTTTTTTGAAGAAGCCCATAGCCTGCTTAGTAATATCCTCCTGTGAGACAGCTAAATTGCCCTGGTCGTCCTTTATTTTCCATATGAAGTTCCTTGCTCTCCTTGCATTTGCATATTTATGAAAAAATTTCGTGTTTTTATCTCCATCCTTCATCCATAGTGCTCTGCTTTTGAGCCTCCATTTGGCTTCCTCCTATTTCAGCAAACAGTATTTCTCCTTTTCCAAATTCCTAATGCGGCATTTCATCTCAAAAGAGCATGTGGAGTAGTCTGTAGATGCCAGTACCCGGTCCAATTCCTGTTGGATCCTTTGATGTTTTTGAAATTGGTCCAATTCCAGTACCTTCTGATGTTTTTGAAATTGCCATTTTTTCACCAGACCCCTTATCTCTACCAATTTATCTCTGAATGAGGAGAAAACAAAATCTTTATCTCTGTCCTTTATCCTGTTCCATGCATTCTGAATATCCTGTCCAATTTTAACACTACAAATTGATATGAAAAACTCGAGGAGTAGGGATATTCAGGAAAAGTTGGGCGAGAGTTCAATTTATAAGAAAATGGGGCTTCTTCTCAGTGATTTATATTGATTTGTTTCAATCAAATCATGTTGTCCATGTTTTAGCCACATGATTCTTTCCTTATCCCGTGGACTTAAACAAAAATATTACAAGGACTAGAGCGTAATATGTCAATTACGTTGACCATTTGGAGACTTTTGCGGGTTTTTGTATGTAGGTTGAGTGATTGTGCTAGAGGTGCTTTCATTATTTTTTTCAACTTAGAAGCCAAGAGGCAGATTTAGTGGTAGGCCTTTAATTTTGGGAAATACCAAGACAATGAAACTTTGGTTTCCTAATTTCAATCCAACAACTATGCCTGTGACAATGGCTGCACATTCAAACATCGCATGCACATAACCAGGATATCAAAAGGCTGACAATATGTTCAAAATTGAGGAATTCCAAGTCGACATATGACAAAATAAAAAAATAAAATATAAATAAATCGAACAATTTTGAAATGACAGATTCAAAAGATATAACATTTAGTCATTGAAAGATCTGAAAATCTGAATCTTGGCCTAAAGAGATTGAATAGCACTGTCAATGGTCTATGCGCATCCAAGCAGCGACCATAAAACACCAAACCCTACCGCTATGTTTTTCTTCCTTTGTTGGTCTGTAACTTTCACGTTTTCACCAAACCCTTGAATCTACTCGACCAGAATGGTGATTTGGAGGTTACATATGTTTTTAGGTAATTCATTAAAAATATAGTAACCTATCCAAATGTTGGCAATGATCTTATCCAGGGGAGCTAAGTCCGCAATCTTCAGGTCAACTGGAGTCTTCTTCCACTTCCACTTAGCCTAATATTTCTATTATAAAATCAAGAAAAGAAAGAAACAGTAACCAAAAAAAACAAAGATAATTAGGAAAAAAAATTATATTTAATTTCATTCATATGAAAGTCCAGATTGTAATATTAAAATTTTGCATCCAACTTCGAATTTTTTTTTTCTTTTTCTTTTTTTAATTAATATTGATATGGATTTTATATATTTTGTTTTAATAGAAAATTAAAAATTAACAATTTTCTAATAAAATTTATTAATAGAAAATTAAAAATTAACAATTTTCTAATAAAATTTATTAGATCACAAATCATTTATAAAATCAGGATTAATATTGATTTTTTATAGGTTTTTTCTACAAAAAGGATTTTAAAAAATTATAAAAATCATATGCTTTCTTATTTCTTTTTACTTCTAAAAAATAAAAATAAAAAGGTTAAAAAAGAAAACAAAAAAATCATAAAATTAAATAAAAGGGAAATAAACTAATAGATAAACGATAAAAAAATTTGGTCAAAGACAAGCTAATAAGAAATCAAAAGCAAAAATGCATTATACCATGTTTTATATATATATATATATTTCTTATATTTTGGTGAAGACGTTCAACAATACAATATTTTATGAGTTGTTTTATTTTTGTGAAGAAAATTTTGTCTTTGTTATTTTTTTGTTTAATTAAACTATACTTAAACTAAGCAGCAAGTACTAGCTACTATGTAATCCTTGTCATATAACACCAAAACTCTGATTAAAAAAATAAGAATAAAAAATATTATCTTAAATTAGTTTGATTTCAACCTTTAGATCATTAAAGTTTATTTTAATATATAGTAATTGTTTTTAAGGATGAATAAGCAAGTATTATCACATACATAACGCCAAAACTCTTATTTGAGAAAAATCTTGAACAAAACTAATATCACTTCAACCAATATTTGACATAGTCATGCTTTATTTGAATACCATAATAGAGGGTTTGTTTGAGGTAGAGGGTCATGCTTTTGGGTCATTACAAAGAAACTCTTATTTGATATTTGACATAGTCATGCTTTATTTGAATACCATAATAGAGGGTTTGTTTGAGGTAGAGGGTCATGCTTTTGGGTCATTACAAAGAAACTCTTATTTGAGAAAAATCTTGAACAAAACTAATATCACTTCAATCAATATATTACATAGTCATGCTTTATTTGAATACCATAATAGAGGGTTTGTTTGAGGTAGAGGGTCATGGTTTTATGTTATTATAAAGAAATTTATTGGATTGATCTTTTTAATAATAATTTTTTTGGAAAGAGATATTTATGTAAGGTAATGAATAGTATGTGAGATTGTTGTTAGGGTAGTTTAGGTAAATTCGATTTGGTCAAGTTACTAATGGTTTTTGAGTTTCAGGTTCATGAGAATTTATGGTTTTATCTATGGTATTTATCTCTAATACATCCTATTTAAAGGTCGAAAAACGATAAGTTAATTTGTCCTAGTGACTAGTGGGATCCCAACAACAATATCTTTAGATACCACTATTTCTCTCGATGTTTCGTGATCCTAACAACTACTATCATAGCCAAGGCCTAAGAAAAGAGTTTTGGGTAGTTGCAGAAGCATGGAAATATGTTGTGTGGTTGTAGTGGTAGAATAGTGACGTAAACAAGTTTTGGAGGCAAAGGGGGGGTTGTAGAGAAGATAATGTATATGTGCAATTAAAGGCTACGGGGACCCTTGTAAAGGAGAATGATTCCCACTAAAGTGGACGCGAGCATGAATAAAGAAAGATCACATGGATTCAATTAGTGCAAATAATGTTCAAAGGATAGGTCTAGATATGGATCAACAAAGCTAGAGATGCAACAAGCGAGTGGTTGTATGGATAAGAAAATGGAGATTGAGTCAATGGTTTGAGGATAGTGAAGGAGCTAGTGTGTGATGAGAGTTGTAATGGTGAGTGAACACCCGAGGGATTTTGGCCCAAGGAAGGTGTATTTCCCTAGGAAGTTGTAAGACCTATTGTTCAGGCATACATGTTGTGCAAGAGCACAGATTGTTGTAAGACCCTAAGACTTTGATCAAGCATACATGTAGTGAAATAGTGCATGGCGTCATCACGTTGTGGAATGGACCATTTAGATAGGTACAAGAGCGATAAGTGTACTAGTATCCTAGCTTGAGGGGGGGAATGTGAGATGGTTGATGAACCATGTACATGACAAGGTGTCCTAGATAATTAGCAGATACAACAACTGGTTGCACATTTACTTAGTTAGATGTTAACCTTTTTATATGGACTTTGACACAGTGATCGGAACCAGGTTAATCTACCAAGTCAATTTTAAAGGGGAGATTGTTAAGATAGTTCAAGGAAATTTGACTTGATCAAGTTACCAATGGTTTTCAAGCTCTAGATTTATGAGAACTCATAATTTTGTCCATGATATTACTCTTTAATATAGCATATTTAAAAACTAAAAAACCCCATATTATTTTTTCCATAACTAATAAAATCCCAACAACAATGTCTTTAAAAACCACAATTTCTCTCGATATTTTGTGAACCTAACAATTATCAGATTTAATTATTTAAACAACATTATAGCTTTATGTTTTATTGCGAACAACTCTAGGATATGTTTAAAGGTTACCTCATGCAATGGGTTTAAAGGAAAATTTAGGCATCCTCGAATATCATGTGGATCATGTAGGATTGTCAGATTTAATTAGCTGGACAACTTTATAGCTTTATGTTTTAATGTGGACAACTCTAGAAATTTCTAAAAATAATGCACTAGCTTTAAATGAAAATTTAGGCTCTCAATAAAGTATACTTGAAAGGTTGCATAATGCACTAGGTTTAAAGAAGAATTTAAGCATCCTTCTATATTTAACAAAGTTATGTTAATGAATATCATGTGAAATCGTGAGATTTAATTATCTCGACGACTTTAAATGAGGTATCCCTAAAAAGGTTACAATGCATCACGTTTTAAGGAAAATTTAAGCATCCTCGATGAAATTTAAAATATCTATGATATATAATTAACAAAAAAATAATTAATAGTAAATTAATGATTAAATATAATAATAGGAATTTTTTAAGTAAATAATATAATATGGTAAATTTTAAATAATTTTATATAATAAAATAACAATTTTTATTATATTTGGTGAAAGGTTTAAATATAAATATATAATAGTTTTATAGAGCAATTTGATTGGTCATAGTTTTGTTATGAAGTATTATGTATACTATGAAATTTGAGATTCAAATCGAGTGACTAATCCATGTTTGTGGAAGAGGCTTATATAAGCACAAAAAATTAGATCCATATTAACTCTAGATCTACCAAGTGCCTAAAGGGATCAAATATCTTGAAGTGCAAACTTCTTTTAGAGTGAAAATAGAATTGATCTCTCTTGGTGCTTGTGAAATCCAGCGTTAAGATGGATCTAGATTGGTCTTTCCCCCCTTAAATAGGCTATATTCCATATGAATACCATGGATCAATACATTATTTTTATTTTTCTTATTTTATTATTTTTATTTAAATAATGTAACAAGACATGACATTATATAATATTGTAGGTTACCATTGGATCTCAGTTTGCAAGCAGGAGACAAGGAGCTCAGGAGGGGTCAGAGGATTAGGTGGAGTTGCTTGTTTGGCTAGTGACTCACTCTGGAACAGGGTATCTTTGGTAGTCGAAGATGAGTTTGTCAGGTTTATGTGGATTCAGATTAGCGTTGGAGTCTCTCCTCTGAGGGACATCTACATTGCAGTTTGTTACTTCCCCCCAGCCTCTTCACCATTTGCCATCCATAATGGCTCAAATGGGGAACCATTTATAGACTTGTACACCGACATCACCCAATACTATGCTCTTGGGGAAGTCATCCTCTTAGGTGACTTCAATTCTCGCACTAGAGATCTCCAGATCCCTCTCCACGACCGATCGAAGGATGTGTTTTACACCCAGGGGATAGATCCATATTCAGTAGCGCTTCACCGAATGTCAGATGATGCTTTGGGGACCACTACAGTTTATGGTAAGCATCTATTGCAGTTGGGGGAATCCCAAGAGTTGTTGATTCTAAATGGTCTCCCCTATTTACCAGACTCTCGCTTTTTCACATGCCGACCATATGGCAGGGGTGCTTGTGTAGTTGATTATGAACTCACTAGACATAACTTACTCTCTTTTATTCACCATTTATTAGTCTCCCCCATCCCCCTTGTTGATCATGCATTTCTTCCCTTCTCTATCCGGTTTGACCCTCCCCTTCCACCCCATCCCTCCCCTCGGGTCCCACCCTGAATTACCTTCCAATTTGATGAAGGAGACCCTGAAATCTTCTCCTCTACCCTATGCAAGATTCTCCCATCAAAGACCCAGTTCTCCTTGGTTGATTCTTCTTCCACTAAATACACTTGTCTTTCATCTGCCATTTGGGAAGCAACACTCAAATCCTTCCCCCACTCCACTTGTTACACTTCCATATCCCCTAAAGTTGGATCTTTCCCCATGAACAAATGGTACGATGACGAATGCAAGACTCTACATCGAGAACTTCAATTTGATTTCACCCACTCTCAAATGTTCTACTCCGACCTCAAAGCTTCTTATCGTCATCTCCTTCGTCACAAGAAACAACTCTTTGTCTCTCATAGAAGATGAGAACTTTCTGCTCTCCTTGTCCACTCCCTAAACAATTTTGGTGTATCATCCTTCCCCGATGCTCCCCTCTTCCACTTGACCTCGACCCTATATCCATGTTCTCTCACACTTCCAACCTTTATAGTATTCTCGGGGAAGCCCAAATTCATGTTACTCCCCACCCTCTTCCTGCTACCTATTCTCAGACATACATATTAGAGAATCCATTTGGGTGATGAACAACAACAAAGCAGCTGATGAGGAAGGCTACCAAGCATAGTTCTTTAAGCATGGTTTCTGTGATTTTCTTAGTTACTTGGTTGATCTCTTCAACCATGTAGTTTGTGAAGGTTTTCCACCGACATGGTCACACCACATCATCCATCTGATCCACAAATCAAGTTCCAGATCAAATAACAATAACTATAGAACAATCATGGTGGGCCACACGTTCTCGAAGTTGTATGCTATTTTTCTACATAGGAAGCTCTCTAGTGACCTTGAGCAGAGACAACTCAGAGCTAGGAGACAGGTAGGGTTTCGACCAACTCATCAGAACATTGACCACATCTTCACCCTTTGCGCCGTGATTGAGGAGGCACTACACCTCTCTTCGAAATTCTACTATTATTTTGTAGATTTTCGGAAAGATTTTGACTCTGTTCCGAGGGAGGACTTGCTCCAGAGACTCAAAGATATTGACATCTCTACAACCCTATTGACTGTTATTATGCACCTATATCAGTCCGTTCTTGGTCATCTTCACGCGGCCCATGGGATATCTAATTTCATTCGAAACCCTATTGGGGTTAAACAGGGTAGTCCACTATCCTCTACCCTGTTTGGGATCTATATTGATGAGATGGAAGCATTTCTACATGATCGTATCTAGGAAACTGATGGATTCCTTCTTCACCAAGTTCTGATATCTATTCTACTCTTTGCTGATGACGTCGTCCTCCTCTCCTCATCCCCAGAAGGATTACAGAGGTAGCTGGATGCCTTAGCTCTGTTTTCTGACCATTAACAGTTGACGATCAACCTGGGTAAAACCAAGGTTATGATCTTCAATGGGGTGAAGAAAACCTCATACCTTCACTTTCTATTCAAAGGGGAGGAGATTGAGATCACCGACATGTATACTTACTTGGGGGTGTAATTTTAAGGTCCCCGCTTCAGTTTGCGACCAGTGCTTCAACCATAGATCAACAAAGGATATGGATACTTAGCCCTTCTCGAGAGACAGTGCTTTCGACATCACTTCAAAGACATCTCGTCTAAGATGAGCCTCATGGACACCTTGATCCATCCCACTATTCTATATGGCTAAGATATTTTGGGACCGTCTTTACTTGAGTTAGATTGGGCTTCAGCTGAGAGAGTCCAAATTCTTCTTCTCTGTCGCATCATTAGGAGCAAACTGACAGTACCGTAGCACATCATCCTTGAAGAGTTTGGAGCTCATCCCTTTCGGCTTGAGACAATATTTAGATTGGTTTCATTCTTGCATCGTGTCCAGGGCTTTGCAAACTCGATAAATAGTAGGGACCAATATCCTTACTTGGCATATTTCTCTTCTGAGACTATTACCCATTCTACTCCCTCAGGCCAAGCCATATGTTGGTTTACAGGAGTTTCAAATCTCTTAGATTCAGTGGGAATTCAGTTGGATTGTCTTCGTCCTTCCCAATATTCCTTAGATGCTCCTAGTCACATTTTACCTACTAGACGGGAGCTAAACAAGATCATCATGGAGGACATTTACAGGCAGTTCGTCTAGGTCACCTGGGTCAATCCTCTGAGAGGGTTGCGCCCAAAGATGGCCTTCTACACTGAGCACTTCTTGGAGTTAAGAGACGAGCTCATTGTTCAACCCCAGTATACGTTTCACCACTGGATGCATGATCTTCGCATTCCTTTAGGGCAGTTCAGAGTAGGTTCTCATAGACTTCAGGTAGAGACAGACCACCAGGTGGATAGACCAGATAGACTCTGCCAGGTATGTCATTTACAGGAAGTGGAGACCGAGGTGCACTTCATTCTTGGATGCCCTTTCTACTACGAGATCAGAGGAAGGTTTCATTGCTTTTTCAGAGATCTCAGACCCTCGCTAACTTTTTTAGGTATCCCGATCAGAGATGTTTGGCCCTATATATGAAGGAGGCTCTCAGGTTCCGAGTGCATATTCTTCAGCCTCCCATCATACCAAACACCACAGAGAGGATCACGACATTTTTCAGGGCATTACCTTCAGATAGGGGCACCAAGAGATTGATTGATATTAGTACGTATCTAGACCCCAGATCAGTGGGGCTCCGTGGGACCTCGCCGTGACATACGAGATCTCAACAGCAGATCCATCTCAAATCCGTTCCTGGGAGACGGATTAGGTCCTCCAACATTCAGCAACGCGTGAACCCCCCAAAAAACGATTTAGTGGACATTTTGCACTTGCCACCAACTCTTCATCGGGCCAACAAACTTTGTTGAGTTTCTTCAGTGTTATTCATTCAGCCTCAGATGTTAGGAGAGATGGGTTTGATCCTCAGACATATTAGCTCCTGGATCTTCTTCGATAGGGCCAAATGTTGATTTAATTCATGCATTGTATCTTTTATAGGAGACCGTTTGGTTCTCCCACTTTGTATGGACATCATTGTACTCAACAGTCCCTTTGACCTACTTTCTGGTCATTAGTTGGACACAAATATAATTATCTTATCTTATAACATCTCTTTCATACTAAAGTGGATATCTCCTCTCAACGCAATAATAATAATTGGAATTAACTCAATGTCATATAAATATGAAAGTAAGCCCCATTACCAATTCTTCTTAATACTTATATAATCCAAAAATAAAAAACTCAAACTCTTCCCAAAAAAAAATGAATAAACATGATTTATCATTATAGCAAATAAAAAATTAAAAACTTAGAACAACTCAAAATTGATTAAATGTCCATGTATAAACCAACACAGATCCATATTAAATACAGATCTAACATGAGCCAAGAGGGATCTAATTTCTTCACGTGCAACTTTTTTTACAAGTCGATATTAATTAAATGTTTTGTATAGTTATTTAATTTTTTTTTAGATATTTTGAAATTTTTCATTTTGACCGACATGAACAAAATTTCATTTTTTATAATGGACGGACAATGTTACACATCATACAGACTATATAATAAGTCTCTTAACTCAATAATATAATATCAACACAAAATTCATTACAATAAATATAAAATACCATAAATATAATCTATTACGCTATCAATTTAAAAATAATAATTAAATAACCTAAAATTGGTTAAATATCAAGATACAAATAATAAAATATCAATAAAATAAAACAAATATAATTTATAATAATATAATTCAAAAATTATAAATTATATATAAAATTTTAAAATAGCCTAAAGTTTATTAATGTTATTGGGCAAATAATAGAATATCAACCCACTAAATCCTTTAACAAGGACTAACAACTTTTTCCCATGTGAGACTCATACATGTATAAATGGTTAGTTATAATTTTATGTGTAAGACGGTAAGAGAATTGAGCATTCAATTAATATTTCTTTATTTTAACATCGAAATATGTTAACCATCTTTGCTTTTCCATTTTAATTTTTATTCATTTTCATTTTCATGTTTAATTGTTTTGTTTATATGTATGTTTTACGAAAATTAGCTACATCTTCTGATCAAATTTTCTAAATAATTGATGATTAAAAATTAAAGTATATATAAATAATATTTATAAATTAAAAATATTATTAATATTATTAAAAATTTTCATAATGGGTAGATATATATATGAGATAAACGAGTGAAGTGCTTACTGCCCAACTGACTCTATAGACAACTAAAGAGGGTGGCATGCCATGTATAAGACACCCAAATGCATTTATAACAAACACATGGATTATCATATTCTAGAGAGTTCTCTTGTAGCTTCTATGCAATGGAGAGGGACTTTGGGCTTGGAGAATAGAATTACCTTATCATTGGTGGGACTCTTGCATCCCCTTCAGAGTTCAACATCCTTGAGATGTGAGGTTGGGCAGCCAAAGAATTGGGTAGTGAGTTGGAAACTTTTGGAATGGAACAAGCATGCCATAATTCATGTCAAGTCTGTGTTTTTTAGTAGGTCTAATGCCCTGTATCTTTAGGAGGAAGGAGATGATGGTAATCTCAAGGAAGTAGATAAGATTGACACATCTGCTGGGTTGAAGAGATCTCATGCGGTGGCATGTTGGCTTAGTTAGTGTTAGTTCCTCATCATGGTTACAACCAGGTGTTGGTGGACTTTTTATTTTTGGTATTTGTTGCTTCACTATTTTCAGGGGTTAAAATGCCGCATCAACGCAAGCACGACCATCATGGAGATGGGGTTTGTGGCCAACAAAGCTAGTCACATGTCGAGATGCATGCTCAGGAAGGAAGACATGCTTATCACTCCACTACTTCACCTAGTATGCAACAAGAGATCCAACAACTAGAGTGACATGTTTTTCAAGATAGACAAGTTTACTCATACTCATAACTATTAGATGAGGTTACTCACTACTTCCTCGACCCTGGCCACACTAAGGGAAGGAGGAACTAGTACATGCATGTTATTACTCTCCATCGGCAGTTAAAAAATCGGTTGGGATGAGGGTTAAAGGAGAAGCACGAGGACAAAAATGACATCATCTCTTTTCAGAACGACATTCAATGAACCACTGGAAAATGCAAGTTTGTTTGGATAGGTTGGAATCTCTAGTAGCTCACATCGAGAAACACATTCAGTGTGAGTTTAAGCCCTCAATGCCTCCTAGTATGATCGTGAAGGACCCGAATCCAGTTATATTATCGAACTCTTGATATGGATGCATGTTGTGGATTTTTGTCAACAATTTACTTTTTGGTTGCATAGTCTTTTATGTTTAGTTGTTAGTTGTGGTCTTTTTGTAAAAACTTAGAACTACTATATACCGGCCAAAAATATGGTTTCTAATATGGTAAAGTGAGGTCGATATATTTTGAGCATTAGTTATCAGTGATGCAATTTGACTCTTGGAGAAATACAACTAACTTAATAATAATAATAATAATAATTGAAAAAATATTAATATTAAAACCATTAATAATGTTATGTTAGTATTAGAATGAAAATTGTTGTTATTAAAGGGTTTTGCAGCTCTCCAATCAATGGTGAATTCTAGTGATTCAGAGAAGAAACCTAGCGAAGGAATGGCAGTTCAAACCTTGATTTGGTATAGTGCCATGCTAAAATCCGGATCTGTTCTTTTGGTTGTTCAAGAAGTTCCAACCCTTCATGTTCCTTTAAAAGGGGATGCCTCTAATGTTGAAGATTTATTTTCAGAATAGAGTATGGTCCGCAGATTTGATGGGTTTTGGCTGCGATTGAAAGGTCCCTACAAGTGGATTTATGATACGTGGAAACTACTCTTGACTAATGATCTGAATATTTACCCTTTGGTTCAAATTTTTTTGTTGTGGTTCTTGATAATATTGAGGATAAGTAGAATATTTGTGAATCTAGGCCCTGGTTTTGGGGCAGTGCTGGCCTTTTCATGTAGCCCTAGTCTCCCACCTTTGATATGATTATGATGTCAATTTCCACAAATCTTGTTTGGGTAAGGCTCCCAAACCTTCCACTACATCTTTGGAACCTTCCAACATTATCTTCCATTGGTAATGCATTGTGGAAGTTTTATTGTCGTAGCCCAAAATCTGTTAATTTTTATAAAACCACTTATGCTTGAATATGTGTTGAGATGGATTTCAACAAGGGTTTTCTTGCTGAGATTAATCTGACAACTCTAGACTATGTGTGGGTTCAGAAGATGGATTATGAAAATGTTTCATTTCGATGTCAAGCATGTTATGAAACAGGGCATGTAATAAAAAACTGGCTAAAGCATTTGCAGAACAACAAAGTCCGA
The DNA here is from genome assembly GCA_031772625.1 of Pinus tabuliformis. Lineage (NCBI taxonomy): Eukaryota > Viridiplantae > Streptophyta > Pinopsida > Pinales > Pinaceae > Pinus > Pinus tabuliformis. Next base: position 1,238,019,364 of record CM062805.1, on the reverse strand, counting down.
AAAAAATAATTGGAAGCCCAAATGGTGGGATGGAGCTTAGAGAAAACATTATGCGGTATATAAAGAATAAGAGACTCAGGGTAAGAAAGAAGCAAATGAAAAACATGAAGAATTTATTTATAAAGTAGGTTCACCGAAGGAAACAAAAATGAGTCAGGAAGAGGTGTATGAGGATCTTATAGATTTAGCGACGGTGGAAGCACATCATACCCTAGTAAAACCCGAACCCCCCTCTGAATCCTCAAGGGAAACAATTAGAAAAACAACTTCTTGGGCATATCAAGCAAATAAGGAAGAAACAAAAAACAACAATGCTCACTCATCAAAGGGTGGTACATTGAATACAACAGAGAATACAACAGAAAATGTGAGTTGGATTCAAGTGGGGATGAAGGGAAAAAATATTGCGCCAAGAAAAACCAAAAGGCATTCAAATTTAAACAAAATTAGTGAAAAATGGAAGGTAAATGTATGTGGATCTTAGGAGTCTTTTGGAAACATTTTAATTGGAATGAGACTGAAATTTTCGTATCATTGGGCAATCATTTGAGGGATTGGATTGAGCCTCATGCTCGATCTCAAGCCCACAAAGAATATCGGTAGCTTAAAAGAAATGTAACAATTTTGGGCCGGATCCCAACCCTGTTTTTTTAATAAAACTCTTATACCCTTGCAAAAAATGTTGTTATTACATTATTATAAAAATTCATTTTCAAATTATAAAACCAAATTCATAAATATAAATATTTAATTTAAAAACTAAACAAACAATTTTATAAATATAAACATTTTAATTAAGAAGTTAAACAATAAATTACATGTAGCATGGTATTTTAAAGTACTAATTTAGTTATATATAGATTTATTAAATACATGATTACACAAATGTCACTAATAGAAAATAACAATCATAAATGCATGTACTAAGAATTAATCCTCATTTTGAATGATAAAACTTGATTTACATCAATATTGTTTAGCACAAAGATTACAAATTATCATCCCTTATAAATAATCAATTTTATATAGTTTTTTGGTCCCAAGGGGCAACTTAGTTAGTAATCTGAGACATGTGAAATCATTGAAACTCAAGAGACCCTGGTTCAAATCCCCCTATTGCGACCCGGGCTACAAGGAGGAGGACATATCGTAACCCCCATAGGTTTACTGACAATTGCGTGTTATGTAGACTGTTGGGTTCCTCTGAGTTACAAAAAAAGAAAAGAAAAGAAAAAGAGAGCAAAAACAACTCTATATAGTTTCTTGACTCAAAGCTCTCTTTCTCAATGGTGGTTTTGACTTTTTAACCTCTTAACCATTATCTTTTATCATTTTCCCTTGCAAATTCAAATCTTCATCTTCCTCTCTTTCTTTACCATTCATGTATGACTATTCACCCTCCTACCACAATGCTTCTTTCTATATTATTTCCTTTTACATCAATTCACAAATCCTCTAACACCATTTTAGCCCTGTTCTTATCTATGTGTTAGTACTTACTCCCTTTAACTCTTCTCTAAGTTCGATTTGTTGTGCTTGCCTTTCCTCTTGTCTTCTTTGCATTTCTAGCATGTTTTCCTCCTTTTGGTTAAGATAAATGTGTTAGTTTTATATTTCACAATCTTGATGTTATTTATATTTTTGTAAAAAAAAAATAAAAAAATTAAATATATATATATATTCTAAATAAATTTAAAATGGTTTCTACATTTATAAAAATAAAATTAAAATTATACTTTATAATATATATTTAATTACATTACTATTAAACAATGTATAGACCAGTGTAGATCCATTTTAATTCTAGATTTACTCAGTGTCGAAAGGGATCAAATTTCTTTTCAATATGAAAGAGGTTTGCACAATGTTTTACGTAATTTGACTTAGTCAAAATGTTTTAATTAATAATTATAACTATGAATTCTAGTTTTATATTTTAATATTTTTTAATTGTAATTTATTTTATTATTATTATTATCTAATTTAACAAAATCAAAATATTTACTTAACATAATTTTACAACATCACCCGGATGCGGGTGTCTTTAATAGTTGTTAAAGCCTATGCATGCGCAGCCGGCAACTGGCAAGCACACACGCAAGGCAAGTCGGTTTAAGGCAGGTAATTAATCGTCATTAATGCAGCCACAAGCTCGAGGTACGCAGCTGGAGGTTAACAGGATGGCGCGCATTCTCCAGGCTTCATTTGTTCTGGTTCTTGCCGGAAGCATCGCTGTATGTCCGATCTTTGCAAGTAGAGGTCTCCTCTGGTGGTCTTGGTTTCAAAGTCTCAGTGTTATCCAGAGAATTAGGAAGTCTTCTTGGTCTCTTAACAATTCTCAGTTGGTTAGTCTCAGGAATACAACCCTGAATCTCTTCGAAGGTGTTGGGCGCTCTTCGTTAATTTCTGCCTTTTGTGTCTGGTGTCTCAGGTCTGTCTTTGGCATTATCTCTGTAAGGCCTTTGGTCTCTGTCCCTGCTGTAGGTGTCTGGTTTGGGAATTGGGTTCACTCAGTCGTGGTTGGGAATGGTCTGGTAGCTGGGTCTATCTCACGTGAGCTTAGAGTCTGTGTCTTTCATATTTCAATCTGGTTCTCACTTTGGGTCCTATTAGTCTGTCAGTTGTTTTTCCCTTACCCTTCGTCCCTTAGTTTCATCACTCTGCTGTTATACTCGATTATGGCCCGTCGTCGGGGCATTCCCAGGCGCGGGAGCAATTCGGGGTCCAGGGGAGGGCCGCGGGGGCGTGGGAGCTCTGCACCTCGTCGTATTACACCATTAGCCACTGCCTCGCCTTCCTCTCTGCCCTCAGATGATTCTGGTCCCTCCCTTAATAGCTCTCTTCATACATCCAGGTTCAAATTCAAAAGCAGGCTCAACAGACCGCTCATCTCTGCCATAATCACGGTCATCTTCTCGGAGGAAGAAGACGAGGTTGCCAGCTTAGACGAAGATCCCAAGGAACAGTCGTCTTCTCAGAACGCCAGTGCCTATTAGAGCAGTTTGGCGGATGCTGTCCTCAAGGTTTCTGTTGAGGTGCACGAAGAGGATAATCAGGAAGAGGCTGGCACTCAACTGAGCTCTCCTCAGGAGCAAACCATTGCTTGTGAGTCAGGGCACCTATACGAAAGTGTCCTGCACCTGGTGCCTCCGCCGGATGGCAAGTTGATGGAAGTCGAAGACGAGGTGATGGTTACCTGGGAGCGCTTACCGGACCAGGTCAATGATAATGATGCAGGTGAGCATAAGCAGGTCTAATTCCATTTGCCTTCAGCTTCAGGACGGTTTATCAGTTTTGGGTTTCAGGATCTTGTGGTTATTCTCAGTGCGCATGGTACCTCATGGACTTTATTTTGGATTTCCTTTTTGTAATAGGATAGTAATCAGTAGTATGGCAGCTCTCTCTGAAGAGTTATGTACTGTTTAGCTTCATCTCTATATAGGTCTGTTCAGGGTTTAAAGTTATGACTACCATTTTTGTAAGCAGAAGGAACAGCAATATCTGCACAGGTTTTTTGACAGAGGGCTGGCTACGGTCCCCTCAGAGGTTCAAACCTCTTTGTACATATTTTTTCTCTTTTTAATCTAATAGAATAGCCTTTACATAGAAAAAAAAAAAAACATAATTTTACAACATCTCTTTCGCACTGTGCTCAAGAACGCCTCTCAATACAAAAAAACATTTAAAAACATCATAACAAATTTAAAAAATCATATAAATGATTCAACTAAATTTAACATATAATATAAAAGTGAATTATCATTCTAAAAATGTAATTATATTTCCCCATTAAATGTCATTTAGTGAATTAATCTATAAATGATTAGTTGGCAGTAGTTTGTACTCTTAAAGCACTCCTTATAATGTCATTGACCTAGTGCCCTAGTGAACACTGCACGCATTTGCCCATGTGCCCTAGTGAACAGTGCACGCATTTGTGTACCCTTTCATAACATTGATAACTTTTGGGTTTCTCGCTGCACTTTCTCTCCCCATCAACAAAGTGGAAGTACTCAATTCCATTTGCATGAAGTCCTCTTTCCTCTCATGAGGGGTTCTATATCCTTTCTCTCGTAGAAATGGTTTACGAATGGTTCATGCATGAACGAAGTAACCAACAAATGCCAACTAGGTGTTAGTTCGATGGTTCGGGTCAATATAGTGTTGAACTATTCACAAAGTTCTAATTCTTGCAGTGATCAACCTCATACATATGGCATGAGTTTGAAAAGGGACGAGGCCAAGTCCAAGTGTGGGTGACTAAACTTGTTATTCAATATACAACGACTTCAATCGACTTGTCACTGAAACAACTAGGTTGACTCAACTTGGCAAAAACGTGGTGGTGTTAATATATTGTCTAAGTGCTAAGTAGTTGAAACTTGACAAGAACTTGAGATGCAAAAAATACTTGGCAAAATATTTTTCAAGCCATTGAAACTTAAAAATGGTTATTATCATTTTTAGTTTTTTTAAGGTTTTATAAGTTTGGTATAAGTTTGAGTCATATTCTTATTCTCGAGGTTCATTGTGTTAGTTTATATATGTTTTGTTGGAATCAATACCTTCATTTTTGGCACCTAAGTTGTAGATAATCCATTTTTTATAGTGTGGTACATTTGGGCATGTTCATGGAAGTACTTTTCCAAAAAAAAAAAAAAAAATTATGGAGAAACCAATCAATGGAATTTATCTAATGCTCTGTAATTTATGTTTCAACTTGTGAATAATGATGCATTATTATTGAAGATCTTACTTTACAACTACCATCAAAAGCTAAAAAAATGGAAACAATGTTCCAAGCAAAGATAATTTGCTTTCAGAATTCCAATTTTCAGATACTCTCGTTTTATCTAGTAGATAAAATAAGTAACACATCTGTGAAATAGATTGAATTTAATTTATGTATATGGGTATGACAATTAAAAATAACAAAATGAAATTTATGATAATTAACTCTAATAATATCACCTATGATACTTTTATATATGATAACAACTTGGAGGAAGTGCCTTCATACAAATATCTTGGAATTTATATTTATGACAACCTCAACTAGAATTATAACATTGAGAAAGGGATAAATGGAGGGTGGAAGACTTATTATGGGTTTGAAAACAATTTAAATATGTGGACCTTTGAGTATGGGATAAGAAAGAAACTCCTCTTTGGCTTTCTCATTCCTCCTATTATTGTATATGGGTGTGAAGTTTTGAAATTCAGTATCTCTAAAGAGTCATGGGGAAAGATAGAGTATATCCAAAATAATTGTATACCCTATGATTTCAAAATTAAAGGAAATATACCTTATCCTATCCTCCTCATATAAACGGGGCTTCCCCTGTTGAGAGCATAGTGATGACCATGTACCTAATGTATAAGAACAAGTTAAACAACATGGAAGACAAGAGGCTTCCTAAAATTCCCTTAAACACCAACCAAACCCACCTTCCAATCAAATGGACCTAGCATGAGGATGCCCAATCTTGGCTAAACCTTTAGGGAATAACGAAAGAGATCATTTTGCAAAATAAGGATAATTTTAAAAATATTATTACATCAGAATTTAATGAGAAAATGTGGTGCGATAAAGAGTTAAATGGAAAAGGAAAATTAAGATATAATAAGGACATGATCAACCCTAATCTAGAAGATCAAAAGTATTTCTTTGTTTTGATGTGTAAAGAAGATAATATACATTGCTAAAATAAGATTAATTTTCATGAGCTCCATAGTGAAATTAGGCTTTGTAAATTCCCAAAATGCCTTGGGATGAACGAGTTTATCATCTTTGAGACACTAAGAGGGTTGAAGATGAGAAACACTTTGTTAGAATGCCTTACATATTACGAGATTATATCTCATTTCCAAAATAATTGTCATATTACCAACTTTTTATCCTTTTCACTTAGTAAAACTATGGTGGCCTTGGAATGATTCTTATAATTATTTTTAGTGTAAAAATAAATTTTGAAAAAAAATCAAGTAACCTCTTACCTTTTTACAGTTTGAGATCAATATGGTCTCAATGGATGTTAATCATCATCATAATCATCATAATAGTAGCTAAGTTTAATTTTGAGATTAGTTTTTAATTTGGTTGACAATTGGACATGGTTCAAAAAGTAGATTCCAAATGGAAAGGTTGAAAAACGGGAAAAACATCACTCACATTAGAGATAAGTTGAAGATTAGGTACTACAAAGTAATTATGGAAAAAAGTTTTAAGATCACCAAGCTACCCTTTCACATGTTATGACCAAAAGAATATATGGATGGTATAAGCACAAAACAACAATGTGAAATCTCACATACAATAATAGAAAATCCATGAGGGAGATCAAATATGCATGTAGAGAGGAGCTTGCAACAATGTACACATTTTGTACTCTCATTTGTGTTACTTTATATAAAGTACACAATGGTGAGGAGAATAATCAATGTTGACCTAGTCTCCAATAAAATATAATGAAGTGGGCAAGTGATCAATTTAGACTATAGTAGCAAGATTTGAATACAAATAAGATTAGGTGCAGAGAAAATACATTATGAAAAATCGAGTAAGACTTTGTTACAAAAGTATATATTTCATAGATGCAAGAATTCCATCCTCGTGGTCATGTAAAAAATTAGAAAAAATAATTATTTTTTTGAAAAAATGATCATATAGTTTATAATTTTAGGTATATGGGGATTTTAAGTTTTTCTTTAGAGTTTTTGGGTTTTGTGTGTGTGTGTTTTATGGGTGTATTGATATCAAATACACAAGGTATGTTATCAAATATATTCAAAAGTATGTTAACCATAGCAAATCCATGTTTTTTTTCTTTTCACATAGGAAAAAAGTCGTAATTTTATTCATATGAAGAAAATTACATTTTGTAGATGCTTAGAGCATATGCATATGAGCTGTTCCTGAAAATCAGGACGCATAAGAATACAAAAACAAGAAAAGAAATATTGTGCCAGCAGGCCTATATTTTCCTGCCTTTTTTTTTCTCCACTTTTCGCCAAACTCCAGTGTTGGCAGTGGGAACAATTATAGTAAGCTGGTTTTCCTCTATATACATTTGTTGTTCCTTATCAGATTCCGATCCTTCGGAACTATGTGCTCGTTTGGCACCGCTTATTTCCAGCTGTAATTCTTGTTGCCGTACCAAGTTATTTGGCCCCAAAATGGGCCCCCCGGTGCTCTCTTCCTGTATTTTTTCCTGTCTCCTTTGCATGTCTGTGGGTTCTGTCTTTAGTGCCTCCTCCTCCAGTGGTTCGGTATGCTGCCAACCTTTGGGTTTTTTCTGTTGTTCCTTGTTCCCTTTTTGCTCCTTACTGGCCAATGGACAGGCATATTGTAGGTGCCCTGTCTGTAAGCAGCCGCGACATCTGAATGTCGTGTTCTCGTAGTCAAGTGGTTGTGTCCACAATGTATTATTAAAATTCAATGTGATGTGGTCTGGGAGTCCTTGACTTAGATCCACCTCTACACATATTCTGGCATATGTGAAGATTCCCCGGATAGCTCTGTCTTCATCTGTTTTAAGATGTTTTCCTAAGGAGTTCCCAATGGCTGTTAAAGCTTTTTGGTGCCAAAAATGCAGTGGGAGGTTATGCAGCCTTACCCAAACTGGCATCGTTGAAACTACCATGGTATTGGCATCAAAGTCCGGGAACCAGGGGGTGATAAAGAGACCAGCACTGCCCCAAAACCAAGGCCCCTGATTTATGATGTTGTCTCGTTCCAATTCTGTGTTGAATCTGACTATGAAAAAACCCTTAGGGCATAGATATATTTCACATTTAGATGACCATGATGTGAAAATCCATTGATGCAGTGCATCCGCTTTTGGCCAGTAACCATTAAATCTACATATAACAACATTGTGGATTAAATTTGTGTAAAGATCTGTTACCTCCGGCAGAGATACAATAAGCATGGGTGATTCCGGCTTCTGTTCCACAATGTAGGGGCCTGGAAGCTCTGTTGTGGGTGCTGGTCTGTGTTGTAATGGTTCCTTTCCTTTGACTGCATCGCGAAAAGAGCCTGTAGTTTTTGAGCTGGCTCCCTTACACCCGCCTCGCAGTCTCAAGTTGAGGATGATGGTTGAATCTTTAACAACTCCATAGTCCTGGAGTGTGTATTGGTCCTACAAGCAGAGTCCTGAAAATAAAAGATTTTGGTATGTTACTGGAGTTCCCAATTTGATCTGGATCTCCTTTTTTTAATCCATAACATTCATCCCTTTCCTGATTTGTACACAGCAATGATGCCTTCTATCGATCTGATAAAAATTTGCTTCAGATCAGATGGATCAACCTTATCTAGGCCCTGATTTGCTGGGTTGAATTCCAGATCTGGCGGATCGATGGCAGATGTAGGGTTTATATGTCCTTCGGTTGTGTAAAAGGGTTGTCCACCTCTTGTCAACAGTTTTTCAGGTAGAGTCGTAGCAGATCCAGAGTGTGTTTCAGCAAATCCAATCCATTCAACAATAATATCATGAGATCTGCTCGATTCATACCTAGTAGCGCACATTTTTCCCTTCTGGTGTCCATTCGCCGTAAGGATCTCGGTTTTCAGATCTGGATCGTCCCTCATTATTCTAATGGGAAGTAGAGTCGCTACATTCTGTTCGGCTCTTGTTCGCACAGCCATTTCCGACAAGATCGTTGCTTCACTGTCTTTAAGCACAGTTAAAAGATCGAAATTAGGGTAGAAATGGGTTTTTGTTTGCAGATCTGGTCGATGGTGGGCTGCATCGTCCATGCCATGTCCTGTTACAATGGATTCAAACGGCACACAGTGAGAAAAACCCTGAAACAGGTAAGGAGAGTACGCCTGTGACCTGAGTGAATATCGATCTACCGTAGGGGACTGATCAGCCACAGGGGATTTGTTGTCTGGCTCACTACGGAGCCAAGTCCTTGGCAGTGTGTTCGATTCGGTTAATCCATCGACCGATTTCCAGCAGGGGATTCCTGCTATCACTCCCCCATTGCTGATCTGTAGTGTGACGGTGGCGCTGAGGAGATCAGAAACCCTAGCCATCCTATTCTCCCGTGATTCCAATCACTCTCACCAAGTTCCCTCTAATTATAGCAAATCCATGTTATATGGAACATTCACCCAATTTTGTACTATTGTTGAAAAATTGCACAACAAAAATCAATATGGCCAAATCTTGGTACTGTGATTTAAACTTAGTCACCCATAGAGACAAGGATAAAATATGAAGTTGTTGATGTGTTTTTCTTGATTCTAATATCCTAACTCATTAATGATTAACCTCATGTTTCAAAGAAACCATATAAGAGCCCCTCTACCCTTTGATAGTCTCCTTGAGAATGCTTAATCTTGTGTCCAACTTGGCCCTTGGACTCCTTAGTGACAAGAAGTAGGTCTACTGATTTTCCTTATTGAAAAGTTAAATAAAAATAAAAATAAAAAAACCAACCATATAAGATCCCTTCTCCCTTTTGATAGTCTCCTTGAGAATTTTACTTGTGTGTTGTGTCCTGAGAATATTTCAAGGTGCTTTCATTTTCTAGTGAAAGAATGAAAAAGTAATTAACTAAAGGAGTGGAGAGATATTTTCCAAAGGGTTTTGTCACTTTATGGTGTGTTTTTGTATGTTTCATTGGTTACCAATGTGAAATGGAAGGCATATTTTCTTCCTCCTCCCTTCTCCCTTCTACACACTTTGCATCACCTTCAACATGCAAAATGTGGATTACAGGAGGAAGGATCACACCTTCACAACCTCACTCTAGCACCAATTCCATATCCTTGTACTCTGAAACTTGACTTATGTTCACTCCATGCCTTTGTATCCCTATTACTTTTGCAAGTTCACTATGCATTATCACATTCATATTATCACACATAATCAATCTTCTATAATCTCCCCTTTGATCATTCAATCCTATAACTTTTTATATTGGCATCAATTTTAGGATGCAAAATGTGAAGGTCTATCACTACATTAATTCCATTCACCTCACCTCCTATCTCCACCTTTTTGTTTTCTCTTCCATAGAAAAAGACACGTAATTTTATTTATCTTGAGGAAAAATAAAATTACATTTTGCATATGGTATGAAGCATTCCACACATAATTGCCACATGGGCATAGAACTAACAACAAAAAAGACATACATATTACACATATATTGGAAACTAACATAAATAAAAAAGCATTTATGGATTAACCAAACTTCTTTCCCTTCTTTTTTTGCACCTTGCGCCAACCATCTGTAGCATGATTGATTTGAACCAATGTTAATGCTCCATCTGCAGCCTCTCAGGGACCTTCTTTTTCCTAATAAAAAATTTCAGAGAAATGGGCTCTTTTAGATCCCCTGAGCCCATCCGAAATCAACATACCAGTGGGCGGAGCACCTTGATGAATCCAAATGTCTGGTCCAAACCAGGCTAGGGAAGATGAATGACCTAAAGCCTCACCGACTGGGAGATCACCTTGATGAGTTGGGACTGATATTTCTTCTTTTTCATAAGGGATTTCCTTGGTTTCTTCAACTTCATCATCCAAAGGAGGATGGTGTGGGAATTGCCATCCCTTTGGCCTCTTTGACTTCCCTTTCTTATTCTTAGGATTCTTCTTTGCTTGTCGACATGTACTCTGTAAATTTATTATTTGGAAACATATATGACATTGAAAAGTAGTGTTCTCATAGTCTAAAACCTTAGACAAGTGAAAGTTCTTGTGTTTAGAATAAATGATCTTGGATCCCTTTGTTGAGATCAATCTCCACACATATTATGGAAAATGTAAAATTCCATTGTATGTTCTCTCCAAATCCATTTTTTCGAATTTTCCTAAAGTGTTTTTGATGTTCTCCAAGACTTTGTATTATTAGAAAGGGAGAGGGAGGTTACGAATCCTCACCCAAACCAACGTAGTAGATACCACCATGGTTGTAGCATCAAACTCAGGGAAACATGGAGTGATGAATAATCTAGCACTGCCCTAGAACCAAGGCCCCTCATTTAAAACAAAGTCCAAATTATTTTGTGTAGCGAATTGGACTATGAAGAAGCCCTTTGAACATAAGAAAATGTCACAATGTGTTTTCCATAAAGAGAAAATCCATTCAAGTAAGGCTTCAGGTTTTGGCCAGAAGCCATTAAATCTACTTATAATTGCCTTAGATTGGAGTATAGAGAAGAGAGACGAAACCTCCTCAATATTGACTTCATTAGCTGGAGCCTCCTCCCTTTATTCTATAATAGAGGGACTTTGAAACTATTGGTTTTAATCAGATAGGGATGAATTTTTTCATTGTAATACTTCCTTGAATGAAGCAAATTTCCCAACTAAGGGCCTGACACCCGATGCACCCCCACACAACCTTATGTTTAGTATAATGGTTGGGTTCCTTTTGATACTGTAAGTTTTGAGCTCTAGAGGATCCTCGAGAACCTTCCCTTCAAATTGCAAACATTGGAACTGAAGAGGAAAGCCCCATTTGTCATGGATCCACTGCTTTAGGTGAGAGAAAAAGTTTGTATCTCTAACCCAAAAAGGAGAGGAATTCCCACTGATATTTTTTACAATGGGCTCCCAGAGGAGGCACATATGGTGGAGTCACCCCCAACTCCATTGAGCTTAATATATAGCATATCAGATAAAAATAGGAGAGATGATAGAGGATGAGAGGCCAACCCCTATTATAAGAATTAATTACTTTGAAAGATATTATTTCATGTGATTAACAATTTTAGACCAATAAATTGAGATATTAAAACGGAAAAGGTATTTTGCCTACACAATTTAACTGGTTCAACCCTCAACCAGGACTAACCTATGTTTGTGGAAGGAGCTTAGATAAGCACAAAAAATTATAACCAACCTAGATCCATCTTAACTCTAGATCTACCAAGCGCCTAGAGAGATCAGCTCTCTTGAGGCACAAACCTCTTTTAGAGTGAAAAGAGAATTTATCCCTCGCAGTTCTTGGTAAGTCCAATGTTAAGATGGATCTAAGTTGGTCTTTCCCCCTTTAAGTGTAGTGTCACTTCTTGGTGAGATAACTTTGATGACACTTGGAGAGGGTGATTTTTATGCAGTGATATAAAGATTATGCATGTTAGACTTATGTATATGCTTGTATTCTATAGACCTGGTTTAAGTCACATGGTTGCTACGTGCTTATGATAAAGACTGGTTTTGGTTAAGTGCATATTATCAATGTTTTCTCTATTGGTATCCTAATTTGGACATTGGTGTATGACATGGATGGTGATATAGGATTAAGACACATAGATCCATGGATGATCATGGTTATGTGGAACATATGGTTAATTATGATTTATGGATGATACATGATTTGTATGATTATATATGCTTAATCTTGTATTGAGCAAGATGTGGCAGGAGATGTGATTATTTGCAAACAAGGATGTTCAAATTATAAATGGTTATGGAATTCATTTCTTCAAAACCAAAATGACTGTGGAAGTCATGCACAGTTCTTGGTCTTGGAACAAGACCTTACTATTGAGCCATCAGATGGGTATGAGCTGACAATCAGTACCTTAAGGTGAAGCGCGGAGTTTCAAAGCAAAGTAGATGAGAAGCCATGGAAATTAGGGTGAAGATTCCTAAGCTCATGAAAGATAAAGATGTGGAGTCTTGGATCTATAATAAAAGGATTAGGGTGTAGAGTCCTAAATCCATGAAAGATAAAGACGTGGAGTCTTGAATCTATAAAAAAAAGGATTGGGACATAGAGTCCTAAATATGTAAAAGATCAAGGTGGGAAATCTTGGATCCTTGGGGTAGATCAGGGCACAAAGTCCTCAATCTACTGAGGCACAAAGATGCATGCAATAGGGATGTGAAATCCCTATTCTTCGAAATAAATATACCACTCATGGGCAACTCAGGGATGAATTTCCTTAATAAAATCTCATTCTGACAATTCTGGAGCGACTTTCTAAAAATAGAAAGTGAATTCAAGCATCTCAAGTATGACTTTCCAAAAATAGTAAATTACCTTGCATAAATTGGTAATCAAGCATAGTTGAAGGAAAATCACTTAAATTATCATTAAACAATCTTAACAGTTCAATCTCGACTTAATCCTCAATATTATTAATATTATTATTATCTTTTATGAGACTACTATATTCTTATTAAAAAGGGAATTATAAGTCACCTTCATCTCCTCAAACACTTCACACCTCTCTCTTGTATGATTCTCATGGCTCTACGTAACTCTCTCTCTCTTTTAATAATACATTACACTCTCTTTTATGCACTCACCAAAGAAAGACATATTCCTCTTACACTTATAAATACATGTCATAAAATATTCATGTTACACTCTCTTTAATGCATATGTTACACTCTCCTTTCTAAGGCATGCATACCTCTCCTTAATGGCATGAGTTACCCTCCTTTAAATGGAATACAAGGCATGTATATTACATCTCTTTATGAAAAAAATTGCTCCTTCTATATATGTGTCTCATGTCTTCTCACTTGAGGGGAGGTGCATTGTGATACCAAGAGTTGGAGAGATTAAAAAGAAAAAAATATGAGAGGGAGAGACTTGGAGAGTAGCCAATTTCTTTCGAAATGAATTTGAAATTCCTAAACTAAATTACTAAGTAGCTCTACCTGGTGGAGCTGACCATGAGTGGTATTGGGAGGAAGTGAAACTTATCTTCCTTGGCTTGCCTTGTATATCTCTCTACTACTATATTTTGGTATTGCTTGTGAGCTTATACAGCTCGGGGGTTCCAGGGGGAGAAGTTCTTCTTGGATATGGTTGGGAGGAAAATCATATGGTTCAAATGAGTTGGTTAAAGAATCAGAGATGGATCATATTCTCAGCGATTGGAGTTGAATATCTTATCAGGTATAATTTTAATTGTTCTAAAATTGTAGTATAACATTAGCATAAAAGAAAAAGTAGAAATTTAAATTGTTGTAAGCATCTAATTTTGGTTTAAGCTTATGTTATCTGGAATCTTATTGGCTAGTTGAAAATGAAGACTAAGAGCAGTCTATATGTATGGATGTTTAGATCTCAAGATTGGAATTATTATTGGTGTAGTTTATGGTACTAACCTTGGTATTGTAGCATTTGAGAAAGGAAAGCCAAATATTGCTAAATGTAATTATAATGAAGAATTGTGAAAGAGGTTGGGTAAGAGTTTCATGACTTATGGTTTTGTGTTGTTTTAATTGAAATAGGTAATTAAATGCATTTTAGAAAGGATTCCATAGTATGCTTGTAATTGTTTGACAAAATCTCTGAATGGGTAATGTTATCAATTTATTTATGCATGAATAAGTGCTAACTTGCAACTTGCAAGAGAAGAAAATGAACATGTACCCAAAATATATTTGGAGGAATTATAGAATCAGCCCTTAAAAGAAAATGCAAAAATAATGGCAGCTAAAATATGGTTTGGAAGATCAAAGGCTTGAGGTAAGTTTGAGGTAAATTTCAGTTATGGCTTATGTTTGATATTCTTATCAATAATTCAATGTTTTGTGATTCAAGTTTTTGGTATAGTACTATTAGAATTTTGACAGAAAGCCTTAATGGTTGTAGCATTCAAGGTTTCCATGTGTTTGTCAAATTGTAGCAATGGTTGCAATAAGCTTGTCAAATTATGTCAAAGGAATTAGCTTGCAGGTTGTAAAATGTTTCAAGAACTCATATGGTGGATTTAGAAATGTGTGAATTCAATTAACATATCTTAGTAGCATAACTTTGGGTTGTCTTTCCTCATGTAGAGTTGTAGATGAAAGTTTGTATTCCATGTGTTTGAAAAAAGTGGTAAATGAGACATTAAGGATCTAATTTTTTGTTGTTTTAAAGAATCACATCCCTAGGAGTTTTGGATGTGATTCAGCCCAACATCAGGGGGTATCCATGCCTTTTGGACCTGTAACCCCCCATTTGATTCCAAATTAACACTTTTCAGAACCCGGATCGTAAATCTGGGTGACTTTTTCAATTATTGCTACCTACTGTGTGTGTCTGTTCTCGAGTTTTTGGTGAGGGAATAAAAGGATTTAGTTATTGTTTTAATGTGCCAATATTTGAAGTTTTAATTTATGAATTTTATGAGTTAGATAGGTTGAGTAAGACTATTATATTCATGTTGCTAATGGTTGTCAAAATTGTCTTACAAGATGATGGTTGCCAAGTGTTTGACAAAATGCCTCAATGGCTGTATATTGTATGCTTGCAAACTGTTTTGTCATAACGTTTCAATGGCTGTAGCTATTTACATTTATGAATCGTCTCTAAAAATATTCCTAAGTGAAATTAGGATTTGTAACCAAGATGTTTCTGGAATGTCTCAATGAATATGCATGATAATCCCATTGAGTTAAAATTCATGCTGATAAAGTCAAATTTGGGTAAGTGAATTGTTGTAATGTCAACTTACATATGAATTCATAATTATTGGATACCACTCCTATAGAAGTTGAATTCTCCTTTTAAGTAAAGAATTCATAAGCATGTTATTTAAAATAAAATCAAATTAGTCACTCTTGAACACATTTAATTGCAACAAAAGTAACAATTAGCTTGTTAGAAATTGTGGCTCGTAAAGTTTGATATTTATTCATCCCACTAAAGACTCTTTCTTTTAAATATGATTTTTGAGCTTGAGGATCAAGTGATGGTTGTCGTTTGGTAGTTTGGCTTTGGGGTTTGAGTGAGACGTTGGCTTTGGGCTTGTCTTGGGATTTGGAAACAAAAACATTAAAATAGCATTTTGAGTCTTAGTGTTCAATATTTCTCTATAATACTGATGGTTGGTAAGGTGGGACCTTACATTAAGTAAGCTATATTCCATATAAATACCATGAATCAATACATTATTTTTATTTTTCTTATTTTATGATTTGTGTTTACATAATATAACAAGATAAGATAAGATATTATAACATTTCTTCCATACTAAACTGAACAACCCCTCAATATAATAATAATAATTAGAATTAACTCAATATTATATAAATACGAAATAAGTCCAATTACTAATTCTTCTAAATACTTATGTATTCCAAAAATTAAAACTCAAACTCTTTCATCCAAAAATAAAAATACAAACTAAATTAAAAAAATTAAAACAACTTAAAATTGATTAAGTGTCTATGTACAAATAATATAATAGAACACGAATGCAAAATTCATTACAATAAATATAAAATAAAATAAATATAATCTATTAGAATATTAATTTAAAAAAATTAAATAATCTAAAATTTGTTAAATGTCTAGACACAAAACACAAAACTCACTCATTACAATAAATTAAGGATAAAATAAATATATCAATTCAAAAATTATAAACTATATATATAATTTTAAAATAGCCTAAAATTTATTAAATGTTATTGAACCAATAATAAAATATCAACACTTATTGGACCAATAATAAAATATCAACACTTATTGGACCAATAATAAAATATCAACCCACTAAATCCTTTGACCAGGACCAACAACTTTTTCCCGTGTGAGATTGATACATGTATAAATCTATAATTTTATTTGTGTAAGATGGGAAGAGAATTGAGCATTTAATTAATACTTCCTTATTTTATTATGGAAAATATGTTAATTATCTTAATAAAATATGTTAACTGTCTTTGCTTTTCCATTTTAGTTTTATTCATTTTCATGTTTAGGTGTTTATATATATATAGTTCGACGAAAATGAGTTATATTTTCTGATCAAATTAAAATAAAAAAATATTAAAAAATAAAAAATATTTATAAATAAAAAAATATTATTAATATTAATATTATTATTAATATTTAAAGAGTTTTTGGATAGATGAATATATATATGAGATAAATGAGTGGGGTCCTCGTCACCCTACTTACTTTACAGACAATTAAAAAGGGGTGGCATGGTCTCCCACCACATGCATGAAACATCCCATTGAACTTCTAATGAACATATGGATTACCATATTCAAGAGAGTTTTCTTACAGCTTCTATGCAATGGAGAGGGATTTTGTTCTTGTAGAATAAAATTCCCTTATTGTTGGTAGGACTATTACATCCCCTTCTGAGTTCAACATTCTTGAGATGTAAGGCTAGGTAACCAAAGAATTGGGTAGTGAGTTGGAACCTTTTGGAATGGAACAATCATGTCAAAATTCATGTTAAGTCTGTGTTTTTTAGTAGGTCTAATGCCCTGCATTTGTAGGAGCAAGGAGACAATGATAATCTCAAGGAAGCATATTAGATCAACACACTTGTAGGGTTGAAGACTACATTTGGAAACAAATTGGTTTCATTGGATGGTGGGAAAAGATCAATCGTTGAGATCTCAGGTGGTGGTGTGTTGGCTTAGTTAGTGTTTGCTTCTCCTCGTGGTTACTACTAGGTGCTGGTGGAGTTTTTATTTTTGGTATTGTGTTGCTTCACTATTTTTGGGGGTTAAAATGTTGCATCAACGCAAGCATGTCCATCGTGGGGATTGGGTTTGTGGCCAACAAATCTAGTCACATGTCGAGATGCAGGCTCGAGAGGCCGGGAACACAGATCACTCTACAACTTCTCCTAGTATGAAGCAAGAGATATAGCGACTAAAATGACACGTTCGTCAAGATGCGTAGGTTTACTCAGACTTAGAACTACTAGATGAGGTTGCTCACTAGCTCCTCGACCCTGACTGAACTAAGGGAAGGAGGACTCGAGTAGCTCACATGGAGAAACACATTCAGTGTGAATTTAAGCCCTAAATTCCTCCCAGTATGAGCACGAAGGACTCAAATCCAGTTACATCATCAGACTCTTGATATGGATGCCATGTTAAGGATTTTTGTCAGCAATTTACTTTTTGGTTGCATAGTCTTTTATGTTTAGTTGTTATTTGTAGTCTTTTGTAAAACCATAGAACTACCATATATAGACCAACAAATTTGGTTTTCGGTATGGCAGAGTGAGACCAATATATTTTGAGCAATAGTTGTCAGTGATATAATTTGACTTTTGGAGAAAATACAATTAATATATATATATATATATAGAATTATTAATATTAATACCATTAATACTATTATATTAGTATTAGAATGAAAATTGGTGTTATTACAAGGTTTTTGCAGCTCTTCGATCAATGGTGAGTTCTATTGATTTAGAGAAGAAATATATTGAAGGAATGACAATTCAAGCCTTAGTTTCGTACAATGTCATGCTCAAATCTAGATCTATTCTTTCAATTGTTCAACAAGCTCCAACCCTTAATGTTCCTTTAAAAAGGGATGCCTCCAATGCTGAAAAATTCTTTTCGGAACAAGGTATGGTCTGCAAATTTAATGGATTTTGGCCGCGACTAAAGAGTCTCTACAAGTGGATTTCTGATATGTGGAAACCCCTCTTGACTGATGATATGAATATTTACCCTTTGGCTTGGTTTTTTGTTGTTGTTGTGGTTTTTGATAATATTGAGGATAAGCATAATATTTGTGATACAAGCCCTAGTTTTGGGGCAGTGTTGGCTTTTTCATGTAGCCATGGTCTCCCACTTTTGATATGGTTACAGTGTCAATCTCCACGACTCCTATTTGGGTAAGGCTCCCGAAATTTCCCCTGCATCTTTGGAACCTCCCAACATATCTTCCATTGGTAATGCATTATGGAATTTTTATTGTAGTAGCCTGGAATCTGTTAATTTTTATAAAACCACTTATGCTTGAATATGTGTTGAGATGGATTTCAACAAGGGTTTTCCTGCTGAGATTAATCTGGCAACACGAAACTATGTGTGGTTTTTAGAAGCTATATTATGAAAATGTTTCCTTTCGATGTCGAGCATGTTATGAAATAGGGCATGTAATAAAAAATTGTCCAAAGCATTTGCAAAACAACAAAGTCCGAAAAGATAACTAGGAGCCCAAATGGTGGGAAGGAGCTTAGAGTAAACATTATTAGGTATATAAAGAAGAAGAGACCCAGGGTAAAAAGAAGCAAACGAAAAATATGAAGAAGTTATTTATAAAGTAGATTCGCCGAAGGAAACAAAAACTAGTGAGGAAGAAGTGTATGAGGATCCTCCAAATTCAACAATAGTCTAAGCGCATCATACCCTAGTGAAACCCTGATCCCCCTATGAATCCTCAAGGGAAACAATTGGAAAAGTAACTTCTTGGGCATATCAAGCAAATAAGGAAGAAACAAAAGACAACAATGCTTACTCATCAAAGGGTGGTACATCAGATACAACAAAAATTATGAGCTGGATTCAAGTAGGGATGAAGGTAAAAAATATTTCGCCAAGGAAAACCAAGAGCCAATAAAATTTAAATCAAAAGTAGTGAAAAATGGAATGTAAATATATATGGATCTTATGAGTCTTTTGAAAAAGAAAAATAGTTGGAACAACACTAAAATTTTTGTATTATGAGGTAATCATTTAAGAGATTAGATTAAGTCTCCGTACTCAATCTCAAACCTAAAAAAAATATTGGTAATTTTTAAAAAATATAATGATTCTTGACGAGATCCCAACTCTCTTTTTTAATAAAATGCTAATACCCATCTATTTTAAAAAAATGTTGTTATTACATTATTATAAAAAACCATTTTAAAATTATAAAACCAAATTTATATATATAAATATTTAATTTAAAAAAAATAATAAAAAAATAAAAAATTATAAATATAAACCTTTTAAATAAAAAGGTTGAACGATAAATTACATCTAACATGATATTTTAAAGTACTAATTTATTAATTTATTTGTATATACATTTATTGAATACATGATTACACAAACGTCACTAATAGAATCTAATAATCATAAATGCGTGTACAAAGAATTAGTCCTCATTTTGAATGATAAAACTCGCTTTGCGTTAATATTGTAGAGCACAAAGATTACAAATTATCATCCTTATAAATATAGTAAACTCAACATAGTTTTTTTTACTGAACTCTTTATTTCTCAATGGTTATTTTGACTTTTAACATCTTGACCCTAATATTTGGTCAGTTTCCTTTTCAAATTCAAATCTTCATCTTCGTCTCCTTTACCATTCATGTCGGATTATTCACCTCCTTACCACACTGTTTCTTTCTATATTATTTCCTTTTACATCAATTCACACATCCTCTCACACCATTTTATAAACATGTTCTTAGCTTTATTCTACATTGTTTTTGGATTTTTTATATATATTTTGAAATAAATATTAAAATTATTTTTAAATTTATAAAATAAAAATAGAAATTATACTTTATAATATATATTTTAATCTCAATACTATTAAATAGTTTATAGAAAACACACATTTAAAAACATCATAACAAATTTTAAAAATTATGTAAGTTTTTTTTTAATTAAAAGGGAGGGGCTAGTTCCCAAGAGAAGCAGAATGGGGCCCTTTTTTTATTACATTTCTATTTTGTCAGACGCGCTGACAACCATCACATCATACATTACATTCGTAATGGATCACATTGAACGTTCACCATGGAACCAGCATACAGCGGCAGCAGGGGGAATCGAACGTGGTCGGGGAGCGAGACAGCCGACAACCCCGACCGCCCGATCATGCACTCATGTGCAAAAATTATGTAAGTTATCAAACTAAAATTTAACATGTAAAAATGTTAATTATATTTCCATATTAAATGTCATTTAGAATGACGTAGATTAGTTGATAGTCGTTAGTACTCTTACGACACTCCTTGTAATGCCACTGACCTCGCGTAACCCATGTGCCATAATTTAGGGATATGTAGTATAGTGGTAACCTTGCACTCATGTGTACCACTTTTTCGTAACATTGATAATTTTTGGTGGTTGTTTTGCACTTTCTCTTTCCATCAGCAAAGTGAAAGTATTCAATTAACTTAACAAAATAAAATAAAATAAATAAATAAATAAAAAATAAATTGAAAAATATCTTTCAAGTCATTGAAACTTAAAAATTGTTTTTTTAATCTATTTTTAGTTTTTGCAGAGGTTTTATTAGTTTTTCTAAATTTGATTCATATTTTTATTCTCGAGGTTCACTGTGTTAGTTTATGTATGTCTTGTTGGAATCAATACCCCATTTTGACACCTAAGTTGTAGATCATCCATTCTTTATAATGTAGAACCTTGGGGTATGCTCATGGAAGCACTTCCCCCCAAAAATAGAATAACATGGTATGGAGAAACCAATCCGTAGAATTAATTAGTGCTCCCTACTTTATGTTTCAATTTGTGAAGAATGATGCATTGTTATTGAAGATCCTACTTTATGACTACCATCAAAAACTAAAAAAATGGAAACAATGCTCTAAGAAAAGATAACAAATAAGTAACAATGCTCCAAGCAAATAGGTAACAAATATGTGAAATAGATTGAAGTTAGTTTATGTATATGGGTATAACGATTATTAATGAGAAAATGAAATTCTTGATAATTAACTCCAATAATATCACCTAGGATACTTTTATATATGACAACAACTTGGAGGAAGTGCCTTCATACAAATATCTTGGAATTGATATTTATGAAAACATCAATTAGAATTATAACATTGAGAATAGGATAAATGGAGGGTGGGAAGCTTATTATGGGTTTGAAAACAATTGTAAAACTGTGGATCTTTGAATATGGGATAAGAAAGAAACTCCACTTTGGCTCTCTCATTACTCCTATTATTTTATATGGGTGTGAAGTTTTGAAATATAGTATCTCTAAAGAGTCATGGAGAAAGATAGAGTATATCCAAAAGAATTTTATACCCTATGATTTCAAAGTTAAAGGAAATACACCTTATCCTATCCTCCTCATATAAACAGGTCTTCCCCTATGGAGGGCATCGTGATGACCACATACCTAATGTATAAGAACAAGTTGAACAATATGGAAGTTAAGAGGCTTCTTAAAATTCCCTTAAACCCTAAACAAACTCACCTTCAAATCAAGTGGACCTAGCATAAGGATGCCCATTTGTAACAACCCTGGTGAAAATTCCATGTAATAAAAGTTAATAAAGGAAAAATAATAACCATAGTTGATGGGACACTTATTCCAAGTTGAATGTTGGGCAAAATCATAGTGATGGGGATCACTGGTGATTGATTAATGGCTAAGGAAATTGGCAAAGGCAATGGAAAAGGCTTTGGAAAGGCAAAGTGGCATTTTGGCACATTTATTTATGAAAATAATGGAAATTAGGAGAAAAGGGAGGTGAAAGGTCACAGGTTGCATGTGAGGAGGAAAATAATGGAAAATGAAGAAAATAGAGGCCTCATTAATAAAAAGGCTTTTGAGGATCAATTCACAGACTTTTGTCAGTTCAATTTTGGAGCTCTCTCTCTATTCTCTCTCTCTCATACTCTTGGACACTTAGAGTTTTCTTGGAGCACTCTTGGAGAGTGTGGCATACTTGGAGTTTTGGAGCAAGAAGGCAAAGGAAGAGCAGGAAAGCATAAGAGGACATCAGGATCAACAACTACAACGGGTTTTTCTTGCAGGTACCAAGTTGCATGTATGTTTTCCTCACTAGTTTTGGCATGCATGTCATATGCATGTGGTTTATTGGTCATGATCTGTCATTGGCATGGAGGATTTCTTGGATTGACAGTGGATTTTCCTAGCCCTGCCATTTTCTGGATATCCATGGTGTTGTGGGTTCATTTCTTTGTTTTTTTAGTTGGTTCTCATGTTTCCTTTAGCTTGGGTTGAGTTACTAGTTCCTAGAAGCCCTGGTTGGACAAACGCTCTGGAAGCCCTATAACAGCTTGGGTTGAGTTACTAGTCCTGGAAGCCTTGGTTGGAAAAACACTCTCAAAGCCCTTGGTGGCTTGAGTTACTAGTCTTGGAAGTCCTGGTTGGACAAACACTCTGGAAGCTCGGAGGAAGTTGTGGGTTGAGTTACTAGTCTTTGAGCCTTGGTTGGAACAAATGTTCTAGAGGCCTTGAAGGCTTGGGTAGAGAGCAATCGGTGATGGTTTCTGATGTCCAACCGTGTGGTGGAATCATTGTTTAATGGGTTGAGGTGGCCTCTGGAAGCCCTGGATGGTTTTGATTGATGTATTTTATGATATCCCACATTCATGCTTGGAATATGGCATGTGGGTGCCTGGATGAAGAGAGATTTGGCTCAGCCATGTCTATGGTCGGGTGGTTCGTGGAAGTCCCGAACTTGGTTGGTCTTTGCATAATTAATATAAGGTTATTTCTTCATGTTATTTCATGAGTATTGTACTAGTTTATATGTGGATTATATGGTTGTTGTTTCCTTGGTATTTCTGTTGTTATTATGTTGGTTATGAACATGTATTATGACAGTGGCTATATATGTTTCTCATCATGTTTTTACTTGTAAATGAATGACTCTAACTAGAATGATGTTTATATGGTTATATGGTTATGTGTTATATTTTTATATGCTTTCATGATTATGTTATACATGTATTAAGCTGATTTGTTGATCCTGCAGATAAGGTATCCTCCCCGAATTATGCTAAGGTATGTTAGTTTGTTGTGATTTGGTTTAGCTGACATGATATGCCTTGCAGGAAGAATATCAAAGATGACTAGCGAGATGGTATACTACAGTTCCTGAGACTCTCACTATGGATCAGATGAGCAGCATGGTGTTGGGCACTCTTCTGATTTGGAAGACACGTCGAGAAGCTTAACAACAAAAATAAGGATGTGTAAGGCAGACAATGATAGAATCATACAGGCACATGAGAAACAAGCAGATGTAAATGCAGCGATACTTAAGAGTTTGTCAGAATTGCATCAACAAGGACCCCTTCATATCAACCATGAGCAAGACGACATAACTAATGGGGCATATGGAAATAGGTCTCCTAGTGGGTACAAGTCAGATAAACATGACACGATCAGAGATGGCAGGTCCTTGGATACTCCAGATAGGAGAGGTGATGAATGCAAGTGCTATTCTAGTTATGGTTCTCACAGGCATGATCAATATCGTTATCATACTTACATGAGAAGTGACGGGAGATATTTGCCAGATGAGTTTAAGAAAGCAAAGCCACCTACATTTGATGGAGAGATGAAGAAATCACAAGATGCAAAGGCATGGTTTCTTTGTATGAGTAAGTTCTTCAGGTTGCATGACTATTCAGAGAACATGAAAGCCATAATAGCTACATTCAGTCTCAAAGGTAAAGAAAATATTTGGTGGGAAGATGTGAAGAATGTCAGAGGTATTCATGAGTAGGACTTGAATTGGAATGATTTCAAGAGACTATTCAAGAAGAAATACCTATTGTAGAGATATTTTGGTGATAGGGCAAAAGAATTCTATGAGTTAAAGATGGGATCAATGAAAGATGAGGAGTACTCTAGCAAGTTCTTGGAGCTACTGAGGTATGTGCCTTACCTCAAGGAGGAGAAGACCAAGATTCAGAGATTCACTAGTGGATTACCGATTGCATTCAAAGATAGGATTGAGTTCGATGAGCCTAGATCATTGGAGGAGGCTGTTATGAAACCAGCTCAAGAAAAGATAGAAAAGATAGATCAACGCCTTAGAATTCAGCCTCTTCGAGGGGGCAACCTCCTTTGCATTACATAAATGACCAATTCTTCGATGATACAAATGAAAAGACCTCCTTTCTATATATAGGAGTCTAAGGGGTCATAACATAATCAGAGCCGACATAACAATAATAATGTAAGGGCACAATAATAACAATAGTGGGCTTCTATGGAGCACATTAGTAACAATATGGGCACTACATGGGTACATCAATATAATAAGTGGGTTGTACTAATAACAATAAGGGGTTACACTAGTAGTATAGGGGCCTAACATGCCCCTCTCCTTCAAAAAGCGTTGTCCTCAATGCTTGAGTAGTTCTTGATGCTTCTATATAAAATTCTTGTCCTCCCATGTGGAATCTTCAGCGGGTAAGTTCTTCCACTTGATGAGATACTCTGAAATTGATCGATTTCGTAGCTGTCGGGTTCTTATTTCTGTGACTGCTCCAGGTTCCAATATGATTTTTCCTTCCTTTTCAATATCTGGCAATATTGTTTGAATTGGGATCTTTTTCAACTTTTGAATAAGTGGCCATACTTCTTTGTCCTTCTTCCATTCATCCCTTGCTTCGTTTATCCAATCTGGTTGGATAATAGAAATAGCACAAAACAATGCTTCCACATCCTCATCCTTGAAGAGTCTTCCCATTCAGTAAGGTCGCCATTTTTTAAGTGCATGTAGTATTGCCAACATTTCCTTCTCATAAATAGCTTGCTTTAGATGTAGCAGTAAAAATACCCAATCGCCTACATCAAAACATTTTTCACTATGATGTTGATCTACCTGTTGTTTCATTTGATTTTGCACCAAAGTGGTGTTATCCTTTAAAAGTTGGAGAACTTGTTGTTGATGCTCGATGTGATCTTTCACTGCTTGAACCTTTTTCTTCTTGATATGTCCTTCTATCTTTAGAGTTTGAGGAGTGGTAATTTCTTCCAATCCTTTACAAGATATGGTCGGATTCATTTCTTGACGCTCGATGTGATCTTTCACTTCTTGAACATTTTTCTTCTTGATATGTCCTTCTATCTTGATAGTTTGAGGAGTGGTAATTCCGACCAGTGAATTACAAGATATGGCTGGATTCATTTCTTCTTTCTTGATGTGATCTTTCACTTCTTGCACCTTTTTCTTCTTGATATGTCCTTCTATCTTGAGAGTTTGAGGAGTGGTCATTCTTGCCAATAGTTTACAAGATATGTTCTGATTCATTTATTCTTTCTTTGGGGTCAGGTCCTGGCATATATCCTCTTCTTTTGATGTTTCTTGATCCTTTTCTTCCTCCTCTTCATAATCTATGTAAAATAATTTATTCTCAGCACACTTATGACCTTTAGTGCATTTGCTATCACAATTGTAACAAATCCCTTTTTCTCTTTTTTCTTCCAATTGTTGTGGTGTAACCCTTGTAGGTTGTGGAAGGCTAGGAGAAACAACACTTCCATATTTATAGTTGTGAGGGGTATGCTTCCTGGTTTCCATAATTTTTCTTTCCAATATGTCACAAAGCCCTTTTACTCTTTCCAATTGTTGTGGTGTTGCTCTAAAGAAGGTGTTGCTCTTTGTATCCTCATAATGTGCTATCATTTCCTCCGTGAAAATTGACCACGTAACAAGTTGTTTACGAGAACAAAGCCCTTCATACCATAAAAATTGATCTGGTTCTAAATATGAAGATGCAATACATACCTTTTGTAACAGTTGTACACCATGTAGATCAAAATATTGCTCCATCTGAAGTATCCAATTTACCGGATCCTTGCCATCAAACTTCCTCATCTTGCTTTTTCTTGATTTTAGGAGCTCGATCTTGAAATGACTCTAACTCTGTACTTTCGGATCTTTAAGTTCTGAAATTGTGATCTGTAGTAGCCCTCTATGTCCTCTTTCCAATGCCACAAGTCTGACCCAAATTGGATTCTCCAAGGAAGAGTTATGTGAAATCTCCCACAGTGACTTGATTATAGACTAGTTCAGTAGAGCGAACTTGTACGACGTGCCACGAGTCACTGTTTCAACCTTTGGATCTGAAAAATGCATACAAGAAACTAAAGTCCGTCCTCTTTTTGTACCTTCTTACGAAATTTCAATCCGATGCTCAGAAAGAAAGTTATGACGACTTTCCCTAGGTCACCTGTTTGGAATGTAATTTAGGAGTCTACAAAAAGACCAACTTCCTCAGATCATATCTCCGCAAATATAGCGCAAAAAGCTCTGAAATTCGGACCCAAGGTTCAGCACGATTTCTTCTCAAATGGGGTTTTTTTTGCGACTTCTGAAACGTCACAGAAAAAAAAGTTATAGCGAAAATGCCATGATAACCTGTTTGGAGCAGCGAAACCCTAGAATCCAAAGCTCTGATACCAAATGTTATGCAACCAGCTCAAGAAAAGATAGAAAAGATAGATCAACGCCTTAGAATTCAGCCTCTTCGAGGGGGAAACCTCCTTTACATTACATAAATGACCAATTCTTCGATGATACAAATGAAAAGACCTCCTTTCTATATATAGGAGTCTAAGGGGTCATAACATAATCAGAGCCGACATAACAATAATAATGTAAGGGCACAATAATAACAATAGTGGGCTTCTATGGGGCAGATTAGTAACAATATGGGCACTACATGGGTACATCAATATAATAAGTGGGTTGTACTAATAACAATAAGGGGTTACACTAGTAGTATAGGGGCCTAACAGAGGCCATTTGAAATTTAAAGCATTGCTATGAGTAGTCGAAGCGCAGATCTAAGACTAAGCCGGACTAGAAAGGTAATGCAAAGAACAAAGGAAAATGGGACAATAAG
This sequence comes from Pinus tabuliformis, assembly GCA_031772625.1. NCBI lineage: Eukaryota > Viridiplantae > Streptophyta > Pinopsida > Pinales > Pinaceae > Pinus > Pinus tabuliformis. The sequence continues at coordinate 1,237,992,029 of CM062805.1, read as the reverse complement.
CGAGCAAGACCTCGGGGTACAGGTAATAAAGAGAATGCAACACCATCTAAGAAGTTCAATGCATCTGACAAAGGACAAAGACTTTGATCTGAGGAGTAGAATAAGGATGAAGGTTGGAAGCCTTTACAGTGTTGGACTTGTGGAGGAGAGCATTGTAGGAGAGATTTTCCACAACATCAGGGTGGTAGACCACAAATCTACAGTGCTCGGGAGGCATAGACAATGGGAGATGTTGGGCAGAGTATTCCTAGGATCAATGCAGCGCTAAATAACGGACAGGAAAACCATCAAGCATCTATCATTGAGATGGAAAATAAGCTTGTGATCAAGTTATTTCTATTTTGATTGACCATGGATCTAATTATAATTATGTTAATCCTCACCTGGTGGATAAGTGTGGTTTGAATAAACAAGTGCATGTAGAGTGTTCGTTAGTGGAGTTGGCTACAGGTACCAAGAAGAGAGTTCATCACTCAGTAAGATATTGTACATTTGATTTGAATGGTATGCCTACCGCAACACATTTGAATGTATTACCATTGGGATCATACAATATGTTGTTGGGCATGGATTAGTTGTACCTTCGTAGAACCAAGGTGGATTTTTATGACAAAGCCATTGAGTGCTTGAATGACAATGGGGAAAAAGAGTCTTGCAAGGTAAGAAGAAAGCAACATCAATTAGAATGGTGACATCTATGCAAGCCAAGCATAGTCGGAGGAAGTGGTGTGTGATATTTGCAATGCACATTTCTAATGACAAAGGTAAGGGATTTGAGGCTGCAAATGTTTTGAGTAGGTACCAATTTTATAGGAATTTTAGGATGTATTTCCTACAAATATTTCAAAAATTCCACCTCACAGAGAAGTAGGCTTTTATATTGAGTTGGTGCCAAGGGAAACTCAGGCATCAAAGGCACATTACAAGACGAATACACCTGATTTGGTAGAGTTCAAGTTTCAGTTGAAGGAAATGTTGGACAAGGGATACATTAGGCCAAGTGTATAACCATGGGACACACCGGTAGTATTTGTGGAAAAGAAGGATGGTACTCTCAAGTTGTGCATTGACAATAGGAAATTGAACAGAGTGACCATCAAGAACAGGTATCCCTTACTGAGGATTAATGGCTTTTTCGATCAATTGAAGGGAGCAATAATGTTCTCGAAGATTGATCTGAGATCCAGATATCATCAGGTATGCATTAAAGAGTAGGGCATCTACAAGACAACTTTCTGTACCATGTATGGGAATTATGAGTTTGTTGTAGTTCCATTTGGTTTAACTAATGCTCTAGCTACCTTTATGTGCTTGATGAATAGTGTGTTGCGTTCGTATATGGACAAGTTTTTTATTATGTTCATTGATGATATATTGGTATATTTAAAAATTGAAGAAGAGCATGCCGAGCATTTAGTAGCAGCGTTGAGATTATTGAGAGAACATCAGTTGTATGCTACGCTCAACAAGTGTAGTTTTTTTTAGAATGAGGTACACTACTTGGGATATGTGGTTTTCGAGGATGATATAGAAGTGGACCCAAAAAAGGTAAGATCTATCATGGGGTGGGCAACTCCCACGAATGTGGATGAGGTGATATCTTTCATGGGGTAAGTAGGTTATTATAGGAGTTTCATTAGGAACTTCTCGTAGATTTCTTATCCTATCACATCATTGTAGAGGAAAGGTAAGAGGTTTGAATGGACAGAGGAGTGTGCGACCAATTTTGAGAAGCTCAAGTAGTTGTTGACACATGCACCAGTGCTAAAGATTGCATATTCAGACAAAGAGTTTGTAGTATGTACATATGCTTGCAATAGAGGACTTGGTGGAGTCTTTATGTAAGATGGATAGGTGGTATGCTATGAGTCATGGAAACAAAATGAGCACAAGCAGAACTACCTAACACATGATCTTGAGTTGGAAACGATCATACATGCATTAAATATGTGGAGGCGCTATCTTCTTGGCAGGAGGTTTGTATTGATGAGCGATCACACTGGTTTGTGGTATCTATTTGAACAACCGAATATATATGGAAGGCAGGTTCGGTTGTTGGCCATGATCAACGAGTTCGAATTTGAGATCAGTTATATGAAAGGTAAATAGAACATGGTGGAAGATGCTTTTATCAGGCGGATACAAGTAAATCACATAGCAGCTATGAACTCCTTTGGGACAGATTTATAGGATAGGATATTGTAGGCAGGTCAGCAGGATGACAGGTATATGGAGATTGTGCATAGATTGCAACAGAGTACATGTATAGGTACATGTACAGGTACAAATAATGGTACATGTATGTACAAGTAGTTGTACTAGTACAGTTACAGATGCAGGTGCACAAGATGTGGACTATCATCTCACGACAGATGGATTGGTTAGATTTAGGGACAAGATATATGTGCCAGATAACAATGAGCTCAAGAAGGTGATCTTGAGGGAGTTTCATGTGAAACCATATTCAAGTCACCCAGGATATCAGAAGACACTGACAATAGTGAAGAAATTTTATTATTGGCCAAATTTGAAGAGAGACGTAGCAAAGTTTGTGGCTAGGTGCTTGGATTGTCAGCAGGTGAAGGCAGAGTGTAAGCATCTAGGTGGACTACTACAGTTGATTCCGATTCCAGAGTGGAAATGGGAGGTCATTTCCATGGACTTTATCACAGGTTTTCCGAGGACAATGAGACAACATATTCCATCATGGTAGTGGTGGACAAGTTGACAAAGGTAGCGTACTTCAATCCAGTGAAGTCTACATTCTGAGCGAGTGATGTAGCATAGGTCTTCATCACGGAAGTGGTCAAATTGCATGGAGTTCTGAAGAATATTTTGTTAGATACATATGCAAAGTTCACTTCCAAGTTTTGGAAGGCTTTATTTGCAGTTTTGGGCACAGAGTTGGACTTCGACACAACTTATCATCCACAGATAGATGGACAGACAAAGAGGGTCAATAGGATATTGGAGGACATGTTGAGGATGTATGTGATGCATCAACAATGGAAGTGGGAAGGGTACCTTCCACTGGTAGAGTTCACTTATAACAATGGGTATCAGGAATCCTTGAGGATGAATCTGTTTGAGGCATTGTATGGGCGGAGTTCCAATACTCCCATCAGTTAGAGTGAATCAGTGAACAAGGTGTTGATTGGATCAGACATGTTGATAGACATGGAGCAGGAAATGCACGTAATCAAGAAGAATTTAAAAGCAACACAAGATAGGGAGAAGAGATATGCAAATCAAAATAGGTTGTTCAAGGAGTTCCAGGTCAGGGAACATGTGTACTTGAGCATCAAACCGAAGAAGAGATCCTTGCGGATTTGATCATGTGCCAAGCTGGAACCTCGTTATATGGACCTTTCAGGATTATTGAGAGGATTGGGTCAGTAGCTTATGAGTTGCCTTCGATAGTGAAACTTCATGATGTTTTCCATGTGTCATTGCTTAAGAATTATGTTAAAGATGTTGATCATGTGATTGGATGGTCTGTATTGCAAGTGGATCCAGAAGGATAATTCCAGACGGAACTGCAATTTATTTTATAGAGAAAGATTTTCATGCTCCAAAATTGAGCAATCAAGCAGGTTAAACTGCAATGGAAGCACTTTGGGCCCGATGAAGCTACATGGGAGATGATGGATCAGATGCGGGATATGTATCCTTCCTTATTAGCTAGTTAAGCGAATGTTTTGGTATATGTCTTATGTATATGTTTTTTGTACATGTTTTGGTGATGTTTGGTACATGTACATATATATATGGATGTAAATATAGCCATGAGCTATGTTATAAAGCTCCAAAAAGCGGTATGGGTGTCATGACATTATGTTGTTATACTTGTTATGTTGTTATGTTGGTTTGCTTCTTAGCAAGATGATCATTGTAAATATTTTAATGAGATAAGTTGTAAATCTCCATGGGAAGTATGTTTTTCTTACAACAACCTTGTTGGTTGTAGGTGTTGTTGAACACCGAGGATGGTGTTCCCCCAAGGGGGAGGGTCCTTTAACAACTCCAGTGAAAATTCCATGCAATGTTGGATGGATTAAAGATCTTGTACAAGCATCGATGAGAGGTTTGTAGTACACAGAAAACAAAACTTAGCAGAAAAAAAGGTTGAAGATTCGTTTATGGGAAAAGAGAAGGGCTGCAGAGATTGGTTTTTCTTCCTTTGGGACCATTTACGAATCTGCACTACGGACATGCAGTGGTCAAGAGCTGCATGCAAAGCAAAAGGACAACTCTAGTAGCAAAGGGCATAGTGCGATGGAACGAGAAAAGGTCGAGATGAGCATGGTCCCATATAACCTGGGGTTTTGGACCCAATCATCAAACGCAGAGCAAACCAGCACGAGTTTAAATAGGGAAAAAAAGTCCAGAGGCGATGGTAGAGAGGCAGACCCAGATCCGGAGGATTTGTATCAAATTTTTATCAAAACTATCTCTGGGAAATCGATAATGTTATGGGTCTGGAGTACGAATCAAGTGACAGATCTGAAGCAAAATGCCCAAAATGTCACAGGTATTTCTGCTTCATTACAAAGTTTGATTTTTTTCCCTAGAAAGTGTTACAGGAAGATATCTCTTTGAAAGACTATGGTATTCAAAGGAACTCTACCATTATCCAGAATCTACAACTAAAAAGAGGAGCCCCAAGAGTAAGCACATATGTCAAATCAACATCAATAGACAAGGGTCAGGCATCTTTTAAAGATGTATTAAGAGGGAAAGCTGGTACTCAAGCCAAGAAAACCCCAAATCTGACAATTCCAGGTTTGTACATAGTAGAAAAGATGGATCAAGCTCCATATATGTCCATAGAATTACCAAAAGTAAGTGGTCTCTTCAATACTTTACAAGAAAAAGCTATCATTTGTCGATTTAATGGTTTCTGACCCAAATCTGAAGATCTAAGTGAGTGGATCTATCTCAACTGGACCAGAGACTGTGATATTTATATGTGTGCAAAATGTTTTTTTGTGGTTCAGTTTGATAGTCAAAAAGATTACAATCATGTCATAAATGACAGACCATGGTTCTGGGGAAGGGCGGGGCTCTTCGTAACCCCATGGTTCCCTAGTTTTGATGCAAACTCAATGGTGGTCTCAAAAATGTCGATTTGGGTAAGGCTTCACAATCTCCCACTACCTTTTTGGCACCATCTGGTCCTAGAAGGCATCAGAAACTCTTTGGGAAGGTTTTTAAGCTAGATCGAGAAAGAATGGACAAAGGGATCTTCACCTTTTCCAGTATCTGTGTGGAGATGGACTTAAGAAAAGGCCTTTCGGAATGTATTCATTTGACACACAAAGATTTCAAGTGGACACAGTGGTTAGATTTTGAAAACACTCCCTTTAGATGCTGGGTTTGCCACCAAACATGGCACTTGCAAAACACATGCAAACAAGCAAAGAAAAAAACAAAAAAGAGACCGCAAAAGCCAAAAGGATGGCAATTCCCATAATCCCCATCGTCAGATGAGGAGGATGAAGAAATGGATGAAACTCAACAACAATCGAAGACAGAAAAACAACATGGCTCTCTAGAGGAGGGAGAAGGAAAGGAGAAAGAATAGAACAATCAAGTAGAGAATCCAAATAGATCTACAGTTGTTCTGACCCTCGAAGACCCATTAGAGGAAAAAAATAACAATCAAGGCACATGTGGAGTTAAGTGATCTCATGTATCTAAAAGTTCTGATTCAGATAAAGAAGTTCCAAACATCTCTAGAAATAATGAATTGACAATTGTCTCTACTACTCCATCACCTGGGATCTGGCAAAAATTTCAAAATAAAAAAGGGAAAAAAAGAAAATTCCATTTCATATGCCAATCTATAATTTTATTTTTATTTTTATTTTTTGGTAGCTTTGCTACTATGCGTGTGCCTTGTACACACATGGGTCCCTCGGGACAAATTCTGAATGCTTTATGCATATACTCAATGTAACTTTTCATTTTTATTAATAGAAAGTTATTGATTTTTTCTTTGGAAAAAAAAAATAGATCATGATAGTCTTAAATACTTTTTGAAACAAAGATTATCTTTAGAAGAGCAACAAGAATGGGTGGCAAAGATGTTGGGTTGTGACTTTGAAATCATCTACAGAAAAGGGAAGCAAAATGTTGTTGCAGATGCACTCTCAATAAAGGATGAGGATGTGGAAGCATTGCTTTGTGCCATTTCTATTATCAAACTTGAGTGGGTAATCGAAGCAAGGGATGAATAGAAGAATGATGAAGAGGTATGATCACTCATTCAAAAGTTGCAGCAAGATCCTAATACATCTGATACATTTAGCTGGAAAAATGATTATTTATGGTACAAAAATCGTTTATATCTTTGTAAGAATTCCCAACTCAAATAAAAGATTCTCTTGGAATTGCACATCTCTCCCTTAGGAGGGCACTCACGATTCTTAAAAACTTACCATAAGGTCAAGAAGCATTTTTTTTGGGATGACCTTAAATCTGATATTTAGAAGTTTGTAGCAGAATGTTTGGTTTGCCAACAAAATAGAGTTGAGACAATTAAGACCCCGGGTCTATTACAACCGTTAACCATTCTAATTCAACATTGGGAGGAGGTCTCAATGGATTTTATCACAGGTTTACCCAAGTCTGAAAAAAAGAGTGTCATCATGGTGGTAGTTGATAGACTTACCAAGTATGCACACTTTTGTGCATTATCTCGTCCTTTTAAAGCCAGTACAATTGCTATTGCATTTATGGAAATAATTCAAAAGCTTCATGGAAACCCAATGATTATCATAAGTGACAAAGATCCTATTTTCACTCGAAATTTTTGAACGAAATTATTTTCTTGTCTTGGTACTCAATTAGCTCATAGCTCATCTTATCATCCTCGATCTGATGGGCAAACTGAGATAGTGAACATATGTTTGGAAGGATATCTTCGTTGCTTTGTACTTGATAAACAAACACAATGGTTCAAGTGGTTACCTCTAGTTGAATGGCGGTATAACACTTCCTTCCATACTGCAGCAAAAATGACCCCATTTATGACATTGTATGGATATCATCCATAATCCATCACATCATCTTTAAGAGAAAATTCTAAGGTTCAAGTAGTAGAAGATCACATCAAGCATCAACAACAAGTTCTCCAACTCTTAAAGGATAACCTCACTATGGTGCAAAATTGAAGGAAACAACATGTAGATCAACATCGCAGTGAAAGAAGTTTTGATGTAGGTAACTAGGTATTTTTACCCCTACATCCATACAAACAAATGTCTCTTAAGCAATCTAAGAAGGATAATAAATTATCACCCAAGTACTACGGTCCTTACAGGTTGTTGCAAAAGATTGGTACTATGACATACAAATTGGAGTTGCCTGCATCTTTTTTAGTACACCCAGTTTTCCATGTTTCATGGTTAAAGAAGGTTATTGGTGACAAGCTTCCAGTTCAAATAGTGTTGCGAGAACTTAACAAAGAAGGAAAAATCATATTTGAGCCTGAAGCAGTAATAGAAACAAGAACCTGACAATTGCGAAATCAATCAATTCCAGAGTATCTCATTAAGTGGAATAACTTTCCCGTTGAAGATTCCACATGGGAGGATGAGAATTTTATACAAAAGCATCCATAACTACTCAAGAATTGAGGAAAACACTTTTTTGAAGGCGAGGGGTATGTTAGGTCCCTATAATACTAGTGTAGCCCCCTTATTGTCATTGTTAGTTTACCCCCCTTATTGTTATTATTGTGCCCATGTAGCCCCGATATTGTTATTGTTGTGCTCCATATAAGCCCACTATTGTTATTGTTGTGCCCTTGCATTATTATTGTTATGTAGGCTCTAATTATATTGTGACCTCTTAGACTCCTATATATACAAAGGAGGTCTTGTCATTTGTATCATCCAAGAATTGTTCATTTATGTAATGTAAAGGAGGTTTCCTGCGCGAAGAGGATACTTTTTAAGTCATTGATCTATCTTTTGTGATTTGGTTGCATAACATTCATGATTCTCTTGCACCCATAGCCATAAACAAGAACCCACAATAGAGGAATTAAATCGAAGTCTCTCTTCTTGCAATGTAAGAGGTGCACACTTCCTTAGCCAAATTTTCTTCCATATTCCATTACCTCTGTCACCCATCTCCACCATTTTTTCTCTCCAAATGTTGCACTTAATTTTTATGGGTCACGTAAATTCAAACCACCAACTAGCTTTGGGTTTACAAGTGTCTCCCACGCCACTGAGGACCACATTTTTGCTTTATTTAATCCACGCGAGAGAAATTCACACCACTTTAAAATGAAATTGTTCCAAACAACTATTTCGACCCTGACATAACAGACATCTCGTAAATTGGAAAAGCTTGAAGAACTGATTTTGTAAGAATCAATCACCCTGCGAAATTGAGGGCTCTAATGTCCAATTATTGACCTTGTTTGTAAGTTTTAAGAGAAGATCATGCCAGCAAGAGATTCTCTTAGGATGTTTCTGCTAATTATTTTGGGGTTCCTTTAGTGTTAAATTCAACTAAAACATTTTGAATTATAACTAATATGCTTAAATTTTATAATGCTTTGCAATGTTTAGAAAGAAAATTTCCTTGAATAAAAAATTTAAAATAGTTTTATTTTATTTTATTTTTAAGTTAGAAAACTTTCTTTTATACTGACGAGGGAGCATAAGTTGATAAAATATTCTTGGATTTCGATGGAATTATTTGAGTCTAAAAAATAACTACAAAAATAAAATACAAGAAAAATATTGAAATTATCCCTTGTATTGGCGACTAAGGGAACACAATGGTAGCTATTTTCATTTATTTATTTTGTACTTCTATTCATTTTTTTAAATTTCATGTTCTTCTTAACTATCATAGATACATCAAACATTAATATATTGTTGTTGTTATTGGGTTATTTTTTTTAACAATTAAAAAATTTGGACCATTTTTTTTTGCTATGTGTGTGTCATCCTTGCGTAAGGTCCATGTTAATATTCTTTGTATTATTCCAATTTTATTTGATGTCTTGGGAGAGACCAATCCTTAATACAATATTAATGAAAGCCATGCAAGAAGCTGTCAATAGGTGTTCCATCATAAGATAAAAAAATTGGTAGTCATGGAATCAAGAGGCAACAAGATAGAAGTTTTTAATGAGGCCACTATAAAGGTGGTATTATCTTATCTACATGTTTACTCTCTTAAATATAATAGATTACAGTTGTTGTCCTCATTTATATTTTTCTTGGGAACATAGGGGTTGGGGCAAGTGATTTTCTTCATAGAGTGAATCATACTAGGTGGTGAAGTCCCCTGGTGGATTTTTTCTAGGAGCTCAATAATAATGTTTGCGACAACACTTAAGGCAACCACATAGTGTGGAGGAAATAAGTTTATAAAACTCCGATGATGGTAGTTGGACATTTTGGCAATGATCACGACATAGAGACAAAAGAAGTATTGAAAACCCTTAATAGTTCAATGGAAGATAAGGTTAACTATAGGGATATGAATCACTTATTTTTCTTTTGTTTCAATATATGCTAAGATCCTTTCTGGGGGGGTTAGGGAGGCAGGGTGTGTTTAATTTGTTTCTTTGATTGATTTCAAGAAGAAATAACTTTGCAACAGCCATGGAAGCAGAGGGATTTACCAAAGTGGGGAAGGGTTTTTTTTTTTTAGTAAGACTAATTCTATTAACAAAGTAGAGAAATATAATTACATGGGGACCGAAGTCAAGACTCTGCTCTGATGAGAGGCAGAGTTGTCAAGAGAAAATAGATGAGAAGACAGAATTCAGCTCCCGCGCAGGGGACCAGGATGATACTCTCTTGGTACTTCATAGTTAACAAAAACATCAAAAAACACACAAGAAATCCACAACACAGTTTACATAGCATACTAGCCCGAAGATAGACGAAGCATAACCAAAAAACGAAGCCGAGGGAAGCTCGCTAGTCATCTTGTGGTTCTTCCACGATACGACACCATCCATATTCTGGCATATCCTTAGCTTGAGCCTCGTGCTGATCAGAGGGACCAGGGTCAACCGGCATCATCTCCGCATCCTGAGTGCTGCAACCCGGAACATTCAAATCCTGCTGAGGCGCGCTACCAATTCCCAACTGGATGGAAGGAGAAGGAACAGAGACTGCCCCCGAACCTCCCGGATGAGAATCAGAGTCCTCCAACTGAGTAGTCTCATGGAAAGCCACTGTAATGTGAGTCGTAATCCTAGGCCGATGCAGGGAGCTATTAAAAGAGAAAATTGTTGAGCCAGATGAAGAAGGAGGCCTAGGGTGGTGTCTGGAGGCACGGAGCCGCCCTCTCCCACTGCGCGTGCTGGGGTAGCGACCGGAAAACATCTCACTGGAGAGGGAAGGCGAGTCAGAGGACGAGCTTGTTGGCACGCGCCAGGGCTGGCCTCTTCGGCACCCCATTCTTTGGCAAAGTCGAGGCATCTAAGAGGGGGCAACAGTGAGATGCGAGACAGGCAGAGCAGCTGTGATGCAAGCGAAACAACAGAGACACCGAGACCAGGAAGGGAGCCTGCAGATACCCCTAGCCGGCGAAACCAAATTGATTACTAATTGATTCTCTCCAGAAGACGTTCGGGCGACTTTAGGATAGACAGTGCCTATCTCCCGCCACCCTGAGTCATAAACGAGGCCTGAGACCAGATACTTTGGCGTAGGGACAGAGGCTATGACAAACCAACTTAAAAACCACCACTCGAAGCCAGAGACAAGACCTGAGACCGGATAATGAAATGTCACGACAAAGACCACCAAACAACAGCTTGGAACCCAGTAGAGGAACAAGAGGAGCAACATGAACCGCTTCAGAAGGGCCGAGTCGAGCTCTAGATAAACTTTCCCCTTCAAATGCCGAGAGGCCTCAGAAATAACAGAGCTGACCTCAAACAAACTAGAAATCGAAATAAGTCCAGAGGCGAGGGAATGAACCAAGTGAAACGGCCCGAAAGACTTCATCGTGAACCCAAGACAGAGCCGGGCCTTAACCCATTCTGGCATGCCTCGAGATGCCTCTACCATTACTGCAGCATTCAAGAACGCCGCCATCTCTTGCAGGTCTAAGCGTGCGGAGGGAGGAGCCATCGCGGTGGACAGGAAATATGAACCGAAGCCACTGGAATGTGAGTTGTTTAACCATAAACTACGCGCATGCCAAGCGCTCACCAACTTACAAGTTTTTAACACATTGTACTGAGTGGGCAGGTGTCGGACAGCCTCGCCCCACTCTTGTCTCTTCACCTTAAATGCTGCCTCAGACACCTGCATCCGAGGGGGGAAGGTTTATGGTTGGTGAAAGTCCATAGCATCAATATGTTAAGAATTTTTGTTTTTGTTTTTGCAACTCTAATTTGTTTCTTTGTTTGCTTTCAAGGAACACATAATTTTGCAGTGCTCATGGTAGCAATGATGAATATAACAAGTGATACATCGAGGTTTTATATTCCTAGCATGGTCACAACATGATGACCAAAGTTGCATAAGCTTTTGACTAGCGAAAGCCCATACCAACAATGGTTGGGTAGTTAAGGGGATTTATTTATTTTCTTTCTTTTATTTACATTTTCAAATGCTTAAGGAACAATACCAAATGAAACTATATAATTTTGTTGCAGATAGGAGGGAAAGGAGTCATTCGTGAGTTAATAGATACTAATAAAAAGGGGACTTTGTTGACACAATGATCAACTTGTGAATGATTGGAACCGATGAGGTGGACATCAATGGCATGTTGTGTAACTTCTCAAGAATAAGTGAGCTTGATAAGGAGGAAATGTATAATCACAAGAATGACCTTACAATGGTTGAGACCAATAAGGTCAAGCGCTTAAAAAATAGAATAATGTTCCATATCATTATATTAGACTTAAGAGAAAGAAAGTTAATGGCATTTAATGACACAGAAAAATTTAATACCTTATTTTAGTTTCTTATACTGCACATCTATAATTATGTAAAATTATACTTATATGACTTTTTGCCCAAATATATATGTATATAAACTACATATACTCGTTTAAAATATAAATTTATTCCAAGTATCATTTAGGAGCCAAAACAATGCCTTTTAAAATATTAAGCTCAAGGCTGTGATAAAGTTTCTCAATTTAATTATTTTGATATATATATATATATGCAGCGACCTAAAATAAATATAATAGGAAGAGTATATAGATTTGACTTACTAGGTTATAGGGAGATGATGAAGAATTATAGATTTGACTTACTAGGTAATAGGTAATAGGGAGATGATGAAGAAAAGTAGGAAAACATGAAAATATTGTATCTCACCGCTTTGTAACTTACCCCCTTTAAATAATATAAATATGAAAAACAAGTGGGAAAAGTGAAAGTGGATAATATTTTATTTATATCATCATTTCGTTTTCTTAGCTTACCTTTTTTAAATATTTAAAAAGCGTCAATATGAAGGTTTGACAACTAATCTTGTCCATAAAAATATTCACTTTTACTTGATTTTTTTGTGGGTTATTTTCTTCTTTATATTTTTATATAATAATAAAAATGAGTTATTTTATTATTGTATTATTATTACTAGTTTAAATTTATTTCAACTTTAGATTTATTAAAAGGGATTAAATCTTTTCTCATGTAAATATTTTTAGGAGTGAAAAGAAATTTGATCTCTATAAGAACTTGATAGATCTAGAATAATTGACATTAAAATATTGTAATATATATGTAGTTGACATGGAGATATTTTATTTATAATTTGTGTTCTTTATATTACAATAAATTACATTTTTTTTCTCGTAATAAAAAGTAAAACATTTTTTTTACTCTTCTTCATATTAAATAGTGAAAAAATTGCTTCTTCTTCATACTAAAAAATAAACTATTTTTTTTTTTACTTTTTGTTACTTTATATTTCTATATAAAATGATGTAAAATTAAAATGCAAATTAAAATATTTTAATTATAATAGACATTAATTTCTTTTATTGTTACTATTTTTAATTTATTAATTTAAATTATTATTTTAATATTTTTAAATATAATATTTTGTAACATCATTTTCCATATAATAAATTATAAAATGCATCGAAACCCCCCATATATATATATATACCATGTATATGGATTCATGCTAAATCGTATAATATGAATTTATGGTTGAATTTGTTAGTAACCAGTTCTTAAATAGGTGTTTGTTGAGCAAAGCTTTCATAATATCGTGGTTTGATTGAGACTTGCAATAGATTATGAAAAATTAATGCTGGTATGGGTAAGTTAAGTGGGTCATAGCATGCATGGAGTTAAGCCCTCTGGTATGGAAAAAGTGCCGGTAAAAAGTGTCATACAAATAACTTTATATTAGTTTTGGAACATGGAATATTGTACTTGGGCTGCTGTAAAAGTTAAACTGCCCATGAGCGTAGTACCTGTATAACCTATGTGACGTACCCTTTTTGAACTCTAGAAAGCTGAGAAGAAAGACGGGAGAGAGGAGAGAAAAATATTTTAGCTATCTCATCATTTTAGTATAGCTTACTTCTTTTTGAATATTAGAAAAATGTTATTTTTAAAGGAAGATTTGACACTTTATTTTGGATATGTTTTTTTTAATATTTTTTTATAGAGTCTGTTGAGGTATTATTATTATAAGATAAATGTGTTTGTGCGTAGTGAATTTATTGCTATATATATAAATTAATAGTAAGTTATTATTAGCAAAAAAATATTATTGTGTTGAGAGGTATTTCTCAACACAGTTGTGGTGGGTTTTTCCGGTGAAAATTCGATAGCAATTTATTGGAATCACAAGTTTGATAGCTAATTTCTGCACAATGAAAGCGTCCCAGGGGTTTTTCAGGGTGCTGAATCCAAATATGTACTTAAAAAACCATTTTAAATAATACAAATCAAGATTTAACCTCAATTTTTTCCGTCGGTTTCGTCACCATAATCTCCAAAAAGTCGCACTAAAGACAACTCCCTTTCCAACCTAGTACGTAAGAGATGTTGCGTCGTTATTTTCTGTAAATATTTTGACTTAGGTAAAATAAAATAAAAATAACTTTATAAAAATAAAAATAAAAAATACGCTATTATTTTTAGTCGATTTATATCGGATAGTTAAAGTAAATTAGAAATTAAACAAAAATAATCTTATGTTAAAATAAAAATAAAATTATGTTTATGTTATTATTTTTTAAAATTAATTTTTGTTGGGTAGTTAATGTAAACTTGACTTGGTCAAGTTACGGGTGGTTTTTGAGCTCCAGGTTTATGAGAACCCATGATATTGCCCATGGTATTCATGTGGAATATAGCCTATTTAAAAGGGGGAATTAAACTACCCTGCTTAACTCTAGATCTACCAAGTTTCGAGAGGGATCAAATCTTTATATTTAAATTTGCTAATCATGAACTCTTGGGAGATGTATTAGTTGAATAAAGTTCTTATTAGTCCTTGCTAACACAGGACAACTTCTAATGTTTAACTTTATAAACCATTATAGTATTTTTTATTTTCATTAAAAAAAATAATGTGCTAGGATGTAATTGGGTTAAAAGTTTGTGTGTTTTATTTCAGCTTTCTTGACATGCGTTCCATGTCATCCTTTGGTTATTTCAGCTTTCTTGACATGTGTCCCATGTTATCCTCGAAATTTGGTTACCTTGAGAATTCACAAATTTTCATGGGGATCATAGTTGGCATCTTGTAATCAAAATAAAACTAAAGCTAAAAATAGGAGTTGTCTATAATGCGACTTTTTGAGATTCCGGTGACGGAATCCGGCGAAAGAAATTGAGATGAGATGAAATCATGATTTGTTGTAGTTAAAATGGTTTTTTAACTGCATATTCGGATTCAGCACCCTGAAAAACCCCTGGGACGGTTTCATTGTGCAGAAATTAGGTATCAAACTTGGATTCCAATAAATTACTGCCGGATTTTCACCGGAAAGGCTTTCAAAAAGTCGCGTTAAAGACTACTCCCTAAAAATATATTTAAGTAAATTATAATCATATCACCTAAAACTAATTAGTTCTTTTCATCCAATTTTGCTCAACCAAGTACCATCGCATTTAATATTTTGTTTACCGTTGTGCAGGAAAGCCTTTACAAGTGAGACTTGAGATTTAATTTCACTTTCATTATCTTCATCCTTTTTGAAAATTTAACATAATTTGCAGGTTTATTTTTTCTTTCTTTCTTTGATTATTGTTGGTTTTCCCACTTAAGTCTTCGAGCTAAAAATATTGAGTCTCAAAACATATTAATCTTTATGTAAGACAATGGGATTATCTTTACTTAACTTATTTATTATTCAAACAATAAAATATTAATGTTTTGATTGTTATGAGTAAGTACCATTTAAATTAGCCCCAAGGGACAGCTCAAATGGTCGAGTTCCCGTTGCTAAGCCCTCGGGATTAGGCTTGTTAACATTGGCTGACCGGAATGGAACTGCCCCGATATTTACCGTGGATGTAGCGGCCATACCACAACTTAAAAAAAATACCATTTAAATTGATATGCATTTATTTTGTTATTAAAACAACTAAATATAAATAAATTGATGCTTTCATTATTAATATTTTTATATGAGGAGAGTAAGAAAAAGTATTAACATTTTACAGAGTCAATTTGCTGGGCTCATATCATCTCTAATCTAAAACACCAGCTTCATTTATTTTATGAGATTGATGCACCAGATGTCCCCATTAATGAGTTTTCCCTCGTACTTCTTTATATGCAGCATACCTCTCAATTTGTACAAGGTGGGATTTCGGGTCAGAAATAAAGGATTGATACCCATCGACCAAATTCAAACGGTCGGAAACGTTTCGGAATGAATGGAATATCTCTCCATCTTGGCATGTCGAGTGAGTTCTTTCGAATGAGTTGCACCTCAGACATGGTTTTTTGAGATAAATGTTTTACGTTTCGGAATGAATGGAATATCTCTCCATCTTGGCATGTCGAGTGAGTTCTTTCGAATGAGTTGCACCTCAGACATGGTTTTTTGAGATAAATGTTATAAAAACATGTGTAAATTTATATTTAATATTAAAGATTTACATATAAAAATAAATAAATAAAGTAATTATCTTACTATTTAAAGTTCAATTTTTTTCATATTATTTTTTATTTTATTAATATAAATTTATTTAATTATTTATAATTTATAATATATTTTTTCTAGATTTTTCAATTTTTTAAGAAATAGATAGATTATATTTGATTTAATTGGAGTACGGGTAAAACTTTTACATATAAAGATAATAATTCTTCTGTAGTAAACTAGAATTGTTCACTAAACATTTTATTTTTATCTGGTCTTTTCCATGCAAGGATTCTTACAACATTTGTGCTATATATCTATAAAAAAAACCCCACAATATTTAGAAAAATTGAAAAATTATAAAACATTCAAACATTACTAAATTGTTTGTCCACTTGCTTCCATTTCCGCTTGTTCACCATCAACTTGCTCGTTCTCAACCACGTCCATCTGGTGCAGGGGAGGTTCTTCTAGAGTTTGTTTTTGGGGGTCATTGGTTGCTTCTCTTCGTGAGCACTCGGAGGGGGAGGGAAGCAAGGGGGTGCATAGAGACCATAGACTTCTTTTAAAACACCAATAGTCGTTGTTTCCATTGTAACCTCAATATTGTCCACTTTGAGATTCTGATTGTCACCTTCTTCGCTAGATTCCCCACCATGAGTTGGAGGCACTCCAATTCTTTTCTCATATCTTACAATTGTAAGTTAAGCAGGGCGAAACGTGATCGAGCTTCTAGAGTTAATTGCTCCCTAAGCTTCAACATCGTAGCCAAGATTGCTTCCATTATGGACAACAGGTGATCCTTGTTGTTGTTTATGCTACTTTCTTGGCTCAGGGAGGCCATAATACTAGACACGGAGGCTCTAACATAAATCATTGAATATTTCAAGGATAATGTGCTTCTTTTATATTGTATAATTCCTTCTCATGTTGCTCCAGCAACCAATGCTTCATATTTAATGCCCTTGTCTAAGGTTTGCATCATCAAGTCACAATATCCCTACTCAACTCCTTCACCCAACTCTTGGTCACAGTCGTACTAGAGTATATCAACGCTGCCATGGATTCGTTATTCCTGCTTCCCTATCTAGAAGGCCATTCCCAATAACTTTGCCTGCTCGAAGAGCGAACCACCGGTCTAATCATATAATCGGGATTAGAGCCAGTAATAAATAGATTGACGAGTTGTATAATCCACTTGCTCATACTTTTTATGGGCCTTAATCTTCCTAAGGACGTTAAGTCGAGATTCATGGAACATGAACAAGGAATTGATCGCCTTGATCCTGAATAATGTTCCTCTCTTATAGATTTGCTCCTTTATTGGCTTGTTTGTCGACAGGTGAGTTATTTTCCCTTTTTATATGGTAAAAATCAATAGTTTCAAACTTTTGAATCTGGATCCATATTCTTATGATCAATGGCATCTAATATTTCCCAAGTGAGCTCTTACTTTGGTGAAATTTTAGTATTATTATCATAGAGTCTCCAAATACAATAAATTGATGAATTCCCTTTGCTAAGGCTATCCTCAGCCCTTGCCATAGTGTTAAGGCCTTTAGTTGATTGTTTGATGTCCATCCCATGCCCTAAGCGAATTTCGTCACTATTTCTCCTTCGGGGTTGTACATGACCCCTCCCGTCCCCTCCCCCCTTCAATTTTATTTTATTAATGTGAAAAATATATATTACAATTTTATTTACTATGCTAATGAAATGATTTTTTATCTATATATAAAAATTATATAGATTTGAAATCTATTTTTAAAATTTTTTGATATATAAAATTAAATATATGTATATTAATTGTATATTAATTCATTTATAAATAGAAAGTTAATATATAGTGTTGATAAGATTTAATTTACATTTAAGTTTAATTTATATGCTTTCTTCATTGGATTCCTAGTGTCACACATTTCAATTATGTTTTTGTTAGTATATGACACACAATGCCAAAGAAAAAGACATAATTGTAAAAGCTATAATTGTATAGGATATATTTTATTTCTTATTGATAAATAAAATCTTTAGTTAATAAAAGAAAAGGAAAGTTTGGTTGGGGTAGCTTAGTTGGCAATGGTTGTTGAAATGAAGTCTCACAAAACCAAAAGTCTTGGGTTCAAATCTTGTGCTAATGAAATAATTTTTTATCTATATATAAAAATATATATAAATTTGAAATCTATTTTTAAAATTCTTTGACTTATAAAATTAAATATATTTATATTTATTCATTTATAAATAAAAAGTTAATATATAATGTTAATAAGATTTATTTTACATTTAAGTTTAAATTTTATATGTTTTCTTCATTGTATTCCAAGTCTCATACATTTCAATTATGTTTTTGTTAGTATATGACATACTATGACAGAGAAAAAACCATAATTGTAAAAGCTATAATTTTATATGATATATTTCATTTCTCATTGATAAATAAAATCTTTAGAATTTATTAATAAAAGAAAAAGAAAGTCTACTTGGGGTAGCTCAGTTGGCAATGGTCGTTGAAATGAAGTCTCAATGAACTGAAAGTCTTGGGTTCAAATCTTGTGCTACCCCCATCGGGGTGAGAATATGGACATGATGAAGATGCAGTCCTACCAAGCTTACTAAACAAAAAAAATAATCATATTAATATATGATAATCTCATATTAAATATATTATTATTATAATAATAAAAATGTTTATTTTTAGTAAGCTTGGTAGGACTACATCTTCATCATGTCCAACTTCTCACCTTGATCAAGGGGGATAGCACAAGATTTGAACCCAAGACTTCTGGTTCGGTGAGACTTCATTTCCACGACCATTGTCAATTGAGTTACCCCAAGAGGACATTATTATTATAATTTTGAATTTTCTTATTAAATTTTTTTAATTTAATAACACTCAGTATTATATCTTTTGAAATAATGTAACACAACCCTGTCTTAATTGACTTTCTAAAAAAATAATTACTCTTAATCAAGTTTAGACATCTGAAATGTTAAATGCGGGTTTTCTGAAGGAAATCCTAAAAAAAAATTGATTAGTTTAAATGTCATTCTTAATTGTCCCCAAATGCAACTGGAGAAAGCTCGACTATAGTTAAGCCTAACGTAACGAAACATATTGTCTAAAATTTTCAAGTAAATTAGTTTAAATTGTACCTAATTATATCAATTTGGCCTAAAATTCTCAGCTCATTCAAAGTGAATTATGAAACTTTGTAGGTAACGAATACTTGCATAGTTGAGCAAATTCATGACATAAAGGGAAGTTGTGAAGTTTAAACATGTGATCGGATGTGTAATCGTCAATGGAATCGTTGAGTTTGTTTGGTTGAGGTTCATCGTCTTCTTGTATTGTCTTAAACCTCATATATCTAGCAACTCTTTGCCATTTATTCAATCCGCCAATCTTTAAGCTTCTTAATTGGGTGTCTAAGTACAATATTGGTTTTAGTGAAGCTAGTCGGGGAGAAGTAGAGGACACTTACCATTAGTAGAGGGTAAGCTTAATGGTCTCCAAGTGCGTAACCATTATCTACATATCATGGAAGCATAGGTAACATAGTAACATATTTGATGTTGGAGTTCTTAATTCGCAAGAAACATAATTGATTTTTTAGTTTTTTAATTTGCAAGAAATATAAGTGGAATGTAATAAACAATTATGTGACAACTAAACCTTTGAATGGCACAACAAAGTAATCATTTTTTACATAAAACTTGACATACATGAACCTTGGTGCAAATATTTGGATTGCATGCTTCACTAAGCTATCATAATAATTTTATGAGCATTTCTTATATTACTGATAGTCCAAATTCATTTAGTTTTGTGTAAATCAACTACACAAAATCATTAATATAAGACCACACAGTTTCAATTTATATAAATTCATACATAAATTGAATTAAATTCTTTTGTAATAACTTGATTTAGGCTAATAATTAAGTAATATTTTTTGGGAAATTTCTACGCCAAGGACTACGCTATCATGAAGTCCTGGTTGGTATTGTGGTTGATTAAAAATTTTACGCTAAATTTATAGTTTAGTCATGAAGGGTTTCTCAACACGATAAAGTTTGATGGTGAAATAACAAAGCTAGGTGGGTAATGGCATGGGGTAGAGTCATATATGTTGAGTAATGGTCCGTAAATGATGTTATATGAATTGGAGATTCATTAATAGCTATAAATAACTAATTTGGATCATGTGACATTATATATAAGGTTATGTAAGAGTTAAATTACTTATGGGTGAAGTTTTTTCCCTGTTGCTTTATAACTCATTTGGGAAGGTATCCACGTAATCCTTGTGACTAAGAGGAAGTTGTTTCTACACAATTGATTCCATATGCTCAAAGGATTAACAAGTAGTCATATTATTACTTTGTATGATTATGTCATTAATATTGGAATGTTGTTTCATATGTTAAAAAGTTTCATGCTCTTATTTAAATTTGCTTTATGTTAAAAAGTTTCATGCTCTTATTTAAATTTGCTTATGTTGTCATGTTATTGTTAAAAATACATAAATTCAATGGAATGTAAATGAATATATATTTATTTTTATGAAAAAACATTATATTTAATATCAACGCTTCAAATCAAAATATACATTAATTTGTTTTTTCAACTCTTATTTGGTCACCTTAATTTAAGAACATACCAAAAACATCAAATCATTAGTTCTTCATTTTATTAAAGAGAAAGTAAATGAAGATATGTGAGTTGCTAATAAGTTAATATAGATGGCATGAAATCTATGGTTAGGTGGAGTTGGAAATTCCAAGTATAATTATTGTTGTACTTTTATAGTGTGGATGCTCAATTGTTTGGAGGGAATGTACACTATATATTGGTACAAGAGCATGGTTATGTTGTACCCATTATGGTAGCATATAAGTATATTACATGAATTATTGCACGACAATCTCGAGAGTACAATTAAGGGAATAGGTTATTTGTGTAGCAAACAATCTTTATTATTTATGGTGAGTTTTTTTCCTAAATAATTTTTGCAGTGTGATGACCCTAGTTAATATTCCTTCATTTCAAATAAATTATAATTAATTAAAATGGTTGAGAGAGGGACACAAATTCCATTGCATGATGAAGGAGAATGTTTGAGGGATTTGTTGTTTTAAATATCAATCCCGATTGGTTGAGTAGTTTTAAATGGGTTGACTATGCCATAAATAAACTGAAAGAGAAAGGGATAGGCCCAGGTGTCCTTTAGCTCCAACAACAAGCAAGAAGAGGACAAAAACTTAAAGGTAGCATAGGTTGTGATGTCTTGAGGGGGTTGACTGGCATGGAGCTGGAAGGAAGAGGGACGGTTAGTTTGTTTGAAAAGAGGACCTTCATTCACGACTCTCTCTCTCTCTCACACATAGAGGGCATGGGTAGAGAGAACAAGTTCTCCGAGGTCATGTAGAGGCAGTGGAAGGAAGAACACATGGAACACTATAGTAAGAGAACATAAATTCCCCCAAGGGTGGAGGCGAGAACGCAAAGAAGGCAATGACAAGAATTTGTTCTTGCTAAGCTTTGGAAAGATTATGAACTAACTAAAGAAGTCTCATGATGGTTTTGTTGGGTAAAAGCATGAAGGTTGAAGAACACACTGGGGAGCTTGTGGATTAATGAAACTACTGGTTAAGTGAGAGACACTCTCATATTTGTGTGGGCTAATGAAACACCCAAATTTACCTTGCGGCTAAATATCTAGTGTTTGACTCACTTATGAAGTACCTGGAGAGGTAGTCTCTTTACCACAACAATAGCTTATCCAACTAATGAAACTTCCCTTGTAAGTGGACTCTCTTCTCTTGATAGTGAGCTGAGACGCTCTGTACTATGGTATCCTAGTATGGATGTTGATCTTATTTGAAAGCCCTGAAAAGACCTGTAACTGGTGGATGCAGGCAGGGTAGCCTTTTGACATCTTATTTCAGTTGTTTATTGGTTGAAGATTCCCCTTGGAAACACTCCACCTCAAGCTTTGGAATCTGCTTCGAGGGTGACAACTACACGTAACTGTGGTTGTAGCTTGTCTATGGTTGGGTGGAGAGTTGAAGCCCCACTCTCAATTGCCAGCCAATTTGCCACATAAGATAAGTATTTAATCATGTTCCTAACATTTAAATGACATGTACATGTTTATCATGTTGGCTAAAAGCTTATGTTGATTTAAGGAGTGTGATATCATGCGTGTTAATGAGATATTAAATCTCTTATACACGTGTCTGAGAATTAGTGTAAATATTGTATGTTTAAGTGTTTGAATCTCTATGTTGCTTTCATTAAATTGACAAGTATGAACTACTAGTCCTTTTGTTGTTTATTTTCTCTATGTATGCAATTTGATTGATTAAATACTCCGAGGTTGAATTCAATCTAATTAGTTGAGCATGAAGGATGAGTAAATTCTTGTTGTTGGAATGTTATCTTTGTGTTTTAATGACCTCCGTAATTGACCTGTATATATGGTTGGTGTTTATTTATAAGCTCAAGAGGATTATAAATTATATATATAGCTACAGGTTGAGTTGGGTCAAGATTTTGCTAAGCTCAAAAGAAACAACACCATGTTATATGCATATATCTAAATGTGTGTGTGCAGAGGTCTAATAGCCATGGCTGAGTTTCGTTTAAGCACATATTTCCAGGAGGAAAATTGGTTAAGTGTGTGAAAAGGTGGAATAGTCGGGACCTTTTGAGGTCGAGTAGCCTCACAAAACATAGCTAGCAAGGAGAATTGACCTTAGTTGGGGTCAGAGCTTCAACGAGATTATAGGTCAAGGGTTGGGACCTAGGCCAAGTTGGGGGTCGGGGCCATGGGAAGAGTTAGGTTTCATGGACTTGCGGATTAGGCAGATCTCTGACTACCTAGAGTATCACACCTATCTAAATGGAATTGTCCATGGTGACAGGGTCACCACGTAGGATGCCACACAGGTTGTGTCGAGTTTCCACGTGGGAACCATTGATAATGTGGAAGACTTATAATTGGCCTAGTTGTGGATGGTTATAAATTTCTAGCCATAAGTGAAGTTTAGGAAAATTCTATGTCGTTGGAAAGGTCTCAATGAGACAAACAAAATGACGATATCCATTTTGCGTCATGAGGGAGTCGAAAAAGGTCAAGAATTCGGACCCCATTTCCATAATTAGACCATGGAGATTGTGTCAACATCGTAACCACCTCCTTATAACCTTCATTTTTTGTCGGGGTTAGTAGAGGGTACGTTACAGGTAGTATTTTTTATGGCTTGTTGGAATTATAAGTTCTAATCATTTAATTTGTAGTATGGGTTGTGTTGATAGAGATCAATTAACCAACAATAGTGATAAGGGGTTTTATCTGGTATGAGGTCCAAATTAGGCCTGGCATTGTTTAGGGTAAGAGACCCATCCAGATTCTAGCCCAGTAACCATGTTTGTTTTTTTAGATGCTGTGAGATCTGAAGTTATCATCACAACGACAAGATATCCATTCTAAGCTAAAAACTATCCCAATGTGAGAATGAAACTAATATAAACTAATTAAAATTTGAAAGTTAGATAAGGACTAGGAAGCAATGAGAAAATAAAACACCACAAATACACATTTAAGGAAATAGTTAGTTGATATCCATGACCACAATGAATGCTTAACTTACTAGAGCAATACTAAATAGTTAGTTTTTGGTATAACAAGTGCTCATTAATGAATGTTATGGAATTGAAATAATAAACATGTGATATGAGATTATTTATTCCACAAATTAGTCTGTGACCTAGTAGTTTTACATCTCAAAAAGTACATACAAGAATAAACTTCCTAATTAATAGTCTAAAACAAACACACAATGCAAGTCAAACTATGACTTCAGTATTGGCTAATAAGGCTTCTCAATATACATTACAACGAATACAAATGCACTAACTTCGTAGTTGTAGACTGTAGGGATTTCAACAAGATTTAATATGTCCTTAATACTGAGAGTTTTACAACATTTATATACTAAGTTAGTAACTGCCCCTTGGGAATGTAGGACTTCTCTGGGGTCAGTTACAATTCTTTAGCTTTTCATGACTTTCAAATATAATAGAGGAAAATACCTAATCCTTAGAAATGAGACTGACAATAAAGGCATCTCCCTTGCATTCAATAACTCATCCAATTCTCTACTCACTTCTTCACTTGCCATGGCCTCTCCTTGGGCCCTAATTGATGGGAGCTTGTTCATTTTGATGATCCTCCCAGCCAAGGAGTAACGTTGTTAGTATTGTGCCATTGAGTGGGCTATGTATTTCTCTAGTTTCTCTAGTATTTTCAAAGCTCGATTCACAATCATAGTGTTGAAAAAATGTAGCAAGAGAGGCTCAATTTGACTTCAACCTTAGTCAAATTGAGTAAATCAAGTTTCCACATCAGCAGGACAACTTGGAGGCATTTAATTGGTGTGACATGGCTCTTGTCACTTAGTTAGCTCAGTAAATTCAAGTTAGAGGGCTTGGAGTTAGATTATGCATGTGTGATTGCTAAATTTTAGTAATCCAATTCAGTGATTTTTAGTTATATTCAATTAACTGACCTCTAACTATTGATAGAGTCGGTTGAAGGTCAATTGAGAAGTGGGAAAACAATATGACTCAAAGAATTTTCAATTAACTGATCAATCAACCCAAAATAGCTAATGCATGCAAGGAATTTGAATTCATCAATTTGAAGTGGAGATGAAAAGGCAGTGTAACATGAGTTGTATACTAGTTTGAGTGTACAAATTTTACATGAGGTCAGGAGATCAATCCTTGGGAATTGCGCAATCAATTAGGAGGAAATTACTATCTTTTAGGGGCTAATTTCCTTAGGAATTTCACAAGGAAATAGGAGGCTAGGATAGAAAATATTTGGCCAAGTGTTGGCCAAAGTTTCCCGTTGAGTAGAGAGAACAATTATTATTTTCAGGTTGAGCTCAAAGTTGGAACAAACAATTGTAATAGTTTTTCTATTCAAATGATTAATGCAAAGAGGTTTGAGGGGATTTTCCCAGTTGAGTTCCGTGAGAAATCACTGTGTATTTGTGGTTTTGATTATTGCATGTCTATGCATGTTGTTCTAAATTGTGATTTACATTCCACACATCAATAGAGTATAATTGTGTCTCTTGTTTTCCATTGTGAAATATTGAGCAGTTGCAATTTATATCAAATTTCGACATGGTATCGGAGCCCAAAAATGACATTAGAACCAATATTTTGAACTCGTCTCTCAAGAATTTTGATTTTGCAGCTTCAGTGAAGCAATTTTTCTTCAAGATCAGGAGAATGTCTTTCAACAGACTGATATTGGAGTATGCCCTGGAGGGTAGCTCAAATTTCATAGCTTGGAACGATAAGCTGGAAGTAGTGCTCAATGATAATGGTGTGTTAGAATATGTTAAAACTAACATTGCACAACCTCCAGAGTTGGATGCACAACAATTAGCTTAATGGAAGATGTTGCAAAGACCAGGATAATTCTTTTGGAAGGTACGAGAGACCATGTGGTCTCAAATCTCCATGACAAAGAGACACCATTTTCTATGTGTAAGACACTAACTAAATTATTTGAAAATCCCAGTGACCATATAAAATCGGCCTTGAAAGATAAACTTCCAAACATAAGAATGTAGAAGAATGATATTATTCCGTAGTATCTCTCCATATTTACACAAGTTTGAGATGAGCTTGGAGGGGTTGGGGTGATTGTTGCGGAAGACAACCTGGTGAGCCTAGCTCTTCTAGGCCTTCCAAAATCCTGGCACAACTACCAAGACTTTATGAATGGAAGGGAAAAATTACCGAATTGGGAAAGGTTGTGGTCCGATTTGGTTCAAGAAGAGTTCAGGAGAAATAACAGGGATGGAACATCATCCAAAGCTGAGGATGAAGAGAAATTTTCATTAGCTGGAAAGGGGAAGAATAGAAAAGGAAAGAAGACCCAGAGAAAACCTGAATCCAGCCAAAATAATGGCAAGAAGAAAGACTTGAGCAAGAAAAAATGTTTCCCCTGCCATGAGTTCAGGCACTATGCAACAAAATGTTCACACAAGAAGCCTTCAGGAGGAGTAGTAGGTGAAGCACTGGCTTCACAATTCAAATTAGACTTCACCCTAATAGCATGCATGGGAAACATTGTTATGGGGAGTGTGTGGTAGCTTGATTTTGGTGCCTCTTTCCATATGACAGGGTCCAAGGACTTTTTCAGAAGCCTACAGGAGAATGATCTCAATATGCATATCGAAATGGGGGATGATGAGAGGTACAATGCTACACGAATTGGTACTATCACCTTTGAGAGGGAGAAAGCCTTTCCTCTTCGCCTCAAAGATGTTATGTTTGTAATTGGGCTGAAGAAGAACCTGATCTCTGTAGTAGTATTGGAGGATTGTGGCTATGATGTTATTTTTAGTAAAGGGAAAGCCTTTATGAGACACATAGCTGCCGAGCAAGTGAAGCAGATCAGGGTTCGTGTGAAGAACCTACACAAACTTAAGGTGGGATATTACACTACATTGAGCAGTAAAGCCAAAAAAGTGCAAAGTCGAGATGTTGGAGAACTCTGGCACACAAGATTGGGTCATCTACACCACAACGCCTTAAAAATCATGCAAAAAATTACCACCGGTCTCCCTAAAGGCTCTCTTGACCAGAAGGATGTCTGCAAGGGTTGCAGATTGGGGAAATATATAAAAATCCACTTTCCATGACCAAGAGAGCAGATCAGATGCAATCTTAGAGCGAGTCCACTCTAATGTTTGTGGACCCTTTTCTATAGCCTCCACAAGAAAATATAAGTACTATGTTATCTTTATTGATGATTTCTCTAGAAAATGTTGGATCTTCTTCATGCCGAAGAAGTATAAAGTTTTATGAAAATTTATTGAATTCAAGGCATTAGTTGAGAAGAAGACTGTGAAGAAGGTGAAGGCTCCCAGAAGCGACAATGGAGGTGAATTTGTTTCGCATGCCTTCAAAGATTTCTATGTGAAAGAAGGAACTCGAAGAGAACTGACAACACCCATAACCCATAGCAGAATGGGGTAGTTGAGAGGAAGAACAAGAACATATTGGGAGAAGAAAGGGACATGTTGCATGACCATGGGCTGCTATTACATCTATGGGTAGGAGCATGCAGAACCAGAGTCCTCATAGGATACTTGGTATGATCACACTGGAGGAAGCTTTCTCTGGGAGAAAGATTGATGTGTCTCATTTCAAAATTTTTGGAGCTTAAGTTTATTTTCATGTATCCAAGGATTCGAGGAAGAAACTTAAGCCTACAATAGAGTTGGGAGTTTTTTTAGGATACACCGATACTCCACACAATTATCGAGTGTATATACCTTCACTGAGGATGAGAGTTGTAAGGAGAGTTGTCAAGTTCGATGAGGAAAAGGCTATGAGATGATCTTTGGAATGAGAGTTGATTATCCCACTAGAGCAGGAGATTCTAGCTCCAAAGGAGGAGACTCAGGATGAGCTTCAGGAGCCATTGGAGCAACCACATGCAAAGGAGCAGACAAGAGGTAGAGTGGACACACCCACTTAACCATAATCTTCCAGAGAGGGGAGAAAGAGAACCTGAGAAGTTGATAGATTGGTGTAGGATTCTAGGGAGAATGTGGGAGCCCCTACATCGCAGCAGAGGCAAAAGAGTTAACCTAATAGGTACACTAGGTACACGGATCTCATGACATAGCTCATTGAGATAAAACCTTCTTAATTTGAGGAAGTAGTTCATCAACCTGTTTGGGTTGATCCCATGGTAGAAGAATACGAATCCATCATAAAAAATAGTGTATGGGAGGTCGTGTTGAGACCAAAAGGGAAATCAGTGGTTGGTCCAGATGGATCTATAAAGTGAAGCATGTAGGTGATGGGAGCATCGAGAAGTATAAGGACAAATTTGTGGCCAAAGTATTCTCTCATGTAGAGGGAGTGGACTATGAGGAAACATTTGTACCAATTGCAAGATATTCCTCAAACAGATCCATTCTAGCATTAGCTGCGCTAATGGGGTGGAAAATCCACCAGATTGATGTGAAGACCACCTTTCTCGACGGTGTTGTTGAGGACAAAATTACATAGAGCATCCATAAGGTTTTGAGACATATGATCGAGATTCACATGTGTGCATACTCAAGAGAGCATTTTATGGTCTCAAATAGGCGCCTCAAGCATGGTACACGCAGATCAACAATTATCTCAATGGATTGAGCTTCACCAAAAGTGAAGCAGATGCAAATCTCTATCACATTGTGGTAGATGGTAAATTGCTTATTCTTGTTTTTTTATGTTGATGATTTAATATTGACAAGTGATGAGCAGTTGATTTGCTCTTGTAAAGAGGATCTTGCAAGGGAATTTGAGATGAAATACATGGGCCTAATGCATTACTTCCTCAGGCTGGAAGTATGGCAAGGTGATGGTGAATTGTTTGTGTCTCAGGGGAAGTATGCCTCTGAAATACTTCAAATATTTCACATGGAGAATTGTAAGCCCATGGACACACCTCTAGCTACAAACTAGAGGAAGGAGAATGCCACTTCAGGTGAAGAGGTTGATGCTACCATTTACAGGCAGCTTGTGGGGTCTTTGATGTATCTTGTGAACACAAGACCCAACATGTGTTATGCAGTAAACCACCTAATTCAAGCCATGGTGAGGCCTACCAAGTTGTATTGGAAGGCAACAAAACATGTGTTACAGTACCTCAGAAGCACTACTGAGTATGGATTATTGTACAAGAGGACAGAGGGTGTGAAGCTTCAAGGCTTCACTGATGCATATTGGGTAGGAAGTCCATCAGACAACAAAAGTAATTCAGGTGCTATCTTCAATGTTGGGTCTGCAGCTATTTCCTAGTATAGCAGGAAGCAAAGGTCTATGGCGCTCAACTTAGCAGAGGTTGAATACATGGTTGCAAGTTGAGCAACATGTGAGGCCATATGGATCAGGAAAATACTTAGGGGTCTTTTAATTCAGGAGATGGATCCAACAATGATATGTTGTAATAATCATAGTTGCATTAATCTCTATGAGAATCTGGTATTCCATCACAGGTCCAAGCACATTGATATCTGGTATCATCATTTGCAGGATTGTGTGCATAGGAGAATTTGTTGCTATAATACATTCCAACTGAGGAGCAAGATGTTGACATATTGACAAAGGCATTGTTAAGAGGTATATTTGAATTCCATAGGTGGAGGATAGGGGTGGTGAAAAATCCCTTTTTTGCTAAGAGGGTTCAATTTGACTCCAACCTTAGTCAAATTGAGTAAATTGAATTTCCACCTCAGTAGGACAACTTAAAGGCAATTAACTAGTGTGACATGTCTCTTGTCACTTAGTTAGCTCAGTAAATTCAAGTTAGAGGGATTGGAGTTCAATTATGCATGTGTGATTGGTAAATTTTAGTAATCCAATTCAGCTATTTTCAGTTAAATGACCTCTAACTATTAATAGAGTCAGTTGAAGGTCAGTTGTGCAGTGGGACAAGAGTCTAACTCAAAAATTTGTTAGTTAACTAATCAATTAGCCTAAAATAGCTAATGCATACAAGGAATTCAAATTCCTCAATTGAAATGGAGATGACAAGGCAGTGTACACATGAGTTGTATACTAGTTTGAGTGTATAGGTGTTGCATGAGGTCTAGAGGCCAATCCTTGGTAATTGTGCAATCATTTAGGAGGAAATTCCTATCTTTTAGGGTCTAATTTCCTCGGTAATTACACAAGGAGATAGGAGGCTAGGTGAACAAATATTTGGCTAAGTTTTGGCCAAAGTTTCTTATTGAGCACAGAGAATAATTATTCTTTTGCAGGTTCAGCTCCAAGCTGGAGCAAATAATTGTAATAGTTGCTCTATTCAACTGATTAATGCAAAGAGGATCGAGGGTTTTTTCCAGTAGTGTTCCCGTAGAAATCACTATGTATTTGTGGTTTTTATTATTGCTTGTCTATGCATGTTGTTCTAAATTGTGATTTACATTCCGTAGATCAATAGAGTAGAATTGTGTCTCTTGTTTTTCAGTGTGAAATCTTGACTAATTGCAATTTCTATAGATAGATTCATATGTCAATTCATGTGTTTTGGTTTTGGGGACTTCTGACAGGGCTTGAGGGTATTCTTTGCGCCACAATTTCAATTGGTTTACCACATTCAATACTTCTTGAAGTTGCTCCTTGGCTAGCTCCTAAAGTGGTAGTAGCTAAGTTAAAATCTCCTGCAAAATCTATAGACATGAGTACACTTATATGACCAAAGACTTGTAAGAGTCATGTACTTTTGAAGTGCATACTTTGTAGTCCTACAGCTTGATGCTTGTATATCTCATGTTCCCAGTGCCTTCAACAATTTATCTTGCTACTCTAGCTCAACTATATGCACATATTTCTTCTTTATATGCTCTAATAAATCCTGCACATTTTTCTCATTGGCTTGAGAGAACGTTATGCTTATTGAGGCCATGACAAGTAGGTCCTTTCAAGTGTCAAGTATTGTGGGTACTAGTGGTAGTTGCGGCATAACATGCACCTTATTTTCATGCTCCATGATCCTATTTAAGTTGTGATCGAACCTTAAATTTCTCAAATTAACCATTTATTTCCTTTTGGCTAGTGTAATGCTTATCTCTGTCATCAGTAGGTGGTGTCTTATACTCTTTAGAACTATGAGTGGCACTGAGTCAATCTCTATAGCATTTGAATCTTGTTGAGCTTATAGTTATGTGTAACACCCCCTCCCACATTACCCGCTTTTACAAGCTCTCCTGGGTAAACATGAGTTGAGTGTCACTATTACATGACTCGACCTCCAAGTTCTAGTTATGGAAGTGGGGCCCACAAACTGAAAGCTTACTGACATCCCTTGGGACTACAGATCACTCAAAATCTTGACAACCACCCCAGGTGATCAATCCCTAATTTGGAACTCCTTTTACTGACTTAACACCCCAACCACACCGTTGACACACTGTGTGTGGGGTTATGAGGCTCCGACCACACCCATAAGCCTGCCTGCCAGTGCTTGTGACCAAAAATCTGTTGTTATGTACATGTGGTCGCGAGATCTATGCCACTTTTTCAGGAAAGCCCCAAGCCACTGTCCATAACTACCTGTAACTTTCTAGATTCATCAATAAGGTGTTGACAAGGCTAACCATTCAAAACTTGTACAATTTCTTGACCAGAACATGCCTATTGCAAGATAGACATTTCGTCAAACACATGATAAACATATAAGCTACAAGTCATGAATGCATATATGATCATAAGACCCTGAACTTCATTTGAGAATCACCAAGAAGGCTCAATGCCCTCTCTAGCTAGTTGCAACAATACTTGTTATCCCATGCCTTCATCAACCATTCAGTGACTTATCAAATCATAAAAAGGATCCATAGCTAGAGCACATCATATAACCATAATAGCAACCATGACAAACCAACCATAAAATCCACATAATAACAAGTGCATGTGCTCATTAATTACATTAGAAGAATAACTCATATTAACTTATGAAAAATCCAACCAAGTCAAGGACTTCCATGTACCACCCGATCATATATTTAGTTGAACCAAATCTTTCTTTCAGCCAAGCAACCCTATGCCATATTCCAAGCAGAATGTGGGATCTCATGGGATAAACCAAGACATGACCAATAGGGACTCCAGAGGTTAAACCACCTCCACCCTTAAGCTATCGTGATCTCACCTAAACTGACCCTGAGACCACAAAACCAAACCAAGCTTGGATGCTTCAGAATTCCTTCACCATACCTTGAAGAATTTTCCCGTCTCCACCCACATGTCGAGGGATTCTCGGAGAAAACCATCTCTACCCCCAACCCTTGGGATTTTTTTAAAATCACCTCACCTGGTTCCAAAACCTTCAAAGAATCCAAAGCTCAACCAAGAGTGAATCCCATTACACCATGACTATCTAGGAAATGGCAAGGAAAGACTGAAACCACTATGAAACTAGGAAAAACCCATGCCAATGACAACAAATGAACCAAATAAACAAATGCATGTACCATGCATTCACATCCCAGTAAGGAAATCACACATGCAACTTGTTACCTGCAAGAACTTCCTGTTGAAGTTGTTGATCCACCCTTCTCCTTGCTTTCCTTCACTTTTCCTTTGCTTGCCTGCTTGTCTTTCTCCAAATCCAGGTGAATGCCAAAGTGCTCCAAGAATGCACTAAGTGTGCAAGAGTGTAAAAGAGCCAAAAGTTAAATTGAAAAAAAAACTGTGAATTGTTTCTTTGATGTATTTTTATCATTTATGTCTCGTTTTTTTTCATTTTCCTCTAATTTCCCCTACATGCAAATTTGTGTCTTTTCACCTCCCTTTTCTCCTATTTTCCTTATTTCCCATAATTAAATGCCAATTATTGCCTCTTTTCCTTTGCCAATTCCTTTTTCATTTTCCATAGCCATTATTGAACCACAAGTGATGTGCACTAAAGTGTTTGCTCAACATTCAGCTTGGAATACATGTCCCATGACCTTGGTCTTATTTTACCTTTATTATCCTTTATTACATGAAACTTTACCTCAGGGATGTTACATTATGGTTCCTCTTGTTGAACCTGGAGAGCCTTTTATTTGTCTTTAGCCTTTGCTTCATCTTGCAGCATTTTCTCTTCTTCTTCTTGTCTTCTCCTTTCTTCCTCAACTCTTTTCCTCTATTCATTATCTTTCCTCCTCTTGTTTTTTGAGTTCAAGTTCTTGAGATATTTTGGCAACTTCTTGGTCTATCTAGATTGCTTCTTGCTCTTGCTCCAATTTTTTTTTTTTAAATTATTTCTTGCTCAACTTTTTACTATTGGGCCAATGCTTCTCTTTTTTCTCGATCCCTTTCCTATTTAGTTTGATAGGATGGTAACTTATCCTTGGAACAACCTATGAGAAGTTTAAGGCATTCTTCTACTTCTCTTCTGCCAAAGTCTTTATTGATAATCCCACTTGTGCTTGCATCAATTGCAATGATATTTTACTATATACCTTGGATCATACCCATGGAATGTAAGGTCCTTGAAATGAAAAAAAAATAAAAATCAATGCCTCATAATCTTCTTTAGCTCTCTTAATATCCTTTAATTGTTGAATCTTGTTGAGCTTATAGTTATGTGTAACACGCCCTCCCACATTTACCCACTTTTACAAACTCTCCTGGGTAAACATGAGATGAGTGTCACTATGACATGACTCGACCTCCAAGTTCTAGTTATGGAAGTGGGGCCCACAAACTGAAAGCTTACTGACATCCCTTGGGGACTACAGATCACTCAAAAGCTTGACAACCACCCCAAGTGATCAATCCCTGGGTTAGAACTCCTTTTACTGACTTAACACCCGAACCACACCGTTGACACACTGTGTGTGGGGTTATGAGGCTCCAACCACACCCATAAGCCTACCTGCCAGCGCTTGTGACCAAAAATCTGTTGTTATGTGCATGTGGTTGCAAGATCTATGCCACTTTTTTAGGCAAACCCCAGGCCACTGCCCATAACTACCTGTAACTTTCTAGAATCATCAATAAGGTGATGACAAGGCTAATCATTCAAAACTTGTACAATATCTTGACCATAACATGCCTACTGCAAGATAGACATTTCGTCAAACACATGATAAACATATAAGCTACAAGTCATGAATGTATATATGATCATAAGATCCTGAACTTCATTTGAGAATCACCAAGAAGGCTCAATACCCTCTCTAGCTAGTTGCAGCAACACTTGTTATCCCATGCCTTCATCAACCATTCAATGACTTATCAAATCATAAAAAGGATCCATAGCTAGAGCACATCATATAATCAGAATAGCAACCATGACAAACCAACCATAAAATCCACATAATAACAAGTGCATGTGCTCATTAATTACATTAGAAGAATAACTCATATTAACTTATGCAAAATCCAACCAAGTCAAGGACTTCCAAGTACCACTAGATCATAGATTGAGTTGAACCAAATCTTTCTTTCAGCCAAGCAACCCTATGTCATATTCCAAGCATGAATGTGGGATCTCATGGGATAAACCAAGACATGACCAATAGGGACTCCAGAGGTTAAACCACCTCCACCCTTAAGCTATCGTGATCTCACGTAAACTGACCCCGAGACCACAAAACCAAACCAAGCTTAGATGCTTCAGAATTCCTTCACCATACCTTGAAGAATTTTCCCGTCTCCACCCACATGTCGAGGGATTCTCGGAGAAAACCATCTCTACCCCCAACCCTTGGGATTTTTTTAAAATCACCTCACCTGGTTCCAAAACCTTCAAAGAATCCAAAGCTCAACCAAGAGTGAATCCCATTACACCATGACTATCTAGGAAATGGCAAGGCAAGACTGAAACCACTGTGAAACTAGGAAAAACCCATGCCAATGACAACAAATGAACCAAATAAACAAATGCATGTACCATGCATTCACATCCCAGTAAGGAAATAACACATGCAACTTGTTACCTGCAAGAACTTCCTGTTGAAGTTGTTGATCCACCCTTCTCCTTGCTTTCCTTCACTTTTCCTTTGCTTGCCTGCTTGTCTTTCTCCAAATCCAAGTGAATGCCAAAGTGCTCCAAGAATGCTCTAAGTGTGCAAGAGTGTAAAAGAGCCAAAGGTTAAATTGAAAAAAAAACTGTGAATTGTTTCTTTGATGTCTTTTTATCATTGATGTCTCATTTTTCTTCATTTTCCTCTAATTTCCCCTACATGCAAATTTGTGTCTTTTCACCTCCCTTTTCTCCTATTTTCCTTATTTCCCATAATTAAATGCCAATTATTGCCTCTTTTCATTTGCTAATTCCTTTGTCATTTTCCATAGCCATTATTGAACCACAAGTGATGTGCACTAAAGTGTTTGCTCAACATTCAGCTTGGAATACGTGTCCCATGACCTTGGTCTTATTTTACCTTTATTATCCTTTATTACATGAAACTTTAACTCAAGGATGTTACATTATGGTTCCTCTTGCTGAACCTGGAGAGCCTTTTACTTGTCTTTAGCCTCTGCTTCATCTTGCAGCCTTTTCTCTTCTTCTTCTTGTCTTCTCCTTTCTTCCTCAACTCTTTTCCTCTATTCATTATCTTTCCTCATCTTTTCCTGCTCTTGTTCTCTGAGTTCAAGTTCTAGAGATATTTTGGCAACTTCCTGGTCTATCTGGGTTGCTTCTTGCTCTTGCTTCAATTTTTTTTTTTAATTGTTTCTTGCTCAACCGTTTACTATTGGGCCAATGCTTCTCTTTTTTCCCGATCCCTTTCTTGTTTAGTTTGATAGGATGGTAACTTATTCTTGGAACAACCTATGAGAAGTTTAAGGGATTCTTCTACTTCTCCTCTTCTACCAAAGTCTTTATTGATAATCCCACTTGTGCTTGCATGAATTGCAATGATATTTTACTATATACCTTGGATCATACCCATGGAATGTCAGGTCCTTGAAACAAAAAATAAAAATAAAATTCAATGCCTCTTAATCTTCTCTAGCTCTCTTAATATGCTTTATCTGATATGCCCTTAGGTGTAAAGACATGTGTCGCCAAATATACTTCTTGATTCATGAGAGGGCTTCACCTACCCATGTGTAAACCTAATATGTTATTTCTCGAAGTACCACTTTGTCAGTTACAAACTTGGGAAATAAATGGGGAGCTTTAGTTGTTCTACATATTATAATGTAAGTGCCATCTTGGTCCACAAACCAATCAATAATTCAGGGCACCAATTGCCTCGAACTTTCAGACATACACAAAACAACTTCATTGAATATGACTTCATACAATGGCACTAGTTAGTCTTAGCAAATCTATGCGTATGGATGTATCTAATTATCTTCTCAAAGATATTTGTGTAGATATGGATTGGCTCTTCGTGAATTGTCCACCTCATGTTCATTGTTGGGAATTCCATCGTCGCACAAAACATGTGAAATAGTAAGAGGCCACGAAAATTTGAGGTTGCTAGCCTTCTTTAGGATTATAAGCCTATTCAAGGTTTTCCCTTGGAGAGCACGATAGGATTTCTGCCTACTTAAAATATCCTTCCCTTGACAGTTGCAATGTACATGAGAAGAACCCATCCTTCGGGGAAGGTCTCAACATTGGAATGACCATATAACTGACACAACATGACAACTACTAGCTGGAATGGGGTTTTCAACATATTCACTAGATATTACTTGTTTTTTGATGTCCTGAAAGTTCCTCTGCTACTTCACCATGTCTTCAATAGTTTTATAGTCAAAATTTTAAAATGTGTTAGACAATTTCCATCTGAGCACACTACTTGTTTGGGTAGCTACAATACATTTCAATATGAGATGCACTTAATGAAGCTATGGGCTTCCCACAATTTTCCTTGATCATGGCTTCTTTAGGGTTAGCACGTTTCACTAAGCATTCAACTGTCTCTGCACATGGGAGAAAACTTGAATGAACAACCACTTTAGGCAGCCAAGATCTTTTAGTAGCCTTGTAAACCTCCGAGTCCATGTCATTTGGAGGCATATTCTCTCTCTGAAACAATTGATATACTTTTGACCATGTGTATGTGGTATATTTATCAATGAAGCATGGATTATTCTATAAATCAGGACTGTATGAGTTGCGAGGTTCTTCTTCATTTGGGGTCCTAGATGTTGGAACTTTGCAATCTTGTTTCTTAGACATGTACATGATCCTCCTTTAAGTTCAATAAAAACAACCAGCTCTTGTTTTGTGGATTGGCTCATAATGTTAGATACAAAGAATTGAAAGGTTTGGGTTTAAGGTTGATTATGCCCATGCAAAGGTAGCAGGTTCCAATAATGAGGGAAACAAATGACTATAAAATTTAACTTGGGAAGCACACTTAACCATATGAGTTAAAAATATTCACAATCTTGACTAGGATGGCTATGTATCTTTCTATGAAGAAGTTGACCCATGTTATAAGGGGATAAAACTAGGGTTTATGGGTGAGAAAAACACTTGTTCATGTACCCAGCCTTGAAAACATAAAAACTAGTTGAGAGTTAATCTAAACAGTTGAATTATGAGCATTGGGATGGCCCTAGGCATGAAATCCTAGGTATTCTTGCGGGAAAAACCTTAGGCAACAAAAGAAAACAAGAGTTGAGAACTTTCGAGCTAGTAGGGAAAAGTTTCCAATTTTTGTTGCCATGAGAAAATACCTTAGAGGCCAAAAACAAACTTGTGGCTACCTTGGGCACACCTTTGGGGTTGAATTGAGAAGGAAAATCAAGAGGTAAACTGATTGGGAGGTTGCGAAGGCCTTTCTTTCAACTTAGAACATTGTGGTTGTGTCAAAAGTTTTTTCTTCTTTTCATGAGTTGCACAATGTCACTCAAGTACATGGAAAACTAGAGAGCGTGATGGTTGAAGGAAAAAAGTTTAGCTCAACCAAAATCCTAAGAAAATTACCCAACACTACTCAATTGATTAAGGCAAGAAGCAAGGAAGAATTTTAAGCGAGTAAAACAACTACTAGGAAATTAGCCATTCACAAAATAATTATATAAGATATAATTGAGGCTAAATGAATGTGAACAATCATATACTTGAGTTGAGCTTAGTTAATTTAGTGCTAAAGAAGACAATTGAGATGTATTACTCCGTAAATGAATCATTTTACACCCCAAAGACAAGCGATGTGGTGAAATAAGGTACTATCGGGCCCTTTTAAAGAGTCATCATGGTCTTTATTGCATTAATTACTGGACTAAGTCATTTTTTCCTTAATACGAGCATGTAAGCTCCCACAATCCATAATAATTGTGAATGTTTTTTTGGAGATCTTTACTATGTATGTGATGCGAGGATTTGTCCAACGTTTCAGTGGTCTCTCCACCCATCCTCAAGGACCAAACAAAGCAAAATGATTAGAAAATAGTGCAATTAGTTTTATATAGATGTTAGGAGAGGCAAAAAATGAGTGTTAGGTTTCAAAGTTCATTGGTCAATGGTCAACTAAGTTTCCAAAATACGATTAAGAAATTGGATAACAATATATTATTATTGATCAAATCAAGATTAAAGTTTTATTAATAAATGAAATTGGTTGGCTAGATTAAATAATTAATAAAAAGGCTCAGTGTAGTAATACATGACTGAAGAAACAAGTTTACAAGAGAAAAAATTAGTTACGATTTCCTTCCTTGAGTGATATTTCACTAGGCTAAAGAGCTACTGGATCTCGTGTATCACTAGATTGATCCTCAGTATCCCTCTATATCATTGGGTTGAGCAACAATGCTCCCCATGCTTTAAATCCTTCAAAAAGGGTCTTAAGTTCCACACATGCTGAACTTAATTAGATAAAGGTTAATCGAGCATTATAATTTGGGTTAGGAGGCCTTTGATCAAGTGAGACCCTTTCAATTCATACAGACAACAAGATATTAGAGGATTTAAGGGGGTATTATTGTAGCAGCTACGGCATGGTGTTATAATGTGAAAGGGGTTTTACAAATTGATTCCAATGTCATCATTTGTATTATTGTAATTTTTTCTTGTCAAAATCACAATTTTCCATTGTCAACTTTTTTCAACTAACCTATTTGACAATGAAGTCTTGGATATAGATAGATTGTTCTAAAGCTAAGCATGAGCTATTAGAGTTGTTACCTCCAAAGAGGATTCACTTTTTTTTTTTTAAATAGTATATTGTGTAGCTAGTATTGATAGTCCACAAGTTAGTACTAGCATGAACTTGTGACTTGTCAAGGGCCAAGATATCTAAAGACACTCCCATATGGGAGCCCCAACAAAGAGGATGGCTACCCTTCAAGCCTCATTACAACGAGCAAATAACAATCATTTACCATGTACAAACTTTACCCTCCTCCAGTTTTGAAGCTCAAAGTAAATTGTTAAATCATATCTATGAACATAAAAGAATCCATATTGTACAAGATTTTGAACAATAAGAACGAATTAAACTTACTAGAGAATTCATATATGGAAGGTTAATCAAAATGTATTAAATGAAAAATGAAAAGAAAGATATAAAAATGTCTACTTTTATTTATTTATTTATTATTAGTATTATACCGAAAAGGGAGTGTAGATCAACTAGACTCTATTTTAGTGTGATAGAATTACCTATACTTTGAATTATTAATGATGATAATGACTATAAAGTAATATCATATTGATTATATGAATGCAATCCAATTTTAAGAGAAAATTTTCTTTACAAGCTTCATCTCTTATGACCACTTAATTATAACAAGTGTGAATTTTTCTTTACAAGCTTCATCTATCGAGACCACTAATTGTAATAGAAATGTGAGAATCAATAGTGTGTGCCTAACAATCTAAGTAAATATAAACAATATACCCTTTACCCATATAAAAAAGAACAATAAGCAAAACTTAGACAATGTCTTAATAAGTCCACATATTGCCAAGAAAGAAGCATGCTTTAGCACATAGAAATAAATAAAGAAATAAATTATTTTAACATCCAAGAGGCCAAAAATAGCCTATGGGACGAGCCGACTAACTAACAAATTTATGCATTTCAACCCTCCTTTTGTTCAACGTAATGATGAGTGCCCCCAACTTCTCAACCATCCCCTCACTAAATAAATTATCCCAAGAGCTTGTTGTGAGGATATTTGTGTATTTGTCCCTATTGTCCTTGAAAGCTTCACATTCTAAAATAAAATGTTTTTCAGTTTCCACTTTTCCAAAAGTGCAAAAAGTGCACACTCTTTCTTCCCAATCTTCTTTAGGTCTTTTCCAATGTCCAGTTTCACAACGGAGTTGGTGAGAGTTAGTTCTTAACTAGGCAATGAGAATTTTGGCTCTCCATGATATATTGACCTCTATGTACACTTTTTGATGATGATTGTAAGTGGGATTAAACTCTTCAATATAATATTTTTTCTTTCTCCCTATCTCTTTATCCCAAATACGCTTGTGGAACTTATCAATAACAAAATATTTTATCTCTTTACCATTCGTGGGACACATGTTTAGGTAAATATCCCATTTACTGAACCATTTGATATTTTGCCACATCCAAGTCTTCTTTCTTTTGCACAAAATGTCATTGAAGACAATCTTAGGCCATTTGTCC
Source organism: Pinus tabuliformis (assembly GCA_031772625.1). Taxonomy (NCBI): domain Eukaryota; kingdom Viridiplantae; phylum Streptophyta; class Pinopsida; order Pinales; family Pinaceae; genus Pinus; species Pinus tabuliformis. The sequence continues at coordinate 1,237,951,822 of CM062805.1, read as the reverse complement.
TCTACCATTTTCTATGTTTTTTTTTTAAATATCTTATGAGCCGCACCATAGCAAGTGCTTCAATAGGGACAACCCCCATTTCACTCATCATGATATCATAAGGGATTGAACTTTTAATTTTGAACTTGTTTGTGATCAAACGTTTTTAGATTTTCTCAATTTGCTTCCACTGTAAGTTAAAGGTATTACTAACCCACAATTCACACCCATAGAGAACAATCAAAATCACTAAAAGCCCAAAAAGGGTTTGGGTAGTCTTCTAGTCCTATAACTTTGCCTCTCTATAGGGATTTTGAAAATCATAAAACACTTTCCAACCTCCCAAAGTCCTCTTCTTCTGTAACTTTTCCAACTTAGATTTTATTGAAGTCAAATCCAAGGTATTTGTAATCTGCTACTTCTTCAAGAGTGTTTCCTTCAAAGTAGAACTTATGTTGATCATGATTTCTTTTGTTAGAGAAAACCACCACTTTCGTCTTGCTAATATTGACTTGCATCCCCACCATTTTACAAAAAAGCTCAAGGGAAAGTAAGTGCTCTTGCAAGCCAAGAGCAGATTTAGCAATCAAAATAAGGTCATTTGCATACAAAAGAAGCCTTATCACAAAATCACCCAAAAGGGCACCATCACCATCTTGATTGTTTAACCACTCTTCAAGTTTGTCAATATATAGACCAAAAAGTGTAGGTGACAAAGGACACCCTTGCTTGACCCTAATATCGCTCCTAAAACTTTCAGATATGCCAGCTGAAGTTTTGATTTTGACTTTAACCTCTTCATATAGCCTATGGATAGCTACTTTGAGATGTAAAGGAACCCCAAGTTCCTCCATTATGTGCCAAAGTTTATCCCTAGGGACCATGTCAAAAGCTTTCTTAAAATCAACAAAGCAGCAAAAGACTTCCTCCTTTTTCTCCCACACTTTTTCAATGATGTGTCTTAATGTTATACCATGATCAACCATGGAATGCTTGGGTCTAAAGCCTGCTTTCCCTTTAGCATGTTTACCCTTTTCTTCTACCCACTTGTTGATTCTATTTTCTAGCATACTTCCAAATAACTTTGCAAACAAAGGATTTATCATTATGGTCCTATACTTGGAGGGATTATTGGTGTTATCGCTCTTGAAAAGAGGCATTACTAGGCTAGTTGTCCAATCTATAGGGAACCCTGCTAAATGATGCTGTTGAAGATTTTCAATCTTCAATGACACTTATAAAAAAGATTTGTGTTATAACATTTTTGTCAAGTGGAGTCTCTCTTTTTTTTTTTAACTGAAACATGTATGTTTTATTTATTGGGGAAAAGATTAGACTTACGCCATGGCAGCCATCATTACATTGCTTCTGTTTCTGTTTCTTGTGCTATTACAAAATGCAGATTGCTCATGGATTACAAGAATGGAATGAGCTTTCGTCATTTACGAGGAGTTGTCCTTTCCCAAGAGTGCAACCTTTGTTCGCCAACAGGTCTGCTTCGCTGTTCAAGTTTCTAAGGATATGGATGAATTTGTAGGAGTTGAAGTCGAGCAGGACTCTCTTTAATTTGTTCAGAGTTTTGTTGAGGCTTGCATTGGTGAACAATTTGCCTGTGTTTAAATTTTTTATTAGGATCTCTGAGTCTCCAAAGGCTTGGAATCCTTTGTCTCCTCTGTCTCTGGCTATTTGGCAAGCTTTGAGCAGGCCTTGGATCTCAGCTTGATTGTTGGTTTTCTACCCGATGCCCCAGCAGAAGCTGTCCCTTCTTGATTCGGCCGAGGCATAGATGACCCCTCCTGCTCCTGCTGTCCTAGGATTACCTTTGGAGGCTTCGTCGAAGAAAATCGTAGTAATTTTTTGTTTTCACCACCATTCTTGAATAGTAGCTTCGGAGTCTCTTTTGTGCCATTCTGGATTCGCTGCTTGAGGGGCTGATAACTGCTTCCGAGGGTAGGGGGAAAGGGGGCCCAACCACCTCTCTTCTTCAGGGAGAAGCAAAGTGTCATCTGAAAAATATTGTTGTTGAGCTTATTCCAGGAGGAAGGATTTGGCCTTTACCACTGTCGAGAATGGAGCTTGCACCTTTTCGTGGAAAATCAGATCATTCCTGGTCAGCCAGATCTGCCAGCATACGTATTTGGGGATAGCGTTCCAGACTTTTCTCCAAAATGATTTGTTGGGGATTTTGTTGGGATAACATTGATTCCATGCGTCAAATAGATCTGCTACAGAGTTAAATTGGGGGACTGTGATTTGTAGCTCATGGAGTATGAGTCTCCAAACTTCTTTAGCAAAATTACATTCCATGAAGAGATGCTTGGCTGTTTCTGAGCTGCTTCTGCACAGCTCACATCTATGCGGCCCAGCTATGCTTTTTTTTCATCAGATTGTCTCCTGTTAACAACTTGTTGTGAACCAGTGTCCAAAAGAAGAAGTTTACTTTAGGTAAAGCTAGCGGATCCCAAACTTTCCTCCAAAACTCCGGAGATTTACTGCTATTCCTGATTGGCTGGAGGGCGTTGTAAGCTTCTGCTGTTGTGTAGCTTCCAGATTGCCCCCACCCCCAGCTATCATTCATTTTCCTGTTCACTGGGGCCGCTTCTTCCAACAATTCTTCAAGGATGCGTTTTTGCTGGTTTAAGCGATCTGGAACTCCAAAGAAGTCCCATCCTTGCCAATCGTCATGACAGTCCCATTTGGATAATTCATAGACGTTGTTTATCCCTGCGCGTTCTAACCAATTTTTTAGTTCTGTGATTTCTTCATTTTCCAGTGAGGGGGTCTCGATCCATTATACAGTCATGCCACAAATTTGTTTGCTTGCCATTGCCTGGGATCCTGTACGCCTTTCCTTTGAAGAAGCTCAGACTTTTACTGCATAATCGCCATACTTGAGTACTGTAACTTGATTGGCTTGCCTGCAGATTTCTGAGCGGCACTTTGTGGGCATACTTCGACTTCAACGTTTCGCTGACAGGATGCTTGGGGTCTTTGAAAAGATTCCACATGATTTTGCCTCCCATCGCCAGGTTGACTAATGCAGGGTCGCGGATTTGCAAGCCTCCCTCAGAAGTTGAGAGTTTGACCATGTCCCATTTCACTAAATGAAATTTGTGTTGATTTCCTTTCCCCCCCTGCCAGAGGAAGTCACGAAGGATTTTGGAGATTTGATTCGTCACACTTTTTGGGGCGAGAAGGAAGGCTGCTTGGTAAATTGGGAGTGCGGATAACACAACCTTGATCAGGATGACCTTGCCTCCTTTTGGGAGCCAATAATCTCCCCAAGCTGAGATTTTTGATTTAATTTTGCTGATAATTTCGGACCACAACGACCTCTTGTTGCAACAGTTAGTGATGGGAAGGCCGAGGTATTTAATCTTCTCCCAATGGGCATGTCCGTTGAAGCCAAGAAGATTGGAGATACATGTGAGCTCTTGTTGGCCAATGTTCTAACCATAGATTTCACTTTTTCTTTCATTGATTGAGGCTCCCGAGACCTTGCAATAGCATTTTAGGACAGAGTCAAAAGCTTTGGCTATTCTAACAGAGGCGCCTCCCATGAGGAGAGAGTCATCCACAAATAGAGCGTGGTTTTGAGCTGGAGAGGTATTGGAAGGTTTGAGGCCAGGAAGGGAGCCTGAGACTTTTTTAGCTGATAGCTTTCTACTGAGAGAATCCGCCATCAGGATGTACAGGAAGGGAGAGAGCGGGCATCCTTGCCTGAGGCCTCTCTGGGCTTGAAAAAAAGGAGTAGGGCGACCGTTTACAAGAGGGGCAATCCAGGGGTTGTCAGTACAAGCAGAGATGAGATTGACGAAATGGGGGGAGAAGCCATAGGAATGGAGGACTTTGTAGAGGAAGGAGCGATTGACTCGGTCAAAAGCATTGGCCATGTCGAGTTTTATCAGCATGCCTTTTTCTTTTCGCTGTTTGCTTGAGTGAATTATCTCCTGAACTTGGATGACATTATCCAGTATGTGCCTGCCTTCTACGAAGCCACCTTGATTGCTTGAGATCAGCCTGTTGAGCAATGGCTTGATCCTGTTTGCTAGGAGCTTTGCCAGAATTTTATAGGAGGCGTTGCAAAGCGATATAGGCCTGAATCTGGCGAAGGTTTCGGGATTGGTTTCTTTAGGGATAAGGGCGAGGTAGGTGGAGTTAGTTCCTCCTCCTACTTTGGATTTTTTCATGAAACCTTTTATCATCTTTAAAAGGTCCGCTTTGATGTTGTCCTAGCAAGTTTTATAAAAGTGAATTGTGAATCCATCAGGCCCAGGGGCCTTGTCCGAATCCATAGACCAGATGACTTTTATGATTTCTTCTTCAGTGATGGGCTTAATGAGAACGGAATTGTCTTCAGGGCTGACCAAGAGAGGAATGTTGGAGAGGAGATCAACATTTTCTTCCTCGTTGGTTTGAATGTCTGCGGTGTAGAGATGTTTGAAATGTCTTTCAGCTGCCTCTTTTATCTGGCTGAACCCTTTGCAGATCTGCCCCTCTGCTGTTGTTATTTCAGAGATATGATTTTTGGAGAGTCTTGCTCGGTATTGGCGATGGAAGAAGGAGGTGTTCCGATCGCCAGCCTTCAACCATAGACTTCGAGATTTGATTCTCCAATACTCTTCCTCCATTCGGAAAGATCGAAATGATGAGCATTGTATTTTAACTTCTTTGTTAAGCAGCGTTGGAGTAATATCTCTGGTTTCCATTTCGACTTGAAATGCCTCTAAAGACTGAACAATTTCTTTTCTTTGACTGGTTGGATTTGGGGCAGGTTTCTTTATCCAATTCTTTAGGGCTTGCTTTGTGGCTTTGAGCTTTTGTTCCCACACATAACTGGAGGACCTTGTGAAGGATTTGGCCCATGTTGCTTTCATTGTGTCAGTGAATCCGTCCCTTTCTATCCAAAGAGGGCTGAATCGAAAGGGGATTGGACCTAGGTCTTCTTCATCTTCCAGAATGAGCTGAACTGGTTTGTGATCTGAGGTCAGTTTGGGTAGAATTTTGGTGATGATTATCTTCTTGTTCATCATCAGAGCGCCTTGGACTAGGAATCGGTCCAGACGGGTTGATATATGGTCCTCTCCCACTCTGTTGTTGGACCATGTGTAGAGCCCTTTGACTGGATTGAAATCAAGAAGATCCCACTCCTGTATGAGGTCTTCCACCATGGGGAGCATGGTATCTCTGCTGTTAATTCCTCCCCTTTTTTCTTTGGATTTTAAAACAATGTTTAAATCCCCAGCAAGAATGATATTACTTGGGGAATGCTGCTCTAGAAATTCATTAAGTGAATTCCAACAATCTCTCTTTTCAGAATACAGGACAGGTACATAAAGATTGAAGAGGGATATGGTCAACTTACTTAGACAATGCGTTAGTTCCGTAAAGATCCAGTGCTGGGTCTCATGGGATTTGTTCAGCTGGAAGAGATCTTCTGTCCAAAGAGTTGCAAGCCCTCCGGATGAGCCTCTTGAGCTGACTGCTCTTCCTGCACTTTTCTTCCATTTCTTCTTGCTGATGTCTAGAAGGGCTTTCCCCTCTATCTTAGTCTCTTGGAGCATGAGAATGTCTGAGGGTTCTATTTTGAGCAGATCCTTGACCGCTTCTGCTTTCGTGGGATTGCCCAGACCTCTACAGTTCCAAGAGACGAGGCACATTATTTACCAGGGGTGGGGTGGGAGCCTCCCTTAGGGGGCCTGTTCCTGGAGTTTCTCCCAATAGACATCTCTATTGTGGGCTGGCTTCCTTGGGTTTTGAGCCTTTCTGCCTCCTCTTCCCTTGCTTCTCTACGGGATTTCCTGTCGACTTTTCTTGTGGGCTGCTCGTAGGTTTCCTCCTCCGAGGAGTCGGAGCTATCAGCTGGTTTTTTCCTTGTGACATCTGCATATGAGGGATTGGAAGGGATTCCTTGGGGGACTTCCAGGTGAGCCATTTCCTCATCTTCTTTGTTAGAGATAGGAGGAACAGTCTGATCCAAATTTTTCGAGACTATTGTAGCTGGCTTGCTCTGTCTGTTTTCTTTGTCATTTGAGTTCTTTTCTTGGGTGGGGTTGGAGCTGCTTGGTGCCTCTTTTGAAGTGCCTTTCCATTGCCTTTTTTGTGATTGGTGGTTTTTTGTATTAGGGTCCATTGCTCGTCGTTCTGTTTGTCTGGCTGTTCTTCTGCCTTTTTCTTGCAATGTTTGGCGAAGTGCCCGTAGCCATGGCAGTGTCTACATTTGAATGGAAGTTGTTCATAATCCAACTCTTGGACATGCGTCCATCCTGCGACTGTTAGTTTAATGGCTTCCGGTAGACCCTCCTCCAGGTCAACTTCGACACAGATGCATGCACATGAATATTGATCTTTTCTTGCAGCTTGATCTATGTATTTTCCTAATCCATTGCCGATGATCTGAAGAGACTTCTGGTTCCAGCAGTGGAGGGGAAGATGGGGAAGCTGCACCCACACTGGTACAACAGATGGGACATCCTGAGCTGGGTCGAAATCTGGCGACCATTTGTTGAGATATAGTCCTTGGGGGCCCATAAAATAAGGTCCGTTTCTGAAGATTAGGCTTCTGTCCTCAGCACTTTCAAAGACGAAGACAAAGAAACCTTTACCTACAAAGTAGCTTTTTATTCCTTCTTTGATTAACGACGTCCAGTTCCTTTGAGTCCATTCCTCTACCGACTTAGGCGAGGGCCAGAGGCCCGTGAACTGGCCTATGAGGCCTCTCTCAGCAAGATTTAGAGCTGCTTTGCAGGTTTCTTCTTCAGGGAGGGCTACCGATGGTATGGAATCCATCTTCTTGACAAACTTCTGTTGTCTGGCTGAGGGCGGACGCTTGGTGTTCGAGTCAATCATTGCTTTGAAAGCAATCACCTCCGGGGGAGGGGGCAGGGGAGGGTCCAATGGATCCAGACCCCCTGAGGGCGGCATGACTGACTAATCGCAGTAGATCTACAAAGTTGGCCCAATCGTTCAGCAGGAGGATTCGCTCAGCAAAAGGGGATGTCGAGTAGGAAAGAGAAGTTGGAGGCGGCCCAGATCGGGGGAGGCCGAGAGCGAGAAGGCCCAACAGCAGGGGCTGCCAGGCGGGGAGGCCACAGGAGGCAGCACAGGGGAGCAGAGCGGCTAGGTCGAGCCAGCTAGAAAAAAAACATTTAAACAAAATTATCCACTTAATTCATTAGATTGTCAAGTAAAGTCTTAACCAATTATAAATAAGATTAATAAAAATATAGATTACTCTTAAAAGATATATGAAAATTACATAAATTAAAGTTATAAATAAAAATATGTCCATGACAAAATTTTGTTATAATAATAATTTTATTAAAAATGAAAGAAGCAATCACACAAAACATAATATATTTTATTTTACTATAAATAATTATAAAACTAACTTTACTATATTATTTAGAAAACATAAAAACATTTAAAAATTTATTTAAATAAATAAATTAAAATTAAATTAAATTATCAACTATATATTAACTTATAAATGTGGCTTCCATATATATTTTATTTTACTATAAATAATTATAAAACTAACTTTACTATATTATTTAGAAAACATAAAAACATTTAAAAATTTATTTAAATAAATAAATTAAAATTAAATTAAATTATCAACTATATATTAACTTATAAATGTGGCTTCCATTTAATAAAGTTTCAGCAAATCACAAGTTAATATATATATATATATATATATATAAGTTTTTTTTGTTGTCTTCAAATTTTTTTTGAAATATCGAAATCTTTTTAAAATATATTAAAACCTATATAAATGTATTTAAATAAATAAATTAAAATTAAAATTAAATTAAATTATCAACTATATATATTAACTTATAAACGTGGCTTCCATTTAATAAAATTTCAGCAAATCACAATTGAGTTAATAGATATAAGTTTTTTTTGTTGTCTTAAAATTTTTTGAAATATCGAAATCTTTTTAAAATATATTAAAACCTATATAACTGAATAGGTTTTTCCACTCTCGGAAAAATTTCACCCTCCCCTATATATTGTTTTAAAAATTTCAATTATCTCAATCTTTTTTTAAAATATATTAACCCCTATGCACAAAGAATTGTAATTGTCAACTAAATTTCTCGTGAATTAAAAATTCATTTTACCAAGGAATAATTGAATTTTTTATAATATTATCATGCACCTAACTTATATCATAATTCCCCATCAATAACTCCATTTGTTTCATGTCGTACGCTAAAATTAAGGATTTGTAACAGAATTATAACAGAATTGTCATCCCAACGAAAAAGGAATAGACCCGTTGTCGAACATGGTGGAGCCTGACATTTAGCTGTCTCTACGTATGAAATACCATTTCAAATACATGTTTGCGTATGTAATAGAATACGGCGCATTGAAAAATCCGTATCGTATTCTTCCCGCATGCCTGCATGTCCAATTTTGACCTCCATCAATGCCTCTGAATTGAAGCACACGGACGTCATAAGCATTTAAAATCAATTGAATGCAGTAGGTTCACACCACTGGCCAGGCCGCGCAAAAATTCGACGGACAGAGAAACACCTCCACAGACCCACCCTCGGCCGCTGCATCGTCTCCGCCAACTGGCGATTCAGATGAGCGGAACGCCTTCGTCTCCAAGGATGGCGGCTGAGATGAAACTATGATTCTGGCCGTCCACAGATTAAGCCCTCCGAAGATGGATGCTTTGACAGAGCTCTGCGACGTCCTGGCGCAGCACCCGCAGCTAGCGGTCGAGAAAGTGGGCTGGATTCGGAGCAGATGCCCTCCGCCGGGCTCCCTGAGAGACGGATCTCCCAGGGTCACAAATTCTCACATCAATGCAGTGCTCGCCATGGCGAGGTTTCTCTCACAGGCGCCGGCCAAGGCCGCCAAAGATCAGTTAAAAGTCGTTCTGGAGTTCCTCGAAGCGGTGCCTCGGTCTTTCAATAAAGATTTCTGGCCGAAATCCTTCGGATTGGAAGACATTGCGGGATTCTTTACAGACCTGACAAAATATTTGGCGAAGATCGTGGATTCGGACGGGGATGTGTGTGCAGAAGTTAGCAGTGTAATTGCCGGTGTTATACAGAGCATTCAGGGTTCTTATTACGATTCGGCCATCTGCAGGGCTTTTCTCACTTCCTTGCCTCAAAATTGCCCGCGGCTCGAGCCCGCGGACGCAGAGAGAATAAGTGCGTGCTTGCTGGATCACTGGATTGTACCGACTACGAGCAGCAATGCTTTGGTGGCCTCGTCGCCGTCGGACACGTCGTCATCTCAGAGCTCTTCGCCTTATGCGAGAAAGCAGGCGTCGTTCTTGAACGGCGAGGGTTCGAGTCCCGACGGGGCTGAGACACCCTGTTCGACTCCGAGAAGCACGCCTTCGAAGATGAAGGGGAAGGAAGAGTACAGAGAAGGCGGGGACGATGTTGTCAAATCTGCCAGGGCGAATGGAGGAGCCGGCCCGGCAGGTCGCAGTAGCCTAGATTACTTGGCCCTGACTTATGGCTTCAATGACGCAGCGGCAGCAATGAAACAGCACGTGGCGGCATTCGAAGAAGAGCCAGTCGAGGTCTTGGAGAAGCAGGAATTTGCCTTCAGATTGTTCGCGAATTTCTTGGAAAAAGGATCCGTTAAAGACCTGCATTTGCAGCAGCTCAGGGTTGCTGCGGCGATACAGCTCAAATCTTTACCTGCTTTTCTAAAGGTACGTGGATGAATAATATGGATTGCATAAAAAAAAACGAAAATGTTAATTTTGAGAATCCTGAGGCGTATTGCAAAAATTGAATGTACCAAGTGAAATTTAGGCCGGTGTTACTGGTCAAACCTTTACCTGCTTTTCTAAAGGTACGCGGATGAATGGTATGGATTACATGAAAAAGCGAAATAAAATGTTAATTTTGAGAATTCTGAGGCGTATTTCGGAAATTTAATGTGTCAAATGAAAATTATGCCATTCTTGATTAGTAGCCAGAAAATATGCCGTTCTGATTCGTTAGGTTGGGGTTTAACATATTGTAGGCAATGCATCACGGGGTTTAACATATTGTAGGCACTGCATTGCGAATGATATGAAATTCGTCTGTTAAAATCACTCTTTAGAACATAACCTTTACATACTGCATTATGAAAATTCTGAAATTTGAGAGTTTAAAGAACGGATAAAATGCTGAAATCTTTACTTGGTTATCTGAAGACTGAAATTACATGTATGAAAAAATAATTGCATGAAAAGGGATGCATATTTGTTAATTTCAAGGCATGTGAGGCACTGAGGTGCCAAATGAAATTTAAGGCCCACTTGTTTAAAAGTTAGCTTTAAGATTTCCTAATGTGGTATCTAAAATTTTCTTTTAAACTCTAGTCTGTCAAATCAGATGCAAAGTTTACAATTTATGGCATTACTGTCTATATACCCAGAATATTTGCCATTCTGATTTGGCAGGCCAGGGTTTAAAATTACGGAAATCTGAAATTTTACTGTTCAGAAAATTCTTTAAAATGAAATTTTTGGTACCACGTTATTAAAATTCTGAAATTTGACAGTTCAAATAACTTATAAACGCTGGATTCTTTACATAGTTTTCCGAAGGTCTGCATTCAAATGGAAAACATGTTGGTTTTGAGACCTTAACTGGCTCCAAACAGTCTTGAGAGGTCCCAATTTTAGGTTTATTTTACAAATCTGATGCACTGAATGCAATTTCTGCCATTCTTGTTTAGCCACCAGAAAACATGCCATTCTCATCTGGCAGATTAGGGTTTAACATAGTAAATAAACTCTACATTATGAGAAATCCGAAATTCGACTGTCTAAATAACTCTTTAACACAGAATTATGGATACCACCTCACGAGAATTCTGAGATTTGACACACACTCACTGATAAAAAGATGAAACCTTATATTTTGACTTTTAGAACTACAAATATGGATTGCAAAACAGGGAAAACAATTGTTAATGTTGAGACAAAATTGGCCCCAAACAGTGTTGGATGCTCCCATTTTGTATTTTATTTTGAAACTCTCATACAGCAATTGCAAAACAAGCCATCCTTGTTTAGCATCCAGAAATTACTCTATTCTGATTTTGCAGATTAGAGTAAAAGCTAAAGAATTTTAGTTACTACATTAAGACAAATGTGTAATCTATCATTTTGAAAGCTCTTTAAAACAGAATTACAGCACCACTTAATGGGAATTTGGAAATTTAATAGTTCAAATAATTGATAAAAAGCTGAAATCATTAACTATTTTTATGGAAGACACAAAAAAACATGGATTGCATAAGAAGGAAACAAAAAACTATTATAACAAATTTGTGACCTCAATTGGCCAACTGGCCCCAAGCTTTTGCTGTGGAGACTGGAGAGTCCCATTTTGAGGTTTATTTTTGAAACTCTGATGCATCAAATTCGTTCAATAGCTAGATAACGTGCAATTCTGAATTAGCAGATTATATCATGAGAAATCTCAAATTTAAGAGTTAAAAAAAATCTTTAGAACATAATTTTATATACTTTATTATCAAAACTCCGAAATTTGATGGTTCAAAAATCCCCAGATAACTGATAAAAAGCAGGCTTAAATTTCGACTTGTAGAAAATAGACCCCAAACAGTGCTGGACAATCTTGTTTTGAGGTTTATTTGAAAATGTAATGCAAGTATGCATTTAATAAGTGTTAAATTTAGTTAACGATGGTATGTTCTATGCTTAGCACAATTACTTCAATGTATTTGAAGCAGCCCAATGGCAATTTCAAAATTAGTTTCCAATAGCAATCACATTAACCATAAATCACATTGACAGTAACAGTAGATAGAACATAAAATAAAATGCAGAAGACAAGCCAAGATAAGAGGACACCAGATTTGGCAGATGCCAGGGAAAACCCCCAATGTGGGGAAAATTCTTTGATCAATTCTTCTTATTATTATATGAAATGTTCATCACAGAGAGAGAGAGAGTACAAAAAGTCAAAATTGACTTGCCAAATTAAAGTCAAACAGCCTTGTCAAATCTGCAGTCAACTGCAGTCAAACTCAGCCCTGACCAGAAAGTCAAAAATGGTCAACGCAGCTGTCAAACTTCTCCTTTGAAGCTTGGTCAAAGGCAGTCAAACTTGGCCTCTAGCAGTGGTCAAAGTCAGCCCAAAACAGTCATAAAATCTGTGGTCAAACGTGGTCAACATGAAGTCAACCCTGTCGTCATACAGACCTGCGGCCAATGCAGGCCAAACAACCCAGAATTTCTCGATTTCTGTGCCAATCAATGTGGCCTGGTCAAACAGTCAAACCTTTCAAAATCACAGTCAAATTTGGTCAAACAGATCCTGGTCAATGCTGGTCAAAGCTCATCAACAGTCCTGAAATTTGGCCCTGCAATCTGCCCAGAAAATTCGTCTTCCTTGCCACACATGTGAGAGAAAAAGAATGCCCAATAGCTGTACGAACCAATGAGAAAAGGAGAGAGAAGAATACGTGAGTGATGATAATGCTCAATGGGGTGAGAGGTCACTTGTATTTATACAAATTGTTGAGGGTGAAGCGACACGTCCATTGGGCTTCATGAGACTACATGATGATGTGGCCGACTTGAACAATTTGCACGTGTGGGCATAAATTAAAAAACACACTTCTGCTTGTCCAAATTAGATGATCTTTATATAAATTTTGGTCCCCTCGAAAAGAGGAATTTAATGCAATCATCATCTCCATCAAATGAGCTGTCCAAAGTGGAATTTGGCCATAGTTGCTAATTTTAACAATAAGCCATTCTGATTTGGCAGACTAGGGGTTAAAATAGAATTATAGATACAGCATTATGAGAAACTTGGAATTTGACAGTTCAAAAATCTCTTTAAGAAAGAATTATAGATATAGATATTGAGAATTTTGATATTGGAGTTCAATTAAGACAAAAGCATCTGTAGTCTTTACCTACTTTGCAGCAGGTACGTGGATGAAAAATACAGATTGCATAACTAAGGGGAAATTGTTAATTTTGAGACTGCAATTGGCCTCAAACAAAGTTGGACGGTCCTGTTTGAGGATTTTTTTTGGGGAATCTGATGCTCTGAATGCAATTTAAGCCATTCTTGTTTAATATTCAGAAAAGATTTCATTCTGATTTGACAGATTATGGTACAACAGAGCATTGACTGTGTTAGCATGGCTTTTCCAGCCCGAGTTGACCTTAGGAGTGACAATCCACAACTTCAGAACGATCAGACATTGGCTCTATGGCCCAGCAACCTTGCTCGCAGTTTGCAGCCTCGAGAATGGTTAACAGGCTGTTTTGTTGTTTGAAACGACCTCAGGAAGATAAAATTGGCTGCAAATATTTGGCTGAGATAAATGCCTCCTTCGCTGTCTTGACGTTATGCCTCAGGAAGTATAGGTGGATGAAGAATTTACACCATAAGTTCCTTCACCAACGAACCATGGAAAAACCCTCATTTTGCTTGCCAAATCAACAGTTGAACGATTTCCCTTAGAAGAATTATGCCAAACAAATGATGAGGAGAGAAGGTTGACTAGGGTGGAATCTTTCACCATCGAAATCAGTTAGAGAGAAGGGGATCAACTAGGGTGGGATCACCTCCATTGAAACTAATTAAAGAAAAAGGGGTCTTAAAACCCTTAGAGCCGCAACTCAAAAGAAACAAAGATATTCCCATCCAAATCGATGATGATAAAATGATTCTCTCTCCCTCTCTCTTATTTATAGATTCCTCATGGGGTCTCCTTTCCTTATTTAATGAGAGGGGTTGCAAGTTTAGCCCCCAAATTTGGCTTTTTGCCGTAGCTACCCCAAATTTACCCATTGTTGCCCCCAAAACATTGGATAATGGGTTTCTCCTTTATCAATGACTATAGCCTATGGGGTTGAATAGGCTATTTTGTCCTCCTTTTGGAAATTAATCAATAGGGAACAGTACAGAATCACTGCCATGTCTGTACTCTGAACATTCCCTCTCTTTCTAATTATCATTGCAATAGTTAATTTGATGGATTTTGAGGAGACCAATTCTTATGTTGGAATTTCCAAATGCTGATTGAATTTCGATTGTGATAGGACTTCGAATATTGAAGCTCGACTATTTGATATTCCCCCTGTTAGGTGCAAGTTGAGAAGTTAGTTGAGGGGCTCCAAGCTTTAACTTTCGATTCCTTTGTTCTTCAATAATTCCGATTCGTAATTGAAATGATCCAAGCTAGAGATTTGGATTCTTTTGTTTTTGAATGATTCATTGTTGAAAGGATCCACGTTGGACTCTGGAGTTTTATATTCTTCATGTTATGGTTTTGTTGGTTGACCACTAACCATTTTGGTTTGAACAATGTGGTGGTTTTGGGTGATCACTAACCAATTTGCTTCGAACAATCTGATGGTTTTGGATGAGCATTAATGAATTTGATTTGAATAATGTGGTGGTTTTGGTTTACAACTAATCATTCACTTCACTCGTGTAGGAGAGTTTCTTTTTATTAATGTGCACCCCCCTTAAGTGTAGACGATACCATCTTTGACTTTAGAGAACATATAGAATTGGATGGGGATCAAGACATCGACTCTCCACGCGACAAACTCTTTGACAATGTTGGAACTTATTACCTAGAAATTGAACATCTTCAAGAAATCCAGTGCTCACAAACTAAACTGGTTTGAAGTAATTTGGGATATGAAAGATGGTGCCTTTGCCATATCCTAATCCATGTTGATTTTTGTTGAATGATAATTCTTCCCAAAGTTTGACAAACATCTTGGAAAGATCATTTTATTGTTCTTTTTCTTCTTCAATTTTACTATTGTTGTTGCCATCATTTTGTCCTTGTGACTCATTTTCAATCACTGTTTCCTTCATCAATTCACTGCATGATTCTATCTCAATCATATTTTCTATTTCCTCTATATCAACCATCAATTCCTCTGTATCACATTTAGCACGAATCATCTGCGTTATGTCCTGTCTGTCACAAATTACATCAATCATTTGTATAATGTTTTCTTTGTCACATGTTTCATCAACCTTTTCAAGAACCTCCTCTGTATTACATTTTGCATCAATCTTCTTTACTCTAGGTCTTTTCTATCACAACTTGCATCAAATTTTTGGACCGATTCATTTTTATCACAAGTTGCATTAGTTGTTTGGATGAGATTTTTTGTGTCATAAATTGTTTTGATTTTTGTATGAGGTTATTTGTTGCAGATGTTGAATCAAGCATGTCATCAATTTGATTATGCTTACCTCTTAATTTTATTCAAGTGCACCAATCAATTGATCCTTCATATCTATTTGATCTTGAAGATGAATAAGCCAATTGTGTAATTCATTTTTGTAATCTTGTAATTTCATGATTTCTTGAGACATGTTTAATAACGTCTTTCTTGCTATACCAATTTTTTTTTCGCACTTGCTTGCACTTTGTTTATTTATGTCATTCTTGCTTGATTTTAAGTCATCGATCATGCACCCTTGAAGTGCGATTACAATGTCTTTATTTTTGATGATTCACTAGACCTCCATATTCAATTTTAGGTAGGTCTTTTACAATTCACTTTTGTCTTGAATAGAGTTTTTTACTTGAAAAGGTTTTAGGCAATTGTATTTGGACAATGATTTAATCAATTTGATATTAACACGCCTTATTACTTAATGTGTGATGTGACGATAATCAAGTACCAAAACTAAACCAGATAGAGTATCACACATTTAAAATCGTACACAATCAACTAAGTACAAGTATCCTTAGATCCTCTTATTCATTTTTAGGTTGAATTTAGGATATGTCAATGGAAAAATTCTCCTTTGAAGATATCCTTCTTACAATTGCAACCAAATGAGCTACAATGATAATCATGTCTCATCATGAATTATCCTACAAACTTATTTGCAGGTAATAGTAAATTTGAACCTTTTACAAAATAAGGCTCACACTAAGTCTTCTTTTGTTGAGAAGTGTAGCAAGAAAGTCTCAATTTGACTTTGCCTTGGTCAAATTGAGAAAATTTGAATTTCCACATCAACAGACAACTTGGAGGTAGTTAACTGAGGTGACATGGCTCTTGTCACTCAATTAGCTTAGTAAATTCGATTTAGAGGGAGGGCTTGGAGTTCAGTTAAGTATGTGTGATTGCTAAGTTATAGCAATCCAGTTCAATTATTTCCTGTTGTACACAATTAGACTAGTTCCAACTGTAGGTAGAACTAGTGGAAGATCAGTTGTGTAGTGGGACAACAGTCTAACTCAGTGATCATCTAGTTAACTGATCAAGCAACCTAAAATAACTAGTGCATGCAGAGAACTCGAGTTCCTCAGCGATGGTGGAGATTCCAAGGCAATGTACAATTAATTATATACTAGATTGAGTGTACAATTTAGAGTATTGGTCAGGTGATCAATCCTTGGGAATTGTGCAAGCAAATAGGGGGGAAATAGGGTCCTATTTCCTTAGGAATTGTGCAAGGAAATAGGAGCGAGTGCAGGCGGTGCGAGTGCGGGGAGCGCGAGTGCAGGAAGAGTGAGAACAATTGTCCTCAGAGCGAGAGATCACAATTGTAATTGTTTCTCAATTGACTTGATTAATGCAAAACAAGCTTAAGGGGTTTTTAGCAGTTGCTTTCCCTTAGAAACATCTGTATACTTGTGTATTTGATGTGCATGTTTGCACATGTTGTTCTAAATTGTGAATTAATTTCTGCAGAGCAGTAGAGTAGAATTGTGTCTCTTGATTTCGATTAAATTTCTTGAGCAATTGCATTTCTATCACCATATTTTTAGATCTTTTGTTTTTGAATGGTTTCCTTCTTTCATAAAATGTCTCCAACCCTTCATAAAAAATTTCTTCAACCTTTAAACTAGATTCCCATATAATACTTTGTTGATCAGTGTTTGTCATTGATGTCAACCCAAGCAGCACCAAGGGCTACCCTGATCTTGCAAGGGCATTTTGACTTGACAACTCATATTATTTTGCGTCAAAGATCTTCTCGATGGATTCTACTCATCGAGATGTTTTTGTTGATATATGGTACGCCTCCCAGTTCTTCACGGTTTGAGAGTTATTTGCGTTTGAAGTTAGTAACCCAGTTAGTGGGCTAAAACCCTATGGGGTTGTGGCATGGCACTCATAATTGGTTGTGGTCATTGAATAGTCAATAATTAATAGTGTTTTTTTGCTCCTAAAATCCCTCCAACGTTCACTTATTGAGGACCCTCTCAACTCAAGACATTCATATAAATAATGACCCTCATATCCTCCTCTAGTAGGGATTTTGTGGCTTCAAACAAGTCATCGTGGCATTTTCGCTATAATTTTTTTTGTTTTGTTTTGTTAATATCCACAAAGCTTCAGAAGTTGAAATTAAAACCCATTTGAGTCGAAATCTTGATGAACCTCCTGACCCAATTGCAGATCTTGGTTCGCTATATTTTCGGAGATATGACCAGAGGAAGTTAGGGTTTTTGCAGACTTTCGAATTCCATGTCAAAAAGTTGGCGTTGGGAAAATTGTCATAACTTTCTCTCTGAGCATTGGATTCAAATTTTGTAAATAGTCATAGAAAGACGACGGACTGTAGTTCGTTGAGTAGCATTTTTAGGGCCGAAGGTCGCAACAGGACACGTGGCACTTTGTACAAGGTCGCTCTACTGAACCAGTCTATAATCAGGTCATTGTGGGAGATTGGGCATAACTCTTTCTTGAAGAATCCAATCTTGGTCAAACCTGTGGGGTTGGAAAGAGGACTCATAGAGCTACCACATGACGAAATTTCAAACCCTGGAGATCCGAAATTACATAGATACAACAGATTCAATATCGAGCTCCCAGAAGGCAAGAAAAAGCATGCATTAAAGGATCACTGCAGTAAGGACCACACATCAACAGTCAAGGGTAAGTCTCCTACAACAAGGTATGTATGATTAGTGTTTACATTTGAAATATGAGTATCATCTCTGACATATGTTTTTGCAGGACAATGTAAGTATATACAGGGTCTTGGTTATATCTCTATGTCTCTATATGTCACAGTTAGTTTTGATACCACATTTCGGATGTCCTATTCTTGATACTACACATTTGATGCTACATATTCTTGATGCTACACCAAGTATGCCAAAACTATATGATGTTGTAAGTTCCTGTTACTTGTCTTTTCATGGTTGATAGAATGGTCTCTGTTGTTGTTTCTTAGAACTTGGTCCATCACAAGTCTAGGGTCTGTCATCAATTTTTATTATATATATCCTATGAAACCGGATTCGTCCTAACCCCTGGACGAATCCCGAATCGGACGAATCGGACACGATTCTGTCCTGACACGTGTCATATTTCCATGACTCGTCGTGTCATATCCGGGTACGTCGTGTCATGAGCGTGTCAGAAAAATTTGGAACGTGTCACGATTTTTGGAACGATTTTTGGTTTCGGATTCGTTTTTAGGGGTTTAAGTTCGCTGTTTTCATTCGCATTCACTGCTTCTGTATAGACCAACAAGACCACTGTTTCCAAATTGGAAGCTAATACTGATATACATCAATGACTCTGAGACTGGGAGTTGTGCAAAAGCTCTCTGGCAATGACTGTTTTGCTTTATCTTCTTCCTTTTCTTTCATATCAGTCACTGTCAGGCTTCAGCAAATGTTTGTTTCTTGAGCTGATCCCTGGTGGGTTTGCAGAAGCATTGAAGTTAGGTTCTCGTGCAAGTGGGTTCTAGACTTCTAGTGGTTGAGCCTCCAGGGTTTGATCTCCTAATGTTTCCTACTTCATCATTTTGCTACAGCTGTCCTATTAGTTTCATAACAGTGAGAAAATCAAACTTAAATCAACATAAAAACCCCTCACATCTGCAATGTGCATAAATCTAATATGACAGTGGCATAACCTTATTATAATTTTCACTGTTTGTTTCAAAGTGCTCCAGTACAGCTCAGAAAGTACTGAAAATTTTCTAATTATTTGGCACACTTGGCACAGGGAAATTTCATTAGTAACTCATTTATGTGACCAGTACCACTGACATTTATTTGAATTTTGTATGTAATATGCATGCTAATAGCTATAGATGAAGATCTATGTTTGAAATCAATAAATTTGTATCATTAATTAAAATTTGTGTAAGAAATATGCTAATAACTAATTTTTAAGATATATATATATATATATATTTTAAATATATATATATATATATATATTTTAATAAAATAATATATAACGTGTCCTAACCGTGTCTTGTTCCGGGGTCAGCGTTTCCCGAATCCGACACCACGAATCCCGAATCCTACGTGTCCCGAATCCTCGTGTCAGGTGACTTAGTATATATCTTTAGGTCAGTTTTGGATATAGTCTTGCATAGAGTCCAGGCCTCTATCAAGAGTGAGAGTCTTTGTCTACTGCTGCAACAAGTCAACAACACAAGTGACAAGCACACTCTAGGTACACATTGTAATTTTAATTTGTATTTATTCATTATTTTGCACTTACATGTGTTTTGCAGGTAGAGGTAAGTTGAAGGGTATTTTGTTTTGTTTTGGGATTAGTTTCGTCAGGCAAACTTTGCATGCAGGTAGAAGAAGATTCAAGTACAACTTCAAGCAAGAATTCAAGAGCATAAGTATCAAATCAAAGGAAACATTGCAGTGGGACATTCTTTGAAGACATGACATCCATCCACATATTGTAAAGAAGTATCAAGGCCAAGAGTCATCATTGTAAAGTTGTAAAAGAGTCATTTGTAAAAGAGTCATCATTGTAAAAGAGTCATTTGTAAAAGTGTCATCATTGGAAGAGTCATTATTGTAAAAGAGTCAATCTGCCTAGAGTCGAAAAGACATTATTGGGAGGTATAGGAGTCTCTATTGGGATGATGTCAGGGTTGGGTTGCAGGTCATAGTGTGATTGTGTGTTATGTCAAAATCATTGTAAATCATATTGTATCGTGGATCATTGTCCCTGGTACGGGAATCCGCACTCTTGTCTCATTTCAATCATTATAGGGTGGCAGGGAGGTGCTAGGTTGGTGCATGAAGTCCCCTATAGGTTGGAGCTTGTGAACACTTTAGGGTGGTAGGTTGGTCTAGGATGTTGGGGCATCCATTCAGTTGACTATTGAAGAAACCAGGGCGTTGGGGCGTCCTTCCAGTGGGAGCTGGAGAAGAATGCTTTTCTAGAATTCTAGGAAGTTGTTGCTTTCATTTCAGTTGGGGCTGAAGATTAAATAATTTATTAGAAAAATGTTTAGTGGTTTTTGGCTCGGAGGGGGTTTTCCACCTAAAATTCTTGTGTATACTGTGTTATTTTATTTACTGTTATTACTGCATAAACATTAATAATAATTGAATATTAACTAATGCTCTGAAAAGATTTAAAATTGCTAATTGCCAAGGAATGGTGATTCACCCCCCCTCTTAGTATTTCCAACATTTCTTTTTGCTCTATAGAGGAATTGACAACTGGGCTAGACTCGTACTTGCGTGACATGTGGTTGATTCCAACCGCTACCACTATAATCTCTAGGTGAATCCATACGTGCCCCCATGCATGGCCCACACCATAAATCAAGGGATTTGAATCTTGAACCTCAAATTTGCACAATATCTTCATATCATGGCGATCGTCGATCGAACTACACCCTTGGTGGCGATTCACATATAATACTTATCAATCTAATGATCCGACCAATTGTTTTCTGAAATACCCCTTTAATTAATTTTTAATAATATATGGAGAAATATATCATAAATATAACACAAAATGATTTATTGACCCAATTCGCAAATTTGCCTGTCAAAACTTGTATGTGGTGAGACGACTCCATAGCGAGCTTGATTTTGCCAAAATAATGGATTCCAATGACTGCTACAAATTCGTTGGTTGATCTTGTTTGCAAGGTGTCGAATGAGAGACTATTGGTTAGGAGAGAGATTGAATCTTTAAAATTCACCGAGATTTGGAGTCATGAACGTCCACTACAAACTAAAGCCTTGAAAATCCTTTATGAGCTTCCTTTTGCCTTATCAAAGGAAAGGCCCTTGATAAAGTGATAAATATTTCATTGCTCACCATGCTTGGGAGTCAATGACGCAAGTTTACTTCACATAAAATTTCCGCTTCACTAGACTATCCAAGCATACTCCTCAAGCCTTATGAAACATTATCATTACTGGTGGCACATAATTCTGTACTTAGAATGTTGTTCCATGAAAGCTGAGCATGTACAAGAGTGTCTCATTTGAGTGAAAGGAGAGATATAAAGTTCACTATTCCAAGGTTAGTGAAATTGTCGGGAGACATGGGAAATCTGAGGCCAAGGTTGTTGCCTTTCTTAGCTCAATGCAAAAAAATGAAATCAGAGGAACTACCTATTGCTTCTTTGGGTCTTGCGTTGGTTGATACCATCCCATTTATCTTTTTAACTCCCACATGTTCTTCATTTTTGCTAGCAGATTTATCCAAGCAACCTTTAGAAAACAAATATACTCCCATTGTGACTGTGCAAGATTCTCAGGGTTGCAATACCCGTCCCCTAGGGTTAGAAGAGCAACAAAACAATCAAATCCAAACTACAATAACCCAAAAATAGATCGTATATTTACCTGCTTGAATATGAAATCAAAATCCCCTCCACATAGACAAATTCGATCGCTTAAGCTTATTCGTAAATAAATGGCATGGTTCAGACAACATCAAAGAAGGAATTTTGTTCATATTTCAAATCTATTTGAGCTTTTGTTTGGGTGATTTCATGACCAAATCTAGTAGACCATAGGTCACGCAAACAACAAAATGAGAAGGTTGGATTTGATTCATATCAAATGGCTTGAGAATAAGCAAACCGCAATCGTTGAAGAGTAGATTGCGTGGATTAATAACCAAATCTAAGCTACCAAGATGTAAATATTTATCGATTAATTCTTCTATGGAGATCGCTCTCTTTGTAGAGATGAAGATGCTAGATCAATATTCAATGCAAAGATAGAATTTATAATAAATTAAGATGATCTTCGATGAACAAAAAACTTTTAAACTCACGCTTGCGTTCTCAAGATATTGATAAGAGGTGCATAATAACACACCATATGAACTTTTATCATACTTTCCATGGAAAACCCATCGCTGTTCGAAGCGGGAGCGAGGAGCGACATTTTCAAAAGCTCTCACGCGGGGAATGATTTTGGGAGCGAATTTTATATAATATATATTTTTATATATGTTGATGCATATATGTCAACAAAAGCATGTAGAATGATGAATTAGTGATAAATAACATAAAAACATGGATTAAGCCATATAATACCATTCATCTAGTAGTTATAATCTTCATCAACCACAGGTCCACAAATTACAAGTTGTCATTTATATAGCATGTAAGGGTGCACATAACCAAAATAGCATCCAGTGCAATCCATTTTTGAATCAAAAAGACATCAACAAATAGGCTCTAGATGGCCTCTAGCATCCAAAAAAATCATGCTACAATAAATAACTACATATCATCAAAATTATTGTCTATCATGGGATCTTTGTCACTAATATTACCCTTTACGCATTAACATAAGATAGAAAAAACGTAGCATGTCAAGTCAAGGTTTTGTTTGAGTGATGGGTGTATTTTTAGTGCGGGCATGATAGAGGAGTTTGACAACCAATGTCACTAACATCAAGGTACATAGTGGGCTTGGTGCTCTTGATTAAATATGAGTTCCATACCTTGTGATATTTTCACCATTGCAGCAACTGTAAATTATTTGTCTAACTGAATATTATTATGTGCAAATTATTTGCTATTACGACAAACAACGAATAAAATCACTATTGCAATTTTCAACAAAAATAATGCACTGCGGAAAATAAACTAGAAGCTGAGAAAATAGATGCACATGATAGAGGAGTTTGACAACCAATGTCACTAACATCAAGGTACATAGAGGGCTTGGTGCTCTTGATTAAATACGAATTCCATACCCTATGAAATTTTCACTATTGCAACAATTTATTTGCTATTACGGCAAACAACGAATAAAATCGCTATTGCAATTTTCATAAAAAATAAAATGCACTACGGAAAATAAACTAGAAGCCGAGGAAATAGATGCACACACAATAAAAATGACGCCATTGTTTTTGGACAAAAGTCTTTGGAAAAATCCAATGTGGGAAAACTGGTGCAACAGATAAGGGTTTTATTATTATTATTCAACAACAAAATCTGAGTACTATATTTGGATGCCAAACTGGTAATTGTCTCCTGAGAAATCACTGGCACAAATATCTGAGAGATTTTTCTCTCTCACCACAAGCAATCCTGGCTTGATTTGGGCCCACAATTAGCTCCCAATCTGCCTTTGCTTCACTGCGCAGGATGAAACTCTCACTGCCTGGAATAACTGCGATCTTCCTCTGCTGACTGTCTCTGACACTAAGAAGGATTTGCTGGCCTTCTGGAAGAATTTTCCCCACACCGCTACTGAATTGATCTCTCCTCTGATTGAATCAAACTGCCTCCTTGAGGCTCAGCACAACCTCTGTGGAATAACTCGACTTCTTTCTGCTGACTCTTCCGACGCTAGAAAATCCTCTGGATTCACTCTGTTGCTGCTCCTCAACCTTTGCTACTCAATCATAGGCTCAAATTCTTCCCTAGTTAAATATCTGCTCTCTAGGAAATTCAATTTGCCTTGATATTCCTCTCACTCGATGTCTATCTCCATCCCCATTGTCTTGCTCTTATAATCTCTCGCTAGTGAACCAACAACCATGATTAGATCTCTATCAACGACTAAGATCATCTCAAACTCAACCCGTGTGAGTTTCTAGAACATTCTCACATTTCCTTAGGAAAATTGGTTAGACTTAAGAAAAAATTAAATGATGGTTAATTAATTTAATTAAGGTGCTTCACAAGCTTATCTTGCGAAATATTTTTTGGGTTTTGAAGATCACGTGGCCCTAGTCTCTCTGACACATCGAGACTAGAACACCTGTCTAATGCTACAAAAACTAACATACCCCAAAGTACATGAGAAAATCCAATGGAAACATTGCAATCCCCCCAATCGTGAAATCCTGAAAACCTGATAGTATTGCTGGATTTTGAGTGAGATGTAAAATTCTACTTTCTCCATACGAAATCCAATGAGGTTGAAACCACTCTCAAACATCATGAGTCATATCATGGTGATGTTAAAAATTTAAGTGAAAGGATGAAAATGAAAGATAAAGAAGAATATCACTTTTACTTTAAGAATTTAACATTACCATGAATTGGATATCAATACTAGGGCCATAGGCTTGAATATTAGGCCTCCCACTCAAAAACTTTTGTTTCTTTGAAAAAAATTGCATTTGGAACGTCTTTGTGAATTTGTTTTTGAGAAATCCAGGGAGCGAATTTTGGGAGCGCGTTCTTAGGTCGCTCCCATGAAGAGCTATCTCATTTTTGCCATTACTCATCTGGAGTGATGTAGATTTGCATTGGAATGAATTTCGGAAGCATGCTCCCGCTCGGAGTGCGCTTCAAGAGCGATTTTTTTTTTTTTTTTGGGGGGGGGGGGGGGGCGCTCCCTTGTAGCCTTGAGAAAAAGTACCATGAAGAGCTATCTCATCTTTGCCAATGCTCATCCGGAGTGTAGATTTGCATTTTGTTGGTGTAGGCGACATGACTTCTCTCATGGATCACTACCATGGGACAATTTTAACTTTACCACTTCATAACCTTGCTCTGATATTATCAACCTCCCTTAAGCATCTCTTTGATACCATGTTAAGAATTGAGCATAAGTGAGGCAAAAAGAAAATGACGGAAAAAGCTTAAGTCATTCTTTTCTCATTGTATTGATCTCATGATATGAATTTATAGTACAATATTTTGACCATTCTAGATCTAGATCTCACTGATAAGTCGTCAATGGATCATGACAACACCTCATCAAATATAGGGTTTATAATTCATGAAAATTGTGGTCTTGGACTTTGTGATTGTTTAGGGTCTCATAGTCTAACAATTAATGCAAAAATAGAACAAGGAAATGAAGAGGGAAGAGGTTCCTCACTTTGACTTACTCTTAAATGAATAGGCCTTCATATAAAAATTATAACAAGAGGTTTCTACATTGAATTTACAACAAATGAAGAACAATAAAAATACACCTCGCAACACAGTAGATACAATACTTCATTTCTTCATTGAGTCTTCAAAGGTTTGACATGTAATAAATCCCATCAATCATCTCCAAGCTCCAAACTTCAATCACTTCTCAATCTCTCTATAATCCTCCAATCTCCACTCACACAAATGAATGGAGATGAAGCTCATATTTATGGAGGGTGTTTCTCTTTTTTACAATGAAATACAATATTTGCTAACTAACTCCATGACAAGTCAATGAAACAATAAACTAATTGAGAAATTAGATCATAGGACTTAAATCTCTCCAAAGGAGTTTGCTCTATCTAAAAATATCAAGAAATATACAAGATAAGAATACATGAAGGGGGTGCACTACTAAAGTAAGCATTTGATCATTTCAGTGTTAATTTATGTCAAATTGAGCACTTGATAAATTATTAACCTAGAAGATTATAGATTTATTGAATAACTTACACAACTTGGAAGCAAAGATAAAATAACCATTCTTGTAAAAAATGACACACAAATCTTGCCCAATCACAACTCTTCATTAATAAAACCTTAGAACTTACTTGGGTTCCCCTCTTGGGAAAACGACCCAACTTAGAAAATAGAAAATACAAAATAAATTCAGATCTGATCCAATAGATTTGCCCTAGATCGGTGCTCAATATTTTTTTCAGCTATTGGATGAGGTTGTTAAGGAGGTGGGGGTGGCTAATGTTGTTCAAGTCATCATAGATAATGCCTCTAACTATGTTCTTGTTGGTAAACTGTTAGAGGAAAAACACAGAACCATCTTTTGGACCCCGTGTGCTGCACATTGCATAGACCTCATGCTTGAGGATATTGGCAAATTAGATTGGGTCAAAAACACTATAGATCATGCCAAAAGCATAACAAAATTTATCTACAATCATTCATGGATTTTGAGCTCGATGAGGAAACACACAGGGGGCACGAATATTATTAGGCTTGCCATCACTAGATTTGCTACTCATTTTTTGACATTGCAATCTATGCTTTCACAACATAGAAACTTGCAAAAAATATTTTCTAGTGAAGAATGGAATCAAAGCCAGTGGTCTCATAAACAGGAAGGCAAAGAATTGAAAAAGAAAGTTGAAGAAATATTTTGGAGAAAGGCAGTAGAGATTGTGAAGCTTGCTAAGCCATTGGTTAAGGTGTTGCAGTTGGTGGATGGGGAAAGATTGGCTATGGGCTTCATTTATGAGGCTATGGATCAAGCAAAGGAGCAAATAAAGAGGGCATACAAGGATAAAGTGGCTAAGTATGGGCCCATTTGGGCAATCATTGATGAAAGATGGAACAATCAATTCCATCGCCCTATACATGCAGCTGGGTATTTTCTGAACCCATGGTATCATTATAAAGCTAAGGAAACAAGAGCTTTGAAGGGGGAGGTTAGAGATGGATTGATTGACTGCATTGATCGCATGATCGCATTGGAGTCTGATCAGTTAGAGATACACCGACAGTTCACAACCTTTAGCAATGCGTCAAGTACCTTTGGGAAGAACCTAGCAAAGATTGCAAGGGAAGCAGGTGAGCCAGGTAAACAAAAATTTCAATTTTCAAATTCTTAATACTTATTTTGTTAAATCGTTTATAATTTTAAAGTTGGATATAATTTGTAATTTTGTTGAGCTAACTCATTACACTCCTATGTTTTTTGCAGCACAATGGTGGGAGGCTTTTGGTAGCCATTGTCCTGAATTGCAGAAGTTCGCAATTCTTATTGAGTCAAACTTGCAATGCTACTGGGTGTGAGCGCAATTGGTCTGTCTTTGAGAGGATTCACACAAAGAAGAGAAACCGTTTGGATAAAAAACGGTTAAATGATTTAGTCTATGTCCAATACAACCTTCGACTTAGACACAACCAATTGCTGAACAAAAGACCCGATTCAGATTCCATTGTGTTGGAAGACATTGATCCAACATCAGATTGGGTAGTGGAGAGTCATCCAACAGAGTTTGATTCTGATGAGGATCTTGATTTGGATTGACAGGTGGAGGCAGCACTCGAACATAATGTTCAGTTGAATGCAGACCCTGATCCACTTGTACCAGCCTCAGCATCAGGGCCAACAAGTCCTCCAGTTGCAGGCGCTTCCTCTACTCAGCCACGACAAAAGAGCATATCTCATCTATCTTAGCTTGCAGCTACTGAACAGCCTGTTAGTGCTACCACTTCTATAGTTGCAGTTGGAGATGGTGATGAGTAGGAGCCATGGGGTCCCCTGTCTGACTCTGATCCAGAGGTTGATCCAGATGATTTTGGCTCCTCTAGCGGTAGCCAGTAGTACTGGTCACAATTTACTTTTGTTGTAGAGGCCATTTCTAGCCTCCTTGGTTATGTGTTTTTGTTTTGATCTCTATATCATCATCATGTATGTATTGGACAATGCATTAGGTGCCATTTTGATATAATGGATATATTCATGAGCCTACTTTGATCATATGTTTTCTTCTATCTATATTCTAATGTTGTGTGTTTGGAAACATGAATGAAAATCTTTAAAATTATGTTTTTTAATAAAAAATAAAAAATAAATATTTAATGTATTTTTTACAATGACCGAGTCATTGAAATCGAGTCGGCCGAGTCGATACCGAGTCGGAGTCGGAGTCGGAGTTTTAAAACATTGGTGGTCGCATGTCACTCCAAGAAGTATCCCAAGCCCCCAAGAGCTCCCGGAGCTCAATGTATGCATCATACACGACCCTCATAAGAGGGTCTCTCAACGACACCAAGTCGTTCTTGGAAAGTCAAGAATTTGACCTTTCCTAGGGGCTTTGTCAAAATGTTGGCGACCTGCTCATCTGTACTGATATGTTGGAGCCTTATTGCTCCCCTTTGCACCATATCCTGGATATAGTTGTACCTGATATCGATATGCTTGGAGCGATCATGAAATACAAGATTCTCTGATAAACGAATCCCGCTTTGGTTGTCACACAGGATCATGGTAGTATCCAATGTAAATCCAAATAGCTCATTGAAGAGCTTCTGCAACCAGATTGCCTCACAAGAGGCCATACTTGCAGCAATGTACTATGCCTCAGCGGTGCTAAAAGCCACTGACTTCTGCTTCATGCTCATCCAGGATATCGAGGCAGATCTCAAAGAGAAACAACACCTGAAAGTGCTCTTTCGGTCCACCACATTGCCTGCCCAATCAACATCGGTATATCCATGTAGTCTCACATCTCCGGCAGTGTATCTCAACCCATGAGTGATTGTGCCACGAAGGTATCTCAACAGATTCTTGGCACCAATCCAATGTGTGTGGTGAGGCTCAACCATGTGTTGACTTAACATGCTGACTACAAAACATATATTCGGATGGGAGTTCACCAAGAACATCAATGCTTCGATGAGTTGACGATATTTGATAGCATTTTGTAGAACAGGCCTAGCAGCACTACCGCTTAACTTCTTGAAGTCAAGCTCCATCGGAGTAGTCACGGGCTTGCAGTCCACCATACCGAATCTCTCTAATACCTTCACCGCATATTTTCCTTAAGAAAGAAAAATCTCCACTAGTTTCTGCCAGACTTCTAGTCCTAGGAAATAGTGCATCAGTCCCATGTCCTTCATCTCAAACTCAGAAGCCAACTCTCTCTTACATTTGTGAATGAGAGGCTCTGTGCCTGTCAGAAAGAGGTTGTCAACGTACAACACCAGTATGAGAGGTTTGTCATCTTCAACCTTAAAGTAAAGGTTAGGGTTAGCTTCACTCCTAGTGAATACCAACTTCATCAAGTAGCTATCGATCCTCTCATACCACGCTTGGGGTGCTTTCTTTAGCCCATAGAGGGCTTTCTTCAACCTACACACATGAGATTCTCGATCATGAATCTCAAATCCTTCGGGTTGTTCCACATAGACTTCCTCGTTGATGGAACCATGCAAGAATGCGGTCTTGACATCCATCTGATGTAGGTTCCATCCTTGCGAAGCAGCAAAGCCCATGATTGAGCGAATGGTGGTGTATTGGGCAACAGGTGCAAATATCTTGTCATAATCTATGCCTTCCTTTTGAGAGAAGCCACGAGCGACAAAACGAGCTTTATACTTTTCAGCACTTCTATTAGCTCCATGCTTTATCTTGTAAAGCCATTTCGAAATGACAACTGCTTTGTCCTGGGGTCTGGGGACCACATCCCAGACATCGTTCTTCATGATGGACTCATATTCCTCAGTCATAACATCCTTCCATACTTGATGCTAGACAGCTTCTACGAATGATGAAGGCTCATTTTGAATGATCGTGCTCATGAGGGTCAAGTATTCCTGATACCTGGCCGACTTCTTACTTTCACGGAAAGTCCCTCTAGGTGCAATGTGTCCTTCGACATCATCAAGTGTCCCCTTGAGCCATTAAGGCCTCTTCCTAGAAGAGGAAGGTTCTTGCAAAGGGGGATCAATAGGATCCATAGGTTCTTCTACATTGGGCATCGTCTCATCTTCCTTTTCCTCTAGTTTCTTGGTGACAACTTCTCGAGATTTCCTCAATATAGGAAGATTGTCAACTTTGCTAAGATCCATATCTTCGTCAAAGGTGACATCATGGCTAATCTCGACATCCCTTTGACCAACCACATAGATTTTATAGCCCTTAGTATTTTCGCTATAGCCCACGAAGATTCCTTTCTTTCCAGATGCACCCAATTTATTCCTTTTCTCTTTCGGCACATGAAAATATACAGGACTTCCAAAAATTCTAAAATGAGATACGTCAGGTTTCTTACCAGTGAACATTTCTTCGGGAGTCTTGGAACCCAATGCTTGATGAGGGCATCGGTTTTGCACATATATGGCGGTATTCGTAGCTTCGGCCCATAGAAACTTTGGGAGCCTTTGATCATGGAGCATAGCACGGACAACTTCCACAATCATACGATTCTTCCTTTTGGCCACACCATTCTGCTAAGGAGTATATGGTGTTGTAGTCTCCCTCTTAATGCAAGCCTCTTTGCAAAAGTCATGGAACTCATTGGATTCATACTCACTCCCATTATTAGTCCTTAAGATTTTGATCTTCTTTTCGGATTGATTCTCGATCAAGGCTTTGAAGTGACGAAACCAGGAGAACACTTCATCCTTCTTTTTCAAGAAGTATATCCAAGTCTTGTGAGAATAATCATCAGTAAAAGTGAGGTAATATAAATATCCTCCCAAGGAATTCACATGCATCATACCAGATATGTCGGAGTGAACCAACTGTAATATATCAGAGGTCTTGCTATGGCTTGAGGGGAATGGTCCTCTTTTGAGCTTTCCTTCGGCACATCTAGGACATACACCTTCTTGCTCTAATTTGAACTTGGGCATCCCGGTCACCATTTGTCTCACATCTAGTAGAGCTTTATAATGAAGGTGGGCAAACCTCCGGTGCCATAGTTCGGACTGAAGAGATGTGTCACAAGTCATGACACCCAACGGACTTCCTCCGACATGATATAAAGAGTCAACCCTAAACCCAAGAGTGAAAGCATCTTTGAAATTCTTTTTCCATACACGTACCTTGCCATCGATGAAGGCCACCTTGTAGCCTTTGTCTTCCATTGCCGAAAGGGACACCATGTTCTTTTTGAGATCAGGTACATATAGGACTTCTTGCAAGTGAATTGTATTACCCTGATTCAATTGTAGAGAGACATTCCCTACGCCTTTTACGAGATATTTAGAGTTGTCCCCAAGAACAATTTCCAGGTTGGTCTCCTTCTCTATCAGATTAGAGAGAGTTTCTTTGTAACTAGTGAAGTGCCTTGAGGCACCACTATCAATAAGCCAATTTCCCAGCGAGTCCGGGGAAGTAGTAGTAGAGGGGCCGCTGGTAGATAATATTCATCTTGCTTATTGTTAACAATGTTAGATTCATACCTGGAGTTTCTTGCCTTCTTGGAGGGTTGACCATTTCCTTGATTTCCATCATTCTTTTTTCCTTTGCCATTGAACCTGCTCCTCTTTTGATTGTTGTTGGAATTGCCTCGGGAGTGATTTTGATCATCGTCATGAGATGTGTCCTTTCTATTTGGGCACTCCCTCGCATAGTGGCCATTTTTGTTGCAAATGTAACATCTACCTTTCCTTCCACCTTTAGGTCCGACCTTTCTCTTAGATCTTGCCCCATAATTATTTCTCCTTTTAGCATGAGAGGAGAATGCAACGAGATTGCCTCTAAGTGCAGGCATTTCTTGCTCTTCCATCCTAGTTTCTTCTTGAATGCATCTTGCCATCAATTCCTCAAATCCCGGGATTACATTATTGTTGAGAAGAGTGGTTCTAAATATATACCATTCAGATGGGAGCCTTCCGAGAGTTGTGATGGTCAATTCCCTGTCAGCAACGACTTCCCCAATTGATAGGAGATCATTCTTGATCTCGATGATCTTTGAGAAGTATGCTTGCATACTCCCATCTTTGCCCTTCTTAATTTCCTTCAACTTATTTCTAAGGAACAGAACTTGAGTTGCATCATTAACTTTAAATAAGCTTACTAGTCTATCATAGATTTCCTTGGAGGTGGTCAGCTCAGAAACATAGGCCACTAGGCATTTGTTGATAGAGTCTTGGATGATCTTCTTTGCTTTGACTTCTCCCCTGGTCCACTTGTTCCTAGCAGCAATAGATGCATTTGATGGAGGCCCAACGATTCTGCCTCTCACATGGTCCAACACTTCCTGCTCTTCTAATGACAGATCGAGAGACATCTTCCATCTGTGATAGTCAGACTTCTCATGGAGCTTGTCTTCAACGGGGAAGTGTGATGAGGACCCCATGAAGTCTTTGAGATTGCTTCAACAACGTTCGGTGATTGCTCTTGCTCTTGCTTGGGCTTTGTCTTCACCTCAGCTTTGATACCATGTTAATTTATGGTATGTTTTATACTTGTCGGAATTGGATGATCGTTAGATCAATCCTACACCTCTTGATGAGAGGAATCAAGGAAAAATATCAGCTGCCATAAATAAGATGACCCACATGGAGTTTGGCTCTAGTTGCCAATTTTAACATTAACCTTTGGAGCTACCTGTTTCATCTTCTTTGTTACGACTTTGCTTCTTGCAGTTGCTCGAGTAGACATGCCCTTTAGTCTATACAAGTTGCTCTCTCTAAATCCAATGACGTGGCCATTGTTTAAGATAGATCCCCTGGGTTTGGTTAGTGCTTGTTGATCCTGGAATGCTACACCAAACCCCTTCTTCTCGATCATTGAGTCTGAGAGCAAACTCCTCCTGAGTTCTAGCACACATCGCACGTCTTTCACTTCCATCCTGCCTCTTGACTCAAGTTGGAATAACATGTTCCAACCTTTAACTGCATGCTTCGTATAAATGCCTAACTTCACATCCAATTCTGAGTCCCACTTAGTCAGGGTGGTGAACTGCTCTTGTGCTCCTATCATATGTCTTGTGTGTAATGTTCCAAACTAGAAAATACAATGAATATCAGGACATGCACTAAATTGCAACCAGGAATTTTCACATACGCAGGCACAATTTTTCACAAATATAAATAGGCCAGAGAGCCATAGAATAACAAACATAAAACTGAGCCATTTTATTGATTTTAAATCTGGAACTGAATACAATGGAGTGAATAGATAGAACCTGGGCTTGCTATTGCAAGTATGCAATACCCAAGTGAGAAACTAAGTGAGATCTCCAACTAAAATAGCTCAATCTATCCAAACCAGTGAAGTGCCACCTGTATAAGGCCTGTGAGTACCCGCGGGTTTTGGTGGGTTCTATATCGAGCCGGGTCACTCGCATGGAACACGCGCTTAAGACCTGGACTCGACAAGTATTTTATTATACTTGGCTACTCGTATAAGATCCGCGACTATACTATAGAACTTGTATCCGACCGTTTTTGGTCTAAAATGCGGATGCAAATTAGAGTTTAATTTACTGTCAATCTTGGTAAGTAAACTTCAAGGATCATCCAATATATATGGACTTAGAGACAAACTAGACTAAGCTAGGTGAAGAAATGCCAAAGCTCCCGTACAGGAGGTTTTTCATTGGGATCTCTAACATCCATTTAGTCATTTAACAAAATGAAATCTAAAAATTAAAAGACATTGTGATAAGTGTAAGAAATATTACAGCTCCCTTACAGGAGACTGCTCATTAATATTTCTAATCATCTTAATCAACAAAACCTAATTCTGATTGATTGCATGAAATATTAAAGCTCTCTTACAAGAGACTATTCATGTATATCTCAAGCATATAAATTAGAAATTTAAACTAATGAAATCAAACATTAAATAACAAATCAGATTCATTGAAGGAAACATTAAAACTTTCTTACGAAAGGTCATTCGTTAATATTTCAAACATATGATCCTAATAATTTAATCTAATGAAATTCACAAACAAACATAAAATAAAAGCCTACCAAAATAAAAGTGTACTTGCTAGGCAATGGGGATCCTTCCAAGGATTCACAAGCACACCAAAAGAGAAGTCAAATGTAGAGGATCAAAGAAGCTCCGTTTTATTCATCATCAATTGCAAATTGCAACTACAACCATTACAATGATTCTCCAAATCTAACTTCTCATTACCAACCTATAAGATACTAAGATTCTAAATTAGAAATGAAGGACTAGGTTCTAAAATTCTAAAAATTAAGATTACAAATGAAGGAAATAACACTCCTATTTATACAACAAGATGAGATAACAAAGTCATAATGATGATCCACTACTCCCTCTTCAAATCCACATATCTCTCAACCAATGGTGACACATAACCTTATCCTTCATGATCTCCTCCATGAGGTCCATGATCTCCTCAAATTCGAATTTGAAGATAGAGTGCCACATAAGGATGCCATGGAATCTTGCTTTGTACCTACACATGTCAAATTTCTCATTCCATTTGTTAGGTATAAGTATATGGATATTATTTTTTAAAGTTTAACCACAAATTCTCTTAAAAATACTAAGAATTAATAATGTTTTGGAAAACACAATGGTAACCCATATAATGATGAAAGTGAAGCTAATGTGATGACATGGTGGTGGAATAGAGGTGAGAAAATGTATGAATGGAGAGAAAGTGGATGTTGAATGGAGTGAAAGTGGATGTAGTTTAAGGATAATTCTTAGGCCCAACAGACCCCTATAGAACTCGTCGAGCCTCAAAAGGCACATTTTTTTTGATCTTTCGATTTTTTGGAAATGAGGTGGAGGGAAAGGGAAATTGGAGGGAAGAAAATGCTTTATAAGCACCTCTCTGCCTTCTATTTGTCATTCACTTGTCATTTGAGTGTTTGGATAATTTTTATGATTGTTGAGTGACTCCATTGCACAACGAAGGAGCTCTTGGAGGAGCCTAAAGGAGGCTTCATCGGATCAGACCCAACTTCAGGTAGGCTTCATGAACCTTGTTTGAATGTTTTGGATGTAAATTTTTTGTATTCAATTTCGTTTTTTTTTTTTTTGTTTTGAATTTTTTTATTTTTATTTTTTTGTTTTGTATGTTTGGGCTTGTTTCTCAGCCACATAGCGGCCCCGTGTGGTTGAGAAACTCAGCCACAGGGCCAAAAAACTTTGCAAATTAAAAAAATTCAAAACCAAAAAAATTTTGAAAAACCAAAAAAAGTTTAAAATTTGTTTTTTTTTTTTCTTCCAGATTCTGTTACCATGCCACCAAAGGGTTCTAGAAAGTCTCGTGATTCGGCATGGACACATGGTCAACGAATCATTGTCGGTAATGACCACCATGTCAAGTGCAATTATTGCAATGCCACAATGCATGCATGCATAAACAGGCTAAAATACCACCTAGCCAGAATTCCTGGGAATGGTGTGGGATGTTGTCAAAATTGCCCTGATGAAGTCACTACTGAAATGGTAGCTGCTTTGGAATCCATTAAAGAAGAAAGTTCTAAGAGGGCGAAAAGGAAGGATGAAATTGTTGGGATGGGTAGATCTTCATGTCAGAGTGAAACACAAATTCAAAGTCCAGGTATTGGTAACTCCTCCTCAAGTGCTGTGGAAAACAACAATATAACCTCTTTTTTCTTTAGTCCTCATACAACTCCAAGATTTCAACCAACCTTGGATAGTTTTAATGAAAAGAAGAGGAAGTAGGCAAATATGGCAGTGAGGAGGTTTTGGTACCATATCAGTTTTTCATTCAACTATGCAAAGTCTTATTTTTATCAGCCCATGGTGGATGCCATTGCAAGTGCTGGCCCTGGATACAAAGCCCCATCTTATAATGCACTTAGGGGGAAAGAGCTAGATGAGGAGCTTGAGTGTGTAAAGGAACAATTGGAAACCATTAAAATCTCATGGAAATTTACAGGTTGTACAATTATGTCTGATGGGTTGACAAATCATAGGGGTAGAACAATAATAAATTTTGTTGTAGCTTGCCCTAAAGGAGCCAACTTCCTAAAATCCATTGATGCATCTGCAAATGTAAAAGATGCACATTTGATTTTTACACTGTTGGCTGATGTGGTGGAGGAAGTTGGGGTTACAAATGTTGTCTAAGTAATTGCGGACAATGCAAAAAATTATCTGGCAGCTGGAAGGTTGCTTTGTGCCAAATAGCCCACCATTTTTTGGACTCCATGTGCTAGAGGACATTGGGAAGTTCGAGTGGGTGCAAGATGTTGTGCAAGAATGCAAGCAAATTACCAAATATATTTATAATCATGCTTGGGTGTTGAACCTTATGAGGGAATTCACACAGGGTGAGCTCAGTCGCAGAGTTGTCACACAGTTTGCTACAAACTTTCTTTCACTCCAAAGCCTTTTGTATGAGTACCAAGCTTTGAGAAGAATGTTTTGTAGTCAGCAATGGGTATTTTGGAAAGATATCACAAAACTAGAAGCATTGTTTGTGAAAGCATCTGTGTTTGGTGATAGTTTGTGGGACAAAGTCACTGAGATTGTCAGCTTCGCTGAGCCCCTTGTGAAAGTCTTGGGATTGATGGATGGAGAGAAACTTGCAATGGGATATATTTATGAGGGCATGGACAGGGCCAAAGAGGCCATCAAGAATTTCTATAAGGGAAATGAATCTAAATATCTCCCTATATGGAAAATTATTGATTCTAGGTGGGATAGGTAACTACCTTCACCATTGCATGCAATAGGAGCATATCTCAATCCGAGCTTATTCTATAATAAGGGGGCCTAGCATTCAAAGAGATCCTGAGGTGATGAGAGGTGTCATGATATGCATTGAGAAGATGTTCTCGAATCAAGATATTCAGGACAAAATCAACATACAACTAGATATGTACAAGGAAGCATCTGACATGTTTGGATTCAGCTAAAGCCAACGTCTCAAGGACAAGAAAATGCCTTGTAAGTGCAAATTGTTAGAACTTAGCTTGTAATTTTGCTAGTTCTCTTTTAAATGTTTGGCATTGCAAACTGATAATATTTGTTGTTATTATTATTATTTTTATTTTTTATTTGTTTCGGTTCATTGGTGGATTGATTGTGGCATTGAGGCACCACAATTACAAGAATTCGCCATCAGAGTTCTGAGTCAACCCTGTAGTGCTTCTTCTTGTGAGCGCAATTGGTCAGTGTTTGAGCACATCCACAACAAAAAGAGAAACATGTTGGAGCATGAGAGGTTGGAGAAGTTGGTTTTCATCTATTACAACCTTCGAATGCTCACAAAACAAGTGCAACCAAAGGATACTGATCCAATTTTATTGGATACTATTGATTTAGAGTTTGATTGGGTTGTGGAGGAGGAGTCCTCTGATTTGAGTTGGCTTGATGAAGAGACCGAGGATCTCTCTAGTTTGCCATCTCAAATGGAGACTCCAAATACACCTGCCTCATAGTCGCTTCAACCTTCCGATTTTAGCACTAGCTCCACGAGGGCTTATTGTAAGTGTAGTCATCCATGAGTGATGAGACTCAAGATTGTTATGAACTTACGAGACAATCATTTATCATTTATATATTTGAATTCTGAGCTTGCTGACATTTTTGATTTTAATCACGGAATCACGAGTCCTTTTCTTATTCTGTATCTGAATGTTTTGCTTACAAAAATCGAATATGTTATGTTGTACTTTTATAGATATGAGATGATGTTATGAATTATTGCATATATTGTAGTTTTTATAACATATAAGGATTGGAATTGTCATTAGTTTCTTTTTTGTGTTTAAAATTTACCATATTTTAACGTTTTTTTTTTGTATTTCGACGAGTCTTATAAGGGTCGTTCCCGAGTCTTATACGAGTCGACAAGTCAATGTCATGACGAGTCTTATATGAGTATGATTCGTGCAACATTGATCCAAACACATTGCTTAGAAATTGCTGTTGTTGTTGTTGGAAACAAACTATGAAATGAACCCTCAAAATTGCTCCAAAATTTTTGAAAAATTAGAGAGAGACTCCTCACATCCCAACAAATAAAACCCAGAAACCTTTTGAGCTAATTCCAAATGACCCGAAATACCCAAAATAGTGCGAAAATCCCAGCGAAACCAGCAATTCGCCTTGCTATCTGGGATAATCACCCTCAAAATTCTAAAATTTAACCACGAACTCCTCTCATAAAACCCTAAAAACCCAGAAAAATCTCAAGTTGAATCCACCAGTGACTGTAACCCCAAAATCAACATTTGGCCCTTCACAGTGTGCTAGTGAGCTATAGAAATCGATCTGTTGCAAGAATGCTCAATTTCCCCAAAGGGAAGCTACTGTAAATCCCAAACAAAATTCCTTCCTCAAACTATCGGCCAAAATCAGCTCCAATACCTGGCAAAACACTATTGCTCAATCCCTGCCAAGAGAATAACCAGTAAACACCAACGCAACCCCAAAAGAGAAATTACGGCTACAAATAATGCTGATCTTTGCCTTGCAAATCCTATACAAATTCACTAGCATCAATATGGAAAATCACCTGCAAAATAGTTAGAACTCCAACCCACAATAGTTGATCCCCCAATGAGCAACTCGAATTGCCTCTGTGCCCAAGGAGTGGCAAACTGAGTGAATACCTGCAATAAAGCTTTGTGGAAATCCTGAATTGGACTCCCCAAATTACCTCACTAGGGAGACACTCAAAGTTCAAAATGAGGGTGGAATTTCCACTTGGAAATTCCTTGTGCTAAACAACACTGGTTGACTTGGCTAAGCATCTTAAGCAAACTCTCCAATTCTGAAATAAAATGCCAAATAGCATACCCAAAATGAGGCTCTAACCTTCCTTTTATTATTTGCTTTACCTTCTTCATACCATGGGTCAATTTCTCTCACACTATGCTTTGATACCATGGTTTGATTCTTCCCATGGTTCGATTTCCATTTTGGTAACCTCCACAACTTATCTTCACTTTAATTTTTCTTTTCTCCTAAGTTTGGCCTTCTTTTCTCTCCAAAAATTATATTGAGTCCTCATAACTCATTTTACTAAGTTTATTTGCAAAAAAATATCTATTATTTGCCAAGATTGCAAAATTGAGAATTTCACTTCACAAAACTATTAATTGGGGACATGACATTGTGGCTTTGCTATACAGTAGCTATGCACTCATTGGTAATGTGGTCGAGGTAAGGTAAGAAACAAGTGTGAATTTTGTCTTGAACTTCTTGGCAAACTCCTAAGCTTTCGTCGATGCAACTACAACTTGTGGCATGCCTTTCCCCCTTTCCTCCTCTTCAGACACTATGAAGCAATGTCTTGTCTTACGATTATAGAAACACTTGACCTTAGTTAAGTGCTTATTCTTCATTGGTAGTTAGGCCAACTCCTCACTCCTACTCGAGCTCTTTACTTTGCCTTTTGTAATCAATGCCACACTCTTGTCGTCTACTTGCTTGTTGATCTTGCCTTTTGATTGTAACTTGATTTCCTATTGTATGTAGTCATCCTTGAATCTATCAAATGTAGGTAGTTTATCTCTTACACAAACTCCTTTAGTGAATGGATCCCATGCCTCAGAGAACCTGTTCTATGCCACATTTATTGGTTCTGAGTCTTCTATATTTTTTCCCATTGCTGCAAGTTGATCACCAATTTGCATGATCTTCATCAGATAACTCATCATTGAGTCGGATTTGGTCATCTGCATAGTCCGTTGCATATCTTTCAATATCATTTTCCTGTTTATTGTCTTGCTTCGGTATAATCCTATCAATGCTTTAAACATCTCCTTGGTTATCTTCTTCTCAATTAAGTGAGGGATCAAACGATCCTTCATGGCATCCATAAGTACCTTCTATGCCTTTATTTCCTTCTTTGCTAGAAGGGCCTTCTCCCACGAATCTGACGACTTTGGGATCTTGGTCTCAACAATCTCCCAAAGATCGTTTTCCTCGAGTACCAAGGTGACTCTAGCCTTCCAAGGTAGGAAGTTTGACTCTTTGTCTAACCTGTTCTCATATGGAAGACCAACTGTGGCAGTTTAAACCAAATCTTGCCAAAGATTTTTTGAAGAATATTATGCTTGGTCCTTTAGGCACCCAAATTTGAAATTAATATGTTGGTCACTTTGGTAACTTAATCCACATTGATTCTGTTTGGAACCTGTGGCTTGATGTCTCGACAACCTTTCTCATTCTCGCCCTTGATCTCTTGCTCAAACTCGTAGCTGGCCCGAGTTGTAGCCCTTGCAAACTTCGACACCTTGTCTTGTGTTCAACAATTACTATCTTTTGCTCAAACTCACAGTTGGCCCGAGTTGTAGCCCTTGCAAACTTCGACACCTTGTCTTGTGTTCAACAATTACTTTGTTGGTTGGCTTCTGTTGCGTTTGCATGCAACGTTGTTTCCCCACGGCTATGGCTGCGATGACTGGAACCTCACTACGTCAACATGTGCTTTCTTCGCATGTAGCTTCAATTGGCATTGACTTCCTGCATTTCAACAATGGTTGTTGTTCCCATGATTTATCCACAATTTGTTATGGTGGTTGGGGTGTAGTTTGAGGTTGCGGTGTTGTCCTTGCCCCACGACCCCAATGCATTATTTCTTGGTGGTTTTGTCCTTGTGCTGCAACAACCCGACTTTTTTTTTGTATAGTAACTTCAAAAAAAAACTTCAGCCTTGTTTATGTTAGAACCTGCTACCTTATGCAGTCGTACTCAACTTTCGACCCACCGTCAATCCATATAGGCTTCAGAGTTAGGCAAAAATTTTCTGCCACGTACGATTGCGCTTGATCTTGGCCCTTGCAACCCATGTAAGAACTTGGCACCTTGAGATTGACTTTTCAGAGTTTACATTCTGATATCATGTTAATTTCTGTCGAACCTAGCACTTCATAAATTATTAACCTCGCTGATTGCAGCTCTACTGAATAACTTATACAACTATGTTCTTAACATTCAACAAAAGCAAAAGTAAAATAACCATTTTCATAGAAAACGACACATAGATTCTGCCTAATCACAACTCTTCATTATTAAAACCTCAAAACTTACTCGAGCTCGTATCTTGGGAAAATGGCCAAAATACAAAATAAACCTCGATCTGATCCAGTAGGTCTGCCTTAGATTGGTGCTCGATCTTCTTTGTTGATTTGGATCTCCAGCCTCTCTACACTCCCTCGAACCAAGCACACTGCTCACTAAGATGCCTCTCTGAGTCTTGTGTTGTCGTAGTGTGTTTTTTCCATCTCTGTAGCCTCCTCTTATAACTTTACATTGGGCCAAATCCCTAACCCTAATCTCCAAAGCATAATATTCAAAACAGGTCGGGTTGAAGCAGTAATTGGTTAAATCGGTTGGTTCATTTGCTGCCATGGTCAAACCGGCCATAAACTGGTTGATTACGTCATAAATTGATCGATTCATTAGCATCTCGGTTGCAAACCCCATCGGATACTGTTTTGGGCATACTTGAGCGGTTTTGAGAGAAACTAGGGGCCGTTTCTCTTCAAAAACAACCCTCCAAACCTTTAGAAACATGCTTGCCTTCTCATTTGCCTCGCACATCTCAACCCTAGCAATGTTGACAATCAATGGTAATGTTAAATTCTTAAAGTGACATTTCATTTTCATCCTTTTACTTAAATTTTTAACATTACCATAAATTGACTCAGGATGTTTGAGAGTGGTTTCGATCTCATTGGATTTCATATGGAGAAACTAGAATTTTAGATTTCACTCAAAATCCAGCGAACTTGATGAATTTCAGGATTTGGGGGATTGCAATGTTTCCATTTGATTATGTTATGTGTGAGGTTATGAGATTTGTATTTGAGCAAGAGCATGAAACCCTTTAAGTATCTTGATGTTGGTGGCTATAATGACCAAAAGTCGTATACGCAACAAAAATATTTAAAATACTTATTAGACAAGACATCCATCGTAGGATAGTAATTGTAAATTGTATATTGTATAAAGAATTGATGTAAGGTGGTTACAAATGAGAATGAGGGTCCTGTATATATAGCCAGGTAAGTACCCTTTCACGAACAAACATGTCTCTAAGAAATGCCTTTTCATTATTAACTAACTAACCATTAGTTAATTTACTTATTATTTATTATTATATTTATATTATTATGATTATTATTTATTATCTATTTTTGCATAATTTATGTTCATAACATTGCCTTCCCCTTCAAAAAAACATTATCCTCAAAGCTTGTTGATGAAAGAACTTGATTTCTTTTTCTGTTACGAATGTCTTTTGCCTGATCTCTTTTTCTGCCATGCATGTCTTCTCATCTCGGAACACTCATCTTTGTCGATACAAGTTGATATGATCCTTTAAGTGACATACAAAATTGTCACACTGAGAAGGGATCAGACCATCCAAATTAATCTTTTGTTGAATCTTGCAGTGACTGGAAACTTGTGATGAATTGTTATCACATGAATGGATTGCATTGGCATTCGTATTCTTCGGAACATCAGGTTGTTGTTTCTGTTCTGAATATGTAGCTTGATTGAGTTGTCTACTCTTGTGATTCGGATGTCGATAAGGAATTCTGGTGATTTGATTTTCCCTTATCTGATTTCCTTTAGCTATGGAAGTTGCATGGTTAATTTCTGGATCTTCACTTGAATCTTTTGTTGCTGGAACTGCAATTTCTGAGCACATCTTTACTTCAACTAGCTTGTCCTTTTCTAGAGTTGTGATGTTGACGGGATCAATATTTGTTGTTTTTTCGTCAACCAAAATTTCTACATTTGATGCTTCCTTCTCGATAACTTGTTGTACCTTGTTTTCTAATGACTTCTTTTTCTTCTTAAGCTTTTTAATGTGTCAGTGATTTTTCGCTATGGTCTTTAAGCCGAGAACTTCTTCATTTTTGTCGGTGGTGATCTTGTCTATTTCTCTTTGTAAATTTTGTAGTACTTTTTTACCTTCTTGATAAATTATTTTCGAAATATCTTGTATGTCCTCTGGTGTTACTGAATTTGGTTTTAGATTAACATCCTGGAGTGTTATTTTCTTGTTCTTGTAGGAAAATGTTAAAACCTCTTTTTCGTATTCAGGATGAAGAAACCAAGGGTTTCCATCCATGACGAACCCATAATAATGTCACCTTGATTGCTCCATAGTGTTTGAACTGAGAATTGCAAAATAATTGTATAATCTTCAATGTTTAACTGTAAATTGGTTATGCCATATTTTTTGTTGCCAAAATAGTCTAATTTTTCGATTATATTTGACTCTGGAATCAGTGACTAGTTTTCGATTTCATGCGTTACATAATTTTTATCTTCGACAGGGGAGATAACAATAATGACATCTTTTCTCGCAATAGACCCTTTAATTCTAAATAGCACAGAAACATAATTACGTGAAGTTTCTGGAAAATTTCCTTCATTACTGGTCTCCATTTTTTTGTCTTAAATGAGCCTTAGGGTTTTTAAGGTAACCGTCTCTAATCTTTATAATAAATTATTATTATTTTTTTGTATCTTTGGTGATTGTCTTCACAAATTTCAATCAAAACTTCTTTCAATTCCTTATTAAAATTTTGAATATTGTTTTATAATATTTCTTTTTTGAATATCTTAATTAGTATTTTGGGGAATTTGTAATTAAATTGAATAATTTCCCTATATCTTTTATAATATAACACCCCCTTTTTGTTTGATTTTACAAGTCTAAAAAAAATATGTTGAGATAGAAAAAGTTTATAGCAAATAATGAAAGGGTGGTTGTATGGATGAACACAACTGTATGTGGTTGTATAGATGGTGAAAGTGATGGTTGGTGATTCAAACTTGAATGGCTGAGAGGCAAGACGATGGCGACAGGGGACGGTTGATAGGAGGCCACAACATGAAACAACGATGGTAGCTGGAGAATGTTAGGCATGGCTAGAGCAACTATAGGTCAATGGTGTTGGCTAGAGAATGTTGGACAACGACTATTCAGAAGTCGAGGGTGGTAGTGAGGTCGTGGGACTACGACTCGACGGGTAGCTCGAGTAGAGTAGTCAACGAAATTGTAGTTTGGCTGGGGGCTCAAGCAATATGTTGGTGGTCGTGGCTCTGGTAAGGTGACAGAAGGGCGACTGCGGATGGACTACTACGGTGTGGAGGGTGCGGAGTCACGAGGGACGATGGTGTGAAATAACTATGGTGACTGTGGTATGTAACATTGGCAACAGTATCAGAGAGGAACGATAGGTATTGTGGGGCTTCTTGCAGCGGAAGAAGTGGTGGTGTGCTGCACGTGGGTGGACGACACCCTGCGTGCCGTGGGCAACGACTTGACGATGGTGTTGTCTAGAGGCGGAGGTTGCGGCGCGGATAGGGTTGCTGTGGCTGCAAGCGGTTAGGTGGCGGTAGTCGTGAGCCGGTCAGTCCGACATGAGTTACTATGGCGGTCTGCAGAAGTGAGTCTGTTTGATTGTCGACCAGGTAATATTTTTATTTTTATAAATTTATTTCTTTATACATTTTTTTTTAATACATCTTTTAATATGATTTTAATATATTTTTTTTCTTTTCAAATTTTTTTTTTTTTAAATCTCTCTCTTTTTTGTGTTTTTTTTTAATGTCTTATATATATTTTTAATTATATATTGACTTCTTCCTTTTTTTGTTTTTTTTTTAATAGCGAAAAATGGAGAAGCTCCAAAAGCTGTAGCGAATGCTTCAGTCACGACAACAACAAAGTTGATGACGATTGGTGGCCTAACGCTGGATCAGACGTAGATTTGATACAAATGTAACGACCAAAAGTCGTATACGTAGCGAAAATATCTAAAATACTTCATAGACAAAGACATCCATTGTAGGATAGTAATTGTAAATTGTATATTGTATAAAAAATTGATGTAAGATGGTTACAAATGAGAAAGAGGGTCTTGTATATATAGCTAGGTAAGTACCCTTTCACGAACAAGCATGTCTCTAAGACACGCCTTTTCATTATTAACTAACTAACTAACCATTAGTTAATTTACTTATTATTTATTATTATATTTATATTATAATGATTATTATTAATTCTCTATTTTTACGTAATTTATGTTCATAACGGTGGCATTGATTGTTGAACTTCGTTGATATTGGTGGTATTGATTGTTGAACTCCTTTACCATTGCCTTAACAAAAATGTACCCTTCACTCAAAGGAAAATAATTGTTTAGGCACGCTAAGCTTTTTCTACCATATTATAAGGTTAAGGAGATGCACCCTTCACTCAAACCAAAAGAGAAAGAGGGTCCTGTATATATAGCCAGGTAAGTACCCTTTCACGAACAGGCATGTCTCTAAGACACACCTTTTCATATATATATATATATATATTTTCTTTCTCTAAATAAGACTATACTATTATTCACAGTAAAAGAGTAAAATTACAGCATGCTGAGCATAG
This sequence comes from Pinus tabuliformis, assembly GCA_031772625.1. NCBI lineage: Eukaryota > Viridiplantae > Streptophyta > Pinopsida > Pinales > Pinaceae > Pinus > Pinus tabuliformis. The sequence continues at coordinate 1,237,906,881 of CM062805.1, read as the reverse complement.
TGAGCCAACTAGCCTGAAAGGAAGGCCGTTTGAGACAGACAATATCCAAAACTGAGAAGTTGGACTGGATTTTGTTTTGCATTCCCACGCAGGGGATCCTGAAAAACATAAACAGCAAGGAAACACAACAGAAACTAGAGATTGACCTCGACACAATAGCAGAAACTGAGTTTGACACATTTAGCAAAAAAGCCCTATCAACTGGGCCGCAAAACCTGTTAAGACGCTGCAAAGCTTGACTAAGCATCTGGTATCTCCTCCACGATCATGCACCAACCCCCTTCAGCCAGGTCCTGAGCTTGGGAAGCCTCACTTTCGCGTGTGATCGGAGGAACAGGCACCATAGGATTGACATTGACAATGCTGGCCGACGGTTCCATCTCTCGCTGCAAGCCTGCAATTGACATCGGAGCACTGGGTTCGCCCTCTGCATGGGCATCCTCTGTAATTGGCATTGGAGCACTAGGATCGCCCTCTTCTTGGGCTTCCTCTAGAAAGAGGACAGAAACTTGTGCAATGATCCAAGGGCGATTAAGGGAGCAATTAAAGGTGAAGATAGCAGAGCCGAAGGAGGGCGAAGTCGAAGAGCCTGGAGAGTTGGGTTCAAGGAATTGGCTGGGCCTCAGAATGCCCCCTCTTCCACTGTGTGATCGAGGTTCCTGACTCGAGGCGGCGTCACCAGAGGAAGGGCGTGAAGGAGCGCCTCGTGCTGAGCCTCTGCCGCTGAGCATCCTTTGGCGGAGCTGAGGCATGACAACGGCGCAAATGTGAACACAAACACTAGGGGAGGTACCGCGCGGGCCGAGCTCACCAGCTTGCGGACGAGTGCCCACAACCACAGCGGAGGACAGTGAATCAGAGCCAAAGCCCAACCACCACGAAGCCTTTGCACCAGCAAAACCCGCACCCTTCCAAAACAACATAAGAAACAGTGTAAAATAACCATGGCGGAAACTGGCTGATATACACTTTCCTTTACCTCGAGACCCTCCCACCATAACTATGGCATTCATGGGAGCCGAAGGCTGATAACAGTCATCGCATGCGAGGAGGGACGGCATATTAATGCTGGCCTCAAACATTCCCTTACATTCTTTCAAGCCCACCTGCGGACAATCCTCCCTCCACATGGCCTTCCGTCCTCTGTTCATGGCTGGCAGATGGCGCATTGACTCTGTCCACTCCAGTTCCATCACTGTAAATGCGCCTCTAATCACCCGCATCCGGGACACCTTTTCATTATTAACTAACTAACTAACCATTAGTTAATTTACTTATTATTTATTATTATATTTATATTATTATGATTATTATTTATTATCTATTTTTACATAATTTTTGTTCATAACAGTGGCATTGATTGTTGAACTTTGTTGATATTGGTGGTATTGATTGTTGAACTCCTCTACCATTGCCTTAACAAAAATGTACCCTTCACTCGAAGGAAAATAATTGTTTAGGCACGCTAAGCTTTTTCTACCATATTATATGGTTAAGGAGATGCACCCTTCACTCAAACCAAAATAGGCATGTTAAACTTTTTCAGTTTCTACCATATTATAAGGTTGAGCAATCCAAATATGAAAACTTTGAGCTACATGATGTTTATGTAGCTCTTGTTGATGATCCCATTTCTAGTAGTGCTGAATCAATTATGAGTTTAATGACCTCTGCAAGTTGGTGGGCTAATGGAGAACGAAATAACCTATATTACCCACAACCCCTCACATTCTGGAGCCTATGGAAAATATATAAATATAGAAGGGTTGAGATCAAATCAAATCATCATCAATTTGGAATCAAATCATCTGTTCTCTTGAGTTGTAGCTTTGAGGGTTTTAAGACCCTTTCTCTTCTTCTGTGGTGGAAGGTTCCACTCTAATTAGTTTTATTTCCTTTTATTTTTCTACTTTTTTTTTTGGCAACAAGGTTTTCTCTATACAAGGAGAAGTGAAGTATATTTTATGGAAAGACTTTGTGGCAAGGGAATCGAGTCACCTTGAGGCTGGACGAATTGTTTCCGAGGCTAATTCTTGGACATTTCGGAGTTCTCAAGTGTTCATATCTTGCAAGATCAGTTCGTGGCAAAAGAAATACCCTTTGAAGTAGGTTGGATATATTATTGAGGTTGGATAGTATCTTTGAATAAACTCTGCCACCGAAATTGTGGAATGGATCCAATTTTGTGACCATTCAAAATAGTTTGAGGTTGAAAGGTCTTCTAAGCCAACTTAGACACTCATTGAGGCCAAATGAAAGTCTAGAACAGGTCCAAAGTTTCTGAGGTTGATGTAGAAAACTTTGGGAAGATTTTGGAAGGGTTCAAGCAAATTAATGCCAGTTTCGAGTTCAGTCACCACTCAAACATCTCACTATCTCTTTGAAGCAACTCAGAGTCCACTCCTGAGTTTCCATTGCATCTCAAACAGTCCCCGTGGTGGGGTGAGGATTTCGTACTGAAGTCAGAACTGCCCAAACAATTAGAGTGTAGTTTGGTTCAATTGAGTTAATCAGTGGTCACGTTCTGAATTAGATTGGCACTTTTTGGAACTATTATGGAATTGGTTAGTTTATGCTGGAGCCTGAATTAGATTAACATTGTTTGGAAATGTTATGGAATTGGTTGGTTTATACTGAACTGTTGGAATTGGACTACATTAATACTGTGAATTGTTGAATGATTGAACTATATGGTTGACTGTGTTGATAAATGAATAATATCAAATTTTGAAGGATATATTTATACTGGAACAACGTGTGTCATTTTCTAAGTAGAAAAGTGTCTTAAGAAATCCTAGGCAAACAAATTACCCTAGTATATTACAATGAGTTTCATGGGTGATCATGTTGATCAATGATTTGTAGTTTTGAAGTCTAGTTTTGTTGCTACTATGATTTCTACTGAGGTTGTAGAGGAGTCTGATGAGTCCTCAAAGTTTGAGCTAGATGATTTATGTAGCTCATGTTAATAATCCCATGTCTAGTAGTGGTGATGAGTTTGATCATGATGAGGAGTGATCACTGATATGTAGACTTGTAGTAGGCCATTGGCCCCATAATTTGTAGCATTGTTTTGGACTTTAGAGGCCATTTAGAGCCTCATTCATGGTGTATTTTGTCGCTAATATGTATTGCACTCGGTGCCATTTTGATATGTATTTACCTTTACATGGTATATAGATGAGCAAAATCTTAAAAATAGTTGTGTTATTTTATTTTATTATTTTATTTTTATTTTTTCCATTAAAAATTAATTATTTCATGTATTTTTTTAATGAATTGTTCATTGAGATCTGACCAGTCTGGTTTTTCCGATTCCGATTCAAAAACCAATTGAATAGGTGGACCAGTCTGGTCAGCGGTTCTGGTTTTGAATACTATGCTCCAAAGTGATTGATGGCCAATATTAGATCTTATCTCACTTGAGGTCAAGCGCTGAGATTAAAACATATTCACCAAAGTAATTTGCTTTACTGTAAGAGGATTTTTTAGAAAGGAATTGTGTTCTTGGACAAACTAAATTTGCAAACATAGTTCCTTTGCAAAAATTCATCTTACAATATGAATAACTGTGAAAATCTGCATAAAATAATTTACTTTACTTTTCCTAAGTTTCTTTAGCTCAACAAGACAACGTAATAGTATGTGCTTTTCCTAAGTTAAAAGCTTAGGTTAAGTTACATTAACAACTTGCTCACACTAGAGCAAGCATCTAAGGAGTTTGTGGGTAACTTCTACATGCCTAGACACAAGGGCTGTGCAAAAGTACCTAACCGAGCTACAAACATCAACATTCAAGATGCTTAAAGGGCCACATACAAGGTGTCCTTTGAGATGCTAAATCAACAATATATATAAAATAATCTTTGACTTGGGAGGATGTGTTCCAAGGTCCACCTAAGAAAATTCACTAAATGCGCGCTCCAAGATGCATGAATGAAAAAATAATAAAATAATCCTTCTCATGTATCCACTCCCATGAGACGAGTTTAACAAATGATAAAGTAATGAAGTATTTACAACCGCTGACATGCAGGGCTTGATCAAGTAATAAAATATTCTCCTCTAAAATGTACCCGCTGTTGAAATTTGGTACCGGATGACAGGTGGTTCCCTAAGGCTTTTGATCTTTGGCCTAGGGAAAAGTGTCCAAAAGAATTTAAATTTTCTCCTAAAGTGACTTTATAATTTTTATAAAGTCAAATCTAATTTAAAAGTGACTTTAAATGATAAAGTTACTAAAGTCTAATTTTAAAATGACTTTAATAAAGTCAATGTAAAATTAGAAAGGAAAAGTGACTTTGAAAATAAATGACTAAGTGGGTCTTTATTAAAGTGGGTGAATTAAAAAATAGAAAGTGAGATTTAAATGAGCATTTAATCTCAGCCTTAGATTTCAATCTATTTCAACCATTGGATTTAGGGATTCCCCAAAAGTCACTTAGGGATAGATTAAAGGAAGGAAAGGAGGAAAAGGTCATTCATTCTTTCATGAGCAGATTGAGAGGAGAGCAAGAGAGCAAGGGAGATTTCTGGATAGTGAGGAGAAAGAGGCAACAACTTGGCACACATTCCAAGGCAGTTTTACAACAGTCCGTACAACAGTTTTGGAGGAGGCCGTACAACAGTTTTGAAGGAGGCCGTACAATAGTCCGTACCACGTTTTGGAGGAGGCAGTACATCAATTTTGAAGGAGGCCGTACAATAGGTCGTACAACAGTTTTGAAGGAGGTCGCACAACAGTTTTACAGCAGTCCGTACAGTAGTTTGGAGGAGGCCGTACAACAGTTTGGAGGAGGCCGTACAACAGTTTCCAGTTGACTGTGAGGCACGAAAATGAGATAACTTGTAAAAGTTTGCTTGTTGATTTTTGTTGAATATTTCTCTCACTGTAAAAGAATTTTCCAAAAATAAGAAAGAGCTTTCGAACTGGTTTTTCCCAAGAGTTGTAGGGGGTTTTTCCAGGGTCACCTTGACCAAAAATCACTGTGTTTAAATGTGTTAAATGGCTATTTGTATGTGCTGATATCTATTTTTGCATTTTCTAGCATTCTGTTATATTTCTAGAATTTGTGTTTTCAGCAAAATTTATTTTCCTGTTGTTGAATGTATGGATATGGGAAAGGGCATTTAACTATTTTGGAGAAATAAGATGAAACTGAAAACTGGGGTGGGAAATGAGAAATTTTTACATGGTATCAGAGCTTGAGTGCTAAAGTGCAGTTTGGGACAGCAAGAAGGAAAATTACAGTCTGTTGATTTTTCACTCAGAAAATTCCAGCAAGCTGATTTTTCACAAACATCAGTTTTATCCTTACTACAGCAGTGCTATTTTTCAGTTTTAGGACAGCAAGATGTCGTTGGGATTGAGGGTGGAGAATAGGTTGGATGGGCATTCCAATTACAGTGTTTGGAAGGAGAGAATGCAGAGTACTTTGAGGAGGCAGAAGTCTGGGACATCATGGTGCATATCACACAGAACCCTGTTGTTGCGCCTACTGATGCTACTCAGTTGGCTGCTTATAATAGAAAGAACAATAAGGGTAAGAGACTGATTCTAGACGGAGTCAAAGACCATTGCATTCCTCATGTGAGAGGAAAGAGAAATGCCCATGAGATGTGGACAACATTGTCCAATTTCTACCAGAGTACCAATGAGAACCGGAAAATGGTCCCGAAGGAGAAGTTGAAGACCATTAAGATGGGCAATGATAGTGCAGCTGGATATCTCACAAAGATTACTAATATGAGAGATGAGTTGGCAGCAGTTGGAGAGGTCATTCCACCCACTGAGTTGGTGCGAATTGCCGTGAATGGCCTCCCCCGTTCATGGATGAACTTTGCTGATGGGGTTTGTGCACATGAGACCCTTCTCACATGGGAGAGGTTTTGGGATGATTGCATTCAGACAGAGATCAGGAAAGGTCAGCTTGGGGCAGCCAAGCCAGTTGAGCAGGATGAGGATGTAGCACTGTTGGCAGGAGGCAAGAAAGGCAAAGGGAAGAAGCAGGCTTCCACAAGTAATGGTGGCGGCAAAGGCGAAGCTAAAGGTAAACAGGGTAACACACAGAAGGACTATTCCAAGGTGAAGTGTTGGAATTGTCAAAAGATGGGACACTATGCAGTTGTGTGTCCGGAGAAGAAGAAGAAGAAGGGGAAGAACCAGAGCATGGCAGCTTCAACAGAGGTTGAGGACTTTGCAGATCGTTTTGACCGGGAGTTTGCGTTCACTGCGTGTAAGTCCTCTAGTGCAGGATCACCTGCCACACAAGTTCGAGGGAGCATGCTTTTCCCTTGATTAGCAGAGCATCTTCGGGTATCTGGTATGTGGACAGTGGGGCTTCATGTCACATGACATGAGTTCGTGAGTACTTCTCAGAGCTTTCAGAGAGTGGCACTGATATACAGGTAGTACTCGGTGATGACAGAGTTGTTAGAGCAGTCGGTGTGGGGACACTGACATTTCAGAGGGAGTCCAAACCTCCCTTGAAGGTGTCAGATGTTCTTTATGTGCCAGGGATGTGGAAGAACCTCATATCCGTATCATCTTTGGAGGACAGAGGATATGAGGTACTGTCAGGGGAAGACAGGTGTTGATGTATCCCAGGGGCACTCCCACTGATTCAGCTAGAGTGATAGGTGTACGCCAGGCAAAGGTGTACAAGTTTGCATTCCAACCTCTTTTGGCATTGAGCAATAGTACCAACAGTAGAGCTAGCAGTTCTGAGCTGTGTGAGATTTGGCACCGCAGGATGGGGCATATGTATCATGGAGCCTTGAGGACCTTGCGGGAGATCACTACAGGTGTGCCAGATTTCAGTACTGATCACTTTGATACTTGCAGAGGATGTGTGATGGGCAAGTTTGCCAAATCCCCTTTTCCCAGCAGTTATAGCAGAGCCATTGAGATTCTTGGTTTGATTCCTTCTGATGTGAGCGGTCGAATGTCTCATGTTTCCTTTAGTGGATATGAGTACTATGTTTTATTCATTGATGATCACTCCAGGAGGACTTGGATTTATTTCTTGAAGATCAAGAGTCAGGTTTTCAAGCAGTTTCAGGAGTTCAGAGCTCTTGTGGAGACATAGACAGGTCGAAAGATCAAGTCCCTGAGGTCGGACAATGGGGGAGAGTACACCCTTGGAGAGTTTGTTGACTATTGTGCGGAGGCAGGCATTAGGAGGGAGTTCACTGTTCCTTACAACCCCCAGCAGAACGGGGTTGCGGAGAGGAAGAACAGATCCATCGGAGGGGCTGCCAAAGCCATGCTACATGATCAGGGGTCGCCATTGTTCTTGTGGGCAGAGGCCTGCAACACAACTGTTTATTTGCAGAACAGGAGTCCACATCGTGCACATGACTTTAGAGGAGGCTTTTTCTGGGAAGAAGCTTGATATTGGTCATCTTCGTATCTTTGGGTGCATTACATACTCCTACATACCCAAGGAGAAGAGGACCAAACTAGAGCCCACCGCAAAGAAGGGTACCTTTGTGGGCTACAGTGAAACCTCAAAGGCCTTTCGGATTTACATTCCTGCACAGAGGAAAGTTGTTGTCAGGCGGGATGTGAAGTTCGAAGAGGAGAGGGCCTTTAGGAGATCACGGGAGTTAGAGTATCTGGATCAGCCAGACCCTCAGCAGCAGTTGAGTCAGTCACAGGGATCCAGTGGGCAGGGATCAGGAGGATCTGGAGGTACATCTATGAGGATGTCAGGTCCGTCAGTGAGCAGTGGCTCGCCGAGCCAGAGGGGTGGTGCTCCGGGCAGCATGTAGAGCAGTTCACCAGGGAGTCCACTGATGGACAGTTCACACGGTACCTCAGCTTCTACAGGTTCAGGTGCAGGCAGGAGGACAACAGACAGACAGTCAGGAGTTTGGGTCCTGATGATGATGAGGAGGAGTTTCATTCTCCAATGGGAGAAGTACGCTCAGGGAAAAGGAAGCCCAAGTGGCTTCAGGAGACCTTGAGAGATGCCACATCTGTTGTTGAGCCTAAGAGGTCGGTCAGAGAGAGTAGACCACCTGAGAGGTTTTGTAGCTATATGGCAATGGCTACCAGCATCCTTGACTTTGAGCCTTCTAGCTATGAGGAGGCAGCTAGCCAGCAGGTCTGGAGAGAGGCCATGCAGGAGGAGTATTCTTCTATCATGAAGAATGATGTTTGGGAGGTGGTGCCGAGGCCTGAGGGCAAATCCGTGGTTACTTCCAGATGGCTTTACAAGGTAAAACATGCTGCAGATGGCAGCGTTGAGAAATTCAAAGCGAGGTTTGTGGCTAGAGGGTTCTCCCAGGTAGAGGGAGTTGATTATGAGGAGACCTTCGCTTCCGTGGCTCGATATACTTCGATCCGCTCCATTATATCAATAGCAGCAGAGATGGGTTGGAAGATCCACCAGATGGATGTGAAGACTGCATTTCTCTATGGCTTCATACAGGAGGAGGTGTACATTGAGCAGCCACAGGGCTTTGAGGTGCATGGGAAGGAGTCCCATGTGTGCAGACTGAAGAAGGCCCTTTATGGCCTGAAGCAAGCTCCCAGAGCTTGGTACTCCAGGATAGATACATACTTGCAGGGGATGGGTTTCACAAAGAGTGAGGAAGATCTGAACCTTTACTATATTGTGATAGGTGAGGAGCCTCTCATTCTGGTGCTCTATGTGGATGACTTGGTCATTACAGGTGCAGAGAGACTCATAGAGCATTGCAAGAGAGATCTTGCGTCAGAGTTTGAGATGAAGGACATCGGCTTGATGCACTACTTTTTGGGTTTGGAGGTGTGGCAGGAGGAGGGGCATTTCTTCATGGGGCAGGGGAAGTATATTGTGGACATCCTTGGCAGATTCCACATGGAGGATTGTAAACCCATGTCGACACCGATGATCACCAACTAGAAGAAGCTTCATGCTTCGGATTTCGAGTTGGTGGATCCCACATTGTACATGCAACTGATTGGTTCCTTGATGTATTTGGTCAACATTAGACCAGATATTTGTTTTGCAGTCAACACGATGAGTCAATTTATGTGTGAGCCTAGGAAGGTTCACTGGGTGGCTGCAAAACACATTTTGCGGTACTTGCAGGGGACAGTGGATTATGGTCTGGACTACAGGCAGGGGGATGGAGTGAGATTGGCAGGTTGTGCTTCTGATAAGAAGAGCACTTCAGGGTGCTGTTTTGGGTTGGGTTCGGCAGTAGTGTCATGGTTTAGCCGGAAGCAGCAGTCAGTAGCATTGAGTTTAGCGGAAGCAGAGTATATGGCAGCCAGTCTAGCTAGTTGTGAGGCCATCTGGCTTCGCAAGATGTTGTTTGGCTTATTTGGTCAGCCGTTGAGACCTTCAGTGATTTACTGTGATAATCAGAGTTGCATTAAACTCACGGAGAATCCAGTATTTCATGACAGGTCAACGCATATCGGGATCAAATATCATTTCATCAAAGACTGTGTTCAGAAGGGCACTGTGAAGCTTGAGTATATTCCCACTGATGAGCAGGTTGCAGATATTCTTACCAAAGCCTTACCATGGGGCAAGCATGACTACTTTAGAGACAAGATGGGTGTAGTGCGGAACACCTTCTTCGGTAAGAGGGAGTGTTGAAATTTGGTACCGGAGGACAGGTGGTTCCCTAAGGCTTTGATCTTTGGCCTAGGGAAAAGTGTCCAAAAGAATTTAATTTTTCTCCTATAGTGACTTTATAATTTTTATAAAGTCAAATCTAATTTAAAAGTGACTTTAAGTGATAAAGTTACTAAAGTCTAATTTTAAAATGACTTTAATAAAGTCAATGTAAAATTAGAAAGGAAAAGTGACTTTGGAAATAAATGACTAAGTGGGTCTTTATTAAAGTGGGGTGAATTAAAAAATAGAAAGTGAGATTTAAATGAGCATTTAATCTCAGCCCTAGATCTCAATCTATTTCAGCCATTGGATTTAGGGATTCCCCAAAAGTCACTTAGGATTAGATTAAAGGAGGGAAAGGAAGAAAAGGTCAATCATTCTTTCATGAATAGATTGAGAGAAGGAGAGCAAGAGAGCAAGGGAGATTTCTGGACAGTGAGGAGAAAGAGGCAACAACTTGGCACACATTCCAAGGCAGTTTTACAGCAGTCCGTACAACAGTTTTGAAGGAGGTCGTACAGTAGTCCGTACAACGTTTTGGAGGAGGCAGTACAACAGTTCTGAAGGAGGCCGTACAACAGTCCGTACAACAGTTTTGAAGGAGGTCGTACAACAAGATGTACAACAGTTTTATAACAGTCCGTACAACAGTTTGGAGGAGGCCGTACAACAGTTTCTAGTTGACTGTGAGGCACGAAAATGAGATAAGTTGTAAAAGTTTGCTTGTTGATTTTTGCTGAATATTTCTCTCACTGTAAAAGCATTTTCCAGAAATAAGAAAGAGCTTTCGAACTGGTTTTCCCCAAGAGTTGTAGGGGGTTTTTCCAGGGTCACCTTGACAAAAAATCACTGTGTTTAAATGTGTTAAATGGCTGTTTGTATGTGCTGATATCTATTTCTGCATTTTCCAGCATTCTGTTATATTTCCAGAATTTGTGTTTTCAACAAAATTTATTTTCCTGTTGTTGAATGTATGGATATGGGAAAAGGCATTTAACTATTTTGGAGAAATAAGGTGAAACTGAAAACCGGGGTGGGAAATGAGAAATTTTTACACCCTCCAAAAAGAATCTCCAAATATAAAAGGGAGGCCAAGCAAATGCATGCAAAAACCACACTTGTGGCCTTGCTCTAGCTCAAAGATCATGCAAGGTGCATGTAAAAAGACACTTGTCGTTTTAATGTGCTATATTCTCCTCAAGAATTCTCCATATAACCATCTCCAAATAAAATGATATCAATGCCAAGTCAAAGCAACACCTAAAAGAGGTGTATCCTAAAAAAACGTGCTAGAGAGCCACCTCATCCAACTTACAAATAGTAAAATATCTTCCAAATGAAGTGCACCCTAGGAGAATGTGCCAAGGGTGGTTACACTCCATCAAAACATGTGCCAAAACTGTGTGTTGTTTTGCAAATCTGTCAATTGATTTTCCAAACCACATGCACAAGAGAATAATGCCCTAGAGAAGTGTGCAAAGTCAATGACAAATAAAATATTCCTTCACAATGATGCTTAGCCAGCTAAAAGAGGTTTGCTCTATAGAAGTGTGCCATTTTCTCGAAAATAGTAAAATGATACATGTATGCCTTGGAATTTGTGTCCAGAGAGAGGTGTGCCCCACATAAAAGCCTCAATCAATCTTCCAATAACCCCTCCAAGTGTGACAAGACACCAAATGAAGTAGGGAACCCAAGTAACTAACCTCGACAAAGATAAAGAATAATCAATTTAACCATCAAATGCTTAAATTAATCTCAACATGTAACCATTGCCCACATTTAATAATCCTTGGATGTTTAAATCACAAACATTTGTGCCAATGAGGGTTTGCTCTTTAATGAAGTGTTATACCATGCAAATAAAAGATGTTCTCCCTAGCAAAATCCCACCATGATAACAAAAAAACATACAGCACAACTCATGGGGCATCATCACCAAGGGATTATTACATAAAAAATGCATCATCCAACCTCAGGAAAATGATAGATTACCAAAATATATATAGTAATTGTTAACTTTTTTTTTTTAACAGAAACAATTGAATTTTATTAAAAGATATGGTTGGGCCTGAGCCAAACAACCTCTATTACAGTCAATTGTAAGATTTCTGGCGTTTTAGAATCCACAAAATCTGGCTTTTGTATTGGAATTTCGCTGTTGCATTTGATTCTTTTTGGGATATCTGAGAGTTCCTTGCTTTGCGCTTAGAGTCTAAAAAACCTGGCTTTTCCTTACCACTTTTCTTTGGTGGATTAAGACAGACTTGACTTACCCAGAATCACTTCCAACAACTCGAAAATTGTAACCTCAGACATTGCTATTCGGTGGCAAGCCAGTTGCATGGTTCGATTTGTGCTGTTGGAGCAGCGATGAGTCAAGACCTGTAAGGCTGCAATGATTGACTTTCTAGTAGCGTTTGTCTACCTGTGGCGAACGCATTAGCTGTGGCATGCCAGTTTCGATGTTTGATTTGAACTGTTGGAGCAACGTTGAGTCTAAACTTGCAAGTCTGCGGTGATTGACTTTCCAACAACGTTTGTCTACCAGTGTCAGAGCCGTGGGTCAACGTCGGTCTTCTGCATTCAGATGTGGTTTGGGTGAGTGATGTGTTCGCCAAGGTTTGCACTTTCATGGAGACAGATCTGTTGCGTAGGGAGTGCGAAACAGAGACATTGCCTTCGCTACCCTGTCCATGCTCAACTATCCTTCTCTGTTAAGGAATTGAGTGCCTTTCGGTTTCAGCATCCTTGTTCAGAGTTCAGAGGATATGCTAGAATGAGCACGAAGTGAAGTTTTGAAACATCTTTCTTATTCTTTCAAGGGTCCTGTTAAGCACAGAGCTATTGAGTTGGTCGCCAGTGTTAAGGATTTTAATTAGGATTTTGGAATCCCTGAAGACTTGAATGTTTTCCCTTTTGTTCCTCTGAGCAAGTTGACACGCTTTGAACAGTCCGTGAATCTCGTCCTGGTTATTAGTGCTCTGTCCTAGGCCCCAACTGAAGCTGTCCTTTTTGTGCTCGTCTGAGGAGTAGATTGTTCCTCCTGCACCTGATATCCCCGAGTTTCCTTTGGAGGCTCCGTCGAAGAATATCGTGACTTTGCCCTGATTTTTCCACCACTTATGAAAGTCCGCCTCAGAGATTTGAAGCCGCCACTTTGGATTGTGGCAAGGCAGGGAGAGGTTCTTTTTGTTGCTGGCCCGTCTCTAGGATTCACCTAGCTAGCTGAGCTCTTCAGGGAGTAGAGAATTGTCTGGCTTGTGAGGTCTATTTTCGTAAGTTTCCAGCAGCAGAGCTTTGGCCTTGGTTGTCACTGTATTGATGGATTGTAGTCTGTTGTTGAAGATGGCTTCATTCCTTGCCAACTAGATTCCCCAACAGATGTATTTTGGAATTGTATTCTAGATTTTGGCCCATGTTGATTTGCTCTTCAGAGTGTGTGGATAACTCTCTTTCCATGAGGCGAAGAGACTAACTATTGGAAGTTGCTTTGGAATTTGGGCTTTGAGCCCCAACATTGCTTGCAACTAGACTTCTTGAGAGAAGGGGTAGTCAATGAACATGTGTTTAATCGTTTCCTGAGCCATGCAACAGAGGGCATCTATGGGGACCAATAATTCCTCGTTTCTCTAAATTATCTCCAGTGAGGACCCTCCTGTGCATGAGAATCTAACAGAAGAAATTGATTTTTGGGAGGCCAAATGGGTCCCAAACAAGCTGCCAAAGCTTTGTAGAGTGGATTTGTTGCAGTTGATCTTGAAGAGCTGCAAAGCCCTGCTGTGTTGAGTAAGCTCCGGTCTTCCCCCAGCCCCACTTGTCCCTCGAATGGAGATGCACATGACCCAGACCAGAGAGCTTAGCTAGAAAGAGATGGAGTTGGGGGAGCATCCAGTCAGGGGGGTGATGGAGAGCTCAATTACTCCAATTCCCAGCAGAATCCCAAGTGCATATGTCAGCAAGTTTGTGAATACCTTTTTGGATGAGCCAGTTACGCAAATCTGCAATTTCCGGAGCAAGATTTAGGGGTTGGAGGCCCATGATCTTGTCTTCCCACAGTCCAATTCTTTTCTTGTTTCTTGGGATTTTGTAGAGCTGGTCTTTAAAGAACTCCCAACCTTGGCTGCACAGCTTCCACAACGTGGTTCCTTTGTGGGAAGCTCCTTCTTCCATATTCTTTATTGAGAGTCCGTGCAGATATTTTTTAATTAGAACTTGACTTACAAGATGTCTTTGATTTGAGAAGATTTTCCAGAGAATCTTACCTCCCAAAGCCAGATTGGCCAACCCAAGATCTCTTACCTGTAGTCCACCTTCAGATATTGGCCTTTTCACTATGTCCCAACTTACAAGATGAATTTTTTTGGTTCCCCTTTCCTCCTTGCCATAGGAAATTTTGAATCAGCTTAGCTAGCTGTTCGGTGATCATTTTTGGAGCTAAAAGGAATGAAGCCTGGTAGATGGGAAGGGATGAGAGAACTGACTTAACAAGAGTGAGCTTCCCGGCTGTGGTAAGCCACTGCCCGCCCCATGCAGTCATTTTTGCCTTGATTTTGCTAATAATTTCCATCCAATGAGGGGCCTTGCTGATTCCCAATGTTAAAGGCAGGCCTAGATACTTAAATTTTTCCCAAGAGACATAGCCGGTGAAGCCCAAGGCTTGGGCAATCCTAAGAATAGTTTGTTGGTCTATCGCCCAACCATACACTGCACTTTTCCTCTTATTGACCATAGCTCCGAAGACTCTGCAGAAGCTTTGGATTACTCCATTGAAGGCCCTTGCTATTTTAATGGAGGCTCCTCCCATAAGGATAGAGTCATCGATGAACAAGGCATGATTGATTGGGTTTGTTCCGTTTATTGCCCTGATGCCAGGGAGAGTCCCATTGAGGTTCTCTGTTGAGAGCTTTCGGCTCAGGGAGTCTGCCATCAGAGTGTACAGGAAGGTGGACAGAGGGCAGCCTTGCCTAATGCCCCTCGAAGCTTTGAAGTATTTTGCCAGCATGCCATTTACTAGAGGGGCTATCCAAGGTTCTCCAATACATGCTTTAATCAATTTTAAAAATTCAGAACTGAAACCAAATGCAAAAAGAACTTGGAGGAGGAAAGAGTGCCTTACTCGGTCAAAGGCATTCGCCATGTCCAGCTTGATGAGCATACCTTGCTCTTTGCTTTGCTGGCTAGAATGGATGATTTCCTGCACTAGTATCACATTGTCCAGGATATGACAAACCCTCCTTCGTTGGGCGAGATGAGTTTTTCCAGCAGTGGCTTTATTCTATTTGCAAGTAACTTGGTGAGAATTTTGTAGGACGCATTACATAGCGAGATTGGCCTGAAGCGGTCGAACGCCACTGGGTTGGCTTCTTTGGGAATTAGTGCTAGGAAAGTGGAGTTTGTGCTTCCTCCCACTTTGGCTTTTCGGAGGAAGCCTTTGATCATTCGGTACAAATCAGCCTTGATGATGTCCCAATAGATTCTATAAAAGTGTATGGAGAACCCATCGGGTCCTGGAGCTTTGTCTGGTTCCATCTTCCATATGACATTGCTGATTTTGTCTTCAGTGAAGGGCTTCAGGAGTGTTGAGTTATCCTCCTCGTTAACCAACCTTGGAACGTGCTTGAGGAAGTCTTGAGCTTCCTTGTCATCCTCTGCACCTTCTTCTTTGTACAACTGCTGAAAATGAGAGGTTGCATCCTCTTTTATCAGAGTTGTGCCTTTGAGAACAACCCCATCCGGCGAGGTGACTTCGGCAATTTGATTTCTAGAAAGACGGGTTCGAATCTGCTTTTGGAAGAAGGCTGAATTTTTGTCTCCAGACGCAAGCCAGAGATTGCGTGATTTGAGCCTCAAGGATTCTTCCTCCTCTCTGAATGACCGAAGGGTGCTGATTTGGAGTTCTTGCTCGCTCTGTATTTCTGAGCAAGTAATGTCTTGCATCTCTAGGCCCATTTGCAGATCCAGCAGTTGCTTTGTGTTCTGTTTTCTATGACTAGTGGGGGAGTCTGTGGGCTTTTTTATCCAATGTTTCAAGGCTGTTTTGGTGGCTTTTATCTTTTGCTCCCAGACATAGCTGGGCGATCCGTGAGCATGGATGGACTAGGCCTTCTTGACTGTGTCCATAAACCCTTCTCTGTTTGCCCAGAGAGGGCTGAACTGGAAGGGGATTGGCCCCAAATTTTCTTCTTCTTCCAGCAGAAGGAGGATGGGTTTATGATCTGAAGTCCACTTTGGCAGAATTTTTGTGGAAATGATCTTCTTCTCGGAGAGGAAGGTGCTCTGAAGTAGGAATCTGTCCAACCGGGCTGAGATATGCTCCGCCCCTACTCTGTTATTTGTCCATGTGTAAAGCCCTTTTTTTGGCTTGAAATCCAATAAATCCCATTGTTGAATCAGGTCTTCCACTAAGGGGAGGAAGTGGTCCCTGTTGCTAGTTCCTCCTCTTTTTTCCTTTGGGTCGAGGATTAAATTGAAGTCTCTCGCAATAATTATATTCTTGAGGGAGTAGGCTTCAAGGAAATCGGTCAGGGTTTGCCAGCATTCTTTCTTTTCTGCATAGAGGACAGGTACATAAAGATTAAAGAGAGCAAAGTTAATCTTAATTGGAAGATGTCGGAGTTCGGTATAAATCCAGTGCTGTGTCTGAAAGGAGCTCTCAAGCTGAAACTTGTCCTCCTCCCAAAGAGTGGCTAGCCCACCGCATGTACCTCTAGCACTTACAACTTTTCCAACTTTTGTTTTCCATTTTACTTTGCTGACTTCCAGAAGGGCTTTGCCTTCTATTTTAGTCTCTTGGAGCATGAGGATCTCTGGGAATTCTTATTTCAATAGGTGACTCCTTCAGCTTTTGAGGGGTTCCCCAGTCCTCTGCAATTCCAAGAGACTAATCGCATTATTTACTGGCAGAGTGTGGGGCAATACCTCCCTTGGGAGGCCTGGTTCTAGTATTTCTATCGATAGACATCTCAATCGTGGGCTGGCTGCCTTGCATTTTTTATCTCTCTGCCTCTTCTTCTCTGGCCTCTCTGTGAGATTTCCTCCCCACTCTTTTCGAGGGCCTCTTAGTTGTCTCATCTTCCGAGGATCCCGAAATCTTTGGGGTCTTCTTCCTTGTCATATCTGCATAGGTTGGGGAACTAGTGACACCTTTTGGAGTTCCGATTTGGAGAGGGCCTGTTTCCTCTTGCCTTTTGTTTTCTTCCATGATGATGGCCTGCTGTTCAACCTCTTTATCTGTTGGATCTTGGAGTTTTTCTGGTGTGCTGAGTATTTCAAAGGGATTTGTGGGTATGTCTGCTCTTGGTGGGACTGAGCTTCCCTCTGCTTGGGCTTCAGGAGGAGCACCCCTCCCCGTGAACAAGGCTTTCCCTTTGTTTCTATTGCTCTGCTTAGCTGTTCCTGGTTTCTGAACCTGAGTCCATTGATCTCCTTTCGCATTATCGACCCCATCCTCTGATTTCTTTTTACAATGCCTGGCAAAGTGCCCATAGCCATTGCAATGTCGACATTTAAATGGGAGTTTCTCGTAATCTAACACTTGTATGTGAGTCGAGTCAGCCACTGTGAGTTTAATAGCTTCAGGGAGACCTTCCTCTAGGTCTACTTCTACACAA
This sequence comes from Pinus tabuliformis, assembly GCA_031772625.1. Lineage (NCBI taxonomy): Eukaryota > Viridiplantae > Streptophyta > Pinopsida > Pinales > Pinaceae > Pinus > Pinus tabuliformis. Next base: position 1,237,889,651 of record CM062805.1, on the reverse strand, counting down.
ATTGTCGCACAGGAGTACTGGTCCCTTCTTTTTGCTCGATCGATGTATTTGCCAAATTTATTGCCTATGGTTTCTAAGGATTTGGGGTTCCAGCAATGCAAAGGTAAATGGGGCAAGTGCACCTAGATAAGGACAGCCGAGGGCACATCCTGTGTCGGATCGAAGTTTGGAGTCCATTGATTCAGATACAAACCCTGAGGCCCCATGAAATACGGGCCGTTTCTGAATATGAGGTTCCTATCTTCTGTTGCTTCAAATACGAATACAAAGAAGCCTTTGCCGATGAAGTGACTTTTGATACCTTCCTTGACCAGAGATCGCCAGTTCCTTTGCACCCAGGCATCCACAGCTTTAGGCGAGGGCCATAGCCCAGTGAACTGTCCAATAAGCCCTCTTTCTGCTAGGTTCAATGCCGCTTTGCAGGGTTCTTCAGTCGGCAGAGCAACTGTGGGGATGGAATCCATTCTTTTGACAAACTTCTGCTGGTTTTCGGTTGCTGGCCGTTTATTGCATGCCACAACCAGATCCTGGAATGCAGCTAGCTCAGGTGGAAGGGATGGATCCAATTTGCGGCCCCTCCTGGGGCCATGCCGCTGGAGCTGTTGCTCCTCATGCGCGCCCAGGGCTCCTGATTGCTCCTACCGTCCTCGGATGCACCAGTCTCCCTCTGTCTGTGGCTCCTCGTGCACAGAGCACAGCGCTATGTTCAGTAACTGTTAACTTTTAATACCATATCTGATTTGATTTTCTTAGCTCTTTATTTTATGCCAGAAAGTAATATTTTACCCAGAAACTATGCTTTTCTGAAAACTGCTGAAAATGAGTACGCTTGTATTTTAACATTTAAATAAACTTGCACCAGTGAATAAATGGAATACCAGTCACATAACACAGCAGAAAAAATATGCCCAACAAATATTCCTTCATTTTCTGGTACACTGGAAAGTTAGAGCCTCCTTTAACAAGGAACTCAGCTTACAATGAATATATTACAGAAATTACAGCATTGGAACCTAGCGATTAGGCCCCCAGAAATTCAATTTGCAATTATGTTAGCTGTCTCCAGAAGTTTGGCACACCTGAAGTTGTTCAGCTACTACACAAATGCAGCGTCAACCTTCTCGGCCTCTCCGCATTCACTGTTTGTCTGCTGGAATTTGGCTTAAGCCTTAAACACTCTCAGCCTCCTCCTGTGCACAGCAAATTTTCGGCCTTGACCCCAAGCAAACTCTGCCCCTTCACCGATGCACTCAGCCTACAAAACTCTTGCTCACTCAAACCTCTAGCTGCACACCTTTGTCTTCTCCAGTATCGAGTCTCTCTCTCTCTTGAGAAAATAGCTCTCTCAATCACAATGTGTCTTTCACCTCTCTCTTAGGTTTATTTTATAATTTCATCAAGCCAAATCTCTAACCCCAATCTCCCAATTGATGAATGGCTAGGATTAGATTCTAGGCCTTACTTGAGATCAATGGTAGAGATTAGATCTTAGTCACACTTAAATAATTAAACTATCTATTCGTAGAAACTTGGCTAAATAGTAAATTAATTAATGTACTTTACCTTAGTTAAACTTAATAAAGAAATCATAATAGTCACTTCTCATGAGCAAGCACCTAAAGAGGCAATCTGACATCTTTTGCATGCTTGATAACTAGCCTATGCAGAAGCACCTGTCCGAGCTAATAACATTAGCAGTAACTCCACCCTCTAACTCTAACTATAGAAAAAGGACATCAATCAAGGGTACTGACATCATCAAACATATCCCTCTAGGTGATGTCTACAAAATCCCTCAAAAGCAAGATGTGTCACCCCACCATAGCAGCATTGTAGAAGAAAGGGACTAAGAAAATACTAGCTCCAGCCAGTCATCAAGTATGCTCCTCATCGCACAACTTACACAAGAGGATCATGCAGAACACCCCTTCCCAGTGACAAGCTAGCATCATAACATCAACACATCTAATTACTTGGATGCTCCCTGGAGAAGATAATCCATGAATTAGGAAGCATTCATGTGTCAAGAGAGTGTTCCATCAAACAAAATATGAAAGTAGCAACAAAACAGTGATATGAACATCAACCATGACAATCCACTGAGAAGATAAATGAAAACCCTCTTCCAAGCTGTCCCTATCAAATGATCAAAAGCCAAGGAGAGAAGAAGAAGCTCCATGAAGGTGTATATCCCCCAAATCCATCAAAAGCTCCAAGGTACTAGCGGTGAACTCCACTAATATGATGTGTAACAGAATGTATTACGGGAAATCTGAAATTTGACAATTCATGTACTCTTTAAAATAGAATTATAGACACTAGATATTGAGAATTCTCAAATTTGATGTTGTAGATTATCCCGAAAATCTTAAATTTTTGACTTTTAGAAAATACAATAATCTAGTGTTACATGGTAGCTCCAAGTTGCATTCTTGTTAGTGCCAAGTTTCTTGAGGGCTATTGATAACCAGCCTTGTTTTCACTACAATTGTGTTACCCTGAATTGGTCTCTTATTTATTCTTGTACAATGTCTATGTTGTAATTGCTGTGAATTGACAAATAAATTTAATTTTTTCATAGCAAGTTATTAACTCGTCATAAATTTTGAATATATCACATGGGCATATCCTTCATACAGCAGTGGGAAAACCACCACACGGTAGAAAATAGGAATCTCTCCGGCCAAAATCCTTTCAAATTGACCACCCCTATCTGATACTAACAGGTTTGCATGTGGGGGATATTTCCGCGTAACCCAAATTGAGTCAGGATTGTCTATCTCAAGATGGTTAAGATGATTGGGCCATTTCAGCTATCGTAGTTTTGCTTTATCCTGCATGTGATTTCTTATCCTCACTGGATATTTAAGTATAATTATTCTAGAACTTGTTTCTTTTGAATTCCCAGCATAAGCTATTCCTTATACACAAATCTGCAAAGTCTTTTTTTCTGGACTGGCATACACTTTTGGGAACTTGTTGCATTTTTATCCTTTCACAATCCTTTCCGCTTTTTGATGATTTAGTCCTTTGTGGTTTTATGGGGCTTTTGATTGTTTGGGGAATATCTTTGTATTTCTCGAAAGGTATAAATTATAAACTGGTACTTAGGATCCATATATATATATTTTCAGACTCCTAGCATTTTTGGTGTTTACCATGCTACAGTTCATTGTATTTGTTGTAACCAAGTGTGAAACCAAGAACCAGTGATATTGTTTTGCTTTCTGTGCTTTGGATAACTTGTACAGATACGGAAGAGGGACTGGCCTGAACAAGGGGTACTTCTCAAAACAAGAATAAATACAAAACTGTCTGTCTGTCAAGCAGCAGCAGTGGTTCAGACTAAAAGTCTTCTATTATCTGACTTAGATGGAAAGGCCACCAAAACACTATTGCGGGAAACTCTTGCTCTTTTGTTGGATGCTGCGGATGCTTGTGTTGTTTCATATTGGCGAAAATTAAGGGCCTGTGAAGAGCTTTTCAGCTCCTTGCTTTCTGGTGTAGTACAAGTAGCTGTTACAAGTGGAAATCAAGTGTTAAGGGTCTTGCTTCTTCGTCTCAAAGCACTTGTGTTAATGACTTGCACCCAAGTAAGTGTTGTGATACAAAGAACTATGTATACTAAAATTATTCTTAAAGAAACTATAGTCATATTGGTGTGTGGATTTCCGCATATTTAATTCATGATTTCTTGTAGGCTGATACCTGGGGCAACAACCAAGGAGCTATGTTTGAGAGTGTGACCAAAGCTAGCTGTGACATTATTACTTTTGGTTGGGACAAAGACCATGCACCAATAGAATCATTTATTCTGGCATTAGCTGCAAACATTCGGGAGAGAATTGACTATGGCGAGCAGGTTTGTTATAAGTTATTTGGATATCTTTGAAAACACCTACAAGTGATTCATAGGAGCGGTTTTGTCATGAAACCTTTATCACGGTTTTATACCTATGTTCTGATGTTATACTTACATAGGTTTCTTTCTTTATATTATTTTCGGCATTTTCTAGGAGTTGCACTGCCGCTCTGACATTGTATTCATACTGGTTGTAATTTTCAGTTCCATTGACGTGCTTTTGTGGTAATTTGTTGGACATTAATAAAATTATCTTATCTTTTGGTAATACTGACTGCAATAAATGATATTTGATATGGCCCCATTCCAGGCATAATCATCTTAAATATTCTAAATAAGATAGAATAAGGAATATAAACTATGTATCTTGAAAGCATCTTGGATTCCATACAGTAATTATTTATACATAATAGTAAACAAAATTAATAACTGAATGGTGGGACCTGAATTAAAAAAGAATAGAGTCATTGTAAGTTAACACACCATTATCAAACAATAAAATGCTACGGCTTAGCACCATAGTCTATGGATCTTCAAGTTCACACCATCATTACAATCTAGGTTGCCCCAGCCTCCAACTACTACACATGATTGCGTAGGATATCTTGTCTTGAGCATTTCCTCATCCTCAAACCTCGAGGAATAGGGATGCCCAAGCATTGATGGGACTTTCTGTGAGCATCTGGAAGGCCCATAAATGTTAAGCTCCAAGGGACAGGGATGCCTATGCATCATTTGGACTATCTGAGAACATTGGAGATGTCCCCCAAATGTCCCCTTGGGCTTGAGGATGAGGAAATGCTAGGGATGGTTAATCACACCAAGTTATGCAGAAACTTGACAAGCATCTGTTTAACAACAATCAATGCTAAACTGAAGTTACAAACAAGCAACCAGATTTATGCAGGATAATGCTCAAGTAAAACCCATACAAAGTGCACGTGAATTGATCTAATTAAGTGCGATAGACGGTAAATAAACATAAACCAAACCCAAAGCAATTTCACAAAAGGGTCACTGATTTGGCTGGCTGTAACAGGCTGAATCTGTGCCGATAAATAGTTTTAGTCAAATACAATGAAAAAGATCCAGAGTTGTCACCCGATGATCTTACAGAATACATCAACAGGTTACAAATGGAGTGATAAAGTCAAAACAAGTCATCCTAAATTGTGCGACTTGGATCTGAATCATCTTAAATCCTGCTACCTGGGTCCCACAATCGACTCAACAAGGGCACACATTGCATTAAAATGCAATATAATAAAATGTTTTGCAGCAGTCTTCAAAAGAATGTGGAACATGATATGCCATCAAAAACCTTGAGTAAGGGCTTCTACTCCAGCGCTCAGTAAATTTTTCTAGCCTAGGTGACTGCTGTGCTAATGTTCTCTTATTATACGCCATCGAAAACATCATGTAAGTGCTTCTAGCCCAAGCATAGTGTCAGGCGGCAGGCCAGGATGGTAACTCCGAAACTTAGATAGGATTGCATTAATGAGAATAGACTTATATAACTTATGAGAGCGACCCTTATGTTTCATCTTTGGAGGCCGATTTCTATTCTTACTGTTTGTATTTCCTTTTATTTATATTTACAAATTATTCACCCAATCCCAAGGATTAGGTGTCTAAAATTTCCCCTCTTAATCTGAAGGCGTATTTGTGAGTCCAAGCATCATTCTTATTTTTTCAAACTTTTCTCTTCCAAGTGCTTTGTGAAGATGTCTGCAATTTGCTCATTTGTGGAACATTGTCTTAGATGAATAGTTTTGGCCTCTACATGATATTGAATCAAATGATACTTTGTGTTGATATATTTGGTTTTATCATGGAATTTGGGATTCTTGGCCAACTTAATTGCAGAAGTATTGTCAATCAGAAGAGCAGTACAGTTCACTTGTTTCTCCTGCAAGTCTTCCAAAATTTTCCTGAGCCACACAATCTCCTTTGTTGCTCTGCAGCTGCCATGTATTTTGCCTCCGTCGTGGAATTTGCTGGAACTAACCCTTTGTGACTTCCAGGAGACAGCTCTTGATCCAAGATGCATAAGATAGCCTAGAGTTGACACTCCATTTTCCTCATCTTCGTTGAAGTCTGAATCAAAATATCCAATCAAGCTGAAGTCATCCACCTGTGAATATTTGAGTCTAAAGTCTCGAGTTCCTTTCAAGTACTTTAGAACTCATTTTGAAGCAGACCATTGTCCTTCACAAGCCTTTTGCATGAATCTTGAAGGGACTCGAACATCAAATGACATATTTGGTCTGCTAGTGGTGAGGTAGACTTCCCACAAGCTGTCTATACTTGGTTGCATCCTCAAATTCCTTCCCTTCTTTAGATGTGAACTTCAAATTTGTTCCATTGGAGTAGACAAAGGATTGCATTCAACCATGCCAAATTTATTCAACAATTCTCCAATGTACTTCTTTTGAGAAAGGAATATAACCTTGGATGTTGGGTTACTTCAATGCCCAAGTAGTAGTGTAGGTGTCCCAATCCCGCCATCTCAAATCCTTTCTTCAATGCTTTGCTCTCTTTATGGATGGAATATTGTTTTCATTGTTCTCTGTTATCAACAAATCATCGACATATATTACAAGATAAATGACAATTTTGCCAACTTTCTTGACAAATAGAGTTGCATTGTCAAGATTAAAGTGTTTGAAATTTAATTTCAAAAGATGGTCAGTCAACTTTTCACACTAGGCTCGTAGTGCTTGTTTTAGGCCATATAAGGATTTTATGAGTTTGCACACTTTTTGTTCTTGTCCCTTCACAACAAAACCTTCTGGACTAGACATGAAGATGTTTTGTTTCTGTTGGAAATATGGTAGCCATGGTCAGTATTTTCATCATTTGAATAAAAGAAAAAGGGAATTAAATTTTGAATTTATAACTCCACATTTGATCAAGTCGGCCCCTTGGAGGCACCCATTTGACCCCTTTGGAAGACAATAAATATGTGAGCCTCTCCTCCTCATTTGGCACATCGATGATACATAGTTCTGTCTATGTTCTAGCGAAGGAGTGAGGAGGATGAGGCCGAAAATCTCAAGGAGACTTGGCTTATGTTTTTGGTCAACTGTTATGTTTTGTTTTTCTGATGTATAGATGAATTTTGAACTCTCTCTCATAAGGAAAGATTTCTGGGTTTTTCCCTGGCCTCAGGCCTAATTTTTGCGTTTCTTGTCTCATTGTCTCATGGTTAGCTTCTACTGCTCTTTCATGTTTATTGGTTGAAATTTTCTTTTGTATAACTGCTTAATGATATGTTGTGAATGCTATGTGGATTTAATGCTAACTGATCATTGGAAGTAGTTATCTGTTGAATAAATTTATTCAAGCTTGTTTGCCCTAGAAATATAAACACTTTCAAGTGTCCATTCAAGAAAGCGGTCTTCACATCCATTTGGTGAACTTTATCCATTTTGTGTTGCCAAGGGAATGAGAGTATGGATGGTGGTCCATTTTGTTGTGGGGTCAAAGGTCTCTTCATAATCAACACCTTTCTGTGCAAATCATTTTGCCACGATCCTTGCTTTTGTTGAATGGTGTTGTCATTGATGCCAACATCGATCTTGAACGCTCTTAAAATACGTCGTGGATTACAGTACTTGGAAACTCCAATGGACAAGGAGCCCTAGTAGGAAGCATGCCTCTATAGTATGGTCAAGAAGTACTGCTTTCAATGACAAAATGACAAGGAGGACTGAGGCCTTTAGGGTCAAACTCACCTACATTTGATGGTCCTAGTCATGCTGATTCTAATGGTATGTAACACACCTCATAACTCCTCACGGTTGAGGAGATATGATCGTTCAAAATTGGTGCCCACTTCATTTGGTCAAAGTCTCCAAAAGCTAGATGATGTGGCAAGTTATTTTTGGCCTAAAAATCAATGATGAACCTAATCTTGTCAAGCTCATTCACGAAATGGTCAAAGGAATTTTATTTAAATTTATCTTTATGGCCCCTAATTAAATTTAGGCTCCAAGTTAAGTCGGCCTCCAATCTTTTGGCTCCAAAATGAAATTTAAAATTAACTTTTGAAATTCTCCTTCCCTCTAATCTAAGGTTGGCTTCCCTCCAAAATTTGTTCAAGTCGGCTTCCTTTAAGAAACCTCCTTTGATCTCTATATAAGGGCATTTGGATCCTCCGTTAGAGAACACAATTCCTTGCAGATCATCTGAAATTTCTCTGTAATTTTCGACCTAGAGTAGTCCTGAACATTTGAAGAAGCAGGTCGAAATTTTTGAAGGATTGTGGGACGTTATGTTTATATTCTTTTGGGTGTGGCTTTCATTAGGGTTTTTGAGGTCATTTGGCGTCCTGTCAAGACTAAAATGAGGCATTGTTGCTAGCACATTCATACATTACTCCTGGAATAAATGCTCTGACTCTGTGGCTTCAACACTGTGTTTCTGAGACAAGATTGAGACCCTTTCTGAGATCATGCGGCGCTTCCTTTGAGACAAGTCTGAGGTATCTTCTGAGGACAAATCAAGACTGATTCGGTGGTAGGATACTTCTGTGTTTATTTGTTGCAAGTTGATCTACTTATGGCATGATTTGAGGCAAATCAAACTAGTAAATCTTGCTCTTTTAAAGGTTGATTTAAAACATGAATAAGGGTTTACCCTTGAGGTCCCCTTGAGGTCCTAATTTAATCTCCCTTCTGGCTTATTCTATGATTACTTGTGTGCATGCATAGAAACTCTTTCTACCCTTCAATTTGTGGCTGTAGCCCTTCATTTTTTTCAAGAGTTTCCCCTTTTTTGATCTGTGTAACATTCGAAGGCACACTTGAGAGGCTAATCGGAGTTGTTTTTTTGTTTTGCTGAGCCCTAGTCCGAGGCTGATCCAGACCTTTTTGCAGACTGTAAGGAAATTACAGGCCTGTTCTATGCCCTAAACACACAGTATATTCGCACATATTATCTGAGGAAACTTCACTGAATTTGAGTAAGTGTATCAGTGCTATTCTTGACAAGTTTTGGCCCTCCAAGAGCAGATCTCTATGGCATCTCATGAGGTTGAATTGACTGACACATCAGGTTATCTTTGTGTTCCAGTTTGAGACATCATTTGAGCCATCCTCATTGAGTTTACTATGCAGATCGTGAAGAACTTTTACCAAAGCTTGATCCAAAGCAAAAAAGAGCCCCTGAGGTAACTTCGGCATTGTAGTAAGGCATGTCTGACCTGTCTAAAGCATATTGAAGACTCTAGCAGCATCATCACTAAGGGCATTTGGATGGCATCAGAGACTACTGTTCCTAATCACTGTTTCTGAGTAAAGTCCAAAATCTTTTGGACACCAAATTTCGTTTCGATGTATTCTGGTAATGATTGCTACAGTTTCCTTCGAATTTGTGGCTTGGGGTGTTTGTTTCAGTGACATCTCTGAAACAGTATAGAAGGTTGTCTAGACTCTACAGTAAGGATAGAGTCCTTTTAAAAGGTGTGTTGACTGGAAGCAATTTTGTAAGGTGCATTGAGTAGTGTAATCAAAGCCTAATATATGCATCTATGCAGAGATCCTTTGGCAATCTAAAATGTGATGCGTTGGATTGAAGCTTTGTGCAGACATGTGTGGGGATATTTCCTTTGGAGCTGTTGCATTACAGAATATGTGTTCAGAGGCAGAGTGTTGTTGCTAGTATTCATTTGATCTGGAAGTTTTTCAGAGCATTTGAGCATGTACAAATGATGCTACTACTATGGTTGATGGTTTGATTCAAGAGATAAAGTGGCTTGAAAGTTGTTAAGAGTTTTGACCATCAACTGAACAACCTCCAATTTTGAGTGTGAGTCATATAGATTTTTCAATTTCAATGTACGAGAAGAACTTGTAACTGAAACTATATAACGACTGACCTCCTCACTTACAAAAGCAACAATTAGGTCCTAGGTTTTGTTGGCCTTGTTCTCCTAAATGGCTAGTTCCTTATCTGATGTGGGCTTGGTGGGTAAAGTTAAAATTATCATCTTCTTCTTCACAGATGCCTTTTGCATAAGTCATTAAAAATGAGGGTATCTCTGATTTTTGAGGACCGTTCTCTATAATTCTCCTTGTCTATGAGCACTATGCCAACAATAAAAATGGGGAATGCATCTTAATTTTTTTTCTTGAACTGAGGTCTTCGTAATGTATGATTAATCTTTGATGGAGAAATGCACGAGATTTCAGAATTTCTTACATAAGCCAAAAATTATTAAACCTGATATTAAATACCCAAGTTGTAATAGCATATTCAACTCAAATTTCCATTGCAAAGCAATGAGTTGCTCATACAACAATAAAAAATCGTGGGTCACCTAGAACACTAGGTTTGAATTTTGTGGCAACTTGACAAGTTGGTGACTGGGTTCACATATTCTATCACAAAAGGAGTTGTCATTCTAATGTGCAAAGAATTAGTAGTGGGGGTTGGCACACAGTCTACATATTAAGAAGCAAGAAGCATAAATCCAACGATATCTAATAAAGCAAAGGATGCATTATAGAATAAAAAATAGAACATAACTCAACAATCGAGGTTTGTATGTAGATTTATATATGGAATTGAGGAGAGAAGTGTTCGAGCTCCATTTCAATCTTCAACAACAAACACAAGCAAAGAGTGAGGTCTTCGTTCACATCACATAATCCTTAAATTCAATAAATTCCTCGGTAATGTAGTGCCGATCTTCACTAACCCTAAATCCCCCTTTTCTTCTTAGAAAACAACGTAAAGAGTTGGCGTTTGTGGTGGTTGTAGCTGAGTGCTTCATACAACAATGCAAAACGAATCATTCTCATTGTTACAGGGAAGAATGCGTACTCCCACTGGCCGAAACTCATGCAGATGTGTGAACAAAAGGCAATCTTTGACCAATACAAGAGGAAGCACACTTAATCATGTAGGATCAACTTGAAAAAGAGGAAAAGCTTATGTGAGAACTGATGCAAGCAACCTATTAGAATATGCCATAAGAAGGTGTTTCTCTGATCAAAGAAGAGATCTTGCAATTGCATATAGGAAAGCTCTAAGCACAAGAGTGGATGGCATAAACAGAAAATATAGGCAATGAAACCAAGCTTGGGGAAGGGAGACAGGGCTGGGTGTTACAACTCATGGAGAATATGAATGAGCCATGCCAAAATAATCAAGCACCCAATAGGTTGCAGGTCTGAGAGGCAGAGTCTAGCCATAATGACAGATTTGACGAACAGAGTGGGCAGGAATGTTTCTGAGCAGATGGCAAAGAGGCGTTACAACAGGACAAACAACCAGGTTTTGATACCATGTCAGGCTAGGATGGTAACTTCTGAACTTAGATAGGATTGCATTAATGAGAATAGACTTATATAACATTTAAGAGTGACCCATGGGTTTCATATTCCAAGGTCGATTCCTATTCTAACTATTCATATTTCCGTTTATTTATATTTAGAAATTATTCACCCAATCCTGATGTTTAGGTGTCTAACACAATTTAAAATCTGTCTGGTTTGAACCGGTGACGTGCCAAATCGGTTGGTCAACTCGCCTCACACATTAGACAAGTAAATGAATTGAGGATTTGGGGACTAGTTGGTATGAGCTAGGTATCAAACCAGTCGGTTTGGTACTTAATTGGTACCAACTGGTCCTAACAGGCTAAGTTTGGTAAAATTGTCCTGATTTATTGTTGGTGCACGTGGCAAGGATGGGACTTGCAAGTGATGTTTTAGGTGTCTTTTTGGAAATTGTGGGAAATTTCTATCCAAAATTTGCTCCCAAGCTTATAAAAGCAACCCTGAGCTTCTATTTGCCTCACACTTCTCATTTCTAGATTTTGTGATCATATGAGAGCTTGGAGAGTTCTGCAACAAGAATAGCAAGTTTAGAGGTTCTTTGTCATCTTGGAGCTGGTTTGGAGCTGTCTAGTGGAGTTGTCATCTTTGGGAGGAGGCTTTGGCAGCTGGTTTTCATTGCTAGGTATGGTTTCTTTCTTGAAAAGTTCTATTTTTGATTGCTGTCCCCGTTTTTAATGCGTTCCCCCCTTTTCAAGTAAAAACAACCCTTCTTTGTAGGCTAAAATTGTATCTTTTTTGTTTTCAAATTTATCATAGGTTTTATAATTTTTTCTTTTTGACTAGAGGAATTGGCAACTGGGCCAAGTCTTGTACTCGTGTGACATAGGCTCAATTCCCACTCTTACCCTATAACTCCTAGGTGAACTATGCCGCGCCAAGCACATGGCCACAGCTAAACTCGAGGGATTTGAACTTGGAATCTTGTGGTATATAATACTTCATTTTCATGGCGATCACCAATTGAGCCGCCGTTGGGGGCTACCATATGTTTTGTATTTTACTTATTAGCATTTTTTTCTCATTTGCAGATCTCATTCCCTTCAAAAATGAAACTTCATCATCCACTATGGCCCCCAAAACCAATGATGTTGCATGGGTTCATTGTGATGTTATTGATGGCTAAATGTTGTGCAAATATTGCCAGTGCTTAAATGGAGGAGGGGGCATCCAGAGGTTGAAAGTTGAAACTATGCCTGGTTGGTATAAGAGGCCATGTAAGACCGTTTGATGAACTAGATGAAGTGATAGGACCTATTAGGGTAGAATACTTTGAAAAGTTTGAGGAGGCAACGACTAGGGAAAAGGCTATACAAGTAGAAATTAGAAACATAAGTTTGATGAGTGATAATATTGATCAATGATTTTTAGTAGGCCAATGTCCTAATAGCTTGATTTGTAGCATTGTTTTTGGACTCTAGAGGCCATTTCGAGTCACATTGATTATGAATTTTGTTGATGATATGTTTTTCACTTGGTGCCATTTTGATATATGCACCCTTACATGTTGTACACGTGAGAAAACTTTGCATATTTTGTCTCTAATGGTTTGGAATCATGGTTTGAAATCTTAAAAATAATATTTTACCCTTAAAAATTTATTATGTTGTGTATTATTTTCAATTCCTGTTCATCGAATCTTGTTTGATACAGTCTGTGTTGAGAAATCTAGAGAATTAATGATTAAGAGATTTCTCTTCTTGATAATTGCTTGTGATATGCTTTTACTTCTTGTATTATGATCTTCTCTTCGTTATATTATCAATGTGTTCTCTTCATTAAGACAATTACTAAATAAACAATAGAAGATGAGACACAATATGTAAGCTTGTCAGCTAGGGCCAAAACCTCTCTCTCTTTGAGAGGAAAACCCAATCAGAAAATTCTTCTTATGGATCTTCAATTGACGAATACCAAGACCATGACAAAGACCCTTGCCTCTAGTGTCCTCCCAAGACCCTTGTCACTAGCCTTTTCCCTTTCTTGGCTTCTTCTAGATCTCGAACTGCTCTCCTTGACTTCTTCTAGAGAATCTCAGTCTCTATTCTCTTTCCTTGGCTTTTTCTAGAGAATCTCGGTCTCTATTCTTCCACATTACTCTTCTTGGCTTCCCCAGAGAATCTCAGTCTCTTAGGTTAACCCTATTTCAGAAACCCTAGAATAGTATATGCTCCTTGATTAGTTTCTTCAAGAGAGAGACCTATAACACTTCTCCTCGGCTTCCTTCTGCGAGATCCTATACCCAAACAAGGTCACTTCAATGCAACAACAAGTTCTTTGATCTTCTCTCTATGCCTTCAGTTCTTCTTCTTTTGCACGCGGGAGAGAATGTAACCCAAATTAGAAACCCCAGAAGAATCCTTCCTTTGCTATACTTCCTTTGTTCTTCGCTTTACTTCTAGTCCTTTCTTCGCACTTCTGCTTGTAGGCTCTTCTTCACTGAATTGCTTGCTTCTAAGTGAGGCCGAGTGTGGCTATATATACATGCTGTCTCATGTCCTTTAGGCTGACATGATCATAAGGAGGAGAGCCAATATCATCTTCTAGGTTCTTCGTTTGTTGTAGGCCGATTTGGAGAGGGCTAGTGACAAAGTCTTGGAGGAATACTTTACATAGACAAGTGTGACTTTGTACAATCTGTAACATGACTTCATTACATGACAATGACTCTTTTATTCTTTTATGACTAGATGACAAAATTCCTAAAGGCTCTCAATGCGAGCCTTGACTCAAAAATAAAATCTCTTTGTCATGAAACCCATGATGCAAGCATTACAATGTTTAATTTTTCTTCTTTACATCTATTTACATAAAATCACAATTATATGTCATTACGAAGACCGAGCCTAGTTACACTTTTCAACATTTTGATCTAGTTCCAGTTCGAACCCTAGTTTGATAGGTGGCCTGGTTCAAAACCTGGTTTTAGATTTTAAAACTATGAGCGGCGAGCCCAAGGGCACTCTGTAAATTTTTCTAGCCTAGGTGAGTGTTGTGATAATGTTCTCTCATCAAATAACTCAAACACTGGAAAATTAAATTTATGACCTTCACAACTTGCTTTGAACCAACATTTGCATGGTCATTAAATCACCTCAGATAGAAGTATATGGCATGTATAGAAGAGGTTATATTTACAACAATGTTGCTTGCTAGTTTCTGCGTTTCCTAGACAACAAATTGCCTTTTCTCCCCATTTAACTATAAAACATGCTGAAACAATATATTGTATGACTATATCTAAAGGTATATGGTTAGATTTGAAGACGTACAAGTTGTGCATAAAGAACAAACAACTCGAACAATGTTATAGACTATAAGGCCTACTATACTTGCTCATCTCTTTATCAAATCTTGTTGAGAGATAAAAATAATACGAGAGAAATAATGATAAAAAGCACGTCCATATCAACAACACCACACATAAACTATGCCCACCATGATTTACCCTGGAAAACCCCAACTGGGTAAAAATCGGCCTAATAGTATATCTATTATTATCTTATGGCTTAACCGTATCCATTTCTTAACTTAAAAGTAGTCAAGCTGACTCACATCTTGGCTCAGTCAAGTGAGCCCTCCGCTCAACTTAGGCACTTTACAATAAAGAATCCCCAAGCCTTTTAAATGCTACATCACATGTAATCCATGGGTTCTAATACCACGGGTTACAAAAGCCATGCGCCAGAAACCGCCATTGGGACATAACAACTTTGACTCTTTCATTGAGTCAAGTTTACTGTAACATTCCCCCCTTTAAAATCGATAGGGGAAATGCGCATGCTCTCTCCTCCTATCACTTAGGTCTACTCCAAGACTTTATTGATAGGGGTGCCCATGCTTAATTAGGTCTTACAGTTGTATGACTATATACATCTAATTTATAAATTTCATCTCCAAAGTATATTTTTTCTTTGTTATTGTTGTCCAACACTTATGTAACCATTATCTTACATCTGCACACCTTCTCACAATAGGTGCTCTCCTCCCCAGATCTCGTTTTTGTAGCTGCATCTCACCTTGTTGAACCTCTATTTCCTCTCAGACAATCTTTATGTATGCTAGTAAAATCCCAATTGAGCTTCTCTATGTTGACTTTTGCCTCAACATACAATGTGTTGACATTTGCAACCATCACCTTCTACAGGCGACGATCTTTTGGCTCTAATACCACTTGTTAGAGATAAAAGCAATACAAGAGAAACGATGATAAAATCACATACATAACAACAACACCACACATAAACCATCCACGCCATGATTTACCCCAAAAAACACCAACTGGGGATAACCAACCTAATATATCATTTACTATCTTATGGCTTAAATGCAAACATGCCTTGACTTAAAAACAACCAAGATGGCCAATATCTTGGCTCGACCAAGTGAGCCCTCCGCTCAACTCAAGCACATTACAATCGCGAATCCCCAAGTCTTTTAAAGGCTTCATCACACATGTAATCCATGTGTTCTAATAACATGGGCTACCAAAACCATGTGCCCAAAGCCACCATTGTGGACCTAACAACTTTGACTCTTTCATCGAGTCAAGTTTACCCTAACAAATGTACTCCTTTTCTCCTTGATGCACTCTTCCTTTCTGTACCTGCATCTCGATGGATTTCATCACAGGGCTACCCAAAATGCAAGGGAAGGACTGCATCTACATGGTGGTAGAAAGACTAACTAAATTTGCACACTTTTTTGCCATCTTAGCGATTATTCAGCCAAACAAATGGAAAAATTGTTTTTCAAAGAAGTCTTTAGATTGCATGGTCTGCCAAAAAATATAGTCAACGATTGTCATAGTAGATTTATGGGCACATTTTGGTAGGAGTTATAAGGCTTGGGGGAACTGAATTGACCCCTAACTCTAACTATCACCCGAAAATGAGTAAGATAGAATTGTGAATAAGTGGATTGAAGGGTACGTACGCAACTATGTGACCGGTCACAAAAGGCGTGGATTAAGTGGTTGTAAATTAGGGAGCATTGCTACAACACCATCTACCAGTTATCCATTGGGCTTACTCTCTTCAAAGCTCTGTATGGATATGATGCACCATATTTCATCGACAAAATTTTTGGAGACAACAAAGCAATTCTTGCCAAAGACTGGATACAGGCGAGTCGGTACATTCTCAAGGTACTCAAGGAAAACATACAGGTTGCTCAAAATCGGTAGAAGTTGTATGCAGACCAGCATAGAACAAAACACAATTTTGAGATAGGAGATCTTGTTTTCTTGCAATTGTAGCCCTATAGATAGTCTACTGTCAAGAAGAGCGAAGCGGAAAAATTGAAGCTGAGGTTTTATGGGCCTTACAAAGTTATCTGTAGAGTGGGCGAGGTGGCATATGAGTTGGAGCTACCAAGTGATAGCAGAATCCACAATGTATTCCATGTATCATGCCTCAAGAAGGTTGTGGGTCAACAGGTCACCACCTTTGTCGAATTGCCACCATTAGATGAAGAGGGTCAATTGGAACTGACTCTGGAAACGACCATGGCCGTGCGGGAAAAGAAGTCAAGGGGAAGAGTAATTCTGGAATACCTCATCAAATGGAAGAATTTACTAGAGGAGGATGCGACATGGGAAGGAGAGTGGATTTTGCAGCACCCAAACTTGCAATTGTTTGAGGGAAAGCAATTTCGGGTGGGAGGGACTGTAATGTCCTCAACAAATTGAGGACAAAATAAGGCTCATTAGCCTATCCTTCCCCGTAGGCTATGGTCCACCTAAGAAGGGGAAAACCCCCAAAACACCCATTGTTGCGCAAGTTTTGGGGTAGTTGGGGTTAAAAACGTAGAATTGGGTTTTGAGTAAGATTTACTCAACCATTTATGAAGACAAAACCCCTCAAGGAAGCTTATAAATAAAGGAATATTGTATTCATTTTGGCGTCAAGTGTGGATCATCTCATCTGTTTTTGAGCATTAGCTTTGAGGTTTTTAAGACCCCTTCTACCCTACTAATTTTGGTGGTGAAAGATTCCACCTTAGTTAGTAACTTTGTTTATCTTTCTCTTCTTTGTTTTGGCAAACAAGGAATCATTTCGCTGAACGAGGAACGAGGTCACTTGTATTTGAAGCAAACCAATCAAAATATCTTGCAGTACCTATGAATTCGTTCTGAGGCCAAGGTGAAACTTTTTTTGAAGCAGACGAAATTTTGAGGTAGGGGAGATCAAAGGAAAAACCCTTGTGACAATTCGAAGTTTCCAACATCAGGAAATATTAAGCATTGGCATTGTTCCAGTACATGAAATTTGAGTGGGGTTAGGTAGTGAGCGAATCTGGTGGCATCCAGATTCCGGTGGTAAGCTAAAGACTCAAGGGAGTGAGGCGAGGGCCACCGAAACACTCTGACATTGCAGTAGGTCAAACAAGGGCATGCGATCAAATCATGCTATGAAGGAGTTAGCAACCGACATTCAACCAAGGGTTCTGAACAACACATTTATTTCTGAGTAGGAATCTAGCAAAGCGTTGAAAATATTAATTGAGGAATGAGATCTTGTTTGGCACAGAGAGCGAGCAAGGGTACGACAATCGCTCATCTCAATTTTTGGTCGTCGAATGCACCAAGGGAAGAATAACGCGAAATTTGGAGTAGCATTTCGGAGTTAGAAATTGCATGATGGACATAGCCCGAGGATGACACCCTTCTGTGAAACAAATCGTTTTTTACATGTAGGAATTTCCTATGACGCGAAGCATTCCGTGAAGTTCGAAATTCGACCACATGAAGAGCCTAACAGAACCGAGGTCACTGTTTCGACGAGAATAGATATTGCAGTAGTCCTCCTGTCTATGGTGAGCCAACTAGTTAAAGTATGGTCAATTGTCTAGTTAGAAGTTTTTGTTTTACTGTTGCGGCTTACTGTGATTATCTGTGAAGTTTCATGACTACTGTGGGTCCACTATTTTATTGAATTTAATAAAAAAATAAAGTTGTGATTAAACCAGCACTTGGTTGAATCTTTATGCTATTATATTATATATATCTCTGGACAATTGTTGTGGGTCCGCTATTTGGAAAAAATAGATTTTGTGGAATTAATGTTTGGTGGAATACCCACGTTGTAATGTGAATTTTGATAATTTATTATCACAAAAGGATATTTTGATGAGTGTAAAGAAAATAATAAGGCTTGGTAAAACCTTATCATCTGAAGAAACCTAGGGCAAAATTACCATAGCATTTTACATATGTACATGTGTTGTACGCTAATTGTATCAGCTATATGTAGAGTATAAAGTAAGGGGATGGTGAACAAAATCGACCAAGTGCCCAATAAAATACAATAAAGTGGGTGATTAGTCAATTGGACTAAACCACATATAGGAGGAAAGATAAATGTCAGTACAAAATAGATGAAGTACATCCATGATACATTGATACATGTTCACACATGTTCACCAATCTAATTCTCATCTAGTAGATCCAAATATTTGTTAAAGTTTGAATTGAGGAAAAGTGCTAAATGTCTTTGATCAGAATAAAGCCATCAATTACTACTACAAAAATTTAGAAGATGCTTACTCAAGTTGGAGAAGCATGAGAGAAGAAGCATGTGAAAGTGTGTTCAAGACCTTGCAACACTCAGAGTTTCTCTGGCCATTCTGTTTTGGCAAGCGAGGCTTTCAGAATTAGAAGTTTTGGTTGCAGGCCCTCGTAGCTTGCCCCTCCGGCCATTGATTGTAACAATTTCCTTAAATTTTAAGATGTCTCAGGCATTGGTTCATTGCAACCAGGAACTGTCTCCAAGAGTTACAACAACAAGAAAATTTGTAGAGATGCTGCACGAGTGAGTGAGATCAAACTGATGAATCATGGGTTGCAGGTGTGGAAGAGCAAAAGGGTTTTGCAGGCCACAAGTGTGGGTTTTCTGAGTGTTGGAACTCCACAAGTGTGAGGAATAATCCGCTGGTGTAGATCTAAAGTTTTTAGGGAGCCAAAATTCTCAGGTTCTAACTGCTGTAAATTTTTTTATTTCTTCGTGGGACATTTTCTTTGTAAGGGAGCCCTTATTTATTCTGAGAAATGAAAGTGAAGGATAAGTTGGAGGGTTTATTTTTTTGTTGTGTGATTGATTTCCTAATGCTTTCTCATGTCAAATTTTACTGTTAAAAATACCAATGTATTTTATTCAATAATTTCAAAAAATAATCTACTGGGTTAGATAAATTTCTGGGTTATAAAAATTACTTGGGATATAAATTAGATCTGGTATTAGGACATTACCATGGTATCAGAGCATCGACTTTGAGAAGTGGGAGATCGGTTTTTTCTATGGTTGAGTGTTTGATTTGGAAGGATAGTCGCAAATGGAAGGTGCATCAAAGATTGGTTGGAGGGTGCATCAAACTATGGTCCTTGGAGAGGATAACATTGATACTAATGGAGAACAACATTTCAGAGTCTGCACATAGGAAATTAGCCCCTCCTATCGATGTTACACAACTAGTTGCCCATAACCAAAAGGATGTGAAAGCCAGGAGGATTGTTTTGGATGTGGTAAAGGATCATGTGATCCCTCATTTATCCAAAAGAAGATTGCCAAGGATGTGGGAGGCTTTCACGAAACTATAGCAGATTGAAAAAAAAATGGGAAGATGGTGTTGAGAGAGAAACTTAGGGGCATTGAGATGACGAGATCAGATGCAATAGCTTCTTATTTCACCAAGATCACACAAGTGTGTGATGAGTTGCGGTTTGGGAGGTTGTGATAGAGCAATAGTTTGTGAGGATGACCTTGAAAATTTGTAGAAACGCTGCACAAGTGAGTGAGATCTAGCCGCTGAAGATTGGGTTGCATGTGTGGAAGTGTAAGAGGGTTTTGTAGGCCACAAGTGTGGGTTTTCTGAGTGTCGGAACTCCACAAGTGTGAGGAAAAATCAGCTGGTGCAGATCTAGTGTTTTTAGGGAGCCAAAATTCTTAGTTTCTAATTGCTGTAAAATTTTGTATTTCTTTGTGGGCCATTTTCTCTGTAAGGGAGCCCTTATTTATTATGAGCAATAAAAGTGAAGGATAACTTGGAGGGTGAATTTTTTCTGTTGTGTGATTGATTTCCTATTGCTTTTCTCCTAAGATACCGGATCCGGCAGAGGCAGGTGGAGAACCGCCGGATCCACGGATCTGAACCGGATCCGGATCCGGATTCGGCAAAATACGTTGAAAAATACGTTTTTTTTAAATCGCGGTTTTTTTGAAACGGCTCGCCTTTACCGGATACGGATCCCGCCGGTGACGCCGGAAGCGGTGGATAGGTGGCCGAAAAGTTAAAAAGCGAATCGTTTTTTAGGTTTTGTGGTCCCGCACGCGGTGTTTTTTAGGTTTATTATAACCCTTCTTTTGTCCGACTCGACTGTCATTCCTGCACAAACTGTTTCGTTCCGACCGCCGGCCCCTCCTGCACAGTAATTTTTGGTTGATTCGTTCCGACTCCGGCCCCACTGCACGCGGTGTTCACTGTTAACTCAGTCGGGCAGAGTGTTCACGCCGGTTCCCCTGCACGCGGTGGCGGTGTTCACTGTTCAGACAGTCGGGTTTACAGCTTAACAGGTATTCTTCTGCGCGTGTTTATTGTTACAGTGATTTAATATTTATATTGTTTAATATTTGTGTTTATTATATATATATGTTATATGTATAATGTTATATGTTTATTATAATATTTATGTTAAATATTTATTATATATATATATGTTATATCATTATATGTTATATATGTTATTAATAATTATATTTACGGTCATATAAACAGTTATATATGTTATACGTATCAGTGTGTCTATTATTTAATATTTATATTATTTAATAATTAATATTTATGTTTATAACTTTATATTAATATAACTTTATAACTTTATGTTTATAACTTTATAACTTTATAACTTTATGTTATACGTATCAGTGTGTCTATTATTTAATATTTATATTATTTAATAATTAATATTTATGTTTATAACTTTATATTAATATGTTATATTAATATAACATAATGATAATAATAACAGTTATATTAAAATTTAATATTTAATATATGTTATTTAAATTTTTTAAATGTATTTAAATTTTAAATTTAATTTTTTTTAATGTTTTAATTTTTAATTGTTTATAAATAATATTAATATATTATAATTTGATTTTTAAATGCAGTTGCAAGTAACTCTAGAGTCTATACCATTATCATAATGGAACCATGACAAGATTCACAACATGAGCATGGTGAAGGGGAAATCATCAAAACAGATCCAAAATCTCCTCTGTGGCAGTATGTGGAGATTATTGGAAAAAATCCCGGAGGTGGTTCATTTAAATGGAAGTGCAATGAATGCCAAGATATAAAAAATGGCTCATATACTAGAGTGAAGGCCCATCTCACCGGTCAAACTAACACAGGGGTGCAAGTATGCACCGGGCCAAAAGATGCAAATGGCAAACCTGGCCAAGGTTTGAGTCCTGGAAAAATGAAATTCTATGCATCTTTGCAAGAAGCTGCTGATAGGAAACTTGCTAAGGGAAAACACCCTGTGCAAAGTTCTACAACTAGGGCTCCATTGCCATCTAGGCCTGTTGCTACATCTAATAAAAGGGCCACTCTAGGCCCTCTTGAAGCGTGTTTCAATAATCAAGGTAGAGACATCGCTGATGAACATGTAGCTCGTTGCATCTATGCAAATGGGCTAGCATTCAATTTGGTGCGTTCCCCTTACTGGCAACAAATGATTAAGGCAATTAATGAAGCGCCAAAGGGGTACAAAAGCCCTGGATATGAAAAGGTCCGCACTACCTTGTTGGCATCAGAAAGGCAATCCGTGGATAGACAGCTACAGGCAATCCGGGATACATGGGCAGAAACAGGGGTGTCCATCATTTCTGATGGATGGAGAGACCAAAGAAACCGCCCATTAATTAATGTTGTTGCAGTATGCCCCCAAGGGGCAATGTTTTTGAAGGCTGTTGATTGCAGTGGAATAGAGAAAGATGCATCTTTCATATCCACAATTCTTATTGATGCAATAGAAAGTGTGGGGCCACATAATGTTGTCCAAGTCATTACGGACAACGCACAGGTTTGTAAAGCTGCAGGTTTGATTGTGGAGGGTCGATATGACCACATCTTTTGGACTCCATGTGCAGTCCATTCATTGAACCTGATGCTTGCCAAGATTGGTGAGATTGAATGGATTAATGAAATATATGTAGCATCAAAAGAAATCCAAATGTTCATAACAAATCATTCAATGTCCCAAGCCATTTATCGGGGTTTTGCAAAGTTGGAGCTACTGAAGGTAATTTTTTTAATCAATACTATTTGTATTAGAAATAATGAAATTCTTATTTTTAATTACAAATTTATATATGGTTTCTCATTTGAGATTTGGCCTTTTGAAACTTATAGGTTGCTGAAACTCGTTTTGCCTCCCACACTCTTGTCATAAAGAGACTTGTGGAGGTGAGACAAGCACTACAAGCAATGGTCATTGACCCTCTTTGGGAATCATGGAGGACTTCCACTTCTGATAGAGGGCAAAAAATCAAGTCCATCATTCTTGATGATGCATGGTGGGACAAGGTTCAATATCTTCTACGGTTCACTGAACCAATCTTGACCTTGATCAGGGCATTTGATACAGATACACCTTGCTTGGGGGAAGTTTATGAAAACATTGATAGTATGTTGGAGAGGATAAGGGAAATTATCAGGGCAAGTGAAAATGACCCTCATGAAACATTCTATGATTTAGTGAAGGACATAGTTACAGAAAGGTGGAACAAAATGACCACGCCATTACACCTTCTGGCATATGCATTGCACCCTAAATACTATCATTCTAAAACTTTGTCTTTACCTGGTAGAGCAGCACCAAACAAAGATTCTGAAGTGGTACAAGGATACAAGACAGCCTTGAAGAAAATTTATAGAGATATGGGAGTTGCAATGGAAGTCCGCCAAGAATTTGGAGGGTTTGTACAGTCTACTGGTAGCTTTTCAGATCCAGTAGCTATGGATGATCGAGGACATCTTGATCCTATTACTTGGTGGGGCTTCCATGGTGGGGATAGCATTCATCTGTCTACTCTAGCCCCACTAGGTTGTTATCACAGGTTGCTAGTTCCTCATCAGCTGAGAGGAATTGGAGTACATATGGCTTCATCCATTCAGTGAAGCGAAACAGGTTGGGAGCGGCAAAGGCTGAGGACCTTGTTTATGTTCATTCCAACCTCCGTCTTCTATCACATGTTGAACCAGAGTATAAAAAAGGTCCGAGCAGGATGTGGGATGTGGAGCCTGAGATCTCTGACTTGAACCTGACACTGAATGCCATGACTCACCTCAACCTACTTGAGGATATTGTTCCACCACCAGTTCAGCCTACTGATGCAACTTCCTACATTCCAGGACCCCCATCATCTATTCATGATGTAGAGTTGCAATATGCAGAAGATATAGATCCATTTGAGGATATGTAAATGTATTTACTATTATCATTCATGATATTATGAATCATGATCCTTAGACCTTTTTGTTACTTTGTATGAGGGACGATGCACCATTTCAATGTTTTAACTTTTAAGTTTTAATCTTCATATTTATGATTTTATGATTTATCATTCAATGTTCTAAAAATGTTTGATGGTTTCATGGAATATTTGATTTTTTAGCTTTAAGGTGTTTTTATATATATTGATTGTACGTGACGTATCCTTGCCGTATCCGGATCTTAGATTTTCAAAAAACTAGCGGATCCGGATCCGGATCCGTATCCGTATCCGTATCCGTATCCGAATCCTGGTAACTTAGCTTTTCTCATGTCAAAATTTAGAGTTAAAAATACCAATATATTTTATTCAGTAATTTCAAAAAATAATCTATTGGGTTAAATAATTTCTAGGTTATAAAAATTACTTGGGATATAAATTAGATCTGGTATTAAGAAATTATCATGGTATCAGAGCATTGACTTTGAGAAGTGGGAGATCGATTTTTTCTTTGGTTGGGTATTTGATTTGGAAGGGTAGTCACAACTGGGTTGAGATTTGAAGATCAGTTGGAGGGTGCATCAAACTATGGTCCTTGGTAGGAGAGGATAACTTTGGTACTAATGGATAATAACATTTCGGAGTTTGCAAAATGGAAGCTTGCCCCTCCAACTGGTAACACAACACTGAGAATAAAAACCTCATTCCAGGGCATGGGGGATTGAGAACAGGTCACATAGAAATTTTTCCTTGGGATATCGACCCTTCCTGGGTTACGAAGGTACTAATCAAATAGTCGATGCTATGCAACTAATGGCCCATAACCAGAAGGACGTGAAAGCTAGGAGGATTGTTCTGGATGTTGTGAAGGATCATATGATCCCTCATTTATTCAAAATAAGATTTCCAAGGATGTGGGAGGCTTTGACGGAACTATAACATAATGATAACGAAATGGGAAGATGGCGTTGAGAGAGAAACTTAGGGGCATCAAGGTGACGAGATCAGATACAATAGCTTCTTTTCTCACCAGGATCACACAAGTTTGTGATGAGTTGCGGTTTGGGAGGTCGTGACAGAGCAATAGTTGGTGAGGATGATCTTGAATGCCTTCATTAAGCAATGGGATCCGTTTGTCAAAGGCATTGTGGCACAAGAAAACCTTCTTAATTGGGAGAGACTTTGGGATGATTTCATCCAAGAAGAGATTTGAGAGGAAGCTTTGTATGGAGGCTAGTGCAAGGGTAATAATAAGAACCTTGCATTTGCTTGTCAGGAAAGGAAGGGCAAAGGGAAGGCCAAGAAGAATTCAGGTGGAGAGGCTACTGCTCAGGTTGGAAAGAAGAAAGATATCAGCAAGGTTAATTGCTTTGCTTGTTACAAGACCGACCATTATGTAGGTCAGTGTTCGAACAAGAAGAAGGGGAAGGTAAAGGCACAATAGGTTGCAACTTCACCAGACACTCATATTCGTGAGTTTGCCACCAAGTTCCAAAAGAAGTTCTTGTGGGTGTGTTGCCTTTATGGCACCATAGCCAAGGGTGCCTGGTTCATGGAAATTGGTGCTTCTCCTCATATGATTGTATCAGGGGATTTATTCACTAATATATCAGAGGATAAGTCAGATCTATATGTGGAGCTTGGGAACAATACCAAGTGTACTTTAGAGGGGGTTGGGACCATTTAGTTTCAGTTGGAGTTGGGAGATCCGTTGAAGGTGACAAATGTGTTGTATGTTCTAGGTCTAACCAAGAACCTACTTATAGTCTCAGTCATGGAGGACAAGGGGTTTGAGGTCTAGTTCAAGGATGCATAGGTACTTGTCAGGCCAAGAGAGTTTGGTCTCAACTCACGACGAGTAATTGGAGGAAGAGAAGGTAACCTCTACATGTTGAATGCTTAGCTTGTACGATCCATAGTACATGATAGTGACAACTTGTGCAAGTTGTGGTAGAGGAGGTCACTTGCATCACAGAGCTTTACCCATACTAAGGGAGATTGTCACTGGTCTTTTAGAGTTCAATGTAGAGTAGCAGGGTGTACTTGGCAAATATGTGAAGAATGCTTTTCCTAGTGATAACAAGGTTATCAGGTTTGGTGCAGACATGTGTACATGTGTGTTCCTATGCCAGTGGCATCTTTGAGTGGTTATAGTTACTATGTGATCATGACATGATTTTACTTCATGAAGATCAAGGATGAGGTCTTCACTTGGTTTTGAGAGTTTGAAGGCTCATGTGGAGAACTGAATAGAGTAGAAGATTAAAGTTTCGAGATCAGATAATGACGGTGAATATACCTACAATGACTTCAAGGATTTGCAATGAGGCAGGAATCAGGTAGGAGTTGACAATACCTTACAACCTATAACAGAATGGGGAGAGTAGGGCCATTGTTGGAGCTGCCAAGGTAATGATTCATGATCATGATCTGTCCATGTTTCTTTGAGCAGAGGCATGCAATATGATAGTATATGTGGAGAACATGAGTCCTCATGAGGTCTTGGGGGACAAGACTCCTCAGGAGGCATTTCACATTTAGAGGAGTGAAATTGGAGTTTGTCCATTTCCTCGTCTTTGATTTTCCAATATATGTTCATGTACTTTAAGAAAAGAGGATGATGTTGGAGCCTTCAACACAAAAGCGCATCCTTGCAGGGTATAATGAAACTTGAAAGGCCTACAGGGTATACATTCTAACGTAGATGAAGGCTATGGTAAGTTGGGATGTCAGGTTTGAGGAGATTCGAGCCTTTAGGAAGTCACATGAACCACTTCCAACAACAACAAAGGATAAGGAGCAGGAGGCTTCGGAAATTGAGGAGAGACCAGTGCTACCTACAACAAGAATGCAGTCTTTAGATTAGGAGTGAGGAGTAGGAGGCTCTTTCTAGTTCTGTCAGGAGGAAGTTGAGATGGCTAGAGCAGACTCTCAGAGATGCTTATGAGCATGCAGTGGCTCCTAGGGGTACCTTAAGGGATTGTAAACCACCAAGGGAGTTTCCTAGTTACATGGCTCTCAAATTAGCATCATTGGTTTCGAGCTTATCGGCTTTGAGGAGGTAACAGGTCAATAGGTTTGGAGGGATGCCATGATTGAGGATTATAACTTCATCATGGAGAATGATGTGTGGGACATTGTGCCAAGGCTAAAAGGGAAATCAATGGTGGGCTCTAGGTGGATCTTTAAGATCATGCATGTTGTGTATGGAAGCATTGAAAAATATAAGGCGAGGTTTGTGGCAAAAGAATTCTCCCAGAAGGAGACAATGGATTACTAGGAGACATTTGTTCCCGTCGCAAGGTATACCTCTATACGAGCTGTTATATCTATTGCTTTAGAGATGGGGTGGAGGATACATTAGATCGATGTGAAGGCAACCTTCCTCAGCAGAGTGATTGAGGAGTTGGTGTACATTGAGCAACCTCAGGGCTTTGAGGTGCATGGGAGAAGTTCTGATGTGTGCAGATTGAAGAAGGCATTATATGGACTCACGCAGGCATCAAGTACATGGTAGTCGAGGATTGATGGGTATCTGCTGAGCATGGGTTTCAAGTTTCAACAAGAGTGTGGCAGATCCCAATCTGTACCGCATACTAGTTGGTGATGATCCACTCATCTCGATACTTTATGTGGATGACCTATTTTTCAGAAGGCTAGAGAAACTCATTGAGACGTGTCAATAAGATTTAGCTTCAAATTTAAGATGAAGGACATCAGCATGATGCACTACTTTTTGGGACTGGATGTGTGGCCGCAGTCAGATGAGGTTTCCATGGGACAAGGAAAATATGTAGTTGATATCCTAAGGATTTCAGGATGGTGGATTGCAGACCTATGTCTACACCCATGATTGCTAATTTGGAGAAGCTAAATGCTTCAGATTCAAATTGGTGGCTCCCACTTTGTATAGGCTGATTGGTTTTTTGATTTATTTGGTCAATAGTAGGCCATATATATGTTTGTTGTGATTCTGTGAATACCCTAATCTAGTTTATGGTAGAGCTAATGAGGGTGCATTGAGTTGCAGAGAAGCATGTGCTTAGGTACTTGCAAGGTACAGTGGAGTATGGGCTGAGATATGTTAGGAGTGGTGGAGTGCAACTGCAAGGTTATACTGACTTAGATTTGTTGAGAAATCAAAGGGTTTGCAGATTAGGTTTTGATTCCCCTTACTTGATAATTACTTGTGAGATTTGTTGGCATTTAATTACTTTATTATATCTTCTTCATCAAGCAATTACCAAAACCATAAAGTACATGAAGATCACAAGAACAAAAGGAACACAAGATATAGGTTCCAAGCTAGAGCAAAAGCCCTCCAAGGGGAAAATCCAGAAAAATTCTTCTCTTCCTATAGAATCAGTTCAAAATGAGACATTTGAGACCCAAAGACCAAGATCAAGACCTCCTCAAGCACAAAGTCAGCCCTCCAAAATATCCTTCCTCAAACAAGTCAAAGTTCATAAGATCAACAACTTCAAAACTTGCCCAACTTCAGAATTTTGGCCCAGCTTCACAGTATTTCAGCCGTGCAGCTTCAGAGATTTTCAACCCTGCAACTTGTAAAGATGCCCCAGAACATTGCACGTGTGAACAAAAAATAACAAAATGAGAAAGATCTTCTTCTTGCTTTCCCTTCTCTTCTTCTTCTTGACATTTGCACTTGATTCTGCTTCTCTTGTTTGGAGATCGAACTTGTGAGTGACAGTGTCCAAATGAAGTCAAAGTTTCTTCCTTATATAACCTTTCATGTGGTCGAATTAGGCCTCCTTTAGGCTGACTTCTCTTTTGTAGGGCTAACTTGGTCTTGGGGTCCAATAGACTCTTCTAGACTAAAAAATAATATTTTCTTTTCATTACAAATTGCTTGAAAGGGACTTTGACTCATGACAAAATTTCTTGTTGACTCAAGAAACCCTAGAAGCATGAAGAACATGCTTATCTAGAGTATTAATAATAATAATAATAAATTCTCTTTTTTCTTTTGTTTTTCATAAAATTTACATTGATACAAGTAGAAATACAATTATGAAGACCGAACCTAGTTACATTTTCTAACAAGATTGAGTTGGGAGTGTAGTGGGTAGGAAGAGTACCTCAGCATGTTGTTTCAGCTTGGGATCAACAGTGATTTCATGGTTTAGCAGGAAATGTTCTTTTGTGGCAGTCAATTCAGCAGAGCTAGTGAGTTTGGCAAATTGTGAGGCTATTTGGCTTCGCAAGATGCTCACCAAGTCATTTCGTCTTGAGTTTGATTCTACTATGATACTATGTGATTATCGGAATTGCATCAAACTCTTGGAGAATTTAGTGTTCCATGATAGGTGCAAGCATATAGAGATCATATATCACTTCATAAAAAATATAGGGTCCAGAGAGGAGCTATGGAGCTTCAGTATATCTCCATAGATAAGAAGGTTGCATACATTCTCACCAAGCCCCTGGTAAAAGGGGAGTTTGTCTTCCATAGAGATAAGTTGAGAGTGCTGCAGAATGCCTTCCTTGCTAGGAGGGAGTGTTAATATTGTAGCCGTGGATAGGTACTTTCCTAAGTGTCAAGCATGCAAAAGTTGTCCAAGCTTTCTAAGGAACTTGATCCTGTTGAGTGTCTGTTAAGATCTTCCTAAGTCTAACTTAGGAAAAGCACATTGATTAGTTGCACGAGTGAGGGAGATCGACCTGCTAGATGCCTGAGTGAAAATCGGCTGCACGTGTGAGGACAGATCCAAACGGGCCACTGTGTGGAAGTGCAGGGGGGTTTTGCAGGCCACACATGGGGTTTTCTGAGTGCTGGAAGGCTGCAAGTGTGAGGTAAAATCAGCTGGTGCAGATCCAGAGTTTTCAGGGAACCAAAATGCTCAGGTTGAAGCTGCTGTAAAATTCTGTATTTCTCTGTGGGCCATTTTCCCTGTATGGGAGCCCTTATTTATTCTGAGAAATAAAAGTGAAGAATAAATTGGAGGGTTTATGTTCTCTGCTGTGAGATTGGTTTCCTACTTGTGTTTGTGCTGTCAAATTTTACTGCTAAAAATACCATTATATTCAGTAATTTCAGAAAGTAATTTACTGGGATAAATAAATTTCTGGGTTATAAACTTTACTTGGGATATAAATCAAATATGGCATATTGCAAATAAACAGAGTTTGGGGATTGGGAAGTGCTGCACTCATAATGTTGGTACATGCTCATGACTTTGTGTTTGGCTTGATCATGTGTGCAGACATGGGACGGGCAGGAGGTTTGAGTGTCTGGGACAGTGGATTGGCACAGTGAGGTTGTGTGGGCACATGGAGATGAGGGCGTTCAGATTTTAATGTGGCATGATTATGACATTAGGCAGAATCAAGAGAAGAGGAGGGAGGTTGGGACATGAAGTTTTTCCTTTACTTGTTTGCTTGGGTGGCAAGGAACTTGCTTTGGATTCAACCTTCTACCATTGGGTTTGGAATCTCTTTTTTGTGTAGGCATTCACTGTTCACCTTAGTCTTCTTCATGTCTTAGCCGTTGGTTCTCTTCCTAGGCCTTGTGAGTAAGCTGTTATATTTCACCAACTGTTTATACTTGCAATGGAGCTCAAAGAGCATTTGTTACCTCTCCGCTTTAAAGCTTCACGGATGTTGGTGTTCCTCATGACATAGGCTGATTACTCCTCACTCTGAAGTATGCCGTGATATGTTTGAACAGATTCCATATATACTTGCATTCTCTATTCGTAGTGATATTCAGCAAATGTCATCTCGATATATTCCTTCTGTGGGGTGGTGTGGTATTCAAGAATTATTTGTGAAGGTCCCAATCAACACTGAATATCCCAATCATAGAGAGGAATCATGTTTGCCAAGATTAAAAATAATAATAATTAGTAACTCCTAATATAGTAGAAAAATAATTCTCACAACCCCACAGATAATAATATCAAACAAATTATATACAATTGTGTATGAATGATTATAAATTTATAATAATTTGCTATATATACTAATCCTCATTCATTTTCATGCAAACCCAGTTGTAGGCTGATTACTCTTTACTTATAGAAGTGATCCCTTATATAAGCTAGAGGGCCATAACGGTTTTGCCTGCTTTGTTTGAACATGATGGTTCTCCAGGATGTCAAACAGGCTTTGTTTCTCTTTTGTTTATATGAAATAAATAGCAGTTTCATAATGATAAAAGGATACATTATCAGAATGTTGTCTTTGCATTTAAAATTTGAGATTTTCTGTTCTGCCATGACTTGTGAAAGGAATTTAGTAGGAAGTGTTAGTTGGTGTTCGAACATTTTTGACATGATGTTGTCATATTTTTAGGTATATAATATTTATACCTATTCCAGAGCCTCTAAAATTTCAATTTGAAATAAGCAGATGGATTTGTTTTGCTAAGTCTTTTTTTTTGTGTGTTGTTTTCTCAGGAGGAAAAAGAGAAGCAAAATGTCCCTGTAGTCCAGTTGAATGTGATACACTTGTTAGCTGACATGGCGCTTCTGCTAAAACGGCCTGAAGTTGTGGAGATGATATTACCTCTTTTTATTGAGAGTTTGGAAGAGGGTGATGCTTCAACACCTAGCCTTTTGCGGCTTAGGGTATGGATATTTGTTACTTACTCTGAATGGAGCCTTTGTCAGTATGTTTGATTTAGGGAAGCTGTATAAACAATATATATTTTTGTAGTTTTTGATTAAAAATAATTCCCTACTTTGCTGTGACACAGCCATAGAATGTGCGACTGACAATGATTGTGCACATTACATATCATTTTGCAGCTTTTGGATGCAGTGGCTCGCATGGCCAGCTTAGGTTTTGAGAAATCATATCGTGAAACAGTAGTATTGCTAACAAGGAGCTATTTAGATAAACTCTCTACTGTTGGATCAACTCAAAGCAGAACATTAGCTCCAGAAGCTACTACAGAAAGGGTTGAGGTTTGTATCAGGTCTATATGCTTGTGACTTGCTACAATAAAGTATAGGTGAAAATTTGTTACCAGTCCAATCCTATTTTACATTTTTTGACAGAAATGAGATGCTTGGCTTCATTGTAATAGACTGCAATTTTTTAATCAGAGACACTTATCCTGTTATGATTGATGCAGACTTTGCCTGCCGCATTTGTTTCAGTTGCCTCTGGTCTTACTGATGCTAAATTAAGGTCTGACTATCGTCACCGTCTATTGGCTTTATGTTCTGACGTGGGTTTAGTAGCAGAATCAAAGACTGGCAGGTATTAAAACGATGATTAAAATAAGTGACAGAAACTCATGAAACAATGTAACAGGAGATAGATTCCTTAGAGAGATGCAGAGGAAACATATTTTTGTGTGTATAATCCATATGGTTCTTGTGTTCATGCCTTATGATGCATAGCTCTGAGTTCATTTTTGGTTGCTGAAATTGAGAATGAATTAATCTTCTTGGTTTGCCCTAATGCAATTTGTTGTGGTATTTGTATACTTGCACGATATAAGATATAAGCAGTGAAGCACTCAACCTAAAAATATGAGTATTAAATACTTGTTGTTGTACTTGCATATAGAAAAGAGGCTTAATCTTTCAATTACCAATGGTTTTTCTTTTAATGCAGGAGTGGAGCTGATTTGCTAGGGCCGCTTCTGCCATCTGTTGCTGAGATATGTTCAGATTTTGATCCTACCCAAGATGTAGAGCCTCCTTTGCTAAAATTGTTCCGGAATTTATGGTTTTATATTGTGCTGTTTGGTTTAGCTCCACCTATCCAGACAAATCAACCATCTTCCAAGTTGCTTTCTACAACCATGAATAGCCTAGGGAGCATGAGTGCCATGGCTCTTCAAGCAGTGGCAGGACCCTATATGTGGAATGTACAATGGTCATCGGCAGTCCAGAAAATCACCCAAGGAACACCGCCGCTTGTAAGATAAATTCACTACCAACAGCATGGTTTTGCTAATTGTGTTCTACAAAATATGAAAATTTTTGTTATAATTTTTTGCCATATGGATGCCAAACTAAAACAGTTATATGCATACGTTGAAAATGTTGGATGTCAAACCTTTTTCTAAGCTGTTTCTATTTCCTTATTTTAGCATTTCAGAGGGTTGGAGCAAGCTTTTAATATATTGTTCTCCAGGTAGTGAGTTCTGTGAAATGGCTGGAAGATGAGTTGGAGCTCAATGCACTACATAATCCTGGCAGCCGTCGAGGTAGTGGGAATGAAAAGGCTGCTGTAGCCCAACGTGCAGCCCTTTCAGCAGCTTTAGGGGGGCGGGTTGAGATAGCATCAATGGGCACAATTTCGGGTAGAATTTTACTTTCAGCTTGTATGAATCTTTAAGCCATTTTTTTGTGTCTTCTAGCTCTAGACATCACATGGATATATGGCGAATCCGATGCTTCCTTGTCAAGATCTCTTATTGAATCATGTGATGAACTCATTCTAGTATTTAATATTTGATCTCGACTCATGTATTTGCATCCATAAACAGGTGTCAAGGCTACTTATCTTCTGGCTGTGGCATTCTTGGAAATTTTACGTTTTAGCTGCAATGGTGGCATTCTTAAAAGTGATTCAAGGGAAATTCAGCATAGAAGTGCTTTTGGTTGTGTTTTCAAGTACCTCGCTACTCCAAATCTCATGCCAGCTGTCTATCAATGTCTCACTGCAATTGTTCACCGGGCCTTTGAGGCAGCTGTATCCTGGCTGGTATTCTCTTTTCTCTACTGATTATATTTTTAATTTTCCTATTTTCTTCCGTCCTGGACAGCCTATAGCTTTGTATGCCTGATGCCCCAAACACTGATACCTACAATATGACATGGCATCTACTGTCTTATGGTCCATTGAAATTGGATTTGACATAGACAAGTTGTGTCTGGTGATTATAGTTATTAGTCTGAAGTTTATAGCACTTTCATTTTCTGTAGGTATGGTGGTGAGATAACATATAGTTAATGGGAACATTCAATGTTGATTTGTTCTGGTTGCAGAATGTGCCTTCACATGTACCTGTCTCTATTTTTAATTGGGCAATTATTTATATGCAAATTTTCAACTACTTGTGACATCTATGTCCATGAATAGATGGACATATACGATACTATTAAAATCTATAATGATCCATCAGATCCAAATCCATGTTATATATATGTGTGTGCGGGGGAGGGGGGGCACATTCTAAAAATTACAGTATTTAAATACTCACATGACTGAATTTTGTAATTATGATATATGTTCTATATTGATATCTTTGCAAATTTGAAAATTCACTTTGATATTAAAAGCCATTTATTGTTGTTCTAGTATTTAGATAATATTATTCTATGCTCATTTAGGTAAACAAATTAAAATTCTATTAAAGGAGCATAATGTACAAGATTACATGCCAATCATATGCTTTTGCTGGTCTGCTATGTGGTATGATATTCAATATTTGAGCCTTAGACAACTTGGCTACAAGATTGATAATCATTTTCACTCTGATAGTCAAAACATAGATGTTTCATAGTCTGCAATTGATGCAATTTTACAAATTGGATTAGCCACTTTAATACTTTTTATGGAGATAAATGTCCCTTGAGGGCTGCAAATTTTCCTCGATCAGAAAGTCAAAATTGGCAATAAGTGTGCTTTCCTTCTTTTCTTTTCCTTTTTACATCAATCCACCCCTTATCTTCAACAGCCAAAACAGACTGGTCCTTTGAAGCTTATGAGTTCTCTAATGGTCATGATTGCTTTTCACAATTGATGCACTTCACTTTTCCATTTGATCCATCAAACCCCCCGCTCTTGTTGTTCTTATCCAGGAGGGATACTCATGTAGATAAGGTCCAAATAGGGCACACCTTATGCAAGAATAAAACAATGCATGCACTGCCTAGATGAGTTCCTTCCTTCATTGAATAGCGGAACTTTTCTTGAGGAACAAGGTATTCAAAAGCGTTTCCCATAATAGAATTTGTCTTGAAGTACAAGTCAATATGGGAATAGCTTTGGACTACAAGCCAAGTCAACATGGTGACTTCTTAAGTAGGGTGTGTTACAACAAAAACTAGCCCCAATGTGGAAAAATCCCTGTCACCAAGGTGCAAGCTCATGCTGAACCTAGGGGGGCTTCCTGCTGTGAGTTTGTGACCATAAAAGCTCTTCCCTACTTTAGGCTAGCTCTTTTACTCTGAAACCTGGTAATGCGTTTTCAATAAGGTAGATTTAAGATGTACAAATGAACGTGCAAGTCTAGTATAAAATGAGTATGTTTGAGGTGCAAATCTGATTTTAAGTGATGTTATTGTCATTAGTTTTCAGGTTTGCAAAAAAGTGAAGCTGGATAAAGTTTATGATTTGGAAATGAAAGTTTAGGTGCTTAAATGCAATTTGGAATTTACAATTTCTGAATTAAATATGATGCAAAATTGCAAAAATTTATAACAGAAATCAAGAAGGTAAATTCCAGAATGCAAAATATGTGAAAAAAGTCTAATTCTAGGTCTAGAAATGAAGTATTTATACTCAAATGCGATCTGGAAATTAAAATTTGTGTGTTAATCTAAATTCTGGAAATCCTTAAAATAAAAAAGAAAAACTAAATTTAATTTCCAGAATGTAGAAATTTAGATTTTTTAGTTTATGGTCTAAATTAGGTTCTAGGCAAATGTGCAAGGCTGGAAAATGAAATTTTGGAAATGAATAATGCACAAAAGAAGCAGAAAATTCATAGTAGAAATGCACATGTATTTTCCATATTGCAAATGAAGTAAAAAGAAGGTTCAAGAACTAAGTTTTTGGTGGTGAGAAAGGGTGTACTAGTGCTTCACTAACATCCTAGGAATCATCAAAAGTCTGCATATATTCATGCTATAGAAATCCTAAGATTTGGAAATTAAATCAAATGAAATGAGATGTAAATTTCAGAATTGAGCCTAGGTGTGTTTGTTTAATTTTCTCCTAGATCTGGCTATTACTACAGTGTAAGAAACTGTATCAAAAGAAAACAACCACAAGAATTCAGAGTGGGGTTTCACACCTAAATAAGCTTGGCCATTTGAAGTAGTGTTCCTCTTGAGTAGCCTTGGTCTACCACCTTCTTTTACATCTGTAGCTTTAATCTCCAACATAGATAAGATATAAGCCTTGTACAACATGAAGAAAAATTGCTCCAATATATGCATACAGAAATTCTTGTAGGAATTTACAGGGTAAGTTCCTCAGAAAGAATACCAAAAGGACACCGCTCACAACCAGATCTCAAATCAATACACCAGTATTTTTGACGTGGTTAAAACCCTCAGAGTGCAAGGAGGGAAACAGTCCACGGCCTGTCCCAACGTGGGTACAGACAATTTATTAATCAAAGAATGAAAATTTACATAAGCTTCTCTCATGCACGGATTACCCGAACAATGACCCTCCATGCGCTTTAAATAGAACTCATGGACCAATCGGGTGTCAAGCCACGGATCAAGTGTCGGTAATACCGAGGTGAGAGTGAACCGTCGGATCACTACATATCGTGACCGTCGGATTGTAAGTTACAAAATGTACAACGGTAAAGAAACACACTTTACCTAACTCTAACCTAACTCTATACTAGACCAAGTTGAACTTAACTATATCCTATGTGTCGGAATATCCTAACATCCCCCCTTAAGAACAACTTGGGATAGGATTGAAGGATTTACAAATATGACACAATAGGAGAAGGAAGGAGGCACTAGAGCCTATCCCCCCTTAGTGACAACTTCCTGAACTCCAAGCATATATCGAAGTTTAGTGAACTTCGCCTCTGTGAGAGCCTTTGTGAAGATGTCTGCAACCTGATCATCTGTTGGACAATATTGCACTTCAAGAACATGGTCATGAATGAGCTTTCTGATGAAGTGCATGTGTAGTTCAATGTGTTTGCTGCGCTGATGCTGGACTGGATCTTTGCATAGCTGAATGGCACTTTGATTATCACACCAAAGTGTGGTTGGATGCTGCTGCTCAAAGCCAAACTCTGATAGGATCTGACGAAGCCACAAGGCTTCCTTACTAGCTTCCACGGCACCACGATACTCTGCTTCTGCTGACGAAAGAGAAATGGCAGCCTGTTTCTTACAAGCCCATGTAATAGGTCCTGAACCAAGAGTGAAGACATAACCGGCAGTAGACTTCCGATCATCAAGGTCACCAGCCCAATCAGAATCAGTGAAACCAACTAACAGAGGAGCTGCTTTGGCACTGTAATGAATCCCAAACTGTACTGTACCTCGAACATAACGAAGTATTCTTTTAGCTGCTTTCCAATGACTTTCACGGGGGTTTTGCATAAAACGAGCAACAAGGCCAACAGCAAAGGAAAGATCAGGACGAGTATGGGTTAAATACAAGAGTTTTCCGACAAGTTGACGGTATAAGGTAGCATCAACTTCAGGAGAAGTACAAGAGACTGAAAGTTTGACTCCAGACTGAAAGGGAGAAGGGGCTGGCTTACAGTCTTCCATGTGAAAATGACGAAGAATATCACAAGCATACTTGGACTGGGAAAGGAAAATACCTTCTTGGGATTGCAAGACTTGAAGACCGAGAAAATAGTGTAAGTGTCCTAAGTCTGTCATTTCAAATTTCTTTTTAAGGCTGGACTTCACATGGTTTATAAGGTTGGGATCACTACCAGTAAGAATAAGATCATCAACATAAAGAACAAGGATGATAAGAGAGTTGCCCACTTTCTTGGTGTAGACAGTATTGTCAGAATGACACCTAGAAAAGCCAGATTCTAAAAGAAAGCTATCCATTTTGGCATACCAAGCCCGAGGAGCTTGCTTGAGGCCATAAAGGGATTTCTTAAGTCGACAAACGAGGCTGGAGTCTGTTTGTATGAAGCC